>JAHUUD020000045.1:0-622500 GCA_020010945.3 Muscidifurax raptorellus
CTCTCTCTCTCTCTCTTTAAGTGCTTTATATACTATGTGCAGTTAATCGCGATAGTTAGAACAGGGTTGCACCGCGGAAAATCCCGCACACGAGCGACGGCCGATCTCTTAATCCGCCTTGTCGAAATATACATATATATAGACATAACGCGAGAACCAAATGTAATTAGACGGAGCAATCCGCAAAGCCATTATTGATTATTGAATGAACATAGGAGGGCGAATTTAGCCCGAATGCATTTTTGATAAAATAATCGAGAATCAATTTTGTGCATGCAATCCCGACTCTAAACATTTCCTAAGTAACCAAGCAGAGAAGGATCTCGCCACTCTCCGCAGTCCGCTAAAGCGGTAACAGCTGAGCTGCTGGAGCGATTCTTCTGTCGTTGAAAGAGCAAAAGAATATGATTGTAAGGACATATTAGCAACAATACAGGAAATTGGGAAAAAATTGTCAAAATTTAAAGAAAAATTAATGCTTTATGGGAACGAATATCAATATATATCATTTGATATTGGGTACATATCATAATGAGTGCAAGTAGCAGATGAAATGGAAATAGACGAATGTCTGATCATAAATATCGAAGCTTTGGTTTAATAAAGAAATCAAGAATCAGCAATGCAAGACTAAATTACCTAGCCGTAAAAAAAGACTAAGAAAGAAATAACAATTAAAAAATGATGGTGAAAGAATCAAAAAAGAATTGAACATATGATAGATAAACTTCCTTATACTCTTTGAATAGAAGGTAATGAATTAGGAACGTGCAATATAGAACAACATAAAATAAATTTCTCAACATATAAACCGTCAGTGAAACAAATAACGTAATGATGAAAAACGGGTAGAAGCCGCTCGTTTAGTTTCGGTTTGGTATCGTCGCAAATAGAGCGCAAGGGCGTGGATAAATTCGGCATAAATCTGCCGAAAATTGAGGTACCTATATTCGATGGTGCGTACGGAGACTGGATTAAATTCTGCGATATGTTCAAATCCTTGATCCATGATAATGGTAGATTAAAGAAAATTCAAAAGTTTCATTATTTAAACTCCGTCCTCAAGGTCGAAGCTGTGCATGCCATTGATAAGTCTGGTATCTCAGAAGCAAATTAGGATTTGGCTTGGAAAACACTCTGGGCGAAATACGAGGACACAAGCTCGCTCATCCACCACCACGAGCACGGGATCTTTGAGCTTTCAATGCTCACTAAAGAATCGTAGACTGAAGATAGAGCGAATAGCCACTTAATGCCTTTGAAGGCATTAGATGAGCCAACTGAGCAATGGGATACGCTTATCGTTTACATCCTAACCTCAAAAATAAATAACGCGGTAACACGCGAATGGAAAAAATCCGCGAATATCACAAAAAGAATCTAAATTCAGGTGAAAAACTATGGCCGAATTTCTAGAAATGAACTACAAGTGTTTGCAAAAGGTTAAAACCGATAAACCAGTCAATGGAAATAAATGCAATAAACAATTTGAGAAATTATAGACACGTTAACTCTTACGCGGTAACAACAAAAATGTGTGCTCTTTGCAATGGCACGCATACTATTAATGCATGTGACGTTTTTAAACGACTCTCGCCAGTAGAGCGCGTACGAAAGGCCCAGGGCTTAAATCTATGTTTTAACTGCCTGCCGAACGCGCCGAGTAACAGGCAATGTAATTTTAAGCCTTGCAAGCGATGCGGGAAAAAGGATAATAATTTGCTTCACATCGATGAAGCCCCCAAAAGTAAACACGACTGCAAAACTTTGTGCTTCGGCTGATGCGTCAATTCCTGCAAATCAAGCTGAGGTCGAAACCTATAGATCTCCGCAAAAGATTATGAGTGCTCGGGTGAGCGCGCCTAAAGCATTTGATTATGTATTGTTCGCGATGGCCGTCGTAAAAGTATACGACAAAGAAGGGCAAATACGGGAATACCGCGCTCTGCTTGACCCGGGTCCACAAGCGCGTTTAATCGCAGCCGATTTTCGCAGCCGGCTAAGTTTGCCGCAGCAAAAAACAGCAATCAAAGTCACGGGGTTAAAAGGCGTTAGTCGATCAATCAGAAACCTATGCACCTCTATAAATCAAATCACGCGTCAATCAATTTTCTGCCAACATATCTTGCCTTGTGATGGATAAGATAAGTGGCAATCTACCCTCGCGAGAAATGACATCATCAAAAATAATTCCTAGTGGCATTAAGTTAGCCGATCCGCACTTCGATCGCTCGCGACCATTCGATCTCTTAATTGTCGCCGGACTATATTATGAATTGGAAATGCATCGGCATGATAAGGCTAGAAAAAGATCAGCCATTTTTCAAAAAATGTTGCTAGGGTGGGTAGTCGCGGGAACGGTTTAGCTGCCCCTAACTTCTGGGAAATAGAGCACTGCTATTTAGACATAAAAGAAAACAACTCAAATGACTTTTGCGAGAGACATTTTGTCGAATCTACAAAATGTGACGAAAACGTAAGCTTTGTAGTGAGCATACCTTTTAAGGGTAATGTGACGAAAATAGGAAATTCTAAAAACTTTGCGCTAAAGCAATATTTCTCTACTGAACGGACTTGGGCTAGAAGGCCAGAACTTAAAAACTACACTTACTTCATGGGAGATTATGAGTTGCTGGGGCACATGAGCGAAATATCGACAAAGGATACGGACGATAACGAGCCATATTGCTACTTGCTCTATCTCTTGGTATCAAAGGAAGAGAGCATCACTACTAAAAAGTGGGTCGTATTTCATGATTCGAAAAATACTGAAAGACCAGACGGTATCAAAGGGCCTTCTTTAAATGACGTACAATACGCTAGACCGACTGCACAAGATGAACTTGTACGAATTACGTGATCTCCGCGGACAACGCAAAGATATACAGACAAATTCTTGTCAAAAAAGAGCAAAGAAGAAGGCAAAAAATTTTGTGGCACGCCGACGTTAATTCTCCAATTAAAGAGTATGAACTTAACACTGTCACCTACGGAACCACGTCCGGAGCATTCTTGGCAACTCGCTGTCTTTACAACTTGGCATTGAAAATCGTAACAAATATCCTTTAGCTAGTAAAGTAATAGAGAAAGATTTTTACGTAGAAGACTTGCTAACGGGCGCCAACTCTATTGCTGAGGGTATACATTTAAAGCGCGAGCTTAATGAGATTTTACAGTCGGCTTGCAAGGAACTTCGTAAATGGGCTTCTAACAACAGGCGCATACTTGATGGACAGCAGAACTTGATGAGTTCGTCTGTATCAATACAAGTGAATAAGGTTCCTAAAACCTTAAGGCTGCTATGTGACCCTTTAAGTGATACGCTCAAATATCAAGTTAAATTAACGGACACACGTAAAATTACCAAACGACCGATACTCTCGATAATTGCTCAAATTGTCGATCCGTTGGCACGAGTGGGGCCGGCCATTATCCAAACAAAAATAATTATGTAGAGACTGTGGACGCTCAAACTTGACTGGGACGATTCACTGCCTCAAGGCATACATGACGCCTAGCAAAGAATTTATGCTCAATTGGGGGACATAAATCAAATTAAAATAAATAGGCATGTATCAGTCAGAAACGCGAAATCAGTCGAATTTGATCGATTTTGTGTCGCATCCGAGGCGGCATACTGGGCATGTATTTACGTCTGTTCGACCAACAACAAAGGTTAGCGTACATCTCATCTATCCTGGCGAATAAGCATCAACCTAGTAGCAACCCAGGAAGGTTGTAGTTGGGTTGCTAATCAAATCTCGTGAAAATTGAATTGAGTATCAGAAAATTTAGTTGCAGTGTTAATGTTTAACTGTATCTATCTTACTTCTACAAGAAAATAGTAGTATAATGTGTGTACAAGTAAAAATATAAAACACATGCATAAATAATTGAGGTGAGTAACGTGACGACATTTTCAGCTGCTCCTTCTTTTTACCCTTCATAGATAAGATACAATTATCAAAAATTTGAATTATTTACAAAATTCGGGGTGAAAAATATAGCTGAATAACAAATTATCAAGCTTTACACAAGAACGATCTCAACAACTCCATGAATTATTACAAATGAGAGATGTACGTTTTATCGTTGTTACTCGTAGTAAGCAGTAAAAATGGAGGATATACTCTAAAACTGTTTATAAACTAATAACGACTTAAGAAATTTATAACTTTGCTAAACATAAGGAATAAATATATATTAAATTAAATTGAAAATTATATACTTACCTTTATAAGCTGTAAATGATATAGAAGGAGAAAAAACGAATTTGGTACAAACATCATATCGACGGCTGGCCGGAACAAGATCCTAATCTCGGCGTTGGAAAATGCTCTAACAGCAAGTGGCTAAAAATAATTAAAAAAATACTCAGCTTAGCATGCTGAGAATTTTTTTTTTAGAATTTTTAACCTTATGCTAAAATTTTTGTTTTTTGTAGAAATAATCTTTTTGTAGTACAAGTACGATTTTCACATTTCTTTGATCTGTTAAGAGGGACTAAAATGACCCTTTTCAAACCGGCAGGCAAAAAAAAGACTAGCGGGCATTTTTTAATTTTTTTTGCCCGCTATTCGAGTAGCGGACGATTTCACTTTTTGTATTCGCTTATGCGGGCGTTTTGAGATTTTTTTTGCCCGCTTATGCGGGTAAAAAAACTTAAAACGCCTGCTAAATTATTTTTTTTAATATTTCAAAAAAAAACTATCAATGATTAACACAGAATATTATTATTTCGAATAAGCGCGTGGTTGCCGTGTCTGCAAATGGTCACATCAGCCCTGTTTAATATACCGAAAAAACGTAAAAATCAATACATGCGTTACAAAAAATGGTGTGCACCCAGGGTTAAGTGGGCTTTTTGGCCTCATGTGGTTGCAGTACTCGTCTTTGGCTCATAAACGCCCTCGCCTTCGGCTCGGGCTAACTCGCATCGACTCATATTTCAAACTCCACACTTGGTCTAAAAAAGCGCAATTGGTACACAATATACTATTTTAAATCATGCCAAAATCAGTCCTGCCTGAGATAGTGGTTTTTTCTGCTAATTCTTATAACTCGTAGTGATTGTATATAATTGTATGAACATTATTATTTAAACAATATATTTCATAATTCTAACATCACATTTGCGATTAGCGACCCGCATAACCTCAAGTCTTATATGCTTTGTCCTTAATTCTTGATTTGTCGTTATTTCTCGGAGATATAGTGAAAGGGGTCATATACTTATTATTATGAAGTTATTTTGTTAAGAAAAATTATTTTTTTTATTGTAACTTTTATCCTTGTGATTTATAATATAATAAATTATGCGATAGCTTTTTTGTAAAATTTATTTTGCACTAATATCATAAGTTTTCTTTACCGTAAACTGCGCGAGCCATCTATCGTCCTTTTTAGCAGCGCTGTTAGCATTGGGGTCTAGCACTAGCGCCTTCCTTAGCTGATTTCCGCTATTATTTTTTCATTGTAAGAGATTTAAAAAATATTTTGGGCTGATTAGAAAATTAATATACGCGCAAAAATGTATATTATGCGGCAGGAGATTTTAAAAATGATATCAAAAGAAGTTAAATTTACAAAAATGAAAAAAAAATGATTTCAAAAAACAAATGTAAATTTAGAAATAAAATAAAAATTGAATAATAAATAAAAATTTATTTTAAAATTATACTTATTTTTTGTGAAGAAAATAACGGGAACGGGAAAACAATGTATGATTTACTAAACATTTTATAAAAACATGAATTTTTTGAAGCTTACATTATATACAATAAAAATAAATTATATTAAGAATTTTCATCTTTATTTATAAAAAATATATTTTTTTAATCGTGGGGTGTATATGTGTTTGCGTGCGTGTAAGCTGAAATATCTAACTCATGTACGATTTCAACGTCGTTACTGTTATCGATCCTGTATGTCGAATTACTTCACCGGTGTAATTACTTTACCGTCGTCATCGGCTCTATCAGCATCATCATCTAAGGTGACCATTTCTATCGCCACCGGCGGGTGCGGCTGCTATGGTGGTAGTGACGGCGATGGTAATGCCAGTGGCTCGTAATGGAGCGGCGCAGCGATGAACTGATCGATGTGGACAGGGGGGCGGGGGTTCGGACTGAATCCTGCTGAAGGCAAAGGACTTGGAGATGTTGGATGCGAAGACTCAACTTCACACCGACAACACTAGGCAAAACACTCTATACATAAAAAAACAGTGCGCAGATTCAATTAAATATTTTTTGCTAGCGGATGATGGTTGATATATTCTTAAAATTCGTTATTTGCGGAGCTTTTCGTCAAAATCCCACTTCCAGATTTCAATTATGGTATGATGGTATCCGAAAGAATGCACGCACGTTCGTTTGCATAACACCGTAGTGAAACTACAGTCTAAACAAATAAGCCTGCGAAGACAAGCGAAAATCGCAGAAGTATTAAAATTACTGGAGGAGAACATACTACAGTACGAACTAGATACATAAATATTTACCTAAGCAGTACATTTTACAGCCCAAGGAGTAGTATATTCCATATTCTTCACACAAGATCAGCTAGAAAAATCAGAAATCCTGGAAAAAGAGACTTTAATTGTTCTGACTTATAGAGGCCAGCACGTCTATCACAGATTTAGTGAAAATATCTAACGTTACAATCCTATTTCAAGACATGCATTCGATTAATTACATAGGGATGCCGCTGTTGGACTATAATTATTATTAGACTACAATTATTACAGCTTGTATAAAGTATCTGCCCTAAAAATCAAACGAAAATCTCTAAATGCATCAGACATATTCGCCTATATATGGCCAAAGGTTCAGTATTTCGCACTAGACCAAGGGCAAGAAGCGTAATTAGCCATTATTCTGGACGTTCTAAACTAATGGAAAAAAAACTAAACAGGTTATACAAATGTAAAAATGCAGATCCAGTTCACGAGGTAAATGATGCAGATACAAAATTAAAATCATTACCGGCGGCACTCCCGTTAACCTGTCGGAGTGTAAAATTAAACTCATAAAATCAAGGGACATCTTTCAAATGCGCACAAACGTCCTAAATACCTGGATATTTTCTACAAATACGAGGCAAAAATTATGTTCTAACTACAAACGATCAACTGGTAACGCGATAACGGATTAGGCACGTTATGCTTGCCACACGGCTGCACCGCACGCACTAATACAATACGACTCGTAGCATTACACGAGATACGCGTCAATTATCCGACTTAATTATTGAATGGAACGAAATTAAACGTAGTCTTGATAAACAATACGGACGATGCATTAGTTCTTATTAAAGATACTCTAGATAAGGGTCTCTAGGAAGCGGTGACAAAATTCTTGAACCTTGAAAGAGAGATGTTAACGCGATCGCTTAAAAAGGATCAGGATTTACGCGATATCATCGAAAAACAAAGAGCTTTGGCGAATACTGAGATATTTGCGGTCGATTTTTAACGCAGCACTCAACGGCAACTTACTCTGGAACTAACATGATCGTACTTACCATAATAATAATAATAATAATAATAATAATAATAATAATAATTTTTTTTTTTAAAGAGGAGGGAAGCGCTTGATCGCTAACCTGGATAAACCAGAGTGTGGGACTCCTGCTACGCAGACTACCCACTAAACCCATCTCCTCAGTGCATGCCTGCCAGCCTAGAGCCGCAGCAACGCTGCGACTCCAGGCCGACAAAGATCCACCGAGGAGACCCCTCTTCACCTCACCTTAGTCCACCCCGGCACTTACCGTTAGGAATACTTCGTGGTGGGGTCAGCAACACGACTCGCGGCGCCCTCCATTTTCAGCCTCTTATTTACTGGACGTCGGCCCGCTTTTGTCGAAGGATTGCTTCAACGTAGCAGGCCACCTTCGTCCAGTTTTCCTCCCGAGCCAGCATGTGGGGGACGATGCCGTCTGGAGTGAACCAGTCGACATCCTCCCCAAGGCCGGATCGTTCGGCGCTCCACCGTACGCACGTAAAAAACGTGTGCAGGGCGTCGTCTTTGGGGGAGGCGCAGTAGAGACAGTTTTGTCCCTCTGCTCTACCCATTCTATGCAGGAACGTGCGAAAGTATCCATGTCCGGTCAGTAGCTGAGTAAGGTAAAAGTTGACCTCTCCATGCTTACGTTCCAGCCATGGGGACAGCTGGGTAATAAGCCGTGCCGTCCATCTTCCGCGCGTTTCCTGCTCCCACCTAGACTGCCAAGAGTGCAGCGTCTGTTCTCTGGCTGTCTCCTTGGCTTTCGCTCGTCCCAGGACTTCTTTGTTCTGGTGGACGAACTTCCTCTCTTGGGCGAGAAGGTCAATGGGTATGACCGGTTCCGAGACCGTGCGGTAGGAACTGGCTACGCGTAACGCGCATCTCCTCTGGACCGCCGCAAGGCGCTTGCGATAGATGTTATATCGCAGCGCATCGGCCCAGATCTCTGCACCGTAGAGCATTATTGACTCGGCAATTCGAAGTAACAGGCGTCTGACGCAGGGTCGCGGCCCGTTAATGTTGGCCATAACCCTGCTCAGAGTCGCCGTCACCCCGGCCGCCTTGTCAGGCGCCTTGCGGATATTTTCCCCGAAGGTGAGCTTTGTGTCAAGCATCACCCCCAGGTACTTTACGGCTGCTCTAGAGTGCACCGTAGTCTCTCCCACCGTGAACGCCATTTCCTTGGAGTTGCGCTTCTTGGTCCGTAACACGATCTCGGTCTTGACCTCTACCAGTTGTAGGCCCGCATTGGCCATCCAGCGGCGCACGCGGCACATGACCTGGTCGAGTCGCGTCTGTGCTATTTCCACATTGCGTGCAATTATGGTAACAGCGACGTCATCCGCGTACCCGACCAAGGAGCAGCCCTCTGGCATCTCCAGCCTTAAGAGCCCGTCATAGGATATGTTCCATAGATCGAGTCCCAGGATGGAGCCCTGAGCCGCTCCTGCGGTCAGTTCTCGCCGTCTTCGACCTTCCGAGGTGTCGTACAGGATGAAGCGATCTTTCAGGTAGTCTCCGATAGTCTGGAGAAGGTACTCTGGTACCTGGAAGTCACGACCCATAGCCTGTAGCACGTCGGACCACCGCAACGAGTTGAAGGCGTTTTTGACGTCCAACGTCACCAGGAGACAGATCGGGCGGGAAAAATGATTCCCGTGTTCCGTGCTCCTGGCCGCCTCCACAACCTCCTGGACTGCCTCGATGGTAGACTTTCCTCTCCGAAAGCCGTACTGGTTTTCAGAGAGGTCACCGGCTGCTCGCAATGCAGCGTGCAACCGGGGTCTTATGAGCTTCTCCAGGAGTTTACCCGGAGTGTCCAACATGCACAGAGGACTATACGACGATGCCGCGCCTGTTGGTCCCTTGCCCTTACTTATCAGCACCAGTCTCGCCTCCTTCCAGCAGGAATAAAATATCCCCGCCTGGAGGCAGGTGTTGTACATGAAAAGCAAGACCTCGGGATGGCTCTTCGCTACTTCTTTCAGTACCTCGGTCGGTAGCCCATCTGGTCCTGGCGATTTCTTATTTTTCATCGATTTCACCGCTGAGTCGAGCTCCGCCCATGTAAAGGGAGGAATCTCGATCTCAAGCGGTGCCCGCGGGTCATCCGGTCGTTTTGGATGTTTTGGGAAAAGGGTACGGACGATTTCGTCCATAGTCGTTGCGCTGATAGGGGCATCCTTGGCGAACGCCCCCACTTTGCGCATGACTATCTTGTAGCCCTTTCCCCAGGGATCGTTGTTAAGATCCTCCCGCAGGTCTTCGACGCACCTCTTTTTGCTGGCCAGTATTGCCCGACCGAGGCACTTTCTCGCCGCTTGATACTGGATGGCCCTCGAGGCGGAGATCGGATCCTGCCTCTTTCGTGCCCTCTTGACTTGGCGTCGTAATCGAAGGCACGTCCGACGCAGGTCTGCTATCTCGTTCGTCGACCAATATGCAGGGCGTCTCCCGCCTGCGACCTTCTTGATAGGTACCGCCTCTTTGCAGGCTCGCTGGATCAGGCGCATGATCGCGCTCACCACCAGCTCAGCCCGCTCGGTGACGTTAACCCCGTCGGGTATCTCAACCAAAGTTCGCTGACCACGTTCTAGGGCCGAAGATAGCTTCTCGGTGTCCATCTTCTCGACGTTCCACCTGCGAGTATGGCTCCGGGGAGCCTCCTCGACTGGCTCGTTCCCACGTACGCGGTACGTGATGAACTGGTGATCGCTGGCTGTCTAGTCTTCGAACACCTGCCAGTCCCGCACGTGTGCGGCCAAGCGTTCTGAAGCGAACGAAACGTCGTGATGGTCTCCCTGCATCCGGGTCTCCTGAAGGTTGACGTGGAGCCGGTGTTAAGTACCACCAGTCCCAGTCTGGACACCATGTCCATGACTCGTCTTCCCCTGGAGTCCGGGTGAGGTTCGCCCCACTCGAGAGCTTTGGCGTTGAAATCTCCGGCCACTATCAGCTCCCCCTCCATTTCTTTGACAGCGTCTTCAAGAGCGTCCAGTTTTTCCTGGAATCGCCCTATCTCCTCGTTCGGAGTGAGGTAGCAGCTAACGTAAGTCACGTCGCCGCTTCTCACCCAAACGAAGCCGCTGCTGGATCCATGGCACTCCGCTCGAAAGCGGTGTGGATTGCAGATCCATATAGCGGCGGTACCCAGGCTGTCGCTGTGCCATGCATCCCCTTCTTTGTCTCGGTACTGTTCGCTGACCAGGACTAGGTCGGCGTCTTTTTCGAGACAGATCTGGGTGAGCAGGTCTTGAGCCGTCCTGCTTCTTCGTAGATTTGCCTGGAGAACCTTAGCCATTTCGGTGGGTTCTCTTCAGAGCTTCCCGAAAGGCCCTGCACTCATTTGATGCGACGTTATGCTTTAATGCGTCGCCAGATCCTCCTGCATCGGCGCAGAGGTAGCACTTGGCATCGGCCGTGCAATCTGCAGCTTTGTGCTGCTGTCCTCCGCACCGATAGCAGCACGTGCTACGGTCGGGGCCTTTGCAGGTCGAACTCAGGTGCCCGAAACCCAGGCACCTGTAACAGCGCTCGACAACTTGTCGTCGTCAAACTCTGCAGTTGACCCAGCCGATTTTAATGCGGGCTGACTCGAGCAGCTTCCTGGCCTCGACCTCCGTAACGGTGACGATAGCCATTCGCTGCTCGGCCCTATTGGGCTCAGTCAGCCTCACGATGAAGGGCACCTGCGATGTCAGCGCCGTGACCGCTGCGCTGACCTCTTGGATCGTTGCGCAGCAGTCTATGTCTCTGATCTCCATCTTGACTCTGGGGATCAGTGAGCATAGGCTTGCCGCTTCTCCTACGGCGCCCTTTAGAGCGGTAGCGAGCCTGTTGTTGCTCTCTCCAGTGCTTTTCAGCTCTATTAGGACGTCCCCCCTCCTGGTGCGGCGGATGCTTTTGATTTCCGCCGCATGGTCAGACGGGTTAACCTTTGCTTTGATTCTGCCCAGAATATCTGCGTAGGTCTTCCCGTCCGATGGCTTTAGGACGATGGCCTCGGTCATTGGTCTTCTTTTGACCTTGGCCTCTGTTTTTGGGCCGTCCGTTTCTTCTCCTCTTTCGAGGAGGATTTGGCATCTTCGCTTTTCTTTTTTTTCTTCTTTTTCTTCTTCTTCTTCTCCACCTTTTTCCACTCTTCTTTGGGCGGATCAGTTGGAGCCGACGTCGTGTCTTCCTTCCGTTTCGTTGCTTCTTCTTTCTTTTTTTTGACACTCTCCTTGTTGGGCTGTCGAGAAACGGAGCTTGGCCGTTTCCCCGGCTTCGTTGCCTGAGGTGTCAAAGGTGTCCTTGTGTGGGCCACCTTCACTTTTTCTGCCAGGGTTCTCCTGGCCTTTAGAGCACCGATCTGGACGTTTTCAAGCTGCTCGAAGTGGCCTTGCAGCTTGGGTAGACCCTCCTTGACCGTCTTGCTGATGTTTGGTTGCCTTTTGAGGGCTTCCGTCATCTCGGCGATCAGGGTCTTGATGCTCTCAAAGATGGTGGAGCACTTCGTCTCTGTCATGGACAGTTCTTGTCGCAGAACGGCAAACTCCATATCAGTGACGTTGCCTGACCCAGGTTTTGCCCCCTGAGTGCCTTGCGACTCTGACATGCTCGACAATGTTGACATAGTTGACGCAGTTGACGTTACTGACATAACCGTTGACAACATTGACGAACCTTTCATTATTAATTATTTACCCCATTCGGAGTCGAACGCCCTATAGTTCCACCTCGAGCCGGGTACGCGCGGGTCGAGGGCGCATACGGGGCCTTGCGCCTTGCAACATGGGTGCGTTGGACCCGTGGGTGTCGGTTGGGACGTCACTCCCTTCCTTCACCACTCGGCTGACCCACCCGATAAGGCAATTCACCTACTCGATTCGGCTACTAACCTCACCGGCCAGAAACAGCTTCCCCAGAGCACCTACGCAGCGGCGTGGGTGGGCGCTGCTTGGCAGCAACGCCCATTTTTCCAGGTATCCATAAAGGATTTTAACCCGCCCATAACTCCGCTACGCCAAATGACGCTAGTCGCTCGGCGGAAGGGCGTTCCCCGTAGCGGTGCGAGTTATGTATGTTAACAGTGCAGTATACCTAGAATATGCTACACTTCTGAGGTCAGCCCCTACGTACTCCGTGACCAACCTCAGGGCAACGCGAGAATCCAGCATGAGTTATCTAGGAGACTACACTGGACCCCCCACCGCTGCCAGGTGAGAACCCATCCTTAGTTATTTAGGCACGTTAAGAACGGGCTTTACCTACAACCGTGTGGTGTGATGTCTGTAAGTGCTTTCGTTTCGTGAGTGTTAAGTAATGTAGCGTCCCTCTGGTGCCCCCCAGCGATATGGAGTATGAGAGTGTCCGCCTTCGCCACGCTCACCCGACTTTCACTCCTGTCGACTGGGACCCGGTATTGAGATGCGTCTCGCCCGGTACCCCCATATGGCACCATCAGAGACCATGAGCCGTTTATAGGATCGTTCTCATCCTTCCGCCAGAGAGAAAGCTGCTCCAATGCAGCCGATTTGTAGTCGTCTAGTGCGTACGGCTTTATCAGGGTAGTAGACCTTAGTAGTTGAGGTCCACCCGTCGAACCTTCCTCCATCCGCTTGGTCTAGCGAGCAAGCTCAGGGCCAGGTGTTCTCCTCACCCTTTGCCATACAAGCGCGACTAATTCCACCTCTGTCGACAGGGACCGGGGCAGATTGGAGGTAGCTTGCACTGTTCCGCGCCCAGTGTTCCCATGTGGCACCATCAGAGATGCCAATCCGTTCACAGGATCCCTCTCGTCCTTCTACAATCGGCTCCCTCGGTGCAGCTCTCCATCAAGCACTGGTGCGTGCAGCGTTATCAGGGTAGCAGACCTTAGTAGAATGTATACCAAGGTCCACCCGTCTAGCCTTCCTCCATTCGTTTGGTCTGGCAAGCCAGGTCAGGCACTCCCCTCACTCCGATTCACGGGTTGACTCGAGTTCTTTGTGTCAGTGTGGTGTGTGTTAGTTTAGTGCTTGTTTGTTCAGTGTGCCCCCTCCTCCTCCTCCCATGAGAGCTACCTATACCGGACCGGCGTAGCGGAGTTAATAATAATAATAATAATAATAATAATAATAATAATAATAATAATAATAATAATAATAATAATAATAATAATAATAATAATAATAATAATAATAATAATAATAATAATAATAATAATAATAATAATAATAATAATAATAATAATAATAATAATAATAATAATAATAATAATAATAATAATAATAGTAATAATATGGAAAGTTCTCACTAAATAGGGAGACCGCTACTAATTCGCGATTGATTGATTTCAGAGAATGGAAAAGGATACATGGAAGCCAGTGTAGTCTCCTTATAGATGTATGAAGCAAGACGACCAGAGATAGTAAACCAAGGCATTCCACACTATCTTTAACTGTCGCCAACAGGCCTCAGCCAAACCTGCAGCAGCTGGCCGCAGCTAGTGGCCTAGTTGCTCAGCCAGTCCTCATGCCAAGGAACTCTATGATAAACCTTTATTGGATGAGAACCAAGTGCAATGAAAACGATCATTCAAGGTGAACCATGAGAATAAGCGAACATCCACTTTAATTTGCTAGGTAAATATAGTGTACGATCGGACTACCGAAGACAACCTATGGTGCATTACACCAAAAATATGTAACAACTTTTCTTTAAAAAATATCATAATTGTTAAACCGCTCGTCCAACATTAGCAAAACTTTGACCGCTCGATCAACCTAAGCAAAGTTTTGGGCAACCGTCGATAAACACGTAATATTTTAGAATTGTTTTTCTCAATGAATTAAATAGTGTAATTAGCGACCAAGTCTCGGCAGTTATATAGAATTAACGTACTTACCTTTATATGGAATTGGGCTAGATTAATAAATATGGTAAGGAAGAAATAATAAAACGGAAAATAATTTTAGAAGAAACAATGGGCACTCCACAGTAAATTGAAACAAATATTTCTTTTATTTCATAGTTTTGTTTGCAAGTCAGGACAATCGGTAGCGACCCCAACCACGTATCACGTGTGAAGAATCACACGTCTATAGCGTTCCTAGTTTTAGCGCCATCGAGCATGAGTCGGTAAACACGCGCACAAATTGGACTCACCTCGAAGCCTGATTCTCCCGACTCAGTGCAACACCCCCTCAACGATTGCTGCGATGGATAATCGTGCGATTATGACCCACACCACCAGACGTCTTTATAAAAGGGCAGAAAATGGTAGTTAGGATCGGAGTCAACATAGATTAGGATCCTGTAGTTATGAACGGGATTATTCCTAGTCTACTTTAAACATGCGTTTCTGTTTTTCATAACTCATCAACATTGACCGATGATTTGTTGTTTTCAGTCATCAACCCAATATGTTCCCAGTAATCGTGAGGCTAACTCCCTCACGAAGAACAAAACACCGATGCATACACGTAACAAATAAAATAAAAATCCTTTAGAACACATAAAGAAACGAATGCCATAAATGAAACGAGGAAACTAATTATAAATAAAGCAATTAGGAATACACATAGCCCGTTCAAAGGACCGGCATTAGTTCACGTTTGTGCCGAAAAAAAAACTTGTAAGAAGAAAAACGTTCTACAGATCAGTTATTGATTACAGAGCACTAAATGAGCTCACTATATCGGTTCCTTATTTACTTCCAAATATTAACAAAATACTAGATCTAGTTGGAAAGAAGCAATATTTAAATTTTTTAGACTTAAAATCAGGTTATTATCAAGTATAAATGAAACCTTTCGATGTAGAGAGAACTGCGTTTAGTGTACATCCATTGGAAATATTTGAATTTCAGGTTTTACTATTTGTTCTAAAAAACTTTGCCCGTACATTTCAGCGAGAAATAAATACAGTTCTAGACAAATATGTCACTATAATGAACTACAATTATATTGACGACATTAGTATGTTCCGAGATTAAATTGAGGAATCGGATGATAAATTTAGCTTAATAGCAGAAGCATTAAACGTCAGGATTAAAATTAGAATCAGAGAAAAGTGAATTTCATGGAACAGAAATTTGTTTGTTAGGATATATTTTATTAGTGGGGCTGGAATAAGACCGGATGAAAAGAAAATAGAAGTACTAAAGAAATTGCCGATGCCAAAAAATGTAAAGAGAGTAAGGCAATTTTCAGGATTTGTTATTTACTATGGATGATGTATAAAAAATACACCTTCTATTTGGAAAGAAAAAGAATAAACAGCTTTTGACAAACTGATAGAGATGTTATGTTCGGCGCCAGTCTTACAATATCCACAGTTCAACAATCCTATTATAACCACAAGTGATGCAAGTCAATATGCCTTGGGTAGTGAGATTTCTTAATGTGAAATAGACAAGCACAGACCTGCAGTATATGCATCTAGAGCATATCAACCAGCTGAATATACGACGTATGAGAAAAAAGCCTTGGGTATTATGTATGACACAAAAAATTTTAAGTATTATACTTATGAAAATACACAGAAATTATTGAAAACCAAAAATGTTTGTTAGGATAGAAGAAATTAAAATAATAATAACATTGAGGTAATAGACAGAGGAAATAACCAAATTTTTGTATTGTGTTTAAATACCGTTGTATCATTAATAAAAGATAAAATATATCTTATTAATTTATTTAAATTATTAATGACCATATTTTTGCATTATAATTATGTAATATTTAGTATATCGAAAGATATAAAAATAACAAATATAGGTTGGAATGAAAATAAACAAAATTTTAAAGGCTTTTTTTAAGGAGACTAATATAAAGGTTGGAATTACGCAACAAACTTGTGTAATTTGTTTAAATATTATATTTTATGTAAAAATAGACAAAGAGATAAGGTGTTTGAAATGTTACATACAACTATAATAGGGAGACACTCAGGTATAAATAAAACGTGTAATAGAATCGAGGATAAATACTATTAGAAAACTTTATAAGTAGATATTTAAAAAAGAATACAACGATGCATAGAATGTTAACGAAACAAGCTTAAAAGAATAATATCTGAACAACGTATGATTATTACTGATACGCCTTTAAAACATTTGATAAAATTGCTATGGACATAGTACGGCAGTTTCATGTTACTAAAAATAAAATATAAATATATTTCATGTTTACAAGATCAATTAACGAAATTTATAATAATTATATATCTACCTGATCAAACGGTGGTATCGGTAGCAGATGCTGTAATAAGGAAATTGATATGTATTTTTGGGTCAGTGAAACTTGTACTCACGGATAGAGGAGCAAACTTTAGAAGTTGTAATGTGGTGAGTTTGCGGACACAAAGAATGTTAATTTAGTTAATTATTTAAACTTTATGACTACAAGAAAAGGTGAACCACATTAATTTTTCCTCGCACGCGACTGAATTTATAAGATGCCCCGCGATCTCACCTAACTATAGGAGGCTCGTCTCCCAGAAGGGGATCAGTCAAATAATACACTCACAAATTTAATACTTCACAGTCTAGTATATTGTTCTTTTATCAGTTACCATAGAAGAATTTATCGGCCACAATACCGGACTTTACCACAATAGAATGTTCACACACTCTCTCGTCTCCGGCTGAAAAAATCCAACTATTTTGCACAATTGACGCTTTGAAAAACCCGTCTGCAAACAATAACTTCGTTTCGACTCTACGGCTACAGGAATAATAATCACTTACTACAAAAATCGCCGGAGTATCGTCCGTCCTCCCGTTCTGAGATGTCTCGTACCCTGAAAAGGCGAACTCGCGTGCTATTAATATTCTGTTGCTGAGGGATTGCTTGATTAAGCTGCCTTGGCGTCTAGAAATTAAGTGAACAAGCCCCGGCCGTGACTTGGTCGCAAGATCCTGCGCTCGTTACTATCTCTTTCTATTGGCCAATTGCGCGCGCAATCACTCATTCAGTAACAAAGCGCACGACATTTAAATCGTGCATCACTCATACTTTTCCTCAGACATGATTTAATAAATAAATTGCTCGCATAACCTTCCACTACATTGGCGCCTCCACTCGCTGAGTAATCTTCTTCTCCCTTCTCTCTGTTTGCCCACTATCGAGACATATATATATATATATAGGCGCTCCCATGCGCGCACTACATACTGCTCGGCGAGGCTCTGCCCTCTCTCTCTCTCTCTCTCTCTCTCTCTCTCTCTCTCTCTCTCTCTCTCTCTCTCTCTCTCTCTCTCTCTCTCTCTCTCTCGTGCCGCGAGTCACGCTACGTAGTCTGGTGTTGCAGATTTCCGCTCTGCTGCTCTAGTCAAGCAGGCGCCTTTCTCTTCTTCACCTTCTTCCACAAATCTGTCCACTACTCTCTTACTCTTACTTTCGTCCGATGCTCCCTGCTCATCCTCTGGCTAATTAAATAGTCATACCTGCGACTCGCTTGCGTCGTCTGCTCCTAGGGAGCGGACAGGCGATGATTTCCGGGCCTTTCACGGTACACGCTACAATATAACCACAAACAATGGGCGCTAGCACAAATCAGTCATGAGGTTCAGGTGTAGGCGAGGGCGACAGTTATAATTCCGATACCTTGACGGGCACCTCATCGCAAGGTAAATTTTATAAAACAAGTAGCATAAAGATTCAAATTAACAAAGGTAGAAACCGCAGCATTTTTACCTCAGTAAAATGGCTCGTTAGAAAATCACATCATCCGCTTTGCAAATACCTAAAGAATTTTTTTTCAAGAAAATTGGGTGGGACGGATTACTGGAATTCGCTCAATTTAATTATAATACTAGTATTCATAATAGCCATAAACTTACACCGCATGCATTAGTTTTTGGTTATCCAGCTATACTTTCATGTAGAGAACTATTAAAGAAAACTGAACAGTTGCCTACTTTTAATGGTTATTTGACAAACTTAGTAATGAAATTACAAATATAGCTAGAGAGAATTTGATTAATTCGAAAAAGCAATCGAGAATATTATGATCGTTACGTGAATCCAATAGAACTAAAAATTGGTGATAAAGTATATTTGATAACAGAACCAAAACAAAGTGAACTAGAAAAGTACCATAACCTGAAAATAAATATAATCGTAAAAAAAAGGATCAAAAACTGTTCATATGAATAAAATAAGCCGTTGTTATACATAATTATAAAATATTTTTTTTTAGGAAATTTGGACACCATGATTACTATAATTGGCGGAATTTAAAACAGTAAGAGTAACATTGAAATTAAGCATACGGTATATTATTGCGGAATATTTAGTCGTATAGGTGCGTTAGCTGAAAGAGTATAAGAATATATTTATGATATAAGTTATGAAAACTGTAAATTAATCCACGGAACGAGAATATTG
Source organism: Muscidifurax raptorellus (assembly GCA_020010945.3). NCBI lineage: Eukaryota > Metazoa > Arthropoda > Insecta > Hymenoptera > Pteromalidae > Muscidifurax > Muscidifurax raptorellus. The sequence continues at coordinate 18,863 of JAHUUD020000045.1, forward strand.
AAATATGATAATTTCCATACTATAGCTATCTTAAAAGTAAATTAAACAAAATTGACAGGAATGTTCTTGGATTACCATAGTATAGATATACAAGCAAATTATAGATTTTGGTCTGTTATAACAATTGATAGTTATGTTCAAAATAAGTCTGATATATTATATGGAGGATTAGCCACAATATTATTATATTAAAATCATGAGACAGTTTATGCGAAGTACTAATGAAATATAGTTTGCTTTATCTATCAGAGAAAAGATTAATATTTGTGGTAGGATTTTAATTAAAACTTCGAAATAGATAATCAATTATTATTTCGAGAAGATATAATAAAAAGCCTCAAATCATATCTATGTTATCTAATTAAATTACTTTTATACCAATAGACAACTAGCTTGTTGGAGGAATGTTACGTCTTGAGACATATTGCAAAATTCAGTAATATGTCAGTAAGCATGAAAATGATGAGTATGTATAATAAATAGCCAGTAGCGGTCATGAATACGCTCGAATACGAGGTGAGAATAGTCAATATTTTGTCAATTAAGCTGGAAACTGCTACGGTGCTGCCGGCAGTCGACATTTATCAATAATTAAGTTGCAAAGTCGATTTAATTATATAAAAAAATTAATTCTTAATTAAAGCTCTAATGGTAAGTACTAATTCATGAAATACCCTGCACACGACTTAACAATAGCTCCTTAAATGAAGACAGTATTTCCGCGGATGATAATATATTTATTTTTTATTCTACTAATTAAAGCTTATTCAAATATATTATAATAAACATTTTCTATAATTTTAGAAAACGATTTATTGAAAAAATCTCTAAAAATACTCGCTTTCTCAACATGTAAATATTTGTGTAATAAACTTACGTGGCACACAGCTTGCAAATTTGTCTGGATATTCAGTTATAAGATCATCATTAATTTTATCCTTTATGGGTCCAAGAATAATAACTGGTCTTGTGAATTCAATAGTAATATTTCGAACGGTGTCGTAAGAAAGAATTATTTCATCATCACCTAAATAGAAAGCTGTTATTAGCATATAACAATTATGCAAGTTGGTAAAATAAATCGACGGTTGAAAGGAAGACTCAGCTTACTCAAAGGCCAGGTTAACTCAAAGTCTGGTTAAAGACTATGCTAATTCAGAAACCGCTTCAACAGGAAGATTTTAAAATTCATTTTGATGTATTTTTTATTTCCTTAAAATTCTCCTTAAATTCTCCTAACATAAAGTAAATGTTATAAGTTAAATATTCATGCAGTATAGTCAAATAGAGTATTGTAGTACATAGGAATAATAATCTTCTGGCGAGTTAAGTCATCTGGATCTTCGACTTAGCCATTAATATTCAATTGCATAGACAATATGGCTTTTGGTAAATACTATTGCCCTAATTTGAAACTTTGAATATGCTGCTCTGTCTCGAACAAGGGCTAGGATCTCCGATAGTTACTACCGACAATGCTAGGCGTACGTGGAAAGAACCCATGCAAGCCAACTCATAATGATTGAAGACGTAAGTAAATTGTACAAACCTTGTCTATCGTGTGTGTAAAGTGTTCCCTTTTCTGCTAACTAGAAAGATAGCATCTTGACAGTTCGATGCCCGCACGTCGGAATTGGGACAAAAAGTGTAGGGTATGAAAATTTATAAAAATGTGTCGAACTAAAAATTGGAAAAATTCTCAAGGTCAAGTTTTGACTTATTTAGATAATGAAATTTGGGCCGTGACATAGCAAGGAGTAAGATTAGCTATAGTCCAGCGATTCAAATTTGCGCAACAGCATACAATTCGCTTGGGCAACTCAGCGCAAATTCGAATGGCGCTCTGCTGATGGTTATATCGGAACCTTCTTACCATTTATCTTCAACGACGTCACTACTGCTGCTCGGAATCCACCAGGTGGAATCTCTAAATCCGCGAGACTATAATTGGGACTCTGGAGGATGGGGGAGGGGGGCTACAGTCGAAACTAAGTATCGTCTACCTTAAGGTAGACGATACTTACTGTCAGTTAACTATTGTCACTAACTTCTCCTATGGCTTTGCCACACCGCGTCGTCAGGCGCCCTCGACCCAGGTGGCACATCGTTTGTATCAGAGTATTGCCGTACACTGTCATATATGGGACCCCATGCTCTCTCTTAGGGGGATGTGCGAAGCTTTTGCTCCGATAACCTCTTGAGATTCCAATATATATATATATATATATATATATATATATATATATATATAACTTGTGTTGATATATTCATCCCAACATCGGGCTAGGCTCAGTTTAAAGGTGTTGTTACAAAAGAATTTTGTAATTTTTTTCAAAGAAATTGAGAGTACCAAACTTCAGTTTTAGCAATATTAAGAAAATCTCTGTATTTTGTATATCTATAGATATTTTTACAAAATTTTGAAAAAATCTATAATATCAATTAATAACCGAGAAATTGTCCGCTGCATTCATCAATACCGGAGGATCCAGGAAGGAAGTCTGGCGCGTCTACTAATATACATCATGGGGACAAGCAGCCACATCGTATGTCTTTTGGCGCTAAACTACCGATACAGAGACATCCAAGCGATCATTTTTTATCTAACAAATCACTTATTAAGCTTTTTAATTTCAAATTAGGAAGTAAATAATTTCTAAGAGTAGGTATGTGGGGTTTTTGCCGACGTTTAAGAGGCCTAATCCTCCAATATCTAGGTCTCTTCATTAAGAACGAAACAAAAAATTATATTTAGGCAACAAGATCCCAATAATATCCTAAATTAAGAATAATGGAAACAAAACTTATAGTCCGAGGCAGTGAAACTTTTGATGTAATTATACCTACATAGCTGATCTTTTCTCATTTTGAAGTTTTAATATGGCAAGTAAACAGAACGGCAGCCTTCTGCGCCAATATGGGGGCAAACATTAATAACAATTTTTGAAACGTGTAAATAAATAATATGCAAATGCCTTATTCTTACAAGTATAAAACTTTGTAGTGTGATCAAGGGTACATAAAAATGCAGTATAATCATAGTCTACCGCGTCGGAGGAGACGCCATCATAGGTCTACCACCCACGCAAAGTGTTCAGAAATAAACATTTACACTTATTTCTACAAGGCTGAAAATTTTTTCTTATATACTTTAGTTTATAAGAGAACTAAAAAAACACACATACGCACGCACGAACGCACGCACGCGGAAATGATTCAATTTTATCATCGCCTATTTTTAAAAAAGGTTTTGATAGTAATTTTCTAATTTAATATCTTATCTATTTATGATTTTAATTGTTCATTCTAAAATGATTAATGTTCGAACGTTGCAAGAATATAACTTTATGTATAGTAGCCATATCAATAACATATAATAACAGATTTTCAGTAGCTTGGCATTTTGCCCACATCCAAACTTTTGTTATATCCTTTTATTTTAACTAAATTTAAAGTGGTACTCGAGAGTTTTTACCGAATCCAAATTTTGTGCGTGATCACTTTACGCTATTTGAGTGGCTGCACAAGATAAATTTAACAAGTATTAAAGGCAGAAAAAATGCATAAAGTCAAATGTCGGAGTTGCGGCATAAATTTTAAACATAACTTATTTCTTATTCAACATTTTAATAAAATTCATGCAAGGAATAACAGATGTTCTTTGTCTGTAATTGTATTTAAACATAGAAAAAACTATACCAGTCATATGAGAGAAATACACATTCAAGATCGTACCAATGGTACTTTTTCATGCGATCAATGTGGAACATTATTTAATTGACGCAATAAATTGAAACGGACCAGGTTAATCCGCTAAATAAATCGCGAAATCGCGTTCGTGACTGGACTTGAAGCGTGGTGGGGGGAAATAGGATGCACTTGAGAGGCATTAAGATCAGCGGTCACCCGCACTGAGGGAAGGTGAGCGCTGATCGATTTTTTAAGAGGGGTTGGGGCATCTGTGCATGGAGCAGATACCTGATAGCTCTGAACCACGTAGGATGCCCTCGGAAAATGACTCAGTGATTTTAATATAATAACAATATTATATAGATGTTAGACAAATAATACATTTATTTGAATATAGAAAACTACCTTTTCTAAATTTCTACAAATGTCATAAAAAGAAAAGTGTTTCAATAGTGATGTGTATAATATGTGGTAGTGTGTATGGTTAAAGTTGCTTTGAAAGATACAACAACAAAAAGGAACAAAAGGAGGAAATTGTGATGAATCAAAACTAAACGAAGAAGCCAGGGAACTCTTCGTACAAATGAGACAGTCCTTGAAAACAGCTGTTAGACAAGAAATATTACAAGAAATTCAAGATGCTGATAACGGTAGTGATATAAGTACGCAGGACGATAATGATCTAATCACTGAAAATAGAAGCTTGAAAAAAGAAAATAGGTTGTTAAAAACATTGATTGAGGAGGTACAAGACAAAAATAAAATTCTAAAAGATCATTTAGTAACAGTGCAAAAAGTAAAAAATAAAACATATGCGCAAGCAGTAAATATTGAACCCAATATAGAAAAACGTATACCAAAAATTGCAATAACAAAGAACAACAGAGCTGATGGAAATGATCTCAAGAAATACGTTACACACTACTTAAACAAGGATAAAGCTATACAATCAAAAAGGGTAACATTTAAAAATGATAGTGAGATAATTATAAGCTGTATGAATGAAACAAGTGCAATTGAAGCAGAAAAATTATTAAGTAAAAAACTATCAAGTATATGTAATATTGCAAGAGAAGAAATTAAAAAACCAATAATAAAAATTGTCGGTATAGATAATTATGAAAACATGGATTTAAAGGCATTAGAAGAAGACATAAATACAAGGAACTTTAAAAAGAAAGAAACAAAAGCAATAGCCTTACATACTTTTGTAAACAAGAAAACTAGATTACATAGTGTAATAATGGAGGTAACATCGGAAATCTATAAACACATCCGAGAGAACAAAAATAGAATTTTTGTAGGACCAAAACTTCAAAGTATACGACGATCTGAATTTACAACCATGTTATAATTGTGGTAGATTTGGACATAATGGAAATAAATGTCGAAATGACACAGTGTGCCTAAAATGTGCAGGAAAGCACAGTACTATTAATTGTAGAAATACAGCTGAATTATGTTGTATAAATTGTAATTATAATAATAATCGATGTAATACACACACACAATATAATACTAAACACATGGCTAATGATAGCTGAGACAGATTATCCTATAAGTCCAATTATCGACAGATACATTGGCAAGGTAGATATTATAAGAGCGGAGGGAAATAAACTGAAAAGTGCAAGACTAACATTTACGTCATCATTAGCATCGCTATCACCATGGAGGAAGAGAGAAGGAGACCAAACTCTTATGGGCTCGCGTTGCCGAAATGGACCTCTTTTACCGACGAAGATCGCCAGGTTCGCTCGACTAAAAAGCCCTGATCTAGCGAGTATGAGAGCCGCCTGTCGGCGACTTATCGCACTGATCAGCGAACTCCTGATTACAAAATATATCGGAGTTCAAATCCACATAAAACCACTTTTTTTATCGTGTTGTTAATGTTATATAAATAATTATTATATACAATTATTAATTATATTGTAAAAAGTTCATACAAAATAAACATAGAATGTGCGTTTGTTCTACTGTAAGGTCCTGATTTACTATGCTGAACCGCGCAGTAATTCTATATACAAATAATTATTTATTTGAGTATAGGTGAACTAGCCTTGACTCGAGAGTCTTCTGTTACTATTAAGTGGGTTATGATTCTAATAAACTGTCTCTTTATGGTACTTCTTTGTTATGACTTTATTTAGACGAAGGCCCAATGCTTTGATACAGATGTTACACAGATGTTTTAATCTAATCTTTATGTTTGTTCTTAATGTTACGTATTTACTTATTTCTATATTGGTTCGACTTACAATCCCGTTCGGACACTACTAATAGATTGCACGGTCGATGACTGGGCGGTGTTTAGTATTATCCTACACGGATGGTTCCGTGGCGTGTTGAGTGTAAGTCCCTTAACTAAGCTGTCGAAGCTAACGCCAGATATGTTGACGGTCCTTAAGCCTCGTACTGTACCAACTCACGTCCAGAGTATGAAGAATTCCACCGGTTAGCTTCCACGGAGTTTGACTGGTTTCTAAGCACCCAATAGACGACGCGAAAGACTAAACGGCACTCGTATTCACACACCAGGTCCAACAGGTACAACACTCGTTGTCCTTGTAAAAAGAGACTTCACTAAAGGCAATATGAGGACTGAGTGCGGGGCTTATAAGGCTTGGCGGATGATCTCAATGTTAGGGTAATAACCAATCACTGATCGCCATCGAAAGTGTCTTACAATATAGGTTGGTGATGGTGCAGAATAAGTAGGTTTTGGGATTGCTGACTCGGGGTCAGTTGGTTTAATTAGTGGGACGCGTTTGATGTCGTAAACGCGGTTGCGGAAATGCTTACATTGTGATTATCGTCGTATACCTGCGCCTGTACACATACACGCCGTCATACATCATTCTGTATACAGTATATTCATACATATAATTATCTTTTATGAACATGGGACGTTACACCTCTCCCCCCAGAGTATTGCTGTCCCCAGCAATGGGTGCTGGTGCAAAAAGAAAAAAAAACGTGCGATGTTCATTCACAATATGTTGTTACATAAGTATGTTGTTTAAGAACTTTTCATAAGGTTAATAATATAATGCTGACATATGCATTAACTTGGAAGATTAATAAGTGATTAAAAAGAAATTTTCGGTATTTTAATCTCTAATCCTAGTTGTAAAAATTTTTGTTCCGATCCGATCATAATTGCGATTTTTCGTACTTTATTTACAGAATAACAATGTAAATATAAACAATTTGGCTAACTTTTATTACATTATTAGTTCGGGGACTCTTAATTGCTAAATTACAAAAAGGTTTGGTTCGAATCCGACCATAATTTTTATTTATTTATTTATTTATTTATTTATTATTTTTTTTTTCGTAGGTCAATAGAGTATCCTTAACTAACAATTTAGGTACAAAAATAACAATTTTCGTACTGTAATTTTTCGAGTTACAGGCCTATAAACATTTGATTGTTGCTACTCATTTTTAGGTGTATTTTGACTTCCTAAGGTGCGATCGAGTGCTAAAAGTCCGAAATTATTATTATTTTGTTAGGTAATGCCAATTGTTGCTAAATTGTTTATTCCGCATGTTTAGTATTTGTATAATATGAACCCTTATGTGATCTTATTGTAAGTCCGCTAGATTGGAAAGTGCATGCTATATATACCCAAATCTAATCCAAATATAATTTTTATATTAGTCCATAGTTACAAATGGCATCCCTGGTGGGGAACTAAGCCATTGTTACTAGAGTACCAACTGTCTCGTTTAGAATTTTTATTATTAAGAAGAAATTTAGGAAACTTTTAGACGAAATAAATCATAATGGCGTTTAATCAAACTAGAGAGGAAATCTTAAGATTACCCAACTTAGAACAAAGAATCAATGCTTTAGATCAATTTTATAGATTTAAAGAGGCAGAAAGAGAAGAACAATTATTAGAATTTTCACGTAGTATATTAGAGTCAAATAATTTTCGGGCAGTGGAAAGAGCAACTCAACATCTTGCAGATTACGATGGAACGAATATGAATCTAAAAGAATTCTTACAAGATGTTGATAACTGCTTTACCATCATTTCTACAGATTCAGAAGCACACTTTTTAAGAATCGTTATATCAAAATTAAGGGGTAAAGCCAGACAAGCCTTGGAAGGTAGCACATTTAAAACTTGGAATGATTTAAAATCGCATTGAAAAGACTGCTTTGCACCGCCCCGCACATATAGTTATTACTTACACGAAATTCAATCATCTTCCATGAGGCAGGGAGAGAATATTCGACAGTTTTACGGTCGAATAAACGCGCTAGTTAATGCCGCAATTAACGCCGCGTTGGAAGTACTGGGAAATAACGTACAGCGAGATAATTTAAAACCTCAGATCGAAATCATTGCCTTAGAATCATTTATTAATGGATTACCAGATGGTTGGAGAACCCGTATTATCGAGTTAGCACCAGAAAAACTGGATGACGCGTTCGCGTTAGCATCGAAATATGAACGGGGTAAAGTAACCATGTATAATAATCATTACTCCAATCCACGTATTCATCAAGTAAGTCATACACAAGATCGAAGTCCACATGGTTCACGGGATTCACCCCATGGTTCAGGAGAAATATATGAAAGTATACATCAAGTAAGAACATTGAATAATGAGGAAGGAGATAGAGGAGGGCAAAGAAGAGTGAATTTTCATGATTCTACGCATAATAGAAATGAGATTTCTTATTCAATAGACCGGGATGACACCTATTTCCCAAAAATGACTTTTGAAGGAGGCAAGATACACGCACCACCACAATTGAGTTATAAAAAGCCAGTAACCGAGCCTATCAAACATCCAAGTATACTCCAGAGGGAATATACCGAAAATACTATGGTGCCAGTAAGACCACCAGTACAAAGACATGTTATACCACCAGAGGCACCATTATATCTGGATTATAGATCCTGTAACTGTGCTGCATGTTATATATACTTTCAAAATCAACAGAGAGCCGGATATTGGTACCCACCTCAAAATGGAGGCTACCATCATCAAAATCCACCAACGTGTACGCACAGACCAGTCCCAATGCAGGAACCATGTCACCATCAAGAATCCGCAAATAACAGAAATCAAGACTATTACGGAGAAAAGCCGAAGTCGCCAATCCCGTTTCGTAGTGGAAATAAAAATCATTTAAACTGGGACAACGCTCACTGGAAGAACGCACCAGTGAGCGGGACGACTCCACAGCGTTCAATCAGTCCCGGCCCCACAGCCAAGTCGGGAAACCAGCCCAAGTTATTCGACTCACGTCAAGAGTCGAATCCTCGCCCACAATAAAATTAAAAATAGAACAATTGGCAGTTCCAGAAGCCTTATGTGTAGTGGATACCGGAGCCCAAATCAATGCAGTAAAAGAAAATGCATTGGGTCCTAATGCTATAGTAGACCAAAATGACGTGATCTCTATACTAGGTATTTCTCCACAGGAGGTAAGGACTCTAGGAACTGTAAAATTAAAAATCCTAGGAAAGGACCATTTATTCCACGTGTTACCATCTAGCACGCCACTATCAGAGGAACTTATATTGGGTAACCCTTTTCTACTTGTAGAAAAAGTAAACATCATGTTTGGAGAGGGAGTACTAGTAACGGAAAGTCATCTGATAACACCCGTTCCCTTCGTTCATAAACTAATACCAGAAACTAGTGAAGATAAACATCCAGAGGAAGCATATCGAAACACGGAAGTAAAAAGAGTTCAGATTGAACCTGAGTTTGAATTTCCATATGCCGAACGCGAGATAGAACCGGAATCTATAGATACAGTAAATTGGAATTTTAATTCTAAAGGTTTTAAATCCAATGGTAAAACTGTATTTAAGTTACCGGCCAGAGCAAAAGTTCCTGTAAGAATTCCCGCAACTAAACATTCAGTTAAGGGCCAAGCCTACTTAAGACGAATAAACACCGTCCCAGGAGTTTTTATAGGAGAAACTGCCGTCAAAAATAACAAAGGCTACTGTTATGTAATGGCCACTAATACTCTACCTGACCCAGTTGAAATAGAAATTACTCCACAACCATTGGAAGCATTTGACTTTTACGATGACTTGGAGGATGACTACGAGTTTCCGTTAGAAGGGGAACCACCAAAAGACGAAGAAGACCGCGTAAAAACAATCCTGGAAAAAGTTTTAACCAACTATCACACAAGACCAGAAAGAACGCAGATTAAGAAAATGGTAAAAGAATATTCTCATCTGTTTTATTTGCCAGGAGATCCGCCACCAAGAACATCATGTGTTAAGCATAAGATTAGGACAACCGATGAAGAACCCGTCAAAGTTAAGTACAAGAGAGGACCAACAGGACCAGATGACGAGCTTTTTAACCAAATACAAAAACTTTTGGAAGCCGGTATAATCAGGCATTCAAGGAGCCCATCTTGCAGTCCTATTCGAATCGTACCTAAGAAACCAGGACCAGACGGAAAGAAAAAGTACAGGTTGGTAATTGACTACCGAAAGTTAAACGCGAAAACCATCAAGGACGCATATCCACTACCTAACATCATGGAAATCCTTGAGCAGATTGGAAGAGCAAAATATTTCTCAGTTTTTGACCTCGCCATGGGCTTCCATCAAATAGAGATTGACCCTGGGGATGTTGAGAAAACTGCCTTTAACACCAAATACGGCCATTTTGAGTACCTATGTATGCCCTTCGGCCTTACCAACGCGCCTGCAACCTTCCAAAGGCTCATGGATTGCGTCCTAACAGGCCTACAAGGATCAGAAATGTATGTCTTTTTAGATGATATAGTGATTTATGCAAATTCTCTCGAAGAACATGAGGAGAAAATCGCTAAATTGTTTGAAAGGTTGTCAGCGGTAGGCTTAAGACTACAAATGGATAAATGCCAATTCCTTGTACCAGAAATTAATTATTTAGGTCATATCATCGACAGTAATGGAGTAAGACCGGACCCTAAGAAGTTAGAAGCCGTTAAAAACTACCCACGGCCGACTAACCAAACTGAAATCCGACAGTTCTTAGGATTAGCTGGTTATTACAGAAGGTTTATTGAAAACTTCTCAGAGAAAGCAGGGCCCATCAACGCCCTATTAGCCAAAAACGTAAAATGGAAGTGGGAATTAGAACAAGAACAAAGTTTTAAGATCTTAAAAGAAGCACTTGAAATAAACGCGGTTGCGGAAATGCTTACATTGTGATTATCGTCGTATACCTGCGCCTGTACACATACACGCCGTCATACATCATTCTGTATACAGTATATTCATACATATAATTATCTTTTATGAACATGGGACGTTACACCTCCCCCCCAGAGTATTGCTGTCCCCAGCAATGGGTGCTGGTGCAAAAAGAAAAAAGAACGTGCGATGTTCATTCACAATATGTTGTTACATAAGTATGTTGTTTAAGAACTTTTCATAAAGTTAATAATATAATGCTGACATATGCATTATCTCGGAAGATTAATAAGTGATTAAAAAGAAATTTTCGGTATTTTGATCTCTAATCCTAGTTGTAAAATTTTTTCTTTTGATCCGATCATAATTGCGATTTTTCGTACTTTATTTACAGGATAACAATGTAATTATAAACAATTTGTCTAACTTTTATTACATTATTAGTTCGGAGACTTTTAATTGCAAAATTACAAAAAGGTTTGGTTCGAATCCGACCATAATTTTTATTTATTTATTTATTTATTTATTTATATATATTTTTTTTTTCGTAGGTCGATAGAGTATCCTTAATTAACAAATTAGGTACAAAAATAACAATTTTCGTACTGTAATTTTTCGAGTTACAGGCCTATAAACATTTGATTGTTGCTACTTATTTTTGGGTGTATTTTGACTTCCTAATGTGCGGTCGAGTGCTAAAAGTCCGAAATTATTATTATTTTGTTAGATAATGCCAATTGTTGCTAAATTGTTTATTCCGCATGTTTAGTATTTGTATAATATGAACCCCTATGTGGTCTTATTGTAAGTCCGCTAGATTGGAAAGTGCATGTGTGTAGGTATAAGCCTGTATGCAAGTATAACTGGTCTTATGTATACTTATATATACTCTTACCCGTCTTTATGTACACTGATATATATACTCGCATGTCCATACGTTATGTTCATTTATATATATACTCGATGTATATATATAAGTATAGTATTGACTTTGAGTGTGACGTACTGCATTCCTGGGTGGGTCGCATTCCTGGATGGGTCTTTTTGATTCTTCAAGTATCCGCTCGGTGGCAGGAGTTACCGCGCTTTGGCGCGAACTCGTGCTTTCGTCACGCCTACGTATACGCGCGTGCTGTATAAATTTTGGCGCGAGCTGACAACACGTGAGCGCGAGTGCATTGGCTTCGGATGGTAGTAGCCGCAATGCTAAGTTCGCTGACATCTATTGTCAGCATTATCGGCGTGATACTACTGCTTTTTGAAATCATTCTTCTGTCTTCTTTTCGACCGTACTACTCGTAACTTTTATTATAAATCCAAGGTAAGTTGAATTTTATTTTTCTTTTGCTATTACTGTATGGTATTTGTTATTATTTTGATATTCGTATTTGTCGTTGTAGATGTCGTCTGCTGGTTCAAGTCTTCCCTGCGGCGGTGTACGTCACTCCTTTGTACAGGAGTACACCGGCGTAGGAATTGCTGAGGCTACTAGACGGATGCGTTTGGGTCTAGGCAAGGACTCGAACTTCACTGTGCATATTGTAAGTGTTTGTATCTTCTCTAGTAAAAAACTTTTTGTTTATTTTTAAATTTTCGTTTTTCTATTTATTGTAGTATCGCAAGGCTTTGGATGTGACCGCGGCTCCAGACGATTTTGCTGAGTACTTGCAGCCGATACTGTCTGCTGGTACTGTGTTTGAACGGTTGAGGTTGCAGGGATCTCCTACGGGGCCTGGTTTGTCCTACAGCCATAAGAAGGCGATGAAATTCGAGCCTGCTGAGTCTTTGAAATTAGCTGCGGAGCTTCAGGTGAGTTTTTAATTATTCTTCTAATAATTCTAAAATAACTATTGTCTCATAATAAACTTCTTATTTTTCTTCTTTTATAGCGCAATGTCGTGCCCGGGAAGGTGGACTCGTTGCTGGACTGTGACCGCTTCATTGACGCAGTCATACAGCATCACTCTAATTCTACTTCCGGGTCCTTGTATGGTATGAATTTGGAGTTAACGAATATTCCGCATGAATTGGGCGAGGTACCCTGGAATGTGCATCCCTCTCGTAATTCTGCGCTGGCGCCGTCAATAGGTATTAATGTACCGACTTATTATCTGTCCGGTGATGCATCATACACACCTATGCATCCCGAGGATGGCTACTTGGACAGCTGTAACGTTGTCCGCTGGGGCCTTCCCGGTGCGTGCAAGGTATGGCTATTTGTTCATCGGATAAACAATGAGAGGTTGATGGCGGCTGTCAAGGAAGAGGTGCGCCGGTGGCGGCAGAGGCAGCCCAATATGGCGGTCGTAGGTGAAGGTTGTTCTTTACCTCTACACCACAAAACTTGGGTGTTGACTACCGAATTCCTGATGCGGCATAACATCCGTCATCAGTGTGTTCGGCAGGAGCCCGGTGATTTGGTATACGTAGGTATCGGCATTTACCACCAAGTTGTCAATATTGGTGTTACTCTTGCCGAGGCGGTGAATGTAGGTAGTGCTGCATGGAATATATGCGCTCACCTCTTCACTACTTGTACCAGTTGTGCGGAGAATGGGGGACTAAGTGGTGTCCAGTATATTTCTCCCAACGAAATGTGTAGCGCTGGCATTAAGGAGCGTGATGTCAAACGGTATGTGTGCAACGTTGAAGGGTGTCCTTACGTTTGTACAACTGCTCGAGATTATCAGGCGCACCTTACTGCTCATCGTTCTCCACTTTCGAAGGTAGGGAAGTATGTTTGCGCCCGGTGTAACCATCCTCCTTATTCTACTAACGCACACCTGATGAGGCACATAAAGAGGATACATTCCTTGGATCTTCCAAAACCTTTGGAGGTTACCTGCCCGTTATGCGGCAGTGTTATGTTGGCTCCGAATTTAAATCGGCATATGGCGCAGAGTTGTAGTGGCCGAAAATGAACTGTTATTTTCTTGTTTTGTTTGTATAATTTTAAGTATTTGTTGATGTATTATTTAAGTTTTTGTTGTTTTTATAATATATTTATTAATGTAAAAAAAAAATTTTTCTTTTATTTATTTATTGCCAATCACCTTCCACTATCCGAGCGTTGAACTCTGTCAGTGCTGATTCGTAAGATTTACTGCTGACGCGGAGTTTTACGGAGTATAAGTAGGATCTCTTTTTAGTTCTAAATTCATTATACTTTATTCCTTAGTCCTCTTCGTTGTCAATTTCTTTGGCCTATTGCCTATTTCCTGATTTTAAATGGCGCGGCCGATCTTAGGTTTCTGGGGTTTTGGGTATCCCGTGGAGGATACTGTTGACGAATCCGACGTTGGCGTAAGTATCAATTTAAATTTTTACAAAAATTTAAATTTGTATAAAAAAAATTGTTTTTCATTTATGTTATTTTCCCAATTTTTAGGAAGTGTCTGATGATGAGGGTATTGGTATGGATTTAACCGTGCCACCCCTTGCGCCCAGTTCTTACCCTTGTCACGGGACGCCATTATCGAGTTTCTATATAAATGATCGGTGTGTCGTATGTCGTGAGCCGCCAAAATCTCCGTCCTTCATCCGGCTATATCGTAGTGGGTCTTTCTTCCAAGTGAATATAATTGTAGGTTTTTCTTGTTTAAGTTCTTTAAAAATGGTAAATATTTCTCTGTTCTAGGCTATGTATCGTCTTAGTCAGGTCAATCATCCTGCTCCTGATGATGACGATGGGGTATGGTATCCCTGTCACATGGAATCCTGGGACGAGCCGGATGGTGAAAGCTGTCCTGTTTGTTCTGGGGCAATAGATCAGCCTCCAACACTTATGAGGCTGCTTAATCGTGCGGTAATTATGATTATTTCAATAAAATTCTGTTATTCTAAAATTTTTAATTAATGAATTCTGTTTTCTTTTTCTTTTGTTTCAGTGGATACCTATACCGAACGTCCGCTTGGAGTAAAATTACAGATTTGTTGTTACGTTTTCTAAGATAATAAATTTTTTTTTTTAAATTAATCTTTAAGTGAGAAAAAAAAATTTCTTAAAAAAAATAGAGTTTTATCCCAGTGATGACTTTGAACCCACAATCCTATGCTGCTTCCTTTTGCGTAAAAATTAATTACTCCCAAATCTTTTAGTCGAAGGAAAGAGAATAATATGGACACCGGTAAGTTTAAAATACCGTGTCTTGAATTGGTAGTGGTCTTGTCTGGTTGCGCAATAAGTTTACGCTAGTTGTTCGGTGTTTATTGGTTAATTGCAGCGTTGCTGGATTTGTTGCCGGTGTATTGTACACAATGACCTCTCTGGTATTCGGTGGTAGCGTTGTGGATATCGTTGAAATTGCTGATTCTGCAGATGTTCCTAAATCTATTTCTTCAATGTTGCAGGTTTTATATTTAGTCTCGTGTTGTAATAATGGGTTGACTGTAACTCTGTTTAAACTGTCGTTTTCATAAATGTCTGCTTTTCTTTTAAATGTTTTTGATTTCCTTGGCTTTCCTCTAGTACATCTGATGCATGTAAAAGGGAAGCAACATTTATAAATAATATAAATGATTAATAATATTACTATGGGGGACATGATTGATGTAGCAAAATATGCTGCATTTGTGTATTTTTCTCTCTTTTGGGCAGCAACTTCCGAAAACTTGTCTTCAAGTTGTTGTAGCGTGATGGCATCTTCGCTTTCGGCCCAACTTTTTATTCGATGAACCTCGGTCTCGGTAAACTGTGGCACTTCAGCAAGCTTACTGTACCCTAGTATACTGCTAACGTTCATGAAATTAATATTCCATGACAGTTCTGGTTTATAGTAGAACGTTTGGTTTGTTTTTATTACGTTGACTCCGTATAATATATT
Source organism: Muscidifurax raptorellus (assembly GCA_020010945.3). Taxonomy (NCBI): domain Eukaryota; kingdom Metazoa; phylum Arthropoda; class Insecta; order Hymenoptera; family Pteromalidae; genus Muscidifurax; species Muscidifurax raptorellus. The sequence goes on from JAHUUD020000045.1 coordinate 34,554, forward strand.
TTGACTTGTGTGTCCGTAGCACAGCCCACGGATGGTTAAAATTCCAGCTCCTTTTATAATTAGCTCTGCTTTGCGTTCGTCATTACAAATGATTCTCATCGGTACTGGATCAATTACTGAAAACAGCCATTCGTCTGTACTCATTAGTTTGGTCCATCTTACAGATGCTGCTGATGAAATAGACATTTTACAACTTCGTAATGTCGATTCCTTTGGTCTTGCAAGTAGCGCAAATTCACATGGGCTTTTATCATTGTCTATATTAAATGGTAATGTAGGTGGACACATTACTAGTCTGTCAAAAGTAACACAAGTACTTACGTATGATGATGTTGCTAACAAATAGCTTTGCATATCATGTGATACGATTAAATCTGTATGGCTGGGTACGATACTCACATATGAAGTATGATTAGCTGTTAATTCTTTTGCGATAGGTAGCGAGTGAATTTTATAGTGTGAATATCTATTTTTATCTGATAGTGGAAAGTCTAATAACACCATTAACATACCATTCGTAGTAGCAACACTTGTTTTAGACATGGCATGCAACATGTCTATGGTTACCAAACTATGGTCCCATGGTAACGTGTTATTGTTAATTGACTTTAAAATTGATTGTAACTGTTCATGTGTGAATAATAAAGGGTGTAGATGCCCTTGGGTAGCTGTCTCTAATGTGTTTACCAAAGTTTTGTAAGTACTTATACTATGTTCTAGTGCTTGATCGAATTGATAAGTCCATCTCGATATAGCTTGAATTGTGCTAGTACGAATCGCAAAGGAATCCAGCTGTTCGGTTCTATTCATAAGACTCACGATTTGCGAGTGTTGTTCACTCAGGCGTTGTTCATGAATCGCCATGTCATTATGAAGATTCTCTAAGTTTGATCTAACAATATGCGTTTGAGTAGCGGCCATCGAAGATATATTAGCTGTCCTTTCATACAGTTTATCGATATCTACATTTAGCTGGTCTCTGTCGCCTGCATCCATAGTACCAAAAAGCTGTTTATTGATCCAACCCACAAACTCGAAAGGCGCTCCACGTTTCCTCAAAGTATGAGTATAGGGGGAGAGACGATTCTCCTGAAGGACTAACGATGGTTTGAAGAATATGTGTAAGTCGTCTTTCAATGATTTTAGCATTTTTAACTCTAAATTGAATTTTCCTGTCGGTATAATGTTGTTACATTCCGATTCTTCTAGTTTACTCTTACACATGTTTGTCAATCCAAAAATCTGTTTTTCTCTCCAAACAATCGGGTCCTTCCAGCTACTCAAATCCAGAGTAACGGCAATCCTCCATCTAGTTCTTTCTATTTTTACCTCCCCCATATACTCGTAGTATATTCCTGGATTTTGAGTTATCTCGGTTATCTGGTAGTAGGTAGCCTCGTCCAGCATCAGGCTATTGTTGCCGTCCGGATAAAAAGATAGAAGCAGTCCTAGCATCACTATCAATAACGCCATGATGCTGAAACAAAGAACGTAGTACTCAGCGATAAAATTTCTCTAACTTGTCTTTATGCTTTACTATAAGTTTTCCATTAGATGACTCTACTATGACATTATTATTGTCTTTAATTTCTTTTACAAAAAATTTTCCATTATAAAATTTATCTAATTTCCCATATCTGGGTTCCTTTAATACTCTTACTTCGTCTCCGACAGAAATCTGTAAAGGTCTTGCCTTTTTATCATAGTACTCTTTGTTCTTATGTTTTGATTGTATGAGATTATTCCTGGCTACTGTTTGCGCATCTCTCAAACATTCAGTTAGTTCTTGTATGTAATCGTTGTAAGTTTCTAATTCGAATTCGTTCGGCAAACGATTGGGTGTACGGGCTGGTTTGCCGTATACTAATTCATGAGGAGTGTAACCCGTTGATGTATGTACGGATGTATTATACTCATGAATAGCAAAGGGAATTACTTTATCCCAATCTTGTTTGCTTGATGATTTATTTCTTAGAAAGTCTGCTAAGACAGCGTGACTTCTTTCTAAGGATCCATTAGACTGTGGATGGTATGCAGTCGTAGTATTTAATTTAAAATTATAAATTTCGGATAACTGTGACAATAGATTGTTTTGAAAACTGCGTCCTCGGTCGCTTAGAATTATTCTAGGAACTCCAAAATGTACAAAAAGGTGTCGGGTCAAAGCGTCTGCGATTGTAACTGCTTTGATGTTGGGCACTGGTACTGCTATACAAAATTTTGAAAACTGACACTGCATAGTTAGTATATGCACGTTACCTTGCGTAGATTTGCATAAAGGTCCAACTGTATCTATGGCTACTTTATAGAAAACTTCACTTGGTGTATCCGTTATTACCATTGGTTCTCTTGTCTTTACTCTAACCAGCTATTGTTCTTGGCAGATTTCACATTTGCGTACGAAATCATGTATATCTTCTTTCATTCCTTTCCAATAGTATCGTTCTCTTATTCTTCTATAGGTTTTTCCCATACCACGATGTCCTCCAAACAAACTGTTATGGTAATCGTTCAGAACTACAAACTTGTATTCAGGAGCTAGTATCTTACACTCACCGTAACATATCGTTACTACTATTTGTAAATTTTTCAGTTTTTCCTTAATTTTATTTAATAATACCCCTCGTGGAAGAGTGTCAGTTAGCTCTCCGCTTCTAGCTAATCTAAAAGACTTTAACTTTTTATTCTTAATTTCGTTTGCTAATGTACTTAAACATTTCGATAAATTATCTGGTGTAATTTCGTCTTTTTCTTTATCTGAAATAACTAAACTGAAAATGAATCTTTTTCTATTTTGGGTAACTATTACATCACCGATGGTTATCTTGGCCTTCGATAATTCATCGCGATAAATAGCTTCTACGTCAATAAGTAATTTGTTAGTTCCATATGATAAACTTAAATCTTTTGAAATGAAATGTATTATATTATCTTTTAGATAGGTTATACATTCTCTAGTTTTTAAAAATTTTAATGATTCACTCGAGTTCAAATCTGAATCTACATAGTCGAAAAATACAGATGTCGATGTATTTCCTAATCTTGGAGCTGTACTGTCTTCCTTCGGTTTACTATTTATATAAGAAGTATTTTGGTTGTTGGTAAATGTTCCACTTGTGGGTGTTATTATTGTTTTTGTCGTTTTAGGTGGATTATTTTGTTTTTTGGGTTTAGATAATTTTTTTCTTAATTCTTCGTTAATCTCATCCTCCGATTCTTCTTCACTATCCTCTTGTTCTATTGTGGAAAGGTGATGCCAATTGGTGTTTTCGGCCATCTCTTCAGTCCAAGCAGTAGAAGATGCTCTAGGTTGTTTTATAGGTGACTTGAAACGAATTGGATTAGACTGACTATCTGCGTATTCTAGCATCCATTCTCTCACAGTGCTGCTGGGGACTATTGCCTGTGAAGCTTCTCCTAGTAACGTAGGTGGTTCTGAACTGGCTTTCTCTCCTTGTTGTAAGGGTGATGAGCTTTCAATATCTTTCATAAGGTCCCAGTTCTCAGTTGGAGTTTCATGATAGAGCTCTAAGAAATTATCCCAGCACATCGAGAGTGGTTGGTTATTTGTAGTCTCGCTTGGGTTTCCATTAGGATTAATCTCTTTTTCCCTTGCACTTTTGTTTAATTCAATGCTAGATAATTCTTGTAGTTCTGAATTATCCATGAGTTGACCTGGCATTGATCGTCTCATAGTAGATTGTAATTTTGGGTTTATTAACTCTTTGTCATCACTTGATGAGGAAGAATCTCTAAATTTTGTTTCAATTTCCGGACTAGTTTGTCTAGAATTAGTATTCTTTTTGTTGTTGGGATTTTTACTCTTGTTCTTGTTGAGTTTATTCAATATTATTTCATCAAATTCACTTTTACCTGGATCCTCGTTTGACTTGGCCATAGTAGAATCAGTTTCCTCTTCTGACTCTGTATCTTGATTCAACAGGCTAGGAAGCAAAGACTTGTTGCTTAGTGGTATTGGTGGAGCATCGGAAGATTCTGCAATACTACTCTCAATTGAGTTGGTTATTTCTGAGTTATCTGTTTCACTCATTGATGGTGGTTCGGAAACTATGGGTTCTGCAAAAACTACTGTTTTCTTTTCTGTAGTGGCTGGTTCGTTCTTCCTCATTCTAAGTCTCTTCGCGATTGTACTTGCTTCTAGGTCGGCTTGCCCTCCCTCCATACCTAAAGGGATAGTGGGGTTATCAAGCTTGATTCCTTCCTTACGACCCGGTTTCTTTCGATGTTTAACTCCTTCTTTAGAAGTTTCGTTTTCGCTTTGTAGTTGAGTACGATTCTGTCTGGCTAAAGAAGTTTTAGTCGGCTTAGGTAGGATAGGCAGTACTCGTACCACCCCCCCCCCCCTGTTCTTGTTCATCTTCTTTAATTAGTTGGTCTCTATCAACTGGATTGCGGGAAAGGGCGTCTGCGTTAACATTTAGACGACCAGGTTTATACTTGAAAGTATAGTAATAACCTCGTAATCTCATTCTCCAACGGTTTAACCTACTGACTGGATCTTTTAATGATTCAATCCATGTCAATGGTTCGTGATCTCCGTAGACGGTGAAATGCTTACCGTAAAGGTAGTGGCTAAAATACTCTATGGCATTTACTATGGCTAAACATTCTTTTTCTGTGGTAGAATAATTTCGTTCGCATTTGTTGAGAGATCTGGACATATAGGCGATTGGATGTTCTTGTCCTGGTTCACTTTGACTTAGGACTGCACCTATAGCTCCATCACTTGCATCCGTAGTTAGAATGAAGGGCTTACTCTCATCCACTGTTGTTAGTACGGGGGCTTCACAAAGTGCTTCTTTTAAGATCTTAAAATTTTGTTCTTGTTCTAATTCCCACTTCCATTTTACGTTTTTGGCTAATAGGGCGTTGATGGGCCCTGCTTTCTCTGAGAAGTTTTCAATAAACCTTCTGTAATAACCAGCTAATCCTAAGAACTGTCGGATTTCAGTTTGGTTAGTCGGCCGTGGATAGTTTTTAACGGCTTCTAACTTCTTAGGGTCCGGTCTTACTCCATTACTGTCGATGATATGACCTAAATAATTAATTTCTGGTACAAGGAATTGGCATTTATCCATTTGTAGTCTTAAGCCTACCGCTGACAACCTTTCAAACAATTTAGCGATTTTCTCCTCATGTTCTTCGAGAGAATTTGCATAAATCACTATATCATCCAAAAAGACATACATTTCTGATCCTTGTAGACCTGTTAGGACGCAATCCATGAGCCTTTGGAAGGTTGCAGGCGCGTTGGTAAGGCCGAAGGGCATACATAAGTACTCAAAATGGCCGTATCTGGTGTTAAAGGCAGTTTTCTCAACATCCCCAGGGTCAATCTCTATTTGATGAAAGCCCATGGCGAGGTCAAAAACTGAGAAATATTTTGCTCTTCCAATCTGCTCAAGGATTTCCATGATGTTAGGTAGTGGATATGCGTCCTTGATGGTTTTCGCGTTTAACTTTCGGTAGTCAATTACCAACCTGTACTTTTTCTTTCCGTCTGGTCCTGGTTTCTTAGGTACGATTCGAATAGGACTGCAAGATGGGCTCTTTGAATGGCTGATTATACCGGCTTCCAAAAGTTTTTGTATTTGGTTAAAAAGCTCGTCATCTAGTCCTGTTGGTCCTCTCTTGTACTTAACTTTGACGGGTTCTTCATCGATTGTCCTAATCTTATGCTTAACACATGATGTTCTTGGTGGCGGATCTCCTGGCAAATAAAACAGATGAGAATATTCTTTTACCATTTTCTTAATCTGCGTTCTTTCTGGTCTTGTGTAATAGTTGCTTAAAACTTTTTCCAGGATTGTTTTTACGCGGTCTTCTTCGTCTTTTGGTGGTTCCCCTTCTAACGGAAACTCGTAGTCGTCCTCCAAGTTATCGTAAAAATCAAATGCTTCCAATGGCTGTGGAGTAATTTCTATTTCAACTGGGTCAGGTAGAGTATTAGTGGCCATTACATAACAGTAGCCTTTGTTATTTTTAACGGCGGCTTCTCCTATAAAAATTGGATTTAAAACCTTTAGAATTAAAATTCCAATTTACTGTATCTATAGATTCTGGTTCTATCTCGCGTTCGGCATATGGAAATTCAAACTCAGGTTCAATCTGAACTCTATTTACGTGTTTCGATATGCTTCCTCTGGATGTTTATCTTCACTAGTTTCTGGTATTAGTTTATGAACGAAGGGAACGGGTGTTATCGGATGACTTTCCGTTACTAGTACTCCCTCTCCAAACATGATGTTTACTTTTTCTACAAGTAGAAAAGGGTTACCCAATATAAGTTCCTCTGATAGTGGCGTGCTAGATGGTAACACGTGGAATAAATGGTCCTTTCCTAAGATTTTTAATTTTACAGTTCCTAGAGTCCTTACCTCCTGTGGAGAAATACCTAGTATAGAGATCACGTCATTTTGGTCTACTATAGCATTAGGACCCAATGCATTTTCTTTTACTGCATTGATTTGGGCTCCGGTATCCACTACACATAAGGCTTCTGGAACTGCCAATTGTTCTATTTTTAATTTTATTGTGGGCGAGGATTCGACTCTTGACGTGAGTCGAATAACTTGGGCTGGTTTCCCGACTTGGCTGTGGGGCCGGGACTGGTTGAACGCTGTGGAGTCGTCCCGCTCACTGGTGCGTTCTTCCAGTGAGCGTTGTCCCAGTTTAAATGATTTTTATTTCCACTACGAAACGGGATTGGCGACTTCGGCTTTTCTCCGTAATAGTCTTGATTTCTGTTATTTGCGGATTCTTGATGGTGACATGGTTCCTGCATTGGGACTGGTCTGTGCGTACACGTTGGTGGATTTTGATGATGGTAGCCTCCATTTTGAGGTGGGTACCAATATCCGGCTCTCTGTTGATTTTGAAAGTATATATAACATGCAGCACAGTTACAGGGTCTATAATCCAGATATAATGGTGCCTCTGGTGGTATAACATGACTTTGTACTGGTGGTCTTACTGGCACCATAGTATTCTCGGTATATTCCCTCTGGAGTATACTTGGATGTTTGATAGGCTCGGGTACTGGCTTTTTATAACTCAATTGTGGTGGTGCGTGTATCTTGCCTCCTTCAAAAGTCATTTTTGGGAAATAGGTGTCATCCCGGTCTATTGAATAAGAAATCTCATCTCTATTATGCGTAGAATCATGAAAATTCACTCTTCTTTGCCCTCCTCTATCTCCTTCCTCATTATTCAATGTTCTTACTTGATGTATACTTTCATATATTTCTCCTGAACCATGGGGTGAATTCCGTGAACCATGTGGACTTCGATCTTGTGTATGACTTACTTGATGAATACGTGGATTGGAGTAATGATTATTATACATGGTTACTTTACCCCGTTCATATTTTGATGCTAACGCGAACGCGTCATCCAGTTTTTCTGGTGCTAACTCGATAATACGGGTTCTCCAACCATCTGGTAATCCATTAATAAATGATTCTAAGGCGATGATTTCGATCTGAGGTTTTAAATGATCTCGCTGTACGTTATTTCCCAGTACTTCCAACGCGGCGTTAATTGCGGCATTAACTAGCGCGTTTATTCGACCGTAAAACTGTCGAATATTCTCTCCCTGCCTCAACTATATGTGCGGGGCGGTGCAAAGCAGTCTTTTAAATGCGATTTTAAATCATTCCAAGTTTTAAATGTGCTACCTTCCAAGGCTTGTCTGGCTTTACCCCTTAATTTTGATATAACGATTCTTAAAAGGTGTGCTTCTGAATCTGTAGAAATCATGGTAAAGCAGTTATCAACATCTTGTAAGAATTCTTTTAGATTCATGTTCGTTCCATCGTAATCTGCAAGATGTTGAGTTGCTCTTTCCACTGCCCGAAAATTATTTGACTCTAATATACTACGTGAAAATTCTAATAATTGTTCTTCTCTTTCTGCCTCTTTAAATCTATAAAATTGATCTAAAGCATTGATTCTTTGTTCTAAGTTGGGTAATCTTAAGATTTCCTCTCTAGTTTGATTAAACGCCATTATGATTTATTTCGTCTAAAAGTTTCCTAAATACTGACTCTAAATTTCTTTTTAATAATGAAAATTCTAAACGAGACAGTTGGTACTTTAGTAACAATGGCTTAGTTCTCCACAAGGGATGCCATTTGTAAGGTTCTGATTTACTATGCTGAACCGCGCAGTAATTCTATATACAAATAATTATTTATTTGAGTATAGGTGAACTAGCCTTGACTCGAGAGTCTTCTGTTACTATTAAGTGGGTTATGATTCTAATAAACTGTCTCTTTATGGTACTTCTTTGTTATGACTTTATTTAGACGAAGGTCCAATGCTTTGATACAGATGTTACACAGATGTTTTAATCTAATCTTTATGTTTGTTCTTAATGTTACGTATTTACTTATTTCTATATTGGTTCGACTTACAATCCCGTTCGGACACTACTAGTAGATTGCACGGTCGATGACTGGGCGGTGTTTGGTATTATCCTACACGGATGGTTCCGTGGCGTGTTGAGAGTAAGTTCCTTAACTAAGCTGCCGAAGCTAACGCCAGATAGGTTGACGGTCCTTAAGCCTCGTACTGTACCAACTCACGTCCAGAGTATGAAGAATTCCACCGGTTAGCTTCCACGGAGTTTGAGTGGTTTCTAAGCACCCAATAGACGACGCGAAGGACTAAACGGCACTCGTATTCACACACCAGGTCCAGCAGGTACAACACTCGTTGTCCTTGTAAAAAGAGACTTCACTAAAGGCAATATGAGGACTGAGTGCGGGGCTTATAAGGCTTGGCGGATGATCTCAATGTTAGGGTAATAACCAATCACTGATCGCCACCGAAAATGTCTTACAATATAGGTTGGTGATGATGCAGAATAAGTAGGTTTTGGGATTGCTGACTCGGGGTCAGTTGGTTCAATTAGTGGGACGCGTTTGATGTCGTAAACGCGGTTGCGGAAATGCTTACATTGTGATTATCGTCGTATACCTGCGCCTGTACACATACACGCCGTCATACATCATTCTGTATACAGTATATTCATACATATAATTATCTTTTATGAACATGGGACGTTACACTACACTTGATACATTCAAATAAAAAAGTAATACAATATTGAAGATATATTTGTAAATTTTCACGATAAATTCGTATAGGCATTAATTTTTATAATAAATAAACAAACCTTTTATTATTAATTTAACAAAACCGTACATAAATAACCGATTACTTGTACCGGAAGAAGTTAAAAGGATAAAGATAAATATTTTGAAACCCCTTCTTTTGTTTCAATTTAAGCTTTTGTTGAAACTTAAATTTAAATTTAAACTTAAACTTAAACTGAAGCTTAAATTTAAGCTTAAACAAATTCCAAGCCCCCACGTGAGTTCGATGATCATATGTAACTTTCAATTATATATTCTCAACGATCTTGATGGCTTAGGGGTTAGCGTGTTGTCCTATTGACTTATTGATTCGGGTTCGATTCTCGGTCTGGTCAAATTTTGTTTCATGTCATAATTCAGAGGTACTTTTTATTTTTATTATAAATAAATCACGATGAATTTCAATTATGTATACTGTAATGCTAAGTATTATTTTAAATTATATACAATTGTTATAAATTCCAGAAGAGGGTATAATAAAGAAACAATAAAACATAATGAACGTATTAAGTGCTTTTATTACATATTTTAATTTGTTTTGGTTGGTGAGAGGCAGTCTTAGATAAATTTCGCTTTCTCTTGGAATTTGTATGTAAAGTAAATTATACTTTTATTACATATACTTACCATCTTTTTCTATAGAGCGCAGATTTTATAAATTCAATCATAATTATTTAAAGATTATACTACTTTACAATAGAAAATCAAACTTACTATATAAATAATCTAAATAAATAACCAAGTAGCACAATCACCCAGCTACTGATCGCTATGATTGCAAAAATGAAGGTGAAATTGATCAAAGACTGTCTTTCGTGCTCTTCTGTATTATATAATTTAAAATAATACTTAGCATTACAGTATACATAATTGAAGTTCCTCGTGATTTATTTATAATAAAAATAAAAAGTACCTCTGAATTATGACATGAAAAAAAATTTGACCACACCGAGAATCGAACCCGAATCAATAAGTCAATAGGACAACACGCTAACCCCTAAGCCATCAAAATCGTTGAGAATATATAATTGAAAGTTACATATGATCGTCGAACTCACGTGGGGGCTTGGAATTTGTTTAAGCTTAAATTTAAGCTTCAGTTTAAGTTTAAGTTTAAATTTAAGTTTCAACAAAAACTTAAATTTAAACAAAAGAAGGGGTTTCAAAATATTGATCTTTATCCTTTTAACTTCTTCCGGTACAAGTAATCGGTTATTTATGTACGGTTTTGTTAAATTAATAATAAAAGGATTGTTTATTTATTATAAAAATTAATGCCTATACGAATTTATCGTGAAAATTTACAAATATATCTTCAATATTCTATTACTTTTTTATTTGAATGTATCAAGTGTAGAACAAACGCACATTCTATGTTTATTTTGTATGAACTTTTTACAATATAATTAATAATTGTATATAATAATTATTTATATAACATTAACAACACGATAAAAAAAGTGGTTTTATGTGGGTTTGAACTCCGATATATTTTGTAATCAGGAGTTCGCTGATCAGTGCGATAAGTCGCCGACAGGCGGCTCTCATACTCGCTAGGTCAGGGCTATTTAGTCGAGCGGACCTGGCGATCTTCGCCAGGAAAAGAGGTCCATGTTGGAAGTACGGAGTTTGATCTCCTTCTCTCTTCCTCCATGGCTATCACTTAGAAGCAGTGTCAGCGGAAATGTAAACAAGGCAGCTAGTACTGCAAATTTAAAATCAAAATAAAACTCAACATGGATCAAGAAATCCAGTTAATAGAAGAGGTACACAATGTGCTAATCGAACAGGAAAGTACATTTCATAGTATTAAAGTTCTCAATAAATACATAAAAAATAAAAAAAATATTTTATTATATCTAAACATACGAAGTCTAAACGCAACTTTCTTAAAACAAAAACATTTATTGAGGGCTTGGATACTAAGCCGACTATTACAGTATGTGTGGAGACGTGGGTTTTAGAGCATAGTGATTACTTCTTTTTATCGGGATATAAAATGTACTATAATAATAGTAAAATAAACAGGTCAGATGGTGTAGTAATATGCTTGGAAGACGGTATTACTGAAAGTATTGAAATAATTGAAATTGGGCAGATGAAAATACTAAATTCGATTATTAAAACTACTAATGGTAATCTAGAAATATCAGCATTGTATAGATCGCAAGATATTACAAAAACTAATTTTTTAACAAACCTAAAAGAGCTAATGAATCTAAAGAGAAAGGTTACAAACCATATAATCATAGGAGATTTTAATATAAATTTGTTAGATATAGATGGCGTTAGCCAAGAAATGCTACTGAATTTCCTGGATAAGGGATACAAACCTGGCTTTCAGGGTGTTACTAGGCCATCTGGTACAAATAATTCGAATAACTCTGCTGGGGGAACATGCATTGATAATATGTTCACGAAAGCACAAAAAATTAAAAATAAACATTTTAAATGAACAAACTCGATAACAGGTCATTATACACTTTTCATTTCACTAGAAAAAATTGATAAAGTAAAATCTGAGTATACAAAAATATCTATAAATTATAATAAACTAAGTAGAATTGCAGATAAATAAAATTGGAACATAATATTATCAATGAGTGATCCTAACTTACCAGTAAATAATTTAATAGCAAAAATAAATAAGTGTACGAAAGAAGCAAGTGTTTATAAAAATATTAATAAAAAACAGGATAAAAATATTCCTAGAAGTAACTGGATTACTAAGGCAATATTAACTTCCTGTGAAAGGAAAGAATTTTTATATCAAATGTGGAGAAAATAACCTAATAACGGTACGCTAAAAACAGAATACAAAAATTATGCCAAAGTCTTGAACAAAGTAATAAAGGAAGCAAAACTATTATATGATCGTAGATTAGTAGCTAATAATTGTGGAAATTCGAGAAAACTTTGGAATATTATCAATCAAAAATTAGGCAAATATAGAAAGAAGTACAACCGCATTGAATATCTATATGATGAAAAAAATCATAAAATAAAAGAAAAGAAGAAAATTTGAAACCACATGAATGAATATTTTAGTTTGATTGGCGAAAAATTAAGTAATAAAATTTTGCAACCGTACAATGATAAAGTACAACAACCTCAAATGAATCAAAAATCTATCTTTATCTACCCAACCAATGATAGGGAAATATTACAAATAATAAAGGAAATGAAACTAACAAATGGAGGCACGGATAATATAAATTCCAATACGCTTAAATTTTTAGCAGTTTACATTACAGAATCATTAGTACATATTATTAATCTTTGCATCACACAATCTATTTGACCAAATGAAGTAAAAGAAGCTAAAATAATACCAATACCTAAGGCTGGAAATAAGAAAACCCGTCAAACTATAGACCAATATCTTTGGTCTCAAATATAGCGAAAATTTTTGAAAAAATTATACATAACAGAATTTGTAATTTTTTAAATTTGGACTATATAATATCTAAAAATCAATATGGTTTTGTAAAGGGTAAAGGAACAAAAGATACAATTACGTTAATCATAAGGCTTATATATGAAAAGTTAGACAAAAGTACTCCAATTGCAGTTACATTCCTTGATTTAGCAAAAGCTTCTGATACAGTGAATCATAAAATTCTACTGGATAAATTATATAACTACGGAATTAGAGGCAAAGTAAATAAACTTATAGCTAGTTATTTGGACAGTAGACAACAAAGAGTACAAATTAATGATTGTGAAAGCATTAATAAGAAAGTAGAGACTGGAGTACCGCAAGGTACTGTATTAGGACCTTTGCTTTTTATTGTTTATGTAAATGATCTATTAACTAGTATGCCAAACCATTCAATTATTTCCTATGCGGACGATACAGCTGAAATATCTACGGATACTAACTGGACAGCAGTAGAAACAAAAATGAATAATTACCTGCAAAAAATTGACAATTGGCTTGCACTTAATAGATTATCATTAAATGTTGACAAAACTGTATACATGACATTTGGAAATTATTGTAATAGCGTTCCAAATGAAATACGAATAAAAATCAATAGTAGAACATTAAATAGAGTCGAAGATGCAAAGTATTTAGGAATAATCTTTGATTATAATATGAAATGGTTAAATCATATTGAGTATATAATTAATAAGACCAAATACTTAGTGTTTGTTATGAGAAATACATCTAAATTTATGGATATAAAAACATTAAGAATGATATATTATGCGCTATTCCACAGTATTATTAGTTATGGTATAATAGGATGGGGAGGAGCATACTCGAATAATTGAAATTATTGCAATATTTACAAAACAAAATTTTGAAAATTATAAACAAAAATCAGATTATACTCGCAGATGGGCCAGTGAATCTAAGACAAATGTTTGCATATGAATCGCTAATATATTACTATGAAGTCTTAAAGCAGGAATAAGTAGGTAAACTATAGGCATACTAGATCATAGGCATACTGGATCAGGGGAGGTGATCCAGTACGCCGCCCGTGTATAAGCATAGGGCCTCCCTCCTCCAGACCCGAGTCTTCCTTCTCTCGAGTGATTCAGTATGCCTATAGGATACTGCCCTTTGCTCGCTGGCATAGTGGGAGAAGAGGTGACCCCTCGCTCGCTTAGACACGAGCAGCGGCTCTCTTGGCGGTCTGTGTGTATGCATAGGGCCCCTCTTTTCGCTCGCTGGCATAGTGGGATTAGAGGCTCTCCCTCGCTCGCTTAGATACGAGCAGCGGCTCTCGCTTAGATTGGAAAGATATGACCTGCTAGTGTCGGAATGCGAGGGCGTTAGCAGTGTTTGCGAGGGATAAGATAATTTGTTTTTTCCAAATGTGGTGAATGGTTATGCAAACAAATAGTTTTCACCTAAAATGCTATGTATGCTCAAGTATTCTGGAGATTTATGACGCAGTATTGCTCGCTAGCTCGCTCGCTTAGAATTGAGCAGAATCTATCACGCTTAGATTAAAGAGATATGACCTGCAAGAGCAGGGATGCGTGGGAAAAATCTTTTTCGACGCTTTTCGTGAGTCCTTGAGAAGCTCGTTCTCGTGGGATCCTTTATCTTTTTCGGGCGCGCTTATCATTTTCTGTAAGTGGAAAATTTTAACCAAGGATATTGCTTATCCTCATTCTTTCCGCATTCAATTTTTGTTTTCCTTTTCTTATCGCTGATAATTTTTTTGTGTGACTGGGGCGCGGTTGTCGAAATGAAGGGCGCGGTTTTTGAATTTTGGGGTGGAACAATTAAATCTGTTTAGATTTTTTAAATTGGTCAAGACAAGGGGGAGAGAAAGATTCTAGAAAATTTTTCCGAAGTGGTGGAAAAAGGGCTCGCCCACCTTTTCAGGAATAAATAGTTGCGGGCATGCAGTAGCTCCTCAATTCAGTTTTACGCTTCTACTGCGTAGTTTATATTCAGTTTCTACAGCTTTTAAATTGTACGCAAGTTCCATCCAACATGGAAAATATTATCAACCAGTTCCACGCCGTCAAGCAGCGCATTGTCGAATCTTTGAATATCGCAGAGTGGGTGATGATGGGAATGATTACAAACGGTAAGATACGCTATTTCTATCACATATTGTTTTATATGCAACTACCGCACACACACACACACGGATTTTTGCGTGCCCAAGTCCCCCCCCCCTCACACCCACACGCACACAAACACACACACACACACACGCACGCACGCACGCACACACACACACACGCATTCTTTCTGTTTTTGTCTCTCTCCCACACTCATACTGATATTTTTTTTTTTCCAATTTTCTAGGTCCATCCACACCCGCGCAGATGCTACATCAAAGGGTAGCTAGGAAGAGCAGCAGCAGCAGCAGCAGCAGCAGTGACAGCGACACCAGCAGCGGAAAATTGAAAAATCGAGGTAAGCTATTTTTATTAAGTTCATACACGCGCGCTCTTTCTGTTCGTCTCTCTCTCTCTCTCTCTCTCTCTCTCTCTCTCTCTCTCTCTCTCTCTCTCTCTCTCTCTCTCTCTCTCTCTCTCTCTCTCTCTCTCTCTCTCTCTCTCTCTCTCTCTCCCTCCCCCTCTCCCTCTCCCCCTCTCCCTCTCCCTCTCCCTCTCCCTCTGTCCCTCTCCCTCTCCCTCTCCCTCTCCCCTCTCTCCTCTCCCTCTCCCTCTCCCTCTCCCTCTCCCTCTCCCTCTCTCCCTCTCCCTCTCCCCCTCTCCCTCTCCCTCTCCCTCTCCTCTCTCTCTCTCTCTCTCTCTCTCTCTCTCTCTCTCTCTCTCTCTCTCTCTCTCTCTCTCTCTCTCTCTCTCTCTCTCTTACACACATATTCATTTTTTGTTTTTAGTACCATCCACTCCCAAGCAGTATGCAGCAGCAGCAAGATCAGCTGCACGTGACGAGGCGCTGCGAAAACTGTATAACGGTGGATCAGATAAAATACGACAAAAAAGTGCTGCGAAGAAGAGAAACAACGACCACAGCAGCGGCAGCTGAAAAAAAATAAGGTCGATTTCATCACCGAAAAATCAAGGTAAAAGATTTTATACTAATATGATGTAGTGCTGCAAAGTAAGGTCAACCTCGTGGCGACGTTATCGCCCGAGCGAAGCGAGGGTGATATGTCCCCAATGAGGTTGAAATCCCTTTGCAGCACTAGTATCGTACGATACTTTATGACACAAAGTGTGCGTAAACCAAGATTTAGCAAGTGCATTTTTTTGCACGAGCGTGGCATAAGTCGAGGTTTACGCTACGGCGTGACATAAGGCTATATATATATGTATGTAAATATATATCAATAAATTTAATTTTCTTTAATTATTTTTTTAGTTTCATCGCCGAAACCTCCTTCATCGGTTATGGAAACCGATGAAGAGAAGCAACTACAAAAAGAACCACAGCAACAGAAGCCTCTCTCTATCAAAGAGCTGCCTCCTATCCCGAAATTGACAATCAAAAGAAAGCGGGGTAAATTTATTTTTTTTTGTACACATTAATAAATTATAAGTATTTTCATTTTTTTTTAAATATTGATTTTATTTTTCAGACCAGGATGAATTGTTCATATCTAGTCCTGTGGTGATTGACATCACAGAATCTCCGGAACAAACGAGACCTGCGACACCACAGATTCTTCCTGAAGAAAATGGTAAGTTCCTTTAAAAATTAATTTAACAATGAAATGTATACTAATTTTTAATTTTATTTGTTTCAGCGGCGAAGAAAAAGATCTCTCTGGAAGAGTACAGGGATCAATGTACTAATAAACCGAAAATAATAAGTAATAAAAAATTTTCACCTAAATATAAAATTGTATAAAATTGTTCTTAGAGTGTAAATATGTATAAATATTTGTAAGGGCTCTTTAGCCCATATAATTAATAATAAATAAATAAATAAATGAATAAATAAATAAATAAATAAATACACATTTTGTAATACAATTATTATTTTTTTTATTTCCAATAAATGCAAGCATACTCCCAATCATCCACCTCATTCTTAGTATAAGTACCACTTAAGTAATTTTGAAGCCATGTTCTTATTGCAAGATCATTATAGACTGCACACTATGATTTCCGTCTGATGCACAAATCACGGTTGAAACATGTGCAGTGATTGTTATATTTTTAATAAATAAATAAATAAATAAATACACATTTTGTAATACAATTATTATTTTTTTTTATTTCCAATAAATACAATCACATTCCCAATTATCCACCTCATCCTTAGTATAAGTACCACTTAAGTAATTTTGAAGCCATGTTCTTATCGCAAGAACATTATAGACTGCACACCATGGTTTCCGTCTGATGCACAAATCATGGTTGAAACATGTGTAGTGATTGTTATATTTTATATTTTCTAAGGATGAACATCCTAAATCGTCAATGTTGCAAATCGATCTGCAAGAAAAAAATAATTGGATGAGTATAAAATGTGAATGATAAAAGTATGAAGTGAGTATGAATGAGTATGGAAAGAGTATGAAGCGAGTATGAATAAGTATGAAGCGAGTATGAATGAGTATGAAGCGAGTATGAAAAAGGATGAAGCGAGTATGAATGAGTATGAAGCGAGTATGAAAAAGTATGAAGTGAGTATGAAGCGAGTATGAATGAGTATGAATAAGTATGAAGCGAGTATGAATGAGTATGAAGCAAGTATGAAAAAGTATGAATCTAGTATTAATAAAATAGTATGAAAAACTTACACATTAGGCAGCAGATTCTGTAGACACTGCATTTTTTCTTCTCCCTTAACAAATAATTTCTCAACCCCTTGTGTACATATTTGAAAAATGCGTTGAAGTCGATGATATGGAATATCTCCAGAGTTAAAAGCTATTCCATGATGAGTTTTCTCAACCCATTGGGTCATTACTTTTTTTTCAGCCGTGAGTTCCTCCCATGGTAATGGAGATTCAAAAAGGTAAGCAGTCGGTAACGCAGTTTTCTTCAAGTTTAGAAAACTCACTTCTTTAATAATAAAATAATCTTCAGCAATTCTTTGAAATCCTTGGATATCGCATATATATGCGTTTTCGTCTTTGCATTTCAATAAATAATTTTTAAATAACAAATCATACATTAACGTTCTAGCCATCTTGCTTTTAGCTTGTGCCATGAAGAACTGATGAAGAAAATTCTCTCGGCGGATTTTTAAACACAAAACTCCGCCTCTTGATTTTGTCTAAAGGTGGAGAGGTGGAAGGAAGGCAAAATTTCCATTGGTTTTTTGGAAAAGTAAACTTTCTTTGGTTGGGTGAAAAATGATAAAATTCATCCCTACTCGAGAAAATTTATTCTCTCTCCTTACGAGGAAAAGAATCTTCCTCAGCATTGGTTTCCAATGTAAATCCCCCCCCCCACTTTTCACACACGATTTTCACCTTCAAAAGGGACGCAGTTCCCTTGGAAGAGCACAGTTCACTCATCTGCGAAAGGCAATCACAAAGTTTGAGAGTGAAAATGGCTTCGATGGAATTTTACGAACGTTTTGTTGCGTTGATTCGTGAAACATTACAAAGTGAAGAGCATCTAACCAATAATGAAATTCATTATTGGCTAGATAAGTGCAATAATACGATTCAAGAACTCATCGAAAAAAATAAAAGTGATCTTACACGAGGTGAGAAACAAAAATTCCAAACTTGCATGACACATTTGTCCTGCATGCAAGTTGAGTTCGAGCAAAGGCTGAAACGAGGAGGAGGAATTATCGAAGAAGCTAAAGTTGAGTGGCGCGATGTTGACTCTACTTTTGACAATCGAATACGAACGGGAGTGATAGTAACCTTAAAACATGTTGATATTGCAAGTTTTTTAAATGATGCTTACCATCTGTTTAGTGAAAAAGTTACAGCATGTTTGAATGAGTTCAATGCACTAAAAGTGAACTCGGATTTCATAGCAGAATTTTCAATTCAAAAAAGCAATGAAGAAACCACTGATATTAAATACTTTACAAGTGAAAGTGCTACGATATATTTGTCAACTAATTTGGAAGAGTGGTTTAAAACTCATATATGAGATCACATCATGACACAACTAGAAGAATTTGAGGAAAAAGATTCTGGATGGACTCTAAAAAGTATTATAAGTTTATGTGTAAACATGAAGAAATATTCGCCAATTAAAAGCAGTTCGTACATTCCTCTCCCCAAATTCATGGAAAATAAAAAGGCGTGTATAAATGTGCACAACGAAGATAATCAATGTTTTAAATACGCTATTCTTTCGGCATTACATCCTTGTAAAATAAATGCCAATCGAGTATGCCAATATCAACAGTATGAGCAGGAATTAAACTTTAACAATATTGAATTTCCGGTGAAATTAAAAGATATTCCAAAGTTTGAAAAACTAAATAATATTTCTGTGAATGTATACATATTAAGAAAATCAAGAGGAAAGTATGAAGTGTCGCCTTGTCACGTTACTGAGGAAAAGAAGAAAAAACACGTAAATTTACTCATTGTGCAAGACTATTATATTGATGAACATGAAGAGAGTAATTGTGGTGATGAAGAACATCTTCCTAGATATCACTATGTTTGGATCAAGAGTATGTCTCGTCTTCTCTGCACTCAACTTAATAAATCTCACATAAAATCAAACCACTGTGAGAGGTGTGTGCAAGTGTTTTACTGTGAAGAAAAATTAAAAGTGCATGAATTGGATTGTAAAAATTTAAATAAATATCATATCAACTTGCCAAATGAAAAAAATAACATACTGAAATTTGAAGATTACAACAAAAACGAAAAAGTGCCTTTTATAATTTACGCCGATTTTGAATGCATGTTGAAGACTACTGAGAATGAAATGTCATTTCAACTTCATGAAGCTTATAGTATTGGCTATTACATAAAGTGTAGTTTTCATGAAAAACTATGTGGTTATAAATCGTATAGAAAATCGAGCGAAAATGAAGAATCGCCTGCAAAGTGGTTTGTTAGACAGTTAAGAGCAATCAGTAAAAATATCGACCAACTTTATAAGAATCCGAAGCCAATGAGACTTACAGATTTGGAAGAATTATCATTCCGGCGAGAATCTATCTGTCACATATGTCGAAAGCCTTTTGGTAATAGAGAGATGATTGTACGAGATCATTGTCATCTTACAGGACGGTATGTATTAGATTTAAAGAAAGAACTAATGGAAATTATATTTTCTATTATATTTTTTTCTTTGATTATAGATTCAGAGGTGCAGCTCATAATTCATGCAATTTGAATTATACAGACTCGAGATTTATACCAGTTGTATTTCATAATCTCAATTATGATACACATTTTATTTTGAAAGAGATTGCAACTTCATCCGTTTCACCAGGAAGAGTGACTCTCATACCACACAACAAGGAAAAATATATTTCCTTTACGAAATATATAGACAAGTGTGAAATAAACTTTTGGTTTATAGATTCATGGCGCTTTTTACCCTCATCATTAGACAAACTGTCTTCTTATCTAGAAAATGTACCTATAGCAGTTAAGGAATTTCGAATAGATGGATACACTAACGAACAGATTAATCTTCTCAGACGAAAAGGCATATTTCCATATGATTTTGTGGATAGCTTAGAAAAGTTCACGTTTACAAGTTTACCCGATAATCACGAGTTTTACAATAAACTCAATGAATCACATATTTCCGATGAAGATTATATGCATGCCCGTAATGTATGGAATACATTCAATGTACAAACGATGGGACAGTATTCAGATATTTATTTAAAGACAGACGTATTATTACTAGCTGATGTATTCGAAAGTTTTCGAGAGACGTCTATTCAAGCATATGGTTTGTGTCCAGCTCATTTTTATACAACACCAGGATTAACATTTTCAGCAGCTCTGAAAATGACCAAGGTAGAATTAGAGCTTTTAACTGATATAGACATGCTAATGTTTATTGAATCTGGCATTCGAGGAGGAAACAGCCAATGCTGCAATCGATACGCCAAGTCCAATAATCCATATATGGGATCGTCATATAACAAACAAGAGAAGATCAAGACTCTTATGTATAATGACATTAACAATCTCTATGGATGGGCAATGGTTCAGCACTTGCCCGTTGGAAAATTTAAATGGATTGATTACGAGTCAAATCCAAACTTCTACAACGCAGCACCCGATTCGGACATGGGATATATCGCTGAAGTTGACTTAGAGTATCCTGAAGAAATACACGATGAACATCGAGATTTACCTTTTTGCGCTGAGCATCGTTCACCGCCTGGATCAGAGCAGAAAAAGCTTCTAACAACTTTAGATGATAAACATAGGTATGTCATTCATTATCGAGCACTAAAACAAGCATTAGACAATGGACTTCGATTAAAAAAAGTGCATAGAATTTTAAGTTTTAAGCAAAAATCATGGTTAAAACCTTACGTCGAATTAAATACTGAGAAGAGAAAGCAGTCAAAAAACGAGTTTGAAAAACTGTTTTACAAATTATTAATCAATGCAGTATATGGAAAGTGTATTGAGCGAGAACGGTCTCGAGTCGACGTGAAATTGGTGAACAAATATACTGGTAGATATGGAGTTGAAGCACGTATAGCACAACCTAATTTTCACAGTTGTGCAATCATTGATGAGAACTTAGTAGCTATTCAGATGAAGAGAACAAGTATTACAATCAAAAAACCAATTTATATAGGACTCAGTATTTTGGATTTGTCGAAAACATTGGTCTATGATTTTCATTACTCTTATATGAAAAAACGTGTAGGAGAAAAATGTAAACTTCTCTACACAGATACAGATAGTTTGATCTATGAAGTCCAAGACCTCGATATGTATCAGATCATGAAAGAAGACATTTATAAATTTGACACTTCTGATTACGATGAGAATAATCCATTCAACATTCCAAGAGTAAATAAAAAAGTGCTTGGTCTCATGAAAGACGAATGCTGCCGCAAAATTATGACTGAATTCATCAGATTGCGCAGCAAAATGTACAGTATTTTAATTGAAGATGGAGAAACTATAAAAAAAGCCAAAGATATAAAATCGTGTGTAGTTAAAAAGTCAATTACATTTGATGATTATCGAAAATGTTTGCAAGATTTGGCAATCATTCGACGTGAGCAGTGTAATATTAGATCGAAATTGCACATTGTTCACACCGAAAAGCAAAATAAAATTGCGCTGAGTCCCCACGACGATAAGCGATTTATCTTGCCGGGTAGTACCGATACTTTACCATGGGGACACTACAGAGTTATAGAAGAACAGACGGCGCAAGCTTTGCATGAAGTAGAGAGGGAAAACAATGTAGAGGGGGAAAACGATGTGGAGAGGGAAAACGAACCAGCCAATGTCAGCAGTCCAGCAAGAGTGGAGAGGGCATTCGAACGAGCCAATGATAACAGCTCAGCAATAGTGGAGAGGGGGTCAGAACGAGCCAATATGAGGAGTCCCCCAAGAGTCGAGATTGAATGGACTACTGATTTGATGGAGGAGTTTTCACATGAGTGGGAGAGACCAATGACGAGTGATATACTGCAGGAGGCTATGGAAAGGGCAGACATCGTGGTGGGGAATCTGCTATATGAAACGGTGCACGAGGCTGAGGAGCATATTCGAGCAGTCGAAGAAGCCGAAGCCTACCAACCTAGTAGAAAAAAAGCAAAACTCCAAGATACTTAAAGTAAGTTTACACTTAAATTTTTACATCACCGAAAAACTTATACGAAAATTTTCATTTACTTATGTTACTTTTTCTTCTTTTTTCTAGAATGGATTTATCAGCACTTAACAAGATTGCTGAAAGCAGCTTCTTGCCAAGAAGGAAGCTTACAGAGTTGGAAAAAAATCATCGATACATGATCACAGCTCTGAAAGAGGTTAAAACGAAATACGGTCGTAAGATCGTTGCTGAAATGGACTCGAGCTTCCAAGTCTTTTTACCAGAGAAAATCTCATCAGCCATGTTGCAGAACGAAGAGTTCTTTAACAAGCTATGCGAATCAGCAAACAAGTTAACTTTATTTGCCACATATCTCGGTGGGAATTCTTTCCAATTTGAAAATTGAATGTAGAAAATAAATAAACACACACACAAAGACTGTTATTTTTAAACAAATTTATTATTTTGTACATAATAATGAATAAATACATATATTTATAAAAAAAAAATACATTGCTTTTTATTTGCTGCAACCTGTAATCCTCACAGAATCTCATTTTTATCTATCCAACTGCTCACTACCAAATCCTAACCATTTAACTTAGTAGATACTTAGTTTTCTGAAGTTCCATTTCATAAAAGCCACCAGCGATGGGTTTATCATAATAATCTTTGAGATGATAAGTTAGTGGAGTAGTTTTGACTATACGTGTTATTGTAAAAATTTCTCTAGACCAGTTTGGTGTATAACCTTTTTCAAAAACTTGTTTCAGCCTACTTATGCGCACTTTGTCTCCAACTTTGAATTTTGGCTTTTTTCGTTTTACTGAGAATCGGTTTTGATTCAAAAAACGTTCCAGGATCTTGCTTTCATTCGCCTCCGAGACATTTTTCGGCTCTATGTCTATTGTTCGATGTTTTCTTGAATTGTAGTCTTCGAGCAAGTTGGGAAGAATATCTATCCAGTTATAATTTCCTTGTTTACTGAACTCTATCCACATTGCATTTTTTAATGTCCTATTGAAGCGTTCGCATATGCTTGCATGAAGATTGCTGTGTGTCGAATATAGATTTATCTTGTACTTTTTCATGAGGGATTGAAAATCGGAATTGTAAAATTCTTTTCCCTGGTCTGTATGTAGATTAGAAGGTGTTCGGCCTTGTTTCAATATTGTCTGCATAGCTCGGGTAACATTTTTACCACTCTTTGATAGAATTGGCACAGCCCATGCATACTTTGAAAATATGTCTATGACTGTGAGTATGTAATTGTAACTTTTGTTCTCATCAGAATAAGGTATCATTTCGACAAGATTGGCTTGCCACGTTTCGTCAATACCACGAATGTCGTATTTTCTTCGTTTGTATCTTCGACGTGCCGGTTTGTGCATCTCTTCAGCTACTACCTTTCGTTTCATGGTAATCTATTGCGACGTTCAATTGCTTATTTAGTTCACCAGTGATGTATTCAATAGCGTGGCAATTACGTTGAGTTACATCATATAGATATTTCAGTTTTACATCCACTTCTGATTGAGTTCCTCAATTTGCTTCTTATAATCTTCTATGAGATCACCAACTCCACCAAGTTTAGAAGCTAGATAGTCCACTTCGGTCTGTAGGATAACTTTCAGTGCGTGCAAGGTGATTGCATCGTTTGACTGACGTGGCTCGCCTATATTACAAAGTCGTTTATTTTCTAAATCGAAATTGCCATCTAATGTAAAATTGAAACCAATGCCGGGAGGACCGCGACTTGGTTGCGAACCCTCGAGTTTTCTTCCAAACACATCGAGACTCATTTTGCTACTGATTTAATAAGGTGAATGACAGCGTTAATATACATGTCCAGCCTCACGCAACTCCTGAATAATTGAAATAATTTCAGTATTATGATTATTGTTTCCAGCAGTTCGTTCAGCAATAAGTAATCGTAGTCGTTCAACAAGTTCATTCGGATCGTCCCAGTAGACTAGGTCTATAGATGAATCTGACTTTGCTATTTTATATTCGGGCAAGAGTCCAGCTCCAGTAGTAGATTTGTTCTTTTTATTTTTACGACAACTGCGAAACATTGGCTCGATGATTGATCGATATTTTCTGCTGTTTGAAACGCGAAGATCCTCATCTTTACTATGTCTTTTTCTGTGAGCATTTGTCGCCTCCAGAATAGTGCGATCATTCCGGCGGTCCGTTAAGCTTAAAATATTATCATCGGGCTGTCTTTTGAACAACAATTCCATTAATCCATCACTTTTAGGATAGCTAACATTTCTCACTCGTATTGAATTATCATCAAATTGTATTTCCGAATCACCAATCATGTACACTCCATTGACTTGACGTACACCGTATATATTGTCGATTCGACTACGACTTTCATTGAGCATTGCCAAAAAGTCAGTTGGTGTTGATTCATTACCGTCATATGCAGATTTAAATGTATAATTAATTATTGTATCATTCGTTAAAGAAGCACTATCATCTTCGTCCTTGTAAGCACCATCAATTTCTTGCTCATTCATCGTCGAATTCAATGCATTTGATAGGTCAAATTTCAATCGTTTCCTCGATTTTTTCATGCTTGCATTAGAGATGATATTATAAGATTGCTGCTGCTGTTGTACATCATTCATTTTCGAATTGACGAGTTTTTCAAGCGGTGTAATAACTGGTTTCAATGTATCTGCAACGACTTTTTCCGCATCTTCTCTCTCTTGCTTGAGTACAGAGCACTTTCTTTTGACTGCTTCCCGCGCTCTCATGAGCTCGCTGAGAATATTTTTTTCTTTCTCAAAATCGGACATGATGATTACAAGTTGCTGGATGCAATCAAACTGTTAATATTGTCACTTACACATCCTTTTTTATTGCAAAACAGTCGAATCCTTTACTATATCTGCCATCATTCATCTCTCGATCTTTGTCGACAACGATGAATCCATACTTGTCATTTTTCCAACAGCTAGAACACAGGTTTCGAAATTCGTTGAAGGTTAAATCAGTATTTACGTTATCATCATAGATGTACTTAAGATTCACATCATCTTGACGGTAAATTACTAAAAAATTTATATTATCTCGAATGAGATGTTTTGAAATACGAGCATACGATTGACAAAGATAAAAACTATCCACACTTTTGTGTCTTCCCATGCAGATAAATGCCTTGACACTATCCTGCTTCTCACAGGCTATATCATCGAAAATCATGATTGAATTTGGTAGAACATCATCAGGAGATACTACAGACTCGTGATCGCGAAATGGATGGTAAGTCACATCATCTATCGACTCCAACAACTTTTTGAGAAACTGATATTTCGGCTGATACAACGATTTCGAGTACACATATACATTTTCAAATTTAAGACCGTTGGGATGTGTAATAAGAGATAATAAACTGTTAGTTTTTCCACAGTTGGATGGACCACAGAAGACAGCTCTTATAGTATCTGGCAATAACTCTCCATGGCGCTTCTTCTTCTTCTCTTTTCCAAAATCGAAATTTGCAACAGGCAGTTTGACGCTCTGCTCGGTAAAATCCATGTTTTATTAAGCTTAAAAATATAAACACATGCTTTTTATCTCATACTTTAGTAGTAAATCAGATTTCGAAGAGAGATGATCGTACACAAAAGTAAAAAGCAGCAGCAGTCGAAGAAAGGTTATGGATTACTTGATAAAGTGATCAATAACTTACCTTTTGAAATGCATGTGCCTGGGTATCAATATTGTGGTCCTGGAACTGACATGAAAAAACGATTGAAAAGAGGTGATCCAGGAATCAATCCTCTTGATCAAGCGTGTAAACAGCATGATATAGATTACTCTGATAAAAACAAGGATCGTAAAGTTGCCGATTTGAAGCTTGCTGAAAAAGCTTGGAAGCGAGCAAAAGCGAAAGACGCCAGCCTCGGTGAGAGAGGCACTGCCTACATGGTTGCTAATGCCATGAAAATAAAAGATAAAACTGGAATGGGGCTAAAATTAGGCAAATAAGTGAGCAGCTAAAAAATCGATGAAACTCAGTAAATCTTCTCGAAGGACTATACAATCTGCATTGAAAGGCGCACGACGAGTCATTAAAGAAGCTGGCGGAAAGAAAAAACTCATCATTTCACGCGTTCTTCCGCTTCCCTCGAAAATCGGTGGAGTTATTCCCTTTCTCATACCACTTTTCGCAGGATTAAGCGCAACCGGTGCTCTAGCAGGTGGCGCCGCCGGTATTGTCAAAGTAGTAAACAGTGCTAAAGAAGCAGACAAAAATTATGAAGAAAGTAAGAGGCATAATAAAGTAATGGAGGCCATTACTTTGGGCAAAGGACTCTATATCAAGCCATATAAAACTGGTATGGGATTATTTATAAAACCATACAGCGGTAGTGGTGTTGCTTCTAGAAAAAAAAAACTTCGATTTAACTTTGCCCAATCGCGCACTTACTGATTACGATCTCATAAAGTATGCTCGTATGCTAAAAATCCCTCATTTTCGAGGTGTTTTCATGAGAAGTAATCTGCCTCAAAGCGGCCCATGGACAAAGGAAAGTGCTATTGTCAACTTGGATGATTATGAAAACGAGGGCACTCATTGGGTGTGTTATAAAAAATATGGTGCCGAAGTGATCTATTTTGACAGTTTTGGCAATCTCAAACCTCCCAAAGATCTTATGTCATATTTCAACGTAAAAGAAGTAAAATACAACTATATGAGATATCAGAAATTTGACACATATATCTGCGGTCATCTTTGTCTTCAATTTCTAAGTGGAAACCTATAAAAGAGCTGTATGTCTGCGAATATGCATCATTCGGTTTTAATCAGTCATGGAAGATAGTTTTACTCTAAGTCTTTCTGGAACAACTTCTGTTTTAGAAGCACAATATTTTCCATCCATTGAATTATCTCAAGATAAAAACTTTGTTCTTGGATTAGTTGAACTTTTAACATTCAACTCAATTCCTAATGTAGACTTTACAAATAATAAACTACATGTGAATGGAGATATTATTACTTTACCTACTGGCAGTTACGAGATAGAGGCTATAAATGAGTTTTTGCAAGCAACATTAAAGTCAAAAGGAGTTCAATTTGTGCTAAAAGCGAACAACAATACTCTGAGAAGCGAAATTTATTGCAGTCAACCATTAGATCTTTCACCTCACGATTCAATAGGTCGTCTACTTGGATTTACATCTAGGATTCTCAAAGAAAACATTCAGCACAGCTCTGATTTGCCTGTAAAGATATTGAAAATGAATGCACTTAGAGTAGAGTGTAACATTAGCACTGGTGCTTACATCAACAAAAAAGTTCATACGATTCACGAATTTTTTCCAAGAGTTCCTCCAGGTTATAAAATTGTAGAAGTTCCGAATCACGTCATTTCGTGATTCGGAATTCTCGCGGAGAAGAAATTACTATCAGACTTCATATCAAATCTATATAATGTACATAGTTTACAACTCAAAAGGAGTGTATATAAGCCAAAGAGAATGTCAAACTCCAATCAGTCGACCGAAAAAAATCAAACTGTTAACACGGCAGAGCATTCAGTTCTTCAGAAGCCTAGGACTAAAAGTACGTTAAAAAAATATACGTGCATAATTCTCTGCTGCTTCCAGAAAAATGGACGAAATTCTAAGCATTCAATCAGGTGTCGTATTCGATGGGTCGATAGCGCACTATGAGATTCACGCCTATCAACCATATTCAACAGTCAACTTTAATAACAGTGACGAAATACGTATTTCAATCCAACATCAAGATCTCTGTTTGTTACCTTCCCGCAGCTGTATTCATATACGCGGAAGATTGCAGCAAGCAGATGGATCAGCTGTGGCTAAAACTAATTTTGTCAACAATGGCATTTGTCATTTGTTTGATGAAATCCGATATGAAATTAATGGCATAGAAATTGATAAAAGTAAAAATGTCGGTATGAACAGTCTTATGAAGGGATAGGCTTCATTCGACGCAAATCAATTTTACATGTTGGAAAATGCTGGCTGGTTTGGTAATAAAGATAACAACAATACCTTGACCGATGAACAAGGCAACTTTGACATTTCTATACCTCTGAGCATGATATTGTGGTTTGCTGAAGACTATAAAAAAATTGTAATTAATGTAAAACATGAACTCATTCTCACAAGATCAAGAACTGACGTAAATGCAATCATTCAGACCGGAAATATAGCTAATGGCGTTACTACATATGAAGACGTGTGGTGATTGCAAAAATTGAGTGGTTAATGCCATATGTCATCGCATCTGACAAACAAAAAATCCAGATGTTGAACTTCATTGGTAAAGATAATCCAATTTCTTTGAATTTCCGTTCCTGGGAGTTATTTGAATATCCTCTACTGCCTGCCACAAATAAACACGTTTGGACAGTAAAAACTTCAAATCAATTGGAAAAACTTCGCTATGTAATTGTTGGACTACAAACCAACAAGAAGGGACTGAGAACTGAAAATGTTGGTCATTTTGATCATTGTCATATAAGTAATGTAAAACTTTTCCTAAATTCACAATATTATCCATACAATAACCTAAATCTTGACATGTATAAGAAACAGTTTACAGTCTTATACGATATGTGTACAGACTTTCAAAAATCCTACTATGGAAAAGAGCCTCACCCATTGCTCACAAGACATGAGTTTTTAAATTTCCAACCATTAATAGTTATCGACTGTTCTCGTCAAAACGAATCTCTTAAAAGCGCCCCTGTCGATGTACGTCTTGAATTCGAAGCTGCGCAAGACTTTCCAGCTAATACTTCAGCCTACTGCTTGATCTTGCACGATCGTATCGTACAGTACAATCCTATCAGTGGAGATGTAAGAACACTCGTCTAGACATAGTGAGCCTACAGTTTTTTTCTAATGATATTGTACAATGCGACTATTCTGTAAAAACCATTATTTAATTGTGTACACATTATAAGACTATCTGTGCGTTACACAATGTAAATTCATGAAATTGTGAAGAAAAAAAAAATAACAATGAATAAATATAAATGAAATAAAAATATACTCTGCATTATTTTCAAACTACTCCCTCACATTCCCGCCAACCGCAACCCATATCTCCCGAATCCGACAGAGCGCGCAAGCGAGCCGCTGCTCGTGTCTAAGCGAGCGAGGGGTCACCTCTTCTCCCACTATGCCAGCAAACCAAAGGGAAGGGAGACTCTCAAAAAGAGGGGGCCCTATGCTGACACACAGGCCGCCGTACCACCACAGGCCGAGTGATGCAGTATCCTATAGGCATACTGACTCACTCCAGTGATGCAGTATCCTATAGGTATACTGAATCACTCGAGAGAAGGGAGACTCGGGTCTGGAGGAGGGAGGCCCTATGCTTATACACGGGCGGCGTACTGGATCACCTCCCTTGATCCAGTATGCCTATGATCTAGTATGCCTATAGTTTACCTACTGGAATACATCAATTCAAACAGTAAAACTCGAAAAAAAAAGCATACAAGTTCCGCAAAGACAAAAAACTATAAGTAATAAAAATAGCTATGTAAAAGCTATCGGTACGTTTAATGACTTACCAAATGAATTAAAGAGTATTAATACAAAGAATTATAAATCAATACTAAAAAAATGGATTAGAAATAACTCATAGAAAATGGGAATTCAACTCAAAATTATAATGAATATATGTGAATATATGTTTCGTTGTAATCTTTCTAGAGTGTAAGTAATTATAGAATATTATATTTTGATTATACAAAACTTATGAGGTTTATTAGTTGGTAAGTCACTTTAGTATATAAGGTTATGCTGGTGTCGCGAACAGATAACTACGTTTATCTCTGCGACAGTTTACTGTTATGTAATATAATATGTAAATTTTTACTGGTAATAAAATAAATAAATAAATAAATAAATATACAAAGGGGTAGTGAATTATGATAGCCCGTTCAGTCCGGAGAGCGGAACGGTTTAGCAATCGAGAGAATCTGAGTGATTGCTCCGGCGCGCGCTGGTCTTAAATACTACTCGATGCTCTTCTTACTACTTTGCTTTTTCTTGTTGTAGTTAGCGCTGCTTGTACATCGCCGTGTTGTATATATTGCTTAATTTTATACATATGTTTCTTGATGCGCGCGTAGTCTCTCCTGCCGGGCTGCCCTTTCAGTGCCCCCCAAGATAGAATTTTACAGCCCTCTCAAAATTTTATTTTCCTCTTAAAACTAAGGACGAGGGAGAGATTAGAACACATTACAATATTTGTACAAAAAAAAAACAATGTATTTTAGAGACTATACAAAAAGAACGATAAAGAAAAAGAAAAAAAAGAAATGTGTGAAAAAATAGAAATGATAATGATAAAAAAAAGAAACATCACGGTCTCTTTGCAAACTCCTCAAATTTGTACACTTGGTGGGAATTTTTGGTGGACGTGTACTTTCCGCTTGTCTCGTAGATTCAAGAGAACTATTGAAAAATACAGCCAATTCTAGACCTGCTGCTTTACTGGCTTGTATGAAGACTTCAAGGGACTGTATCATTTGATTCCATTGTCCACCACAGGCCCAGTTTGAAAAGTAGCCACCATAAAGTCTATCAAAACAACACTCTCCATCTAGTGCAAGGCGCAATTTTGCATTGGAGAGCACCTGTCTTTTACCAGTTTTTATTGATCTGCTTCTGTATGCTGTTTCGTGCTACCTTTAAGGGAACACACCACCTTTAAAACTCGAAAAAAATAATTATTAATTTCACACATATAAGTTGGATTGATTTGAAATTTTTTATACATACATAACACAATTTTATCTTTATTTTAGAATTATTTTGTCTATTTAGTCCTAATGAAAAATCAAACTCCGAAAAGCACTGCCCACACGATTCCAGGACAATGTACGGCCCAATTGGGTTGAACATTTTTTGGCATACTCTTAAAAGCACTAGTTTTGGTATGAATGGAGGAAATTTAATTTAAATGAATAGAAAACAAAACTGACTTGTTTTAAAAATAAAACAAGTCAAAAATAAAGAAAAATAAGCTAAAACAACTAAATTTTTTACTTGTTCTATTTTTAAAAAGTTGTCTATTCATTTAAATTAAATTTTCTCCATTCATACTAAAACTAGTGCTTTAAAGAGTATGTCAAAAAATGTTCTGCCCGATTGGGCCGTACATTGTCCTGGAATCGTGTGGACAGTGCTTTTCGGTGTTTGATTTTTCATTAGGGTACATTAGGGCCATGTGGCTTCCGCAAGCCCACGTATAAGCGCCGGTCTGCTTGTCTTTATGTCGAATGGAACGACGTTAAATTCGTATACATGTTAATCTCTTTTGAAAGCCGTATATTTACGTGAATTTTCAGCTAATTTTATTTGCCAATAACTAGATGTGAAATCCGAGATATGTTAGTCATTGGTTTATCTGTACATCTTTGAAGAACCTTGTCGATTCCGGTAGGTCCCTCAAAGTTGATTTAAGAACTTTACTAAGCATTTGTGCATCACGGCACGGTCTCACCGATCTATCGCGTATTATATCTAATCTAACATACATTAATGTAACATACATTTTATCTCATCTGTTGCTTCCTTTCTGTCTACGAGAGGTATAGGATATACGATAAGTTTTACAGAATCGAGGTGTTATGTCTGTCAATATTAGTTCGTGTTCGTAGGTTGTCAGTAATCCCTGTTTTTTTTCAAACACTTCTTTTCTTTTTATAAGAATATTTCTTAGTTTTTGTTTTTATGTCTCGTCAAGAGTGTCACAAGTTTCTAATTTTCCATCAGTCTCCTCTAGAATGAGCTCGTATGAGTTTTTGTAATTTTCTTTATAGTCTTTGTAATGACGGTCTAGATCTAAGAGATTCCCTTCATCGGTGAATCTACCCGAGTCTATAATTGCCGCGGCAATTTTCTGTCCCAGTATGCTATTACACCGTTGGCGTTATTTACGGCAAACAAGATTTCTTCCTTAACCGTATTAATTAGCATTTTTAACGATTTTATAGCATCAAAACAATTGAGACGAACTTGTCTTTTTATCCAAGCGGACTTGCTACCGGTAGCACATTTGATAATTTTCCCACTTATTGGTATTATAATACGTTAAAAAATTGCCCTACGTTACCAATAAGCGGGAAAATTATCAAAATAAATTTTGATAGTAAAATTCTTTAGATATAGCTGTAACTTCACTATTCGTGTTCACGATTGCATCTACAGTGATATTTTCTATTGAGATTCTTATTTTCGGAATGATATTCCGAATTCATATTCGTGTAATAATTCATCACGCGGATTTTCGATAATGGACGCGATCTTAATAGTCGTGTCTTTTTTCCGTTGAGTGGAAAGTGTATCCATAGCAGGGACAACTACTTTCTGTTTCCCGACTTGTACTCCCCTTTTTCATTACAATCAAAATTAAATGTATCGCTCGTTTTAGTCCCTTTTTGACTATTAATTTTCCCAGTGTTTTTGTTGTCAGTCTTCTTATTGCCCGTTTGTATAGTTTGGATTCTTTGGTCCGTCCATGCCTTTGGTTTTGCCATGGCTGATGCTCGTTGTTTTTGAGTTTTTGGTGATGTGTTCTCACTTGGAGGGTGAGTGGGATTTCGTTTAGTTTCGTGATTTGGTTTCTAAGTTTTGTCTGTGTTAGCGTTTCTTTTGGACGTGTCGTCACTATCAAAGTCGGCAAGAAAGTCAGATTGTTTTGAATTTGTGATTAGTTATGGTGCGTCTAATTTTTCTTTCAAAATGTTCCGTGATTTTCTTTACGAGCTCGTGCTCATCTATCGCCATGTTTAGCTGGCAGGCTAATTTAAACATATAAGTAGCGTAATTTACTCCGCTAGTTTTCTGGCGTTAGCTCTTTGAATATTTTTATTCCATAATTTTTCTTTTAAATGTTCATAAAATTCACTGTAATTCCTGACCTCGCCTTGCACAAGGTACCACCAATTATGAGCATCTTGTTCGAGTGCTTGCGATATAATGCATTTAAATTCGTGATCCTCCCGTTTTAAAAGAGAAAAATAGTTCTTAAATTCCCGTAAAAATTCGATTGATCTTTAAATTTTGGTATATAAATTTTTATTCGTTGAGACCTGTCGGCCGTTAACACTCCGTTATGATTACGCGTTCGAAACATCGTTTCGAGTCTAGTAGATTCTTTAGAGATCGATTCGTATATTTTTGAAATTTCTTCTTCAAGTTGTGTGATTGATACGTTTGACTCTAGAGTTTCTCTAGTAGATTTCTCTCTATAAGAGAATCGTTTTCTGTCTCGAGTAAGTCAAGGCGTTCTTTTATTTTTTCCATAGATGAAGCGAGCGCTTCGATAAGTATCATCTACACCCCCTTGATTTATATTTTTCCTTAATTTTCTGCGCGGAAAGGCAAGATCTTCCTCTTCGTCGCCTTCCAATTCGTGTATATGACCCTCAAGTGCATTCTGTTTTTTATCCAATGTTATCAATTCAAGCACTACGGGTTTTTGCTATTTAAAATTTTTATCCATTACAATGTTTTCATCACTTTCAATTTCCTCCAGGAGGATTTCTGAATGTCTTTTTCTGGCTTTATCTACCATTTTTGAAAATTAGTAATGTACATTTTTTTAATTGACTTTTAAATTAATTTTAATAATTGATTGAATATCGTTAACATTGGATTTTTAGAAAGTGGAGGGCGCGACGCGACTGAAATTACTGCCTTTAAATTTTTAGATTTTGCATACCCTTTGTGATATCGATTATGTACTCCCTGATATCACGAGGCAGGTCTGCATCATCTTTAAGACTTTTTACCTCCTTCTCGGGTTCCCTTTTCTAACCTATCTTTTGAGGCTCTATGCAAATTTTTCATCAAATGATAACACTCGATAATACTAACATTCAGAGAATTTATTTATTTCTTATGATTTTCCTGCCTATTGTTATAAGACAGGTCAACCGCATAAATGTTGGTAATTTTTTCCGATGTTGCTTCGTAATCTTTCTGCCCTTCCCCTAAATCCTTCCAACAGTCAAGAACGTTCACATGACAGCGTTGCATATTGATTTAAGCTATTATCATTTGTTCGACATTTTTCGTCTCATTATTTCGAAGTCTTTCAATTATTTTCTTTGGCTCTCTAACTTGCTTTTTTCGTCGTGCACCGCGCTTGAGAACCTGTCTTACTAGGTTCTCCAGATAAGTTAATCGGTTGTGAATCTGTTGCTTGGTGGATGAGCCATTGATTTTAGAAATCATTAAAAAATTGTAAATTTGGAAAATTTGATAATTTAGACAATTTGAAAATTTGAAAATTTGGAGTCTTTTTTGACGTTTTGAGACCCGATAAATAAATTGCGAAATCGCGTTCGTGTCTGGACTCGAAGCGCGGCACAGCGGAACATTTTAGCTTTTCTCGTTTCATATGGATAGGAATTTTGATCTAATTGATCAATCAACATGAGACCTTCTTTAACGTGAAGTTTGAGCTATCTGAAATCACAGAAAAATATGAAAGTAGGCCATATTACGATTCCCCGTCCAGGATAAATCAACAAAGTTATCGACTTTCGTGAAAAATTGACAAAACTCCCTGAATCTCGATGGAAAACATTTTCTTATGACTTGTAAACGTTATATCTGAAGTATATTTGGTATTGAAATGGTAGTTGATATTCATCATCAGTTGCTAACAGAACATAAAATTACAGAGTTACATAGGTGTATATGCCGAAAAAACCCAAGGAGACAAAAAAAGCTAAATTTTTGGCTTTTTTACACGTTTTTGCTCATTTTTCAAATAAAAGAAGAATCCTAGAGAATTTTTATGGGCAGATTTGAATTCAGCGGGAAAAAATACATCAGATATGGCGTTTACAAGTCATAAGAAAATTTTTTCCATCGAGATACAGGGATTTTTGTCAATTTTTCACGAAAATCGTCAAATTTGTTGATTTATCCTGGACGAGGCATCGTAATATGGCCTACTTTCGTATTTTTCCGTGATTTCAGATAGTTCAAACTTCACGTTAATATGGATAGCAATTAGATCAAAATTGCTATCCATATGAAACGAGAAAAGCTAAAATGTCCCACTGTGCGTGGTGGGGGAAAATCGGATGCATTTGACAGGGTGTCTGTGCGTATAGCAGAGACCTAATAGTTCTGAACCACGTAGAATGCCCTCAGCAAATTATTCACAAGGAAAGGATACTTGGTGTCCGCCTCAATTTTCATGCAACATCGCATCTGAGTAAAGTATCAAAAATATAAGTAATGCAAACTTTATTCATACCAGAAAATGTATACATGGAAGCATCAGCGTCCGGTAAATTAACCAAGGAACTATTTCAAATTTAGATGCGAAATGTATTTTTGATTAATAGTGGAAAGTCACCTGTGCTGCTATTGGATTCATGGAGTGAATAATGTGAAAACGCTATAAAGGAAGCTTTACCGAAAAAAACAAGACTTATATTAAAAACGATACCAAAAGGCACAACTGGTCAGATATAAGCTCTTAATGTATATGGTTTTTGATTATTGGAAAAACTTAGAAAATTATGAGACATAACAATTCGTATGAATTACGATGCTACCTTACACGAGAGAAATAATATAATCAAACTACAATCTCTAACTTATAATCAATTTCCTTCACCGAGATATGAAAATGTTTTTAAATACGCCTGGTATAAGAGTGGATACCTAACGGAAAATCTCCAAGACATCAAGTCCAGTCGATTTCTGTTATCATACTGAAAAGGAACCAATATGCGACATATGTGGAGGTATTGCAGTCATACGTTGTGCATGGTGTAAAAAACTTTTGTCTTAAACATTTTTTCACAGATTATCATTATTGTAACATTTATATTCAATAAAATTTGCAAATTCATCAATTTATGTAATATATATATATATATATATATATATATATATATATATATATATATATATTGTAACGGGCGGCGAGACGCGCACGGCGGCGCGGGTAGCTGAAGCGCGGAAAGGCCAGTACAGGACTCGCAATTAGAGGGAAATTCGAGTCAGTTAGCTTTTGTCCACAGTCGCAAATAGTTGAGAATACGCGCGCCAAAAGTTCAACGTGTTTAACAGCAGTAACAGCACCATCAAAGTAGCACCGGCACCATCGAGAGCAGCAACAGCAACCAGGGGAGGCAGCAACAGCAGCAACTGCAGCACAGCAGCAGCCGCAGTAACCACTGACACTGGTAGATCACCGCAACCGGAACACGGCAAGGTCGAGCAGGAGACTCCCTGGGCAGAGGACGACGTAGATCAACGCGATAAGAGAAAGTAGGAGTTAATTTCTATTTTATTTATGCGCGATCGACTGGCGAGGCATTTGGCCCCAGTCGTTGATCCGGTCGTAGATTTTGCGGCCTTCTCGCGACGCGAATACGAGCAACACGGACGACAGATTTCTTACTGAATAAACGCCTTTTTAGTAGAATCGGTAGTGTGTTCATTTGATTGTCGTCCCGATCCCTCTTCCTACTCAAACCGCCGAATACCGCCGCCTCCGCGGGCACTACACAGGAGTGTAGTGCATACTGAGCACTGGAGCATCGTCGCAGGTAGGCGACCACACGAGCGAGTACAGCATCTCGCAAAAGCAAAGTGCAGGAGAACTTTGCATTTGTACGGGGTACATAGGCAGTTAGCCGCCTAGAAACCACCCCGTTACAATATATATATATATATATATATATATATATATATATTGTAACATGGCAGTCTGCTGCCAGTTACAAGCGACCGCGCAGCGCGCTGCGGCACCTCGGCCGGATTCGACTAGGCTCGAGCGCGCAGGAGCGAGTCGGGAAGGCGAGCAACCCAACCTAACGTCAACCACGAGCGGGATCGACACGAGCGCAGCTCGATATCTCGTTCTCTTTTCCGTCGGACCACCAGCAGAACAGGAGGTGTTTTCGCGCTACTCGTTGCATCGTGCTCCTGTTACTGCGCACATTTTTGGCTGCCGGAGGCTTTTGGACGTCTGAGGCTAGAGGAGGGACGGCCCAAAATGACTACTGCGTAGCTGCGAGTACAATGGACTCTTCTTGTGTAAATAGTGTGCCGATTGCGGAGTTAAGCGAGCTCGCGGGTTTATAAGCCGACACGTGGCCAACTGGCGGCGGAGCATGAGTGCGGCCTTAACTTGCTTCGCCGGGTTAACGCGATGAGTCGTTCGACGGAAGCAGTAAACGCTAAGCCGCGAATAAATTACCGCATACCACCATCTATCGCCAACAGACTGACGATGACTACTGACGACCACTTCTATCAGCCAGCTACCGTTATTGCAATTTTTTTTTTGCATGCACGAATATCGCTGTTACATTGACGCTACCGATTATACCATGATTATCGTTGTTACACTGACGCTACCGTTTATACCACAATTATCGTTATTACACTGACGCTACCGTTTACACCACGATTATTGTTGTTACACTGACGCTACCGTTTATACCACGATTATCGTTATTACACTATCGCTACCGTTTACACCATGATTATCGTTGTTACACTGACGCTGCCGTTTATACCAAGACTATGACAGAAATAATACTTGCTCTGATTGACTGTCGTCCTCCTACTCATATACGACACGACCTTGACCTAACCGACAAGACACACAGTCTCGACTCATTCGAGGCTATGACATAAACAATTCTACGCATATTTTCGGTACGACGGAGACGGACGCCACTAATAACGTTCGATTTAGTTTAGTGCGCTCGACCGCGTGAAACGACAACTATCGCTAGTTATAGTCCTCGCGTTACGTTATTGTAGAATACAACTTAGTAATTATATTAAATTAAGACTCGATGTAAGTTAAGTGTAATATAGGGACAGCGGTCCATTTACGTTAGATGCTAAGTCGCGGAGTATGTGAGAGAATGCGCCGAAGCTCGGGCGGGGTCACCAGCGCGGCATTGGCGGGCACGCCTGGGGATATGCGTACGTCAGGAGAGAATGGCTATCGGTGATACGGAAAACCATAGTCTCGGCAGATTGCGACGAACGCTACGATCGTCGGCACCGGTAGACGATCGGAAGGGCGAGGCATCTGTTCCCGTCCGCCTCGGGTAAGCCGTCCGGTGGCGTGCTGACGAGCGCGCCGCGGCTAGGGGGTTACACCGGCGGGCACGAGCGGTTTTCTGAGACGGAAAGTAGAAAAGGATCTAGAGATGACCGGATACGCGCTCAGGGCGTACGTCGGCATTCTCTCGCCCGAACCTCGGCGCGGTGACATGCGTGTCACAGTGTGAGTTTGTGTGAGATCGACGGGGATGTCGTAGTTTGTAATATAGGGCGACTGGAGGTCGCCATCGATGTAGATTACTGACGAATAGAGAATTGTGAAGATAAATAAAGAGAAAGTCAACGACAACATTCATGCATTCATTTAGTATTAGTACCCACGACCTTGTAATTGTCTCATCTTACTGTAAGTTTATCCGAATACTGGCTAGCCGGGCAGGTGGACGGACTGGCGTTTCGACACGGGGCTGCGTCTCAATGTAAGGTGATCGCGGGATCCCTGGCATTCCGGTGCCTGGCGCCCAGGGCCGAGGCGGCCCGCCGCCTCGTATGCATTGAAACTGAGCAGAGGAGACGAAGTATTTCATCGGTAACAACAATGGGCAAAACCCAGCGTTACCATACGCTGGGCCTACCGTTACAATATATATATATATATATAAATGCGTACATGACTAGCCTCGGCTTAAATTCGTAGATGCAGGCCTGAAGAGAGAAAGCGAGGGATAGATAGCGCTATCATAAATCTCTTGAGCTGCGCGCATTGACGAGAAGCATCAGCGGATGCACTACAATAGCGATAATAAAGCTTTTCTGCGCACTAATCGGAAAGAGAAAGTTTTGGCGCGACGGACCAAGCGCAATTTCATGACAAACAGCTGCGTTTGCCAAAGATATCAGCAGTGTCTTAAGCGACCATAAATTAGACAGCCTACGAGGCTCGGACCTTTTTTTTATTGCAGGGATAATTTTGGAAGATACGCACGCTAGTAGCTGAGTATCAACTCCGGAATATTCCGCTGCTTTTCAAAATTTGAAATATTTATTTAGAATTGTTTTTCAACAGGCTGGTGTATAAACTATGCAATTTTCGAATTGCATACGTTCGCTTTTAGCAACAGCTTTGATGAGATGATTCTACATGAAAGTATATAATTGCATAATTTGTTTGCAGCTTATACTATCATTGTAATTTTATAAACTGATAACGCGATTTATTCATTAATTATCTGGCACTAAACTGTATATTTTTCGATTTATACAGTTCGCTTTTTGTGCATAATTTATGGATGGATCAAATGTCTATTTGTTTGTTTTCAATTTTTATCATATATTTTGTTGTGACAGTCGGTCGGTGTGAAGCTACGGTTGTTACAATAGAATATGACATTTTTGTAGAGTTCTAATAACCGGTCGGTGTGAAGCTACGGTTGTTATAACATCGTTACGATGCATTTCTAAATTTTTTTATTGTTTAAAATAAATTTTGAAGCGAATGCAATAGATAAATTTCATTAGTAAATTCATTTATTTACAATATTTTCTAGAGGTAATGCGCAGAAGGGTTTTATTATTAAGTTTTAGCTATAGTTGTTTGGTATGGATTTGAATAGGATTTCACAAGTATTGAAATTATAATATTGAAATATTTATTTAATGTTATATGCAAATTTTATTAATAATAAATGAAATACTTGGGAAATTCTATACAAATTGGCGTGCGTATCGGAAGCGGTATGTAAACGAACTACGGTCATAGGGGAGAGAGTGTGGGAGGACCGAAGGGCAAGACCAGACCTGCGGAGGAGGAGAGACGCGAAAATTCGGCGTAAGTGAGGGAAAACTCGGATATAACGGATTTCCTCACTGGCTAATTTTCCGCGTTGAGGCGGAACTACCCCAAAGTACACCGAGGAGGGATGAGTCTGGACCCTACGAGCGGACGCACTTCTCAGCAACAGTTCAGTTCACCTATGAATATGAGCCTGAGTAGCTCAATTATATATCCGCGCTTGGTACGCACTTTTATTATACGCGCTTAGTACGCATTTATTTAATTTGTAAACGTATTCCGCTCGCGTTAGTATTAACATTAAAATTTAAAAAAATAATAATAGTATTTTAAATAAATTATATATATATATATATATATATATATATATATATATAAACAATTTTCGGCTAAAAATTAATAACAACGTGAGGTCCGAACCCAAATTTTATTCAATACTCGACTTTACAATTTGTCTCTTCCTATCTACAGCAGTTTTAGCCGTCTACAAAAGAGTAAGTAAAATTTAAATTAACTGTCTATACCTTTTCTAAGATCGTTTCTATAGCTATCGCTTGGGTATTCGAACCGATTAATACCGGTTTGACTATCCCCTTCTTACTATAAATCTAATAGTATGAATCGATTTAAACTGGATTATTCTATTAGATTTCTTTCTTTTCCTTTAATTCTCAAAAGTATCTTCAAACAATCAAAGCACCAAGCTATTGCACGAAAGTGTAGGTTAAAGGTGATAATTTTTAATAAGTGCGGTAGCATCGTTGGATGTTACAATAACAACAAATTGAGCAATTTTCTAGCTAACTTTTATGATATTCACATTATTCATATTATTTATAATATTCATGTTACAACACAATTCACAGAAATTACACAGCGATTTTTTATACTGTATTTTTTTATTTATATACTACTTATTATATTTATATATCATTAAAATGATTTGAAATATTATTGCATGTATATAATAATTAATATATATGT
Source organism: Muscidifurax raptorellus (assembly GCA_020010945.3). Classification (NCBI taxonomy): domain Eukaryota; kingdom Metazoa; phylum Arthropoda; class Insecta; order Hymenoptera; family Pteromalidae; genus Muscidifurax; species Muscidifurax raptorellus. The sequence goes on from JAHUUD020000045.1 coordinate 75,708, forward strand.
ATATTGTCACATGTATATACACGTCACGGGTTTCTAATTACTATAAGAAGTCGAGTAAAGGAGTGCAGTGGTGGCTTTGGTGCAACGACTGAACGTCTGCCTCGCGAGCCAGAGGTCCTCGGTTCAAGCTCGGGGTTCATCACTTTTCCATTTGCCCTCTTCACTCGTAACAATATACATTATTTAACAATGTAATTTTTAACGATATTCATACTATTTATATTTAATAATATTATAATTTGTAATATTTACGTATATATGACGATAAATAAATATTATTTATACAATGTATTTTACGCGATAATTTAGATTAGATTAATTCGGTTCGCTGTTGTGTTTACTGATGCCCTGGTTAAAATAATTATTTAATTAATCAGTTATTTAATCAAGTAATTTTTTGTATAGTGATGCCCTGATTCAAAAGTTATTATTTAATTAATCATTTAATTAATGTCGATTGATTTGGAATGATTTATTGAATAATAGATTACTTAATAAACAATTTACAGAATTATTGTTTATAATTATATTAGTTAGGAATCAGTATTTTATCACAGAAAGTATTATAAAATATTTTTTTTTTATAAAATTAAAATAATTTTAACACTAAAAAAGGATAAATAATATTAAATCCAGCAAAGACAATTTTTTATCATTAGATGAAATTTCGTCATGAGATTTCACCTGAGATCTTACCTGAGATCTCACCTGAGATTTTCAATATGGTCACTTATGTGAATATCTACGTTGCAAATTGCGTGGGCAATCATTTCTACTGACAATATTCACAAGATAATTAGGGGATTAACAAGTGATAAGCACATAAAAAACGTACCAAAATGATGCCTGCCTATCAGGTGATAAGAAAGATAATATTTTTATTAAAACGAGGTTGATAATTAAAATTTATAAATTTCACATAATGTCGACCTAAATATGTGTTACCATCTGGATGATATCACCAAAACTCTGGTTGTAAACTCCAAAATTAAATTTGTTTAAATCTTAAAAATTAAAATTTGTAGTTCTCATCTAGAGTTTCGGTGTTATAATCCGGATGGTAACCTATTATCATTTGAGCATTTTCAATAGACATATAGGTTCTCACATGAATGTTTTTACCAATATCTAGTTATGGCGATTATTATAGTCAATTTTCACATATTCATACTTAATAAATATTATCATGATTAACTCAATTTATATTCATTTATTATTATTAAGCTTGAAATAATTATGCATTTATTACGATAGAAGTATATTATTTGTAACAATATAATTTAAGTAATTACACAGGTAAGTTTTATATAATTTATAATCCGTAATATTTTATATAATTAAACCCAATTAATTTTGAAATATTTCAGGAAAAAACAATATTTTTTGTGTAAATTTTACCGTCATCTTCTAATTTTTTTTATGTTCATTCTTTATTATTATTTTTATGATAAATAGATTTATTACTTATAAATATTTTTAAATTGTCTTTGGAGGTCGTCCTAGACAAAGCAACATACAGCTGGCTGTGACTAAATACGGGAGTAAATAATATGTAATACATAAATATAAACCTACTTTGTCAAATGATTGTCTTTGAGATTTATTTATAGTCATGGCAAAACTAAGTCTAATAGGAAATTGCCTCCTTATCATATAGAATGGTATTTCATCCAACGATGGACTTAAATCGATACGTGGTAATAATACTAATCCTACATTCACCATTTCGATATCACCTGAGCAGGAGGACTCAGTCTGCGCCGCATCAGCCGAAAGAGGTGGAGGCGGTAGCTGCTGTAGTAAAGAATATCACACAATTTGCATCGCTTCGGATGATGGAGATGCTGGCGATGGACATTCACAGCTATTAGATGATTCGCAAATTACGCATAAATATCCCGGTGAAGGCGGCTGATGATGTACAAGAGAAAGTAGTCATCTTGCAACCCTGTATAGTACCGAACTTGATATTTAGGCTTTAGCGATAAGGACACGTGCGTCTTTTAATCAACCGCTTTAGACGTACATCCGATACTTTTGCGACAAGCGAAAATCATAAAGGATGTTTACGATACGTCTTGGCTTAAGAGAACGAGAAGTGCACAGTTATCTACCAGCCCTGTATAATTTCGAACTCGATATTTAAGCTTTGGCAATACGGGCATGTGTGTTTTCAATAAGCGGCTTCAATCGCACATCCGTTACTCTTGCGACGAGCGAAAATCACAAAGGATGTTTAGACAATTCACGATTCGTCTTACCTCGACAGAGAAACCGTTGCTTATCGCAGGATGTTTTGTCGCTCGGCGAATCTTAATTTGCGTACTATACCACTTGCGTCTTCATTTCATACTGTATACAAGATAAGCGCTGCTTAGAACAAGATGCAGTGTCTAATTTTTATGCAACTGTCGCTCCCGTTACTTTGGTTAAAAAATAAGTTCATATCGCTTTCTCTTCTTTCCGTACGAATATCATTTCATACAAAATTAAAAAGTATGTCTCATATGAAAACTTATTCAAGAAAACCCCCTCTACTATAATTTTTGAAGAATATATAAGTGTGACAGTGATCACCTTATGGCATTAGTAGTCATGAGGATTGCAGAGCAGCAAGTAGCCATGGCACCCTTATAGAACGAGACTGAAGAGGGATTACGCGTTGCATTGCTGCGTATTGCGCTAAAGCTCTGAAACGAAAGTGTTTTAGTAGGCCTTCGGTGTAATTTATTCTGGCGACGTCATGTAAAACGTATGGCTGCCGTAGAACTCGAGAGAGAATTTTGGAAGTTGTTAAAGTGTTGCGGACCTCGAAATATATCGGTGCTTTACACAACCGTTTTTCGTAAATCAACCTTTGCAGTTAGATGTGCAACAGAATTCGCCATAAGTCAGAAGATCGATCATCTACCTGTGCTGCAACGTTTGATGGATTCATACGAGGAAAATAATGGTAAGTAAATTAAATAATATAAAGCAGCGCAATATTTTTAACGGTTTCACGGAGCAAATATATTCTGTCAATGTATAATGGTTAGAGCACATTGACTTCTCACGCTACGTTTTACAGTTCAATCCGAACCAAAGTCAAATTTTTTACTTTTATTATTATTTATATATTGTATATAATAACATAAAAATTGTATTAAACATTTATGTGCGTGTATCAATACGATTATTATTTTTTTTTAAATCTGTACATGTGTACATGCACGTGCTGCAGATCGCAGTTCTATCCCAAGCGGGATACAAAATTTTTTAGTTTATTTTTACTTATTTATTTATTATGTCGCTGTGTTCTAATTATTGCATTATCGGAGCATCCGGAAAAGTAAGAGAGAGCTCGTAATTATTTACATACTTTAAGACGTATTAGATAGACACACGAGAAAAATGTGTGTATATTTTAATTTATATATTTATTTTATATATTTTATTTAAATTATAATTTTTACATTTTAGCTTTTGAGAGACTACTTGCTTATATAATTAGCGATAAGGAAGAGGAGACAGAACACGAGACGAAGAAAACAATAACGACGACGACGACGACGACAACCACGACAACGACGACGATCATGCTATGGATTTCGATAATAATTCAGGTATATTCTCATCTGAGAATGAGGAACAGCAGCAGCGGCAACCAGAGGAGCAACAGGAGCAGTAGCAGCAGCAATCAGAGGAGCAACAGGAGCAGCAGCAGCAGCAGCAGCAGCAAGTTGAAGAACCTGAGGGAAATGCGCAGCAGTAGCAGCAGCAGAAGAGCAAGCTCAGATGGAAGAGGAGGAGGAGGAGGAGGAAGCAAATGCAACCGGATACGGAGACAGCTCATAAAGCGGAGTCTCATAGCGATAACGAGGAAGAGATGGATGCCGAGCAAAATGACGATATTCTTCTTCCCGGTGAGGGTTTTATTATACACGGACATGAAGCTCAGTATGTAGTAAAATATAGATTAGATGGTAGGCGACTTTTGCTAAAAATACATCCTCCGCCACAGTAAAATTTAATTAATCCGATTATTTGGTTAGAGTTAGCAACACGCGATATTTACGTATACTTAATTTCTTTAACTAATCAAAACGAAATGATTGGTATTTCTGTAAGAAGCGTAAATTGTATGCTTGGTTCAGGTGGTTTATGTTTACGACCGGTCAACAAATTTTTTTACAATGATCTATGGGGTTTAATTAGTGGATTCTAATTAATAAATTGATTATTAATTCAATAGAAAAAAGATCGATTGTTTCAATTTGTAATAATTATAATCTGTGTTTGCCTAGAGCTCTAGTTGTCAGGGAGACATTTATAGCCTATAAAAAATCAAGTAAGCCAGAAGAGTGTGAAATTAGGAAAACTGTTAGAGACAGGAGACGTGCTCTGCAAAAACTCGTGCCAATCTTTCAACTGTTAGCGCAAACGTAATAATTCCTTTAAATCGGTATGGAATACCCAAGATAGAAGTTTTGAACAAGAAACATTATTATATTGAGCGGAATATTGCAATTATAATTTATGATAGTGTATCTTTCGGAAACGGTGAAGCGCTTTTTTATGACCGTAGACAATGGCTAAACATACATTTGTTTATGAAATTATATATCTTTTATATGATTCTCGCGCGCGGCATTTACGGCGATACGATATTAAACTTGACGGGTGCAGTTGGTAACAGATTTTTCTGCGAAGAATGCCATAAGAGTTATCGCTACGTAGATGAGCACAGATGCGCAGCTAAATGCTGAATGTGCTTTTGTGCGCCACCGTGCAATTCCGATGTAGATTTAATAAAATGTGATGGTTGTAACAGGGAATTTTTAGGTCAGCTATGTTTTCAGAACCAGAAAAAAGACGGAACGTATAAAAATAAAAATAAAAAGGTATGTGACGTTGTGAAAATGTGTACTAGGTGTTGTAAACAATTTAATCTATATAAATTAAAGCATGAGTTTGGAATTAATTGGTGTAATTTATGTCACAAAAAACATAATGTAAATCAGTTATGTTACATTCAACCTAAAAAATACATGTTCCAAATCTTTCTATCGTACTGCAGGTTTGTGATGACTGTATGTTAGAAGAAAATATAAATATAATTTGTCACGTATACGTGTAATGTACGAGAACATATATTTCGAAACGATCTCGTGAAAGAATTGACAGGTTTGACAGTTCGTGAAAAAACATCGTTTGGTAAAATCATTTGCATTGCTCATAACTCGCGCGGATTCGATGAACAATTTATTTTGCGAAAAATCGTAGAAAATACAAAAATAGTTCCAAATGTAATTTTGAACGATCGAAATATAATTACGCTTTAATGCGGTCAAACAAAATTTATTGATAACTTAAATTATTTTTATATGAAATTGAGTGCTCTACCTCAAGCGTTTGCCCTACCTCCAGCTAGTAAAGAAGGTTATTTCCTGCATCTCTTTAATACTGTAGATGATCAAAATTATATTGGATCGTTACCCGATGCATCATTCTACGCGGCTAATTCAATGTCTACAGCAGAGAGAGAAAGAGAGAGAGAGAGAGAGAGAGAGAGAGAGAGAGAGAGAGAGAGAGAGAGAGAATAATTTTTTATCTGGTACAATGAGAACCGTGATATTTATGAATTCGATTTTAAACGTGAAATAGTGGATTATTGTCGTATGGATGTAGAAATTTTGAATGGATGTAGGATTATTGAAATATAATAGTTTCGACCAAAAACTAGCAAATGCAAGTGAATTATTGTAACTTCGTATAGATTTCCTATAATTAATAATCCTTGGACTATTTCCATGCAATAAATTTTTTAATTCTTCTTTATATAACAAATCGTTATCAAGAATTATTTTATTTTTATGATAACGATTACTATATTTTTTATCCCATCCTATTTCACCTTGGAAATGCTTTGCTTTACAAAACTCACATTCATTATTCAAATTACCTATATCATTCAATACGACAGTATTTTCATCGAATTCGATATTATCAATTAATCCAATGACATTTTCGGCGCTTAATATTTGCAAATTGGCAGTTTCACATTTTCTTTTTCTATAATTACGTTTCTTTCTGCTTCGTTTTGCTTTATTTTATTTTTGGGTAGTAATTGTGCGGCCTTTTGTTTTCTTGGTATTACCCAGGGTCGTCAAAAGAAATCATAAGAAGATATATCATTGGATCGCAATGTTTGCTAAGTATATTTATTTTTTGTGGTTTCTCAGCTTTTGGATAAATACAAAAGTAGTAGGGGCTGCACTGCTCCTGCGCCACACAGCTCCCACACCACCAAATACCGACCGATGGTAACTTATATTAACAGATCCCTGTTTTACCGACCGTGTATCTGTTATCGATTGAGAATTTACCACAGGCCCCACATGTTACGGGTAGCAGTAGGGGCTGGGGTGGTACTGCGCCAGGCGGGACCCGCGCCACCAAATACCGGCCAAAGGTAACGAGTATTAACAGATTCTTGTTTTACCGACCGGGTGCCACATGCCCCCGGCCCCATGCCCCGGCTGCTGCCGAGGCCCACGCAGCCTCCTACATTAGCGACAGAGGATTATTCTTCGAACATGTTTTTATCGATTGACATATTGGGACCGTCAGCACCAGTCCCCGCTAGCGCCTCCTGTGCAGGCGAGCGCATAGCAGCATCAGCGCCCCCTGTGCAGGCGAGCGCACAGCAGCATAAAAATTGTAGTCTGCAGGACCTTTTTAGGATTGATAACTAATTGTATATGTTTCTTTATTATATATTCAATTTTCATTCAAAATCCTTATTATAAGTATATATATATATATATATATATATATATATTGTAACGGGGTGGGACCTTAAGTGAGCGACGAAAAACACAAAAGGAGCGCCGGGACCGAGGATCGATCCGGCGTCCCCGAGATCTCTAAGCAAGCATGCTATCCTTATAGCCAATGCTGCCTGTGTCGTCGCTCGCTCAACCTGCCTCGAATACCGCGTGGGTACGGGTAGCAGCAACCCGTTATAACCCCCCGCTAGAGTTGGAGTACCGTCCCGGCTTCAACTCTACAACTCTCTTTGCAGCGCGGTAATGCAGGGAGCCTCTTCGCCGACTAGCTCTTCGACGATGTCCCCAGGCCTCGTACATCCCCACACCTCTTTTGATCCGCTCCATCCCTCTTCCCTCGAGGAAGGCGAGCCTAGGGAGAGCCTCGTAGATCGTAGGTGGGGGTTCTTCTTTTCCTCGTCTCCTCCTCTGACGCCGAAGATCGGGAGACCGCCAGGAATCTTCTTTCTCCACTCTCTGTGGGTATTTCAGTTGGGCGCCATGTAACGGGGTGGGACCTTAAGTGAGCGACGAAAAACACAAAAGGAGCGCCGGGACCACAAGAGGATCGATCCGGCGTCCCCGAGATCTCTAAGCAAGCATGCTATCCTTATAGCCAATGCTGCCTGTGTCGTCGCTCGCTCAACCTGCCTCGAATACCGCGTGGGTACGGGTAGCAGCAACCCGTTATAATATATATATATATATATATATTTTAATTTATGTATAGCGATTTATTCTAAATACATACAAAAAACCTTAAAGTAAATTATTTTTACATCCATGCAACAACATCAATCTGTGTAAAGAAATGTAAAGAATATCATGCCCATGTATATTTACTTATCATATGCATATGTAAAAAACGCATGCATATTTAGTTTATTTAAGAACGCAAGGAGAACAAAGTGTCAAAAAATCCTTAAGTGTACAATAATAGAACCATTAATACAACTATAATTTATAAATATAATGCATCTATGGTAAACATGTCTTTTTAAGAGTATAAAAAATCCTTACAGTAAAAAATTAAGCGTAATTGAATCCCTTATAAATAGATTAATTAATAGTAAAATGTTGAAGGCTTCTGAAGTTTACAAATTAAGATTTATAAATTGATAAATGAAAATGGAAATTCTTAAGTATGGAAAAAATCCTTAAAGTAAAATACTAAACATAATTAATCCCTCTTTGCATAGAATAAATGGTAATAAAACCTTAATATTCATATATATATATATATATATATATATATATATATATATATATATATATATATATGAATATTAAGGTTTTTTAAACTTATATAAATTCTAGTAAATTATCACCGAGATGTTTTATATAAACATCTCGGTTCTGTACTTCTTTTTCAATTCTCTCCATTGTAGCCGCATCTTTCGTCAACAATGACGACACTCTCGTTGGCAAGAACATGTCGAAATTGTTGTCTAAGCATTCAACATCCCCCTCTCTCTCTCTCTCTCTCACGCGATGCTACAGCAGCTATCTCTCTCACACAAACATCCCTCTCTCTCCCTCTCTCTCTCTCTCTCTCTCTCTCTCTCTCTCTCTCTCTCTCTCTCTCATGCGTTGCCACAACAGCTATGTCTCTCACACAAACATCCCTCTCTCTCTCTCTCTCTCCCGACACATACGTTCGCGCTCTCTCTCTCTCTCTCTCTCTCTCTCTCTCTCTCTCTCTCTCTCTCTCTCTCTCTCTCTCTCTCTCTCTCACACACACACACACACACACACACACACACACACACACACACAACTCCGCTACACCGGTCCCAAGCCCGGGGCCCCACTACCCAAGAGGTGGGGAAGGAGGAGGGGGAGGAGTAACAACCTCGCTTAAAAAACCAAGGTGCATCTGGCCCGGATGCTAGCACTTTGTTAAAGGGCCCCTTCCTAGGGTACAGGAGCTAACGGTGCTGCCACGAAAGTCCTCGGCACCCCAGCACTGCTTAGAATTACCGAAACATCAGGTATTTAGGGTGGCAAGGACAATCAATCAAGAAGCGTTCTCAAACATATGAGTACCCAGGCAGGCATTACTAATCCTGCCGTCGATTCCGATCGGGTATCAGCCCCGGTGGTCGACGCTCGCCTCCTTGGGGATAAACCCCTTGGATCTGGGAGAGGCGAAAGTACGCTTTCGATGTACAACACAACCAGCCCCGTTGTAGGTAACCTGGCACGGGAAGGCAATGGTAATGCTACAGGAAAGAAGGCAGAGAATATGGAGGTAGACGCAGATGGCGACAAGCGAGCAGAAAGCGCGACCTCCAAAAACGTGCACTTAGATCGCCTTGGCAGCAAAATCGATGAGCTGATCGATTATGTCAGGGACAGACACAATGTGCACAATCAAAATAAGGATCTCGCCCGGAGCATAAGGGCCAGCTACAGGGCTCTCTGCTCTGCAGACGATAACCTTATGCAGTGCCAACGGCCAGGGACTGAGGGCAAGGTGACCCAAACAACCCCTGGCCTTCTGGAAAGGGCAATTAGCCTAGCAGAGGCGAATGAAGTGACCCCTAAGCCGGTCGGCAAGGGGAAACCACAGCAGGCTAGCCGCGTTAGTGGGGCGAGCACTGCAAGAAGAGTAGCCGACGACAATGTCCACCAGAGGGAGAAAGACTCGTGGCAAGAGGTGGTGACAAAGAAGGCAAAGAAGAAAAAAGAAAAAAGCGTAAACAGGAAGGACAACACTGGTGCTCGTGGCCAAGACCAAAAAGGCACCAGAAAAAGTAGAACGGCAAGAGCAAGACCTCCTAGACCTGACGCCTTAGTCATCAAGGCCGAGGGTGGAAAAAGCTACGCCGAAATCCTAAAGAAAATGAAGGCAGAGCCTAGCCTAGAAAAGTTAGGAAACAGCGTACATAGAATACGCAAAACAACAGCAGGAGATCTGCTACTCGAACTACGACGTTCCAAGGAGGTGGAAACAGCTGAGCTCCAGGAAGCGGTGAAAGCAGTACTAGTGGAAACTGCTACAATCAGGGCGCTGCATCATGAAGAGACCTTCGAGATTAAGGATCTTGACATGCTGACCACTAAGAAGGATATAGTGGACGCACTACGCAAAAATAACGAGGAAGGACATAATTTCGAACCTACGGCGGTTAAGTCGCTCCGTAAAGCTTATGGAGATACGCAGAAAGCAATAGTACAGCTACCTGCCCAGATAGCCCAGAAGTTTATCAAGGGTGAGAAGATAAAGATAGGGTGGGTTATCTGCCGAATAAGGGCAATAAAGCGAGACACCCGCCCGCTCAGGTGCTATAAATGCTTGGGCTTCGGCCATACTGCTGCAAGCTGCATTGAGCAGCACGATAGAAGCCGCTGCTGCTACAAATGTGGCTCAGCGGGACATGTAGCGAAAGACTGCACAAACCAGCCCAGCTGCATTCTCTGCAGAGGAAAGAACGACGTAGAGAGAAGCAACCATGCCGCAGGTAGCTATAATTGCCCAGCGTACCAAGCGGCAGTGAAAGCCACAAAACAAAGAAGATGAGAATAGTACAGTTAAACCTGAACCACTGTGAGATAGCACAGGACCTTCTCTGTCAGTACGTCCGTGAGCAGAAGATTGATGTTACTATAATCAGTGAGCAGTACAGAGATCTTGAACAGCCAAGGTGGGAATCCGATGGCTCCGGTAAAGCAGCTATTTGGGCGTGCAGAGACCTTACCTTTCAAAGTGGGATGAAAGTCAAAGAAGCAGGTTTTGCCAGCGCAAAGATTGAGGGTATACAGGTATACAGCTGTTATGCCCCACCCAGTGCGCCAATAGATCAGTTTCAGCAGTTCTTGGACCGGCTAGTACGAGATGTCAGGGCTAAAAAACCAGCTATTATAGCTGGGGACTTTAACTCATGGGCTGTTGAATGGGGCAGCCGAAAAACTAATAGAAGAGGACAGGCCCTACTAGAGGCATTCACACTTCTGGACATGGTGCTGGTGAACGAAGGCAACGTACCAACCTATAAAAAGGTGGACGCTGAATCAGTGATCGACTTAACATTTGTTAGTAGATCTCTGGTAAAAGAGGTGAGTAAATGGACCGTAAGCGATCACTTCACTAATAGTGATCACCACGCCATTATAATGGAGCTGGGCACACAAAACATGGTGCACTGTACTACTAACCCTATAAGTACGAAAATGGAATGGAAAGCCAAGGAGTACGACAAGGAACTATTTCTGATGATGTTAGGAAATATCCAATTGACGGGATCAGCAGAACATAAGGCTGAACAAATGACAAAATGGCTCACCCGAGCCTGTGACGCAGTTATGCCAAGAAAAGTACCCAATCAAAGATGGGCACCAGTATATTGGTGGAACGAGAAGATTAGATCAGCGCGCTCCGCTTGTCACCGAGCACGAAGGCTTGAGCAACGGGCAAGGAAAAAGTTTTACCGAACCGGTATTGGAAGCGAAGCTGTAGAAGAATGCAGCAGAAGAATGAAAGAAGCCAAGTGCACCCTCAAGAAGTGCATCAGTGAAAGCAAGCAGAGATGTCATAAGGAGCTGCTAGAAGAGGTCAATAAAGATCCATGGGGCAGGCCCTACAAAACAGTTATGAAGACACTCAAAGGAAGCTATATACCCCCACCAAAGTGCCCAGAGGTACTAAAGAGGGTAGTGACAACACTTTTTCCAAGTCAGCCGGACGCACCATATGCTATAGCAGAGGAAGTGCGGGAAGAAAATATACCTCCAATTACAGTTGAGGAGCTACTTGTAGCAAGCAAGAGGGTAGGAAACAATAAGGCTCCCGGTCCTGACGGCATACCAAATGTAGCGCTGAAGCATGCCATCGAGGCTAAACCTGAAGAATTTGTTGGCCTCTACAATGCATGCCTGGCAGAAGGGAGATTTTCGACGAACTGGAAAAAGCAGCGACTTGTGTTGTTACCTAAAGGTAACAAAGCGCCCGGAGGGGAGACATCGTACAGACCATTATGTATGATGGACACTCAAGGAAAAATACTGGAGCGCATTATCAGCAACAGGATGGAGTGCATAATCGAAGAGACCAAGGGGCTTGCCGAGCACCAATATGGCTTTCGGAAGTGCCGATCTACTTTGGACGCGATCGGCCTAGTGGTAAACACAGCCCGAGCTGCCATCAGTGAAAAACGGTGGAAGGGCGGAACAAAGAAGTACTGTGCAGTTATTACTTTGGATGTCAAAAACGCATTCAACTCTGCAAATTGGACGAAGATACATGAAGCGCTTGAAAAGCTTGAGGTGCCCACATACATCAGGAGGATGATGGCCGACTATCTGAAGGACAGAACTTTACTGTACGAAACGGATTGCGGCACTGAAACCTACAAGGTCACGGCAGGTGTTCCACAGGGATCAGTACTGGGCCCGCCATTGTGGAACATTATGTATGACGGAGTGCTGAGACTACAACTCCCGCGGGAGGCTATGGTAGTAGGATTCGCAGACGACATAGCTCTTGTAGTAGTAGGGAAGGAAAAAGAAGACGTCGCTGAAATCACCAATGAAGCGATCACCACCATCCAGAGGTGGCTGAGAGAAACGGGACTTGAACTCGCTGGACACAAGACCGAGGCGATCCTGATATCTAGCAGGAAGAAAATGGAGACAATCGCCCTAATGATAGACGGCCATGAGATAACCTCTAAATCGACTATCAAGTATTTGGGCGTTACTATAGACGAAAAGTTGACGTTTAAACAGCACCTTGAATTAGCAGGTAAAAAAGCGTCAAGAACGACTGCTGCTCTTTCTCGGCTCATGCCGAATGTCGGTGGAGCTACTCAGAAGAAAAAGAAGCTGTTAGCAAGTGTCAGTACATCGATTATGCTGTACGGGGCACCAATTTGGGCAGATGCAATGGCAATAAAAGCCTATGCGCGGAACCTGTCATCCGTGTATAGACGGAGTGCGCTAAGAGTAGCGTCTGCTTACCGCACGGTATCGGACGATGCAATAAGCGTCGTGGCAAGCATGCCACCCATCGACCTCTTAGCACTAGAGAGGAAGGCCATATACATGGCAAAACAGGAGAACAGCGATAGAACGAAGGCAGAAATCTGGAACGCTGCCAGAGAGCAAACAGTAGCTGAGTGGCAGAGAAGATGGGACAGTAGCCTGAAAGGGCGCTGGACGCACCGACTTATACCAAAGATTGAAGACTGGACAACAAGAAGACACGGGGAAGTAAACTACTACCTCACGCAATTTTTGATGGGACATGGATGCTATCGAGCATACCTGTGTAGATTTAATTTAGAAGACTGTCCAGACTGCCCAGCATGTTTGGACATGTGCGAGGACGCTGAGCACGTTTTTTGCTACTGCTCGCGTTACCAGCAGGAGCGTGAAGAGTTTGAACGCTACCTCCAGACCAGAGCAACTCCTGAGTCTATTATGGTAGCTATGCTCGCCACCGCTGAGGGCTGGCACGTGGTTAGTAACTACGCCGCGGTCATCCTCAAGAAAGTGAGGGGCGACGAAGAGAGAAGAAGACGAGAGATGCTGCAAGAAGCTGACGACCGGACGATGCGGTAAGAAGTAGACGGCAGCCTATAATGAAGAAGGTACGATAGTAGATCTACTAGATATGGACGCATAAGGAATGACAATCACATCAAGGAGACAAGGGCAATGTCCCTATGCCCCCCCGCGAAGTAATACTTGACCGTGGTACCGCGGGGGAAAAAGGCACTGAAGACGGAGCTTGGCCCTCCTCACCGACAAATCGGTAAGGAGAGCGAAGAGGATTCGGGTTGCAATTGGATTCTATATTCGGTCGCAAAACGAAGGGTTTTAGTTGGTGAGAATCCAACACACGGTGGCTCAGGCCATGTCATGGTCTATTAAGATTTTTCCCTCCAACCTCTTTCTCCAATAAAAAAAAAAAAAAAAAAAAACACACACACACACACACACACACAGACGCTTATACTCTCTCCCTCTCTATCTTTCACGCCCCCTCTCTGAATATTCTAACTAATTTTATTATTATTGTTGTAGAAAAATTTGGATATCATGTGGACTGAAGGATTGACATCTGAAAGTGTAAGCCTTGTATTTTATATATTTCTAAATTATATTATATTATTTTTTAATAAACATTTTTTATTTTCAGTGTAACCTCGATTACTCATTGGGGTTGTCATTTTTATTGGAAGAGAATAGTGCTGAAGAGTGTTGTGGACCGCAACTACCTATCGACTTCGACATTGACAACATTTTGAACAGTGACGACCTTCTGGAATGTACTGAGGAGGAAATGCAAGCGCTGTATAATGAATTAGAAGCTACCTTAGAAGCACCCAATGTGCAACAGGTTACGATTAATGAGCAACCAACGACTGAACATTGCTCATTATCATTAGTTGAAAACAATGAACCGGAGACATCTGAACAACAACAAGAAGTAATTAATTTATCGATTCCCAAAGAAAATCGAAAGCAGGAAAACAGAAAAAACAGAAATATTCTTCCGAAGAAAAAAACAGAAAATATGAAAGAAAACTTGCAACCGAATCAAAATTATAAGATGCCAGTTTTTTATATGTTAAATTCAAAGGAAATGTCCACTTTAGAAAAAACATTGTTAAGTGTACAAAAGCAAAATAATGACATACTCAAAGAGTTGAAGAAGCAAACGTTGCTTCTACAACAAATTCATGATAAAAACAAAAATTTTGATTTAACATGTAATTCTGAAGAATCTAAAACAAAAACAAAAAGAATAATTTTGCAACCGGTGCAAAATCAATTGAATAAAAAAAAGAAGAATAATACAAATGACGATAGTTTACAGCAATTGATAAAAGAATTGAAAAAAATTTCTATTAATATAATTAAATCAAACAAAACAAAAAAATAATGTTATTATAGGTTTAAGCTGTAATTATTCATATTATATAAACATTTTAATAAAATAAATTATATCAATTATAATATAAATATATATATATATTTATTAAACATATTTCTTATCCACACACACACACACACACACACACACACACACACACACACACAAACTCCGATACCACGAGGGGGAGCTGTATCCCATGTGGCGCGTCCTCGGGTGGCGTATAGAGGATCGCTCGCTGTAAGCGCATAGTACTACGAACGTAGTGCTGCAAACAGAGGGTAGGAGAGAAATAAAATATCTCCCGCGGACCAAGCAGCTTATTGAAGATCTGTCACTACCGGAAACAAGGTTTGATCTTAGGGTTATGACTAAGCAGGCGCTCGCCGATTGCCGCAGTCCGACTCGACTTCGGCTGCTGAAGGGAAAGGATACGAGACAAACTGGGTTCTGACACTCCCAGGCTGCCGGAAAGTACAGGGGCCCGGCGATGTTTCGCCGACACACACTAGCTGCCCTATCATCCGGCGAAAATCCCAATGATCTCAATAGTGCCGGGTGGCGCCCGGAACGGGCCCTATTGTGGTCAGAGGGGGGGCCTCGTTACCCTTTCCCGGAGGCCTTCTGAGGAAGACTTGCGCGGGGGCATGAGGCCAGAATTCACACCTGTGAAGCATATCTTCGCGGAGAGAGCTCAGTGGAAGGTAGGTGACTAAAGTTGGAAGAGGAGGATAAACAAAAATAAAAATGCATAGTACATCAAAGAAATCAAACTTGGGGACTTCGGATACCCCAAAAAGTGTCTTAGAAACTGGGTTCCCTACCCAGAGATCGGACGATAACAGCAGTCTCAGTAGAGAAACGATTGCCATGGAGTGTAGTCCAATAAAGACTATTTCCGAAAGGGCAATACGGACGGAACAAGAGCAGGTAAATCAAGGAGGCAGTAACTCAAACTGGGACTACAACCTTGAAAGAAGAAATGACCAGCTGGAGCGTCTAGGAGAAAAGATCCAGGAACTAAGAGAGTTTATAAGGGACAAAAATAGCGTCCATAAAACTATCAAGGACATGGCACGAAGCATTAGTGTCATGTATAAAAGTTTGTGCAGCGCGGAGGATGACCTGCTACAGTGCCAACGTCCAGGAACGGAAGGCAAGGAAACTCAGACAACACCAAGTCTGAAACCGAAAAAGGCGGATAAACCAAGGGAGGCCTTAAATACTCCGCAGGATAGGAGTAACAAAGAGGAGAAAGAGAGTAAAATACTTAAAGAGGCAACCTGGCAAGAGGTCGTTACAAGAAAGGCAAAAAAAAAGGAGAAACAGTTAAGTAAGGAGAACAACAAGGCTACTGGCGTTAACAACCAGAGTAGGACCAGTAGAGATAAAACACAGCGGGCAAGACCGACCAGACCGGACGCTCTTATCATTAAGGCGCCGGAAGGAAGGAGCTACGTGGACATTTTGTCAACATTGAGAACTGCTCCTTCACTGAATGCCATAGGAGATAGCGTAAACAAAATACGCAAAACGGTGGCGGGAGATCTCCTCATAGAGCTCAAACGCACAAAAGAAGTTAAAACCGCAGACTTCCAAGAAGCGGTTAAAGCAGTACTAGTGGAAGGAATCACAATAAAAACACTGCAGCAAGAGGAGACCTTTGAAATAAGGGACCTCGACATACTTACTTCAAAAGAGGAGGTACTGGAGGCCTTGCAAAGGGAAATAGGAGAAAGAGATGTGATTGAGATCACTGCCGTAAAATCGCTGAGAAAAGCGTACGGAGATACGCAAATAGCTGTTGTGCAAGTGTCGAAAGAAATAGCGACCAAGTTCACAAAGCTAGAGAAAATTAAAATTGGATGGGTCAACTGTAGGATCCGTACATCGAACCGCAGTAAGGGGCCGCTTAGGTGTTATAAATGCCTTGGTTTCGGCCACGTCGCTATCAAGTGTACTGATCCGCAGGTTAGCAGCAAATGCTGCTACAAATGCGGTAAGACGGGGCATAAGGCAAATATCTGCCGTAATGAACCGTGTTGTTTACTGTGTCGAAAAAAAGGCGACAACATGCCGACGAACCATGTCACTGGTAGCTACTTGTGCCCAGCCTACCAAGCAGCGGTTAAAAAAATCAGGAAAGGGTAATGAGAATAGTCCAGCTAAATCTCAACCATTGTGAGACTGCGCAAGACCTTCTCTGTCAGTTTGTACGAGAACACAAGTTCGATGTCGCTCTCGTCAGTGAGCAGTACAAAGATTTGAATGAACCATCCTGGGAATCTGACGCCTCAGGTAAAGCCGCAATCTGGGCTTGCAAAGACTTTACCTTCCAGGGCAAGATGGTAAACAAGGAAAATGGCTTCGTAAGAGCGAAAATAGGCGGCATACATGTATACAGTTGTTACGTCCCGCCTAGCGCATCAATAGAGCAGTTTCAACAACTACTGGACCGGCTGGTGCAAGACGCTACGAATAAAAAACCAGCTATAATAGCAGGAGATTTTAACGCATGGGCGATCGAGTGGGGTAGTAGCAGAACCAATAAACGGGGACGAGTGCTACTGGAGACATTCACGCTAATAGACTTGGTTTTGCTGAATCAATGCGACACCCCGACGTTCAAAAAACGAGATGCAGAGTCATTCATAGACTTGACATTTGTCAGTAACTGCCTCGTAAGGCAGGTAAGCAAATGGATCG
Organism: Muscidifurax raptorellus; assembly: GCA_020010945.3. Lineage (NCBI taxonomy): Eukaryota > Metazoa > Arthropoda > Insecta > Hymenoptera > Pteromalidae > Muscidifurax > Muscidifurax raptorellus. The sequence goes on from JAHUUD020000045.1 coordinate 93,102, forward strand.
TGAGTGATCACTACACAAATAGTGACCACCTAGCTATAATAATGGAGCTAGGCGGACCAAATAGGAAATTCTGTACAAATCCCAGTAGTACAAGAACTGAATGGAAAACCAAAGAGTATGACAAAGAGTTATTCTTGACGATGTTTGACAATATTCAATTGACGGGATCAGCAGACGACAAGGCTGCACAAATGACGGGCCAGCTCACCAAAGCGTGCGACGCGGTAATGCCGAGAAAAGTGTCCAGTCAAAGATGGCTACCAGCATATTGGTGGAATGACAAGATCAAACAAGCGCGCAGCGTTTGCCATCGAGCTAGAAGATTGGAACAACGGACAAGGAAGAAATTCTACCGAACCGGTAGAGGAATTGATACGGTGGAGAACTACAACGAAAAAATGAAAGAAGCAAAGCGCAACCTTAAAAGGTGTATAAGAGAGAGTAAACAAAGATGTTTAAGAGAGCTGCAAGATGAGGTCAATAAAGACCCTTGGGGCCAACCTTACAAAATTGTCATGAAGAAGATCAAGGGAAGTTACATACCCCCACCAAAATGCCCAGAGGTACTAAGCAGGGTGGTAACAACACTCTTCCCTAATCAGCCGGACATTCCATGTGCTATGGTAGAAGAAATAGATGTAGATAATATACCCTTAATTACGGAGGAGGAGCTACTATCAGCCTGCAGGAGGGTTGGAAACAATAAGGCTCCAGGACTTGATGGCATACCCAATATTGCATTGAAACATGCCATCCAGGCTCACCCAGCAGAGTTTATAGACTTGTACAACACTTGTCTCACAGAAGGAACGTTTCCACGAAACTGGAAAAAGCAAAGGCTTGTGTTGCTACCAAAGGGTAGCAAACCACCTGGAGAAGGGTCGTCATACAGACCGCTCTGCATGCTCGATTAACAGGGCAAAGTATTAGAGCACATAATCTTCGTTAGGATGGAAGACAAAACCGAGGGGCCAGAGGGGCTTGCGGAACACCAGTATGGTTTCCGTAAGTGCCGCTCAACATTAGACGCTATCGGCTTAGTGGTGAATACAGCACGGACAGCCATAAGCGGGAAGAGATGGAAAGGCGGGGCGAAAAAGTACTACGCGGTGGTTACACTTGACGTTAAAAATGCATTTAACTCTGCAAATTGGTGCAAAATTCACGAAGCACTAGTGAGACTAGGAGTTCCTCCGTATATAAGAAGAATAATGACTGACTACCTCAAGGACAGAACTGTCTTATACGAGACCGAGGAGGGCACGGTGAATTATAAGGTTACCGGGGGAGTTCCACAGGGGTCTGTACTGGGCCCATCGTTGTGGAACATTATGTACGATGGCGTACTCAAGCTGAAATTACCAGAAGGAGCAATGATCGTAGGATTTGCAGACGACATAGCTTTGGTGTTGGTAGCAAAAGAGAAAAAAGAGGTAGCTGAAATTGCTAGTGAAGCTATCATTAAAATACAGAAGTGGCTAAATAATGCGAATCTGGAGCTTGCAAGCCATAAAACGGAGGCTATCCTAATATCCAGCAGAAAGAAGACGGAGACAATCACCTTGAGAATAGGCGGTCATGAAATTACTTCTAAACCGACTAATAAATATTTAGGTATAACGTTAGACGCAAAGCTGACCTTTAAACAGCACTTGGAAGCAGCAGGAGAGAAAGCCGCAAAAACTACCGCAGTGGTGGCGCGGCTGATGCCAAATGTGGATGGTCCCACACAGAATCGCAGAACGCTACTGGCAAGCGTTAGTACATCAATCATGTTGTATGGAGCCCCGATATGGGCAGACGCTGTACTGGTGAAGGCATATGGACGAAAGCTCTCCTCAGTGCACAGGCGAAATGCACTTAGGGTCGCGTCTGCTTACCGTACGGTATCGGACGAGGCGGTCTGCGTTATTGCCGGTCTCCCGCCAATAGACCTACTAGCAAGGGAGAGAAAATCAATCGACGAAGGAAAAAGACGAGACAGCGGCAAAACCAAGATAGAAATTTGGGATGCCGCTAGGAAAGTAACAATGACGGAGTGGCAAAAGCGATGGGACTCTAGTAGTAAGGGTCGGTGGACACACCGCCTCATACCAAGTGTAGAAGACTGGACAAAAAGAAGATATGGGGAAGTAAATTTCTACCTAATGCAGTTTCTGAGTGGACATGGCTGCTACCGGGCGTATCTGCACCGATTTAAATTGGAGGATTGCCCGGATTGCCCGACGTGCTTGAATGTAATCGAGGACGCTGAGCATGTGTTCAGTGAATGTCCACGCTATGAACAGGAACGAGAAGAACTTGAGTGCTACCTACAGACCAGAGTAACGCCTGAGTCTATTATGGTAGCTATGATGACTTCGGCCGACGGATGGAGCGCAATAAACAATTTTGTTGCAGACATCCTTAAAAAGGTCCGAAAGGACGAAGAAAAAAGAAGAAGAAGACGTGAGATGCAGCAAGAAACAGACGACCGGACGATGCGGTAAGAAGTAGACGGCAGCGGAAAACGTGATGACGACCACATCAACAGACGAGGGCGATAGCCCAAAGTTCCCCCGCGAAGCAATACTCAAACGGTGTTACCGCGGGGGGGTTTATTGGAGAAAGAGCCAGGTCCAACTTACTTAGGGTCGGTAAGGAGGACGGAGAGGATTCGGTTGCTGTTGGAACTCAAAAGCTAATGGTAAACGAAGGGTTTAGTGGGTGAGAGTCCCACACAGGTGGTACCAGACGGTGCCATATCGTCCATAATGGATTTGCCCTTAACCTCTCACTCTATAAGGAAAAAAAAAAAAAAAAAAAACACACTCCGCTACTCCGGTCCCAAGCCCGGGGCCCCACTACCCAAGAGGTGGTGAAGGAGGAGGGGGAGGAGTAACAACCTCGCTTAAAAAACCAAGGTGCATCTGGCCCGGATGCTAGCACTTTGTTAAAGGGCCCCTTCCTAGGGTACAGGAGCTAACGGTGCTGCCACGAAAGTCCTCGGCACCCCAGCACTGTTTAGAATTACCGAAACATCAGGTATTTAGGGTGGCAAGGACAATCAATCAAGAAGCGTTCTTAAACATATGAGTACCCAGGCAGGCATTACTAATCCTGCCGTCGATTCCGATCGGGTATCAGTCCCGGTGGTCGACGCTCGCCTCCTTGGGGATAAACCCCTTGGATCTGGGAGAGGCGAAAGTACGCTTTCGATGCACAACACAACCAGCCCCGTTGTAGGTAACCTGGCACGGGAAGGCAATGGTAATGCTACAGGAAAGAAGGCAGAGAATATGGAGGTAGACGCAGATGGCGACAAGCGAGCAGAAAGCGCGACTTCCAAAAACGTGCACTTAGATCGCCTTGGCAGCAAAATTGATGAGCTGATCGATTATGTCAGGGACAGACACAATGTGCACAAACAAATTAAGGTTCTCGCCCGGAGCATAAGGGCCAGCTACAGGGCTCTCTGCTCTGCAGACGATAACCTTATGCAGTGCCAACGGCCAGGGACTAAGGGCAAGGTGACCCAAACAACCCCTGGCCTTCTGGAAAGGGCAATTAGCCTAGCAGAGGCGAATGAAGTGACCCCTAAGCCGGTCGGCAAGGGGAAACCACAGCAGGCTAGCCGCGTTAGTGGGGCGAGCACTGCAAGAAGAGTAGCCGACGACAATGTCCACCAGAGGGAGAAAGACTCGTGGCAAGAGGTGGTGACAAAGAAGGCAAAGAAGAAAAAAGAAAAAAGCGTAAACAGGAAGGACAACACTGGTGCTCGTGGCCAAGACCAAAAAGGCACCAGAAAAAGTAGGACGGCAAGAGCAAGACCTCCTAGACCTGACGCCTTAGTCATCAAGGCCGAGGGTGGAAAAAGCTACGCCGAAATCCTAACGAAAATGAAGGCAGAGCCTAGCCTAGAAAAGTTAGGAAACAGCGTACATAGAATACGTAAAACAACAGCAGGAGATCTGCTACTCGAACTACGACGTTCCAAGGAGGTGGAAACAGCTGAGCTTCAGGAAGCGGTGAAAGCAGTACTAGTGGAAACTGCTACAATCAGGGAGCTGCATCATGAAGAGGCCTTCGAGATTAAAGATCTTGACATGCTGACCACTAAGGAGGACATAGTGGACGCACTACGCAAAAATAACGAGGAAGGACATAATTTCGAACCTACGGCGGTTAAGTCGCTTCGTAAAGCTTATGGAGATACGCAGAAAGCAATAGTACAGCTACCTGCCCAGATAGCCCAGAAGTTTATCAAGGGTGAGAAGATAAAGATAGGGTGGGTTATCTGCCGAATAAGGGCAATAAAGCGAGACACCCGCCCGCTCAGGTGCTATAAATGCTTGGGCTTCGGCCATACTGCTGCAAGCTGCATTGAGCAGCACGATAGAAGCCGCTGCTGCTACAAATGTGGCTCAGCGGGACATGTAGCGAAAGACTGCACAAACCAGCCCAGCTGCATTCTCTGCAGAGGAAAGAACGACGTAGAGAGAAACAACCATGCCGCAGGTAGCTATAATTGCCCAGCGTACCAAGCGGCAGTGAAAGCCACAAAACAAAGAAGATGAGAATAGTACAGTTAAACCTGAACCACTGTGAGATAGCACAGGACCTTCTCTGTCAGTACGTCCGTGAGCAGAAGATTGATGTTGCTATAATCAGTGAGCAGTACAGAGATCTTGAACAGCCAAGGTGGGAATCCGATGGCTCCGGTAAAGCAGCTATTTGGGCGTGCAGAGACCTTACCTTTCAAAGTAGGATGAAAGTCAAAGAAGCAGGTTTTGCCAGCGCAAAGATTGAGGGTATACAGGTATACAGCTGTTATGCCCCACCCAGTGCGCCAATAGATCAGTTTCAGCAGTTCTTGGACCGGCTAGTACGAGATGTCAGGGCTAAAAAACCAGCTATTATAGCTGGGGACTTTAACTCATGGGCGGTTGAATGGGGCAGCCGAAAAACTAATAGAAGAGGACAGGCCCTACTAGAGGCATTCACACTTCTGGACATGGTGCTGGTGAACGAAGGCAACGTACCAACCTATAAAAAGGTGGACGCTGAATCAGTGATCGACTTAACATTTGTTAGTAGATCTCTGGTAAAAGAGGTGAGTAAATGGACCGTAAGCGATCACTTCACTAATAGTGATCACAACGCCATTATAATGGAGCTGGGCACACAAAACATGGTACACTGTACTACTAACCCTATAAGTACGAAAATGGAATGGAAAGCCAAGGAGTACGACAAGGAACTATTTCTGATGATGTTAGGAAATATCCAATTGACGGGATCAGCAGAACATAAGGCTGAACAAATGACAAAATGGCTCACCCGAGCCTGTGACGCAGTTATGCTAAGAAAAGTGCCCAATCAAAGATGGGCACCAGTATATTGGTGGAACGAGAAGATTAGATCAGCGCGCTCCGCTTGCCACCGAGCACGAAGGCTTGAGCAACGGGCAAGGAAAAAGTTTTACCGAACCGGTATTGGAAGCGAAGCTGTAGAAGAATGCAGCAGAAGAATGAAAGAAGCCAAGTGCACCCTCAAGAAGTGCATCAGTGAAAGCAAGCAGAGATGTCATAAGGAGCTGCTAGAAGAGGTCAATAAAGATCCATGGGGCAGGCCCTACAAAACAGTTATGAAGACACTCAAAGGAAGCTATATACCCCCACCAAAGTGCCCAGAGGTACTAAAGAGGGTAGTGACAACACTTTTTCCAAGTCAGCCGGACGCACCATATGCTATAGCAGAGAAAGTGCGGGAAGAAAATATACCTCCAATTACAGTTGAGGATCTACTCGTAGCAAGCAAGAGGGTAGGAAACAATAAGGCTCCCGGTCCTGACGGCATACCAAATGTAGCGCTGAAGCATGCCATCGAGGCTAAACCTGAAGAATTTGTTGGCCTCTACAATGCATGCCTGGCAGAAGGGAGATTTTCGACGAACTGGAAAAAGCAGCGACTTGTGTTGTTACCTAAAGGTAACAAAGCGCCCGGAGGGGAGACATCGTACAGACCATTATGTATGATGGACACTCAAGGAAAAATACTGGAGCGCATTATCAGCAGCAGGATGGAGTGCATAATCGAAGAGACCAAGGGGCTTGCCGAGCACCAATATGGCTTTCGGAAGTGCCGATCTACTTTGGACGCGATCGGCCTAGTGGTAAACACAGCCCGAGCAGCCATCAGTGGAAAACGGTGGAAGGGCGGAACAAAGAAGTACTGTGCAGTTATTACATTGGATGTCAAAAACGCATTCAACTCTGCAAATTGGACGAAGATACATGAAGCGCTTGAAAAGCTTGAGGTGCCCACATACATCAGGAGGATGATGGCCGACTATCTGAAGGACAGAACTTTACTGTACGAAACGGATTGCGGCACTGAAACCTCCAAGGTCACGGCAGGTGTTCCACAGGGATCAGTACTGGGCCCGCCATTGTGGAACATTATGTATGACGGAGTGCTGAGACTACAACTCCCGCGGGAGGCTATGGTAGTAGAATTCGCAGACGACATAGCTCTTGTAGTAGTAGGGAAGGAAAAAGAAGACGTCGCTGAAATCACCAATGAAGCGATCACCACCATCCAGAGGTGGCTGAGAGAAACGGGACTTGAACTCACTGGACACAAGACCGAGGCGATCCTGATATCTAGCAGGAAGAAAATGGAGACAATCTCCCTAATGATAGACGGCCATGAGATAACCTCTAAATCGACTATCAAGTATTTGGGCGTTACTATAGACGAAAAGTTAACGTTTAAACAGCACCTTGAATTAGCAGGTAAAAAAGCGTCAAGAACGACTGCTGCTCTTTCTCGGCTCATGCCGAATGTCGGTGGAGCTACTCAGAAGAAAAAGAAGCTGCTAGCAAGTGTCAGTACATCGATTATGCTGTATGGGGCACCAATTTGGGTAGATGCAATGATAATAAAAGCCTATGCGCGAAACTTGTCATCCGTGTATAGACGGAGTGCGCTAAGAGTAGCGTCTGCTTACCGCACGGTATCGGACGATGCAATAAGCGTCGTGGCAAGCTTGCCACCCATCGACCTCTTAGCACTAGAGAGGAAGGCCATATACATGGCAAAACAGGAGAACAGCGATAGAACGAAGGCAGAAATCTGGAACGCTGCCAGAGAACAAACAGTATCTGAGTGGCAGAGAAGATGGGACAGTAGTCTAAAAGGGCGCTGGACGCACCGACTTATACCAAAGATTGAAGACTGGATCAAAAGAAGACACGTGGAAGTAAACTACTCCCTCACGCAATTTTTGACGGGACATGGATGCTATCGAGCATACCTGTGTAGATTTAATTTAGAAGACTGTCCAGACTGCCCAGCATGTTTGGACATGTGCGAGGACGCTGAGCACGTTTTTTACTACTGCTCGCGTTACCAGCAGGGGCGTGAAGAGTTTGAACGCTACCTATTTTACAACCATTTTACATAAACTCTATTACCACTTTTTTTCAAAACTTTTTCAATCAAATATACATCAGGATGTTTAGTCTTGAGAAGTTCTTCCTCATAAAATCCTCCAGCTATTGGTTTGTCTTGATAATCCTTTAGATAATAGGTGTAAGGCTTTGTTTGAGAAACTTGCGTTATTGTAAAGACTTCAGTTGACCAATCGGGTGTATAACCTTTATCGAAAACCTCCTTGTTTCGACTTACACGTACTTTATCTCCAATTTTAAACTTAGCTCGTTTAAATACATTTCTAACAGTGTTTGTCTTTCTAATTCGATTAAGTATACCATTAACTTTGTCTCGATTCACTTCAGCAGGCTTCATTCCTATTGTCCGATGCCGTCTATTATTATACTGTAAAGTTAAATCTGGCAAAATATCCAACCATTTATAGGTACCACGTAGACTGAATAACTGCCACATCTTGCTTTTTAAAGTGCGATTAAAACGTTCACAAATTGATGCTTTGAGATTACTGTAGGTGGAGTATAAATGAATTTTATAATTTTTTATTAGTTTCTGATCGGTTTGCAAGTTCTTAGGTACTCTTTTTTGTAGCAGTATTGATTTCATAGCTTGAGTTACACATTTTCCAGTTTTTTGTTTCACTGGCACAGTCCAAGCATACTTTGATAGTATATCAATGACTGTAAGCAAGTATTTGAAACCTTTATTCTGTTTAGCATATGGAATCATTTCAACAAGATCTGCCTGCCAAGTTTCATCGATATCTTTAACGAGAACAGAGCGACGTGGATAATTACGTCTAGCAGGTTTATGAAGTTCTTCTACTAGCGCTGCTTTCATCCTGATTTACAAGTTTATTTACTGTGGAATCCAAGATTTGTAATTTCTCGTGTAAATCTCTTAACGTATTATTTATTCTAGAAAATTCAGCCTCAGTATTTATAATTCTATCATTTACTAAACTCTCCAATTCTTGTACAATTTTTTCAGCTCTTCGTTTAATCAACTTTTTTACAGACTTTAAATTTACGGCATCATCTTGATCCACAGCATCACCAACATGACATAGTTTTTGGTTCTCTAAATCAAAATTTCCATCACTAGTCAGCTTGAATTCTAGTCCAGGCGGTCCTCGAGATGTGCCTCCTTGGAGCAGTCGACGTCCAAACACATCGATGCTCATTTTGATACTGAGTTGTTACAAAATAATTCCTACTTCACGAAGCTCTTCAACGATTGATTGTATTTCATTGACATGGTTATTATTGACAGCAGATGTTTCAGCTATAAGTAATCTCAAACGATCTACAAGCTCGTTTGGATCATCCAATAAATGTAATCAGTATATGTATTTTTACGAGCATTCTTATATAACAAAGTCTTACTAAGTCCTTTTCCACTTTTACCTTGCGGAATCTTGAGAATTTTACTCACAAAATCAGTATACTTTTTACTTGAATTTTCACGAATATCTTCCCTTGTATTATAGTATTTTTTGTGAGCATTTGTGTCTTTTAAAATCTTAGCATAATTTTTCTTATTATTGTCAGTGATTAAAGTATCATCAGGATATTTCATGAACAATAACTCCACTAGACCTGGATCTTTGTCATACTGTTTATTGCTAACGATAATTTTATCTTTTTTAAAATTTATAGGACTATTTCCAATCATTAGTTTACCATCTCGCATTTTCCGCACTCCATATACTGTATCTAAGGTTTGTGTTCGTCCCTTATGCAACAATTGAACGATTTCATCAACACTATCACCCACAACTGTTTTTTCATGATCTGAAAAATTTGATACATTACTTTTATTGACAGTTTCTTCTTGATTTGAATCACCTACAGCTGACTCAAACGCTGATTCTCCAGGATCATCATCATCATCATCACCATCATCATCATCATCATCATCATCATCATCATCATCATCACCACCATCATTATCATCACCACCATCATCATCATTACCACCATCATAGTCTTTTTTATTGTTTTCAATCCGCTCAGATTTTAATTTCCTCTTCTTTCTTTTTTCTTTTTTAACTGATGACAAACTTTTTTCTTGTTTTATTTTATATTCACTTACATCGATTAATTTTTCCAATGGTTTCACAATCGGCTTCAATGAGTCCTCCAAACCTTTTTCTACCTTTAATTTATGTAACTTTATCAAATCATACTTTCTTTTCACCGCGTTTCGAGCTTTTTCAACTTCGCGTAGGACTACAGTTTGCTGATTAAAATCACACATCTTGATAGCTAAGCGTCTCACGATCGAGTGCTAAATCTATTCGGTAGCCTGTATTTTTATTACAAACTGATCAAAACCTTTTCTGTAGCGACCATCATTTATATCTCGGTCTTTGTCTATAACGAGAAAACTGTGATTGCCATCATTCCAACACATTGAACAAACATCTTTAAAGCGTTGATATGTCATAACTGTATTAACGTGATCATTGTAAACATGTTTAAAGTTCATATCATCTTGTCGAAAAATTACCAACAAGTTGACATTGTCACGCACCAAGTGTTTCGGTACTTGTGCATACGACTGACACTAGTAAAAACAATCCACGCTTTTATGTCTACCCATGCAGTAGAAAGCTTTGACATTATCCTGCTTTTCACATGCAATATCATCAAAAACAAAAATTGAATTTGGTTGAGCCTCATCAGGTGATACTACAAGATCGTGTTCACCGAACGATAAGTATTTGATACCTTCTAAAGGCTCAACAAGTTGTTGTAAGAATTTATATTTAGGCTGATTCAGAGATTTCGAGTATACATAAATATTTTCAAATCTCAAACCATTAGGATGAATGATTAGAGATAAGAGAGCGTTCGTTTTACCACAATTAGATGGGCCACAAAATACTGCTGTTATACTGTTAGGTAGCAATTTTCCATGTCGTGTTTTTTTTGCTGCTGCTGCGTTAAAAGATCGAAATTAACCACTGGTAACTTTGCTGACTGTTTCTTAAGATCCATCATGCTTCTTAAAAATTCATATCATGACTGACTCGAAACATTATAAATATGAGCATTTATAGTTTCTTCAGTCAGTCTCGCATGAGCTTGTTAGGAGCTAGCATCATGCAACAGAAAAAAGGTACAGGTTTAGTTAATACATTGATTAACAAATTACCCATTGAACTTCATGTGCCTGGTTATCAGTACTGCGGACCAGGTACTAAACTAGCTAAACGTCGAGCTCGTGGTGATCCTGGAACAAATCCTCTAGACGCTTCTTGCAAAGAACACGACATTGCTTACTCGAAGAATCCCGATAACATTCAAGAGAGAAACGTAGCTGATAAAATTTTAGCAGAGAAGGCGTGGCAGAGAGTGAAATCTAAAGACGCTGGTTTGAAAGAAAGAGCAGCAGCTTTTGCTGTAGCAAGTACCATGAAGTTAAAATCAAAGCTTGGTATGGGTGTTGGAGGAAAGGCTCGACAATCTAATAAACTCAAGAAAACGATTAAAAAGAAAAAGATCACGCTAAAAAATTTGATTAAGTCAACTGGAAAATCAGTCATTCCTGGCAATTACTCTCGCTCTATGATTAAGTCCGCATTGAAGATGGCTCGAGAACATGTGAAAAAAAATGGTGGAAAAAGTAAAGTTAGTGTTCCGCGCATATTGCCTGTTCCCAGTAAAGTAGGTGCTTTCTTCCAGCGCTTATTTCACTTTTTGCCGGTCTCAGTGCAGTAGGCTCACTTGCAGGAGGAGCTGCAGGAATCGCTAAAGCAATAAATAAAGCAAGTGCTGCAAAAAAACAAATGGAAGAGCAAAAAAGACATAATGAGAGAATGGAAATGTTGGCAGTCGGTAAAGGACTGTTTCTGAAACCTCATCGTAAAGGTTTCGGCATTATTCTGAAAAAAAAGGAACAATGTAGAGGAGGAAAAAAAAACTTTGATGAAATAAGACTGCCAAAACGTGCACTCACCGACTATGATTTACTCAAATATGTATAATTAATGAAAATACCAAACTTTCGTGGAGTTTTTATGCGAAATGGTCTGCCTTTGAATGGTTGTCGAACTAGAGAATCGGCAATCATTAATCTGGATGATGCAAGTGGACCTGGTACGCATTGGGTAGCTTATCGAAAAATTGGTGATACAGTTACATATTTTGATAGTTTCCGTGATTTACAACCACCAAAAGATCTAATGAACTATTGGAAAGTATCTCAAGTCAGGTACAATTATCAGAGGTATCAAGAATTTTCAACTTTCATCTGTGGTCATCTCTGTCTGAAATTTCTCTGTAATCAGCTCAATCGTAAGAATAATTTTTGTCTATATAAAAAGAAGTAGACTATTGATTTGAATTAGTCTGCTCAAGATGGTTGTCGAATCAATGACTCTCAGCCTTTCCGGCACGTCATCAATCCTTGAGACGCACTATTTTCCTCCAATAGAACTGGATCCGGATAAGCGATACAGTCTTGGACTTGTTGAGTTACTGACTTATAATTCTATACCGAACGTTGATGAAAACTGTAATAAATTTTATGTTGGTCAAGAAATTATTGAACTTCCTACGGGTAGTTATGAGTTTGAGGATATTGATCGAACTCTGCAAGGGATCCTTGATACTCGAGACATAAAAGTTAGTATCAAGTCAAAAAATAATACACTGCGCAGTATTATTGGGTGCAGTCATGAAATTGATTTTCGACCGAGTGACTCGATTGGTCGTCTACTAGGATTCACTCCAAGACTCTTAAAACCTTATATAAGCCACGACTCAGATTTACCAGTAGCTATTCTCAAAGTGAACGCTTTACGTGTCGAGTGTAATGTTACGGCAGGAGCATACATAAATCAACAAAAAGTTCATACAATACATGAGTTTTTCCCAGCAGTTCCTCCCGGCTACAAGATAATTGAGGTGCCTAAACAAATAATATACTTACCAATATCTGTGAAAGTAATCGATCATTTACAACTACGCATAGTAGATCAAGATGGTGATTTGATTAATCTGCAAGGTGAAATTATTACGATTCGTCTACATTTAAAAAGCAATTGAAATGGGTATTGTTTTTAATGCGGAGAAAAGCTATATTAGCGGTACAGTATGTCATCAGACAGTCAGTCGGCAGCGAGTGATCAAACGATTAACACGTCAGAACAGTCAGTTCCTGCAAAGTCTCGGTCTCAAAGTACGCGGTGGTGGAGGAAGAACAAGGCAAGCGAAAAAAATATTGAAAAAATAACTTGTACGTTTATCTGCTGCTGCTGCTGCTGCCAAGATGGAGGCAGTTCTTAACGTACAATCTCCAGTCATCTTTGATGAATCTGTCTCAAATTATGAGGTTCATGCACATCAACCCTACACCGCACTTACATTCAACAGTAGTGATGAAATTCGAATTGCTATACAACATCAAGATTTGTGTGTACTACCATCCAAAAGTTCACTACACATTTGTGGAAAGATTACAAAGCAGGATGGTACTGCTTTAGAGCATACTAATTTCGTGAACAATGCTATTAGTCATCTCTTTGAGGAAATTCGATACGAGATGAATGCTATAGAAATTGATCGATGCAAAAATGTTGCTGCAACAACTTTGATGAAAGGCTACACTTCTTTCTCACCCAGTCAGCTAAAGTATCTGGAAAATTCCGACTGGACGCCTACTACTGATGTGGGAAATATATCTGATAATAATGGAAACTTTGATGTGACAGTTCCTCTATCATTGAGTTTCGGTTTTGCTGAGGATTATCGAAAAATCGTTGTAAACGTTAAGCATGAACTGATTCTCACAAGATCGAGAAATGATTTGAACGCTGTTTTACAAGAGCCTATAATGGTAGATGGAAGACCTACATACGAAGACTTTAAAATTGAAATCACTCGTATAGAATAGCTTATGCCCTACCTCGTCCTATCAGATCGACGAAAAATCCAACTATTTAATTACATTCAAAAAAATGTGTCTATTGCTATGAGTTTTCGTTCATGGGAATTGTATGAGTGTCCGGTACTTCCAACAACCACACAACATGTATGGACAGTGAAAACATCGAATCAACTGGAAAAGCCACGTTTTATCATTCTAGGTTTTCAAACAGCAAGGAAAGGAGTACGAAGAAAAAATGCTAGTTATTTCGATCACTGCGATATTAGTAATGTAGTAATCTCAATCTTGATATTGCAAACAATCAGTTTGCTATACTCTATGATATGTATGCAAATTTCCAAAATGTATATTATTCTGATAGAATTGTAATAGATCCTCTTTTGAGTAAAGAAGAATTTATTCTACATGCACCACTCATAGTCATAGATTGTTCAAAACAAAACGAGTCTCTTAAACAAGCAGCTGTCGATGTACGCCTTGAATTTGAATGTAAGAATAATATGCCTGCAAATACAACTGCGTATTGTCTAATTTTACATGATCGCATTGTTAAGTATAATCCTATAAGCGGTGATGTTAAGAAACTCGTCTAAAACTATATAAAGTATGCGTGAACAATTAATTAGTCAGTACTGTTATAAACCATCAGTCAAGATAAATCTCAAAAATGAATCGATATAGCGCTTCGTACACTCCTCTCAAGGAGGACAAAAGCGCTAGAAGAGTGCAAGATGATAAACAATGTAATACGTATCGTGGAAAACCTTGTTCTGCTCCTACTAATAAAAGTGAACAGTGGAAAAATACTTTTGAGAAATATTCCACTAACACAAAGTCCATGCCAGAACATCAATGTTATAAGAAGTTCTGAAATATTTTATCATGTCTTTACAAATAATGTTTTATGTACTTATGTTTTTGAATAAAGAAAAAAATAAAAAATCATATGTTATTTTTTAATTATTAATCCTAACCTTTATTCCTTCCATCTATTCCTTTATCGTCCTATTGCGATCTCACCCACAGAAGTGTAACCTATATATAGTAATATGAGGTATTCTGTGGATCAGCCTTAGCCAATCGCGAATCTGCGGAATTTCAGTCGCTAGAGGTCATGTCGTGAGATCCTTGAATATATCAATCGATAAAAACATGTTCGAAGATTAATCCTCTGTCGGTGATGTAGGAGGCTGCGTATGCCTCGGCAGCAGCCGGGGCATGGGGCCGGGGGCATGTGGCACCCGGCCGGTAAAACAGGAATCTGCTAATACTAGTTACCTTTGGTCGGTATTTGGTGGCGCGGGTCCCGCCTGGCGCAGTACCACCCCAGCCCCTACTACTACCCGTAACATGTGGGGCCTGTGGTAAATTCTCAATCGATAACAGATACACGGTCGGTAAAACAGGGATCTGTTAATATAAGTTACCATCGGTCGGTATTCGATGGCGTGGGAGCTGTGTGGCGCAGGAGCAGTGCAGCCCCTACTACTTACAAATGCTACCATTAATTGGCGGTTGTCCATCCTTTCCTGTGTAAAAGGCAGCAACTTCATTACATGAAGCAAAATATGATTTGTTCAATAATAACAAATTTTGCCAACCATACGTCTTGATTACGAGCGAAGCATGTCAGGGTTTGGCCATGACCTCAAAAAACTTAGTAAATAATGATTTTTAGCACTATTAAATGTATAAAACTCTATAACTTGAACGGTTAACTTCTAAAATCTATAAACCCATAACCTTATAACCTCAAAAGATCTAGTAAATGAGGATTTTCAACAATATAATTCAATAATTCGAACGGTCAAGTCCTAAAATCTATAAACCTATGACCCCATAACCACATAACCCCATGACCCTGTAACGTCCCATGTTCATAAAAGATAATTATATGTATGGATATACTGTATACAGAATGATGTATGACGGCGTGTATGTGTACAGGCGCAGGTATACGACGATAATCACAATGTAAGCATTTCCGCAACCGCGTTTACGACGTCAAACGCGTCCCACTAATTAAACCAACTGACCCCCGAGTCAGCAAACCCAAAACCTACTTATTCTGCACCATCACCAACCTATATTGTAAAACACTTTCGGTGGCGATCAGTGATTGGTTATTACCCTAACATTGAGATCATCCGCCAAGCCTTATAAGCCCCGCACTCAATCGTCATATTGCCTTTAGCCTTTAGTGAAGTCTCTTTTTACAAGGACAACGAGTGTTGTACCTGCTGGACCTGGTGTGTGAATACGAGTGCCGTTTAGTCCTTCGCGTCATCTATTGGGTGCTTAGAAACCACTCAAACTCCGTGGAAGCTAACCGGTGGAATTCTTCATACTCTGGACGTGAGTTGGTACAGTACGAGGCTTAAGGACCGTCAACATATCTGGCGTTAGCTTCGGCAGCTTAGTTAAGGAACTTACTCTCAACACGCCACGGAACCATCCGTGTAGGATAATACTAAACACCGCCCAGTCATCGACCGTGCAATCTACTAGTAGTGTCCGAACGGGATTGTAAGTCGAACCAATATAGAAATAAGTAAATACGTAACATTAAGAACAAACATAAAGATTAGATTAAAACATCTGTGTAACATCTGTATCAAAGCATTGGGCCTTCGTCTAAATAAAGTCATAACAAGGAAGTACCATAAAGAGACAGTTTATTAGAATCATAACCTACTTTATAGTAACAGAAGACTTTCGAGTCAAGGCTAGTTCACCTATACTCAAATAAATAATTATTTGTATATAGAATTACTGCGCGGTTCAGCATAGTAAATCAGAACCTTACAACCCCATAACGTCATAATCACATAACACTATAACCCCATAACCCTATAACAATATAACTCTAACTATATAGCCACACAAAAACACTGACTATGTTTACTGTATGTTTTTGGGGTCGCTGAATCCTAATCCGAGGTCGGTTTGATCTCACTGCGTCAGGGTTTAAAACACACTTTAAAATTAACTAAAACTGTTAAACCCGATAATCCTAAACGATGTTAATCTTAAAACTCGCTCGCCCATCGAATCTTCGACTAACTCTATAACCCCGACATTAAATTACTGAAAGTGCTCAAACTTCCACGGCGTAGATTGCACAAAATTATATTATTATACAAGGTTATACAGAGATAACTTGGAAATGATGACGATATTCTGTTTTAATTTCGTGAAATCTACGCCACCAATAGTTTCGCGGTGGAAGATTAGGCGATACTGTTTCAGTATTTTGATGAGGGGCTTATATGGTTATAGGGTTATGAGGTTATATGGTTATGGGGTCATAGGTTTATAAGTTAGGGCTTGACCGTTCGAATTATGTAGTTATATGCATTTAATGCTAAAAATCCTCATTTTCTAGGTCTTTTGAGGTTATGGCACTATGGTGATATGGGGTTATGAGGGTATTGGGTTATAAGGTTATGGGTTTTTTAGGTTATAGGAGTTAACCGTTCAAGTTATAGAGCTATATACATTTAATAGTGCTGAACATCATTATTTACTAGGTTTTTTGAGGTTATAGCCAAACCTGACGTGCTAGGATTAAACCGACCTTGGATTCAGATTCAGCGACCCAAAAAACATACAGTAAATATAGTCAGACCCCCGGGCCAAAAAATTTGTTGTTGTTGTGTGGCTGTGTTATTTTTTATGGTTATAAGTTATGACCAATCCTATATTAAGTTTAAGTATAAATTTATAAATTTTCTTTTTCATGGAAATATTTATTGAAAATTATAAACCCACCATCCATGCCACCACGCAACCCATACAAAAATAAAATGACATAGTATATTATTAATAATAATTATCTAATATAATTTAATCTTGCAGTTAATTAATTTTTTGCGTAAATAAAAACATTTTTGAATTTAAATGATATATGTAAAAAGTTATATGTTATAATAGTTTAAAATCTTTACATAAAATTTGATATAAAATTTTATCTAGATTTTTTAAACAGGGTACAATCAACCGTTAATTGCTCTTAAACGAATATTAATAATAATACATTATCATGAATACTTGTACAATACTTCGTTACGAATGGTACTCTATAAGTGAAATGAATATTTGTTAGAAATTATTTACATTTATTAATAAGTTCATAATAATACATCTTATGTTAAGCAAATATGTAAATCGCGAGCAAAGCGAGCGTTTCTGGCAAGTTTGAAATATTATTATTGCTATTTTTAATTTTCATATTAGGCATCCATCCGTATCCTCCGTTTGTAAGTGTATAAGACAGTGAGTGAAAGCAAGTCCCAAAGTGTACAAGACAGTGAGTGAAAGCAAGTCTTTGGCGAATAAATTGTTGTGGAGAAGAAGGAGTGCATCCAATACGTGCAGAAGAGGATGGGTACTCGCCTCCGAAACCTTGTCAAATCTTTCTCTGGGAAGAAGCTTTCAGACAACAAGCCTATTGGCGGAAGAGGAAGGCTCACTGCAAAAGTCATTGATAAGTTGTCGACTTTCTATGGCAAAGCTATTAACCATGTTTAATGATGGTCTTTCTGGTTTATTTATTGAATTTCTCTCGTTGGCCGGTGTACGCGAAATTTAGCTTAACTCATTAACGCCCAAAGTGACCATCTTTTGACAATACTTTCAGTTGTGTACAGCATCTACTTCAAATTGTTCAAATAATAGGTGAGTAGTCATTTCTAACATAAAATATCATGTTCTATCTGAATTCGCTATCAAAATTGTGGAAAAAATTGTTATTAAAAAGTTATAAATAATTTTTTGAAAAAAACATGAATATTTGAGTTAAAAAATTTGTTTAACCAAAATTTGTATTGAAAAAAGGCTCACTCGTGTGTTTAACTCATGTAGATTTGGTCAATGACATGTTATCTTTATTGTAAAATAGTTGCATACCCAAATTAAACATGGCGTCCATCGAAACCACCACTTTTCCACCAAAATTTTCCAAAAAGATTGGTGATTTTCTTTTTCGATTAGGATCAACTAAATGAAAAAAAGTTATGGGATCAAAAGTGCTTAGAATTGAATAAGAAACACGTGTAACTTTTTTCAGAATTTTTGGATCGATGTTTATATTATTGGATATTGCTATTTTTTAAATCACCCAAAAGACGCTCAAAAATTCTGAAAAAATTCACACATGTTCTTTGATCAATTCTAAGCACTTTTCATTTTATAACGTATTTTTGTAAAGTTAGTCTTTATCGAATTAATAATTGGTGAACATTCTTAGCCACTGTTAAATGTAACGTTCCGGGTTTCACCACGTAGAGGTGAACTTTCAATGAAAACCCTCATATTTTTGTTTTTGTTTTTATTTTTGTTTTTTTAATATTGTTTTTTGTTAATTATTTCATTTATTTCTAATTTAGATTTTTGATTTGGAGTAAAAGAAGTAAACATCTGCACTGGATAACTACTTAAAATTGTTTTCTTGTCTGTTACGGAAAAGTAAATCTCATTCTTAAGAGAATCATTGTACACCTTTTTTCCTTTTTTCCAAACATACTCATGATCTTTTTCCAATTTTTTTTTGAGTATTATCATATTTATCAAATACTTTACTGTAAGAAAAACAAGGGGATGGAACAGACAAGTTATTTCCATTTTCATGAAGTTCATCTTCATCATTTGATCCATCATTATCAGTCTCCCCTGAATCCTCACCAGGAATGAATACATATTCATCAGAATTTTTTTCAGTAATTTCAGAACGACTTTCTTGATTTCTCGAGATTTTAAAATCGTAAGCCGATTTATGTATACCAAAATAGTAGTTTTCGATACAAGTGCGTAAAAGTTGCGCTCGCTTCGCTCGGGCGACAAACCTCTCACTCGTGCAGAATCAATTTTTGCACATGTATCGAACAATATTTTTGATACAAGGAGAGTAAATGCAATTTTAAAAAGTTGCAAAGTACGTAAAATTGCACTTTACGCACACTGTATCAAAAACGTAATTGTGCATTTCAGTTCATACTAGTGATGAATCACGAGTTTAAAATTTAAAATATTACAAATGTAATTAGAAGTAGGATATATAATTTTTAATAAATTTCTTGTAATATTGTATAAATTTATCAGTTGAAGAATAAACAAAAAATAAAAATTTTTGTTACAGAAAAAAAATTTTTATTGGAAATACCCGGTCAACGTTAGCATCAGCTAAAAACGTTCACCAATTTTTAATTCAATAAAGACTAACTTTACAAAAATAAGTTATGAAATAAAAAGTGCTTAAAATTGATTAAAAAACACCTGTGGATTTTTTCAGAATTTTTTGAGCTACTTTTGGGTTTTTCAAAACATGCAAAATTCGAACATGCAAAAAACATAATTCGTACAGTGTGCGAAAACTTATTAAAGGCGAAATAACATCGATATTTGTTTGTTTGGATGCCATTGGATTCACATAGTTACTCTATACTCTAAATGGCGTTTCGTAACTTTATACTCTAAACGGCCTTCCGTAACTGACGATAAAAACTGTCTATACGGCTATAAAAAACTGAAAGTTCATGGAAATATATAAGAAATATTGTAAATCTACCTTGACGTCTATAATTGACTATACTCGATCCGATATTTTAATCGCCTCCTGCCTTTTCTCCGGTAACCTCACCTTGTTGTATCCGCGTGTGCAGTGCCAACGAGTATTTGGACAGAAATGCGATCGCTTTCATCTTTCCAGAATATGAGTAGTATACAGTTGACCTTTGCAGAATCTCTTTGCATGCATCACGCATGTGCACGCACACAAAGTCCTTATTGCGCGCACACGCTCGTACACCAATGAGCATCCTGGGGAGACTTGTCATTGTCTTGTCATTGGCCAGCTCGATTATCACGAGGGTGTACGTACTCAAAACCTTTTATAGGGTGCCCTCACGTACCAAATGATCTTCCTGGAGGAAAGCCTGATGGCTTACTACCGGCAAGGTAGACGACTGCTCACGCATGCGAGCGAGAAAGGGGCCACCCGCGCGCGCATTCGTCATACTCATCGGACAGTTAGTGGCTTGTATAGACCTTAAGTGATTTGATAAATATCGTTAAACTCAAGTTACATATTTATTTTTAAGAATCCCCGTGACTGCTCGCAGATACAGTACGTGACACGCCAACTCTATCCGAAAGAACCTAAATGTCTGCAGGAAGGCTATATAGATGCTGTATCCCGACCTCATCACTACTTACTTCTGGACTTAAAGCAAGCTATACCAGAAAATTATCAGTAGTATGGGTCTTGCTATGGACCAGACAAACATTACCCCCTCCACTGCACCAGAGTGGTGGGGAGCAAGTTCGTCTGGCGCCATAGCGAGGCGGTGTCGCGGGGAGACCCAGTATTGGAGGGAGACACAGTGGTGGGGAAAGCCGGAGTGGTGGGGGCGGGGTGGTGGGAAATACCGAGGGAGAGAGAGAGAGAGAGAGAGAGAGAGAGAGAGAGAGAGAGAGAGAGAGAGAGAGAGAGAGAGAGAGAGAGAATTTTCACACGTAACGGTGCCGCGACGATGTGTTGTGAGCAGGCCGTAAAACGAGACTGACAACGTCACGATGCCGTTTTATGCATCTGCATCCGCACTATTGGTGTGCATTTGTGGTGGGGGAAGGGAGACGATATGGTAGGAAAAGCGACGCTGTGTGGTGGTGGGAAATACGATGTGGTGATGATGGGGAGAGGATGGGAGAATGGGTATTGTTGATACACATACGCTTTTATTTTGTGATTCTTTTATTTATTTTTTATATAATTTTTTTTTCTATTAATAATAAGTGGATGCGGATAGGAGGTTAATAATGAATAAATAATTCAAGATAAGTATATATTTTTATATTAATAAAATATTTTATTATATTATAATCAAAATTACGAAGCATTAACATATTTATTTAATTCGTGTACAATTGCATCAAGATGATTTGTACGTACTTTCACACTACTGAGCAATAGCTTCTACTGGTTAAATACATCTGGATGAAGATGTCTGATGAGGTCGACAGGTTTACCAGCACCGAATAATTTTCTCCGCTCCACAAGACCAGCGTTTTCAGTTTCCGTATTATCCATTTTTTGAGCTGTATCGTTAGACCACAAAACAGTAGATAGATGAGAGGATTTGGCGCTAGGTCCATAATTTAATAATGTTTCAATGTACGCTCTGTAGGCGTTAGTTGGCGGCGAGACAGATATTTGATTAAAAAGCACATCTACCTGATTAAAGGGAGAATGCATCAAATTGTTGACAGGTCCCACCCGAGGGGCTAAACCTCTAAAACCTGCTAGATCTGCTTCCACCATATCCTCCTCGGTAATTGCACATTTTAAACTGACTCGTAGACTGAGCATCGTGTGAGCCAGATCAATGTATTCATCACGATTACCGGGAATCACAAATTCAATTGGTGAATTATCGGCTAAAGACAAAATAGGCTTATATTGCACTCAATCCTACCCCTCGATCGTCGTCTGGGTTGGTGGTAGTAGTAATCCCCCACAGTGGCGAGTCAAAACAAACCAGACGCCTCTGCCGCTGGTTGTGCTGACGCAACACTGGGAGGAGGGGGGCCTTCAGCGCGCGCGAGGAGAGACTGCTCCGGTGGCGGGGAGGGGGTAACAGCCCCCTTCCCCTTCTCCCACCATTTTTTATTATTTTTTTCTTTCTGTCTTTCTTTATTCTTTTCTTTCTTTTTTTTTACGCTTAAGTTTGAATAAAAGAGTGTATGAAATGTATACAGAATGCACCATGGAAATGGAGAAAAGGTAAGGATATAAATAAAAAGAAGGTAAGTATTTTTATATTTACTAATAATCAATTATTTATTCAATCATCGATATTTCTACAAATTCATTGCGATATACAGTATTAAGATATATATCTATATATAATTGGTTATAATATCAAAAATTAAAAAAACAACAAAAAACATTATTTCACTCGTTGTGACTGTTTAGTAAGTCGACAATTAAATCGAGGTGCTGTGACGCAAGCTGATAAAATACATCGACAATATCATTTCGACTAAACGGAATTTGGTCTTTCAATTTTCTCGCACGCGTTTGCACACTGGCTGTAATAATTTCGAACCATTTATCATCAATCAGATTAATAATTTGTTTGACAAAAGTCGTTGTATACACACCAGTATTCATGAAAGGTATATTGTCTAGATCGACATTCTTAATGTATTCTACAGTCTCTCTAGCAACACAACTTACACTGCCCGCTACAAGCTTAAGATATTATAGGCCCGTCATGTCTTCGCTGCTGGGTCCACAAAGATACTTGAAAAATTCGTTGAAGCAGTCTCTGAATTGCAACCATCCATCGTAGGTAAATGCGATTCCATTGGAGTCGTAACCCGATAGGCGTTGTTAAAGACACGTCACCGTCAAAGTAGTCGAGCCCGTGATGGTACTGGGTGAGCCAATCGTTCCGACTTCGTATATCTTCACTCAGATGACCAAGCGCTATTGCCGGTGTTACCAGCCAATGACTACTAGAATTACTGTTTACAGACACTACGGCTACTTCTTTTGGTAGATTTTGATGCCTGGTGCCTTTGAAGAACTGAATGTCAATGATCACGTCCATCCTTGGATGAAATGTATAAGAATAGTGTTAGAGAGAGACTGAATTTACAAAGTAACTCGCTAGATGTATACAGGGTGGACCATTTTAATCTATAATATGAAATATCTCAGAATCATGGTTGGATACAGAAAAATGTTTTGGACAAAAGTTGTAGAAGTCAGAGGGGGTCAACTGTAGTCACCATCGAACTTGACCTTGAACTTGTTTTTGAAGGTCATTTTAAGGTCAAGGTCATTTTTTTAAACAAGAAGATCTATTTTTTATTCCGGACTAGAAAAGAGCAGAAAATTTTACGTTCAAAATGATATTTATATCAAGATCATGGAAGGTCATATGAAGGTCAAATTTACGAAAATTGGTAAATAATGGGTGTTAGCTCGGAATAACGGTTGGAAACATTAAAATGTTTTTCAAAAATGTAATCAAGATCATGGAAGGTAATATAAAGGTCAAATTTACGAAAATTGGTAAATAATGGGTGTTAGCTCGAAAGAACGGTTGGAAATTTTGAAATGTTTTTGAAAACAGTTATCAAGGATGTAGAGTATCACCTTCTGGTTGCTATAACCTTGACCTTGAATTTGGTTCTGATGGTTATGTCAAAGTCAGAGTGAATTTTTAAGCTGGAACCCTCGCTTTTGCTCTCCGATTTGGTAAAAATAAGAGAATGCACGTTGAAAATGCTAGTCAAGGTCATGGTAAGGTCGTGAGAAGGCCATTTTACTGTGCACTTCGTAAGTTAAAAATAAATATTTGAAGGTCAAAAGACATCAAAGACCTTAAGCATTTGTCAAATTTTAAGGTAAAATTAGGCCTGGTTTATAAATACATAACATAAACACCTTGGCACTCTCCTAATATCATAATCATGCCTACAATTTCATTTGGAGGGTAATCAGCCATTTTATATTTTTACAAAATTAACTTCTCTATAAAGATAAATGGTGTTCTTGCTATTTCGGATACTTATGCGTTAGCCCGTCGCTCAGTAGGGTCGTCTGCGTAGTGGGATCTTGCGAGTGAAAATCACCGTGAAGTGTTTCCTTCGAGTAAGGAATGCACGTTGCGATTCGTTAACAAATCTATTGCTGCGGCAACAAATATTAAATCAAGGACTTGTAAATGAAAGGAAGAAAAAATTTTCTACATACACCAATATAAAACAATATTCGAATATTTTCTCTTAACATTCGATGAGAGTGTTGCTACTTTCATTGTTGCGCATCTAAGTACCACCTGTGCAAATATTATTATCCGTGTTAGAGATCGTACTTGAGCGACGGGCTAACGGATAAGTATCCGAAATAGCGAGAACACCATTTATCTTTATACAGTAGTTAATTTTGTAAAAATATAAGATGGCTGATTACCCCACAAATGAAATTGTAGACATGATTATGATTTTAGGAGAGTGCCAAGGTGTTTATATTCGTGCAGCTGCACTTTACTCTGAACGTTATCCAAATAGGCGACATCCAACTAACATTACCATTCGAGGATCTAACCACTAGAGCACGAGAAGGTTGATTACATCGTGAAAGTCGTCGCCACGAGTATGGAGAAAATGACAATCGTGTTTTAACAGTTCTTGCAGTCATTCACCTCAATCCCCACATTAGTCTCGAGAAATATAAAGACAACATGGAATATCAAAATCAACATTTCTTAGGATTTTGGATGCCCAAAGGGATCATGCTTACCACATTACTTTAACTCAAGAACTAACGCTTCGGCATTTTGCACAACGTCTTCAGTTTTGTCAATGGGCATTACAGCATCCAGAGTTGTTCACATTAGTAGTAATCCCCCCACTGTGGCGTGTCAAAATAAATCAGCCGCCGCCGCCGCTGGTTGTGCTGACGCACCACTGTGGGGGGATGCCTTCAGCATGCGGGAGGAGAGAGAGAGAGAGAGAGACTTGACTTGACTTGAAAACTTATTAATCATAGTATAACAATAATAGCAATATCATTTCTTATGACAAAATAATAGATTCATACAATGTATTGCAAATTAATTCAAATTAATCGTAAATAAATAACTAAAGCTTAATAACTATATTTAAATATATATAAATCGCAACAATCCGGATGAGAATGCACTAGCGTGGCGCAATTGAAAACGACTCACACACACTCGCTGTTAAACTAACAAATGATTTAGTAATGCCGCCTTGAAAGATGTAACGGTGGGTTTCAAGCGTATCTGATACGGGATGGTATCCCACAACTTCATTGCCTGGACACTAAAACCTTTGTAAAAGGTCTTCGTAGTGGCCAGGGGGACATTAAATGCCGAGGATTGGATCCTCTCGGACCGGCGAATATCTTCTCTCAAAGGTGGGAAATATGGTGTAAGGTAAGGTGGGCGAGAAGTCGTCAGAATCTTATAGGTTAACACAGCCATGAAATAACCTCTACGCTTACTGGGGGTTAGCCATCCCAGCTTTTTAATGTAGGAGGCTAGACTAGTGTCCCTCGGTAATCGAAATATAAACCGAATTAAAGTGTTAAATAACCGATTCAGCTTGAGATCAAGATAGCCAGTTATATCACAGTATACACTACACGTATAATCCATATAGGGAAAAATTAACGCGGAAACCAGTTGTTTTTTTAAACTGTTCGAGAGATAATAAGTTCTATATCGTAGTCTATTTAGTACTCCATGGACTTTGGAACAGATAGCGGAGACATGCTTATTCCAGGAGAGATCGTTAGTGATCTGAACACCCAGATTTTTGGTTGACTCGCAGAATGGAACGGCAGTGCCGTTTAAAACTAGTTGAGGTAACGTATGAGTATCGATGCGCATGAGGTTTTGGACTGAGCCGAAAACCAAACCCTGAGTTTTCTGAGCGTTTAGTTCGATGCCATTCTCGGTGGCCCAACATGCCACCTGCTGAACATCCTGATTGATTCGCGGTATACAATCAGGCAGGTCAGCTCGTCTGCATTGCAGGAAAATCTGAAAATCGTCAGCAAACAACATGCAGGTACCAGAGCAATAGGTTAGCGAATGCACGATCGTATTTACAAAGATAAGAAAGGCAACTGGCCCTGGATTTGACCCTTAAGGGATTCCTGAAGTAAGCTGGAGAAATTCCGTGGACAAACCGGATAAATCAAGCACAGCTTGAGAACGGCCTGACAGATATGAGTGGAACCAGCGCACAACCTCATCTGAAAAATTCATTTGTCGCATACGTCTCAACAATAT
Source organism: Muscidifurax raptorellus (assembly GCA_020010945.3). Lineage (NCBI taxonomy): Eukaryota > Metazoa > Arthropoda > Insecta > Hymenoptera > Pteromalidae > Muscidifurax > Muscidifurax raptorellus. Next base: position 119,261 of record JAHUUD020000045.1, read on the forward strand.
AGTATGGTTGATAGAATCAAAGGCTTTGCGAAAGTCAAAAAGAACAAGAACAGTGAGAAGACCCTTCTCAATTCCTATTCTTATATCTTCGGTAATCTTGAGAAGAGCTGACTGGGTGTTGAAACCTTTACGAAAGCCAGATTGGAAAAGAGTAAGCAATTGATTCGATTTAAGAAACTCCATAAGCTGACCTGCGACAAGTCTGTCGAAGATCTTGGCGAAGTGAGGCAAATTCGCAATCGGTCGGGTGTCTGATTCTGTTCTTGGAGTCGCTACCTTGCCTAAAGGGATGATAAGGGCTTTTTTCCATTCGATAGGGTAGAAACCTGATTGTAGCGAATCATTATAAATATTAGTTAGAACACTCATGACGTAGCTCAGCACGTCTCTGAAATAGTGTAGCGGCAAATCATCGCTACTACGACCCCTGGCCTTTCCAATTACCTTAACCGCAGTTTGGAAAACCTCAAAGTATTCGAGAGGTGTGAACGTGAAGATTGGTTTGGTTGGGTTCAAGGGGACATCTAAAATGTGATTCAACTCTGCTTGAGAGCATAACGGGTGTGCCGTAGCTACCGAAGTGTAGAACAAGTTTAAAGCATCGGCCGAGAAACAGTTAAGCGGTGAATTTTCCCGTGGTTTAACAATTCCCAATTTAGTTAAAAATAACCATCTCTTCGAGTGATCGGTTATTTGTTCCAATTGGCCCTCTATGTATTTTTCACGGGCTAGTTTAATTTTCAGCTTCAAGTTTTTACGAACTTGCCGATAAGTTGATAGAAGTGACACGCTATTTATTCGCTTAGCAGCGCGATACAGCCTGTCTCGCGCTTTGCAAGCTGCGCGGAGGCTCTCATCGAACCATGGGGCAACTCGTTTACGAACAGAACGTTGTATAAAGGGTGCCATTTCATCCAAAATATCGATAACAACAGAACGGAAATTCGAGAATTCCTGATCAGCAGGCAAGGCCATACTATCAAGTGCAATTTGCGCTTTGGCAATAAAAGCTTTAGGGTCGAGGTTACGAAAGTCTCTGTAACGACGACATTCCTTTTCTGGTTCGACGTTGCGTAGAATAAAGTCGACAACGAGGTAATCGTGGCCGCAAATGAAAGGTGCTGACGATTTCTCAAATCGTAATATTGAGTGAATGAAATGGTAGTTGGGTATATGGATAGAGGAATCAACGATGTCGGGGGTGAGCCAGGTCTCGGAGAGAGGGAGAGAGGGAGACAGGGAGAGAGGGAGAGAGGGTGAGAGGGTGAGAGGGAGAGAGGGAGAGAGGGAGAGAGGGAGAGAGAGAGGGAGAGAGGGAGAGAGGGAGAGAGGGAGAGAGAGCATGATAATCACCCGGAGAGAGTTAAACCATCACTGATGGCTGCTCTCTTCCAGAGGTGTGATACTGCGACACTTTCTTAGCCCTGAACACGTGCGATCCCACGCTACGAGTACATCTTGCTCATTCTCTTTTTGCTGATGTTTCAAAATTCACAAACAATATCTCTGACCAACACTCAAAATATTTGCACGTGTCTGAAATTCGCAGGATATCACGTGTGGTCGGTAAGCTCGAGCGAGTCTAGAGCATCGTGAAGACCGAGCTCGAGCACTGTACACGAAGTCTCTTTCTTTCTTTCTTATCGCTTCTTTCCAATTTACAATTTAAAAATTTCATAAATAGTTATGAAAAATTAATTTTACCCCTGGCAATGGGGTAAGCACCCCTACAACCGATTCTCGTAAGAGAATAAAAATTTCGTTATTTTTTGATATCTCCAATATTTACGGAGATATCGCAATCTTTTGGCTTTTACCTGTTTAGCAAAAATTTAGTTTTCAACCTAGCGCGATGAATTTTAGACTGTAGGTGTATCTCAACGCACTCAATCAATTGCCATTGAAAAAAAAATAAATTGACCATAATTCACGATTTTTTTATGTCTGAATTTCGCAGGATATCAAATGTCGTCGATAAGCTCGAGCATCGTGAACGACGATCTCAAGTATTTTTTATAGCGCTCTCTCTTTCTTACCGCTTATATCAATTTACAATCTAAAAATTTCTTCAATACGGATAATTGCGAATAATGCTTAAACATTGATGTGAAGAGAAAAAAACAAGTACGTACATGTTTGCATCTGCGCTGGGTATCAGATTGCAGTTGTTAACAAAGAAATCACTACTTGTTATTCCGCGAAATTATTGCTTTCAGTTTTGTTTTCATGTCAGCTCTCTCACCATGTGTGCCGTAAATATATCTTCTACTCGACATTGTTGCAAATGTCATTCTAAGAAGTTTATAACTAGCGAATACCAGAAAATATATGCACACGTGCACTTGAATAGCCAGTATGATCCCCCCGAGATGTATTGTCTTTTATTAGCAGTATCAGCCAAAAAAAGCGTTGCGTTTTATGCTGCATTCCCACCGTGTAGACAGAGACAATATTTAAGGAGCTACACTTGCACGTTTCGGCAGTTCCACTTTGGATAGTCAAAGCATCTCTGTCAGAACGATTAGGGCAAGTGTGGCAAATTTAGCCAAAGTTATCGGTCAGGCATTGAGTATCGCAAAAGATCGAGACACACATATTCACACAATGTGTGGCAGAGTGTGGGCCTCAGACCTACAGAACCAATCAGCAGAGGTTTTATGCAGAAAGCTGCATTTTCTCTTGCTGCATTGTAGAATAACCACGGTATAATACATGTTTACCGTCGGTCTATTCTGCAATCCAGACGTTCTGTCGATTGCTCTCCAAACAATACGACAGCGCAACGATCACGGGCACCCGCTAGCTCGTGCAATGTTTCACTGTCAATGTAAGTATCAATTACTTTTTTTCACATCTAAACTCTTAGAATATTATTAATTAGTTCAATATTTTTTTATCAACATTATTTCAGTGATTAACCAGATGATGAGAGACACCGAGGGTTATTCTTTCAGTATGGTGTGTGATGAGTCGACAGGAAACGAGAATAATTGTAAGTATTGTAACGGGGTGGTTTTATGCCGATGCGACGGCTCCAACGCTGCGCCGGAGGCTCGACTCCGGCGAGAAGATTCTCTTCTCCCCGTTCAACGGAGAGATACTCTCCTTGATGCGACGGCGATTGCCTACGCCGTCGCTTGTGCAGCCTACCGCTGCCGTGTCGCTGTGACACGCTGCTCGGCTAGTCAGTTATTCTGTAAATCGCGAAGCACGCGATTTACCCGCGGAGGCTGTCGGGGTACTCGGGAATGTGAGGACGTTAGGAGCGAACGAAAAGTAAACACCGAGGTACGAGAGAATATTTGTTTATTCAAGTTTGAGTTACACGAGCTAACAACCGTTGAATATGCTGTCTACGCGCGACACGAGAAGGCAGATTACGCACGCCGATAATAACTCGCTCGCGGCGAGTTCGATCGCAATTATAATTGAAGCGCGACAAAAGATGATTGTACTTACAATCTCGCAAAGCGCCGCTCCTGCGTGGTGCGGCGCGCGCAAAATGGCGGGAGCGTCCTCCCTCAGGTACGCTGAGTGATCGGCGAGTCGGTGGCGTACCGACTGGTTCGTCGCTGGCTCGCTGGATGACTCCGCTCGCTTATCCGCCCTCGCTCGTTGCTCCACGGATACACACACGCACGGTGGAGGCACTGTAGGTCGCGTTCGCGCGGTATCAAAAGGTCCTTGAGCCCAAGCACGTGTTGCTACTCTCGTGGCCGGAAACTCTCTATCGATTCCCGATCGCGCTCGCGACGCGAGGAGTCCGAGCCCGCGCGCAGTGCCTGCGCGCCGAATCGCGGCGACCCTGCGCCTGACATGCGCGCGCGATCGAAATCGCTGGATCGCTTACAGTATTGAGCCAATTAAAATACAAATATTAATTTTTCATTTTAATTAAATTATTTTAATTCTCTCAATACTTAGTTTCAGAGCCACATGCACGTATGACGGATCAACAAGACGCTGCACACTTAGTTACAGCCAATTGTAAGTGGTGAATATGTTATAATTAAAATTTTTGAAATCATTATTCTATTAAATGCTTATTCTCCATTTTAGTTATAGACGCTGGATCATCAACATCTGGAAATTACCACCCACAATCATCGGACCATCGAGGAGACTCATCATCATCAAACATAAATAATCGTAAGTATTAAGTCTGTCTGTATATAATTTTCATTTATTGTTTTTTCTGCAATATAAAGGTACGCTCTAATACTTAAGCTTCAGAGAGGTCAAGAGAGAGGCACCAACGTAATCGAAATGGAAATATTGACAACGTATCCGAAAATAGCTGTAGTGATAGGGAACGCAAACGCAGAAGGCTTACCCGCAGCAGTAGCAGTAACAGCGAGAGTGACAGCAGCAGCAACAGTAGCAGTAGTAGTAGCAGTACTAATATCAGGAATGCTAATAGCAGTAGCAGCACTGATACAGCTGACGAAGAAGGTAAGACTCTTATTTAAATTTATTTAATTTAATAAAGTATACGTATAAATCGGCTGATCTTATAGATGCTTATTTGCAGACCAGTGAAGGAGGAGAGCGACCTAGATTTGTGATTCAGAATGAGGCAACGTGTTATTATCGATATTTTAGATATGAGGGTAGAGAGATCCGTGGAATCATACCTCAGCCAGCAGCCAATGTCCATGTTTACAACTGGTTAAAGGGTTGCATGCAGGACCTTCATCGGCAGCTTTGTGAGAGAGGTGGAGCAATGGATTTTGTTGGTGTAACCATCAATTCGGACCAGTTCAATCATGGCCCCCTTTGGCTATCATTCAGACTTATACAGATTTTTCAATTCGAAGATCTTTGGGAAATATTACACAGTGCTATGCAAAGTGCGAACGAGTTCAATGTAAATGAACGGTTATCCGTTAATTGTGGTGTTGTCAGAGGTGTGGCCGGTCGAGGACGAGTTCGTTTAACCGAGGAGACAGTGAAAAAACAATCTATATTAAAGATCAATAACGATGACAATCTTTGTCTACCGCGGAGTTTAGCTGCTGCTTATGGCTATGCCGTCAGAGGTCAGGTGCACTCAAGACTGCTACTCAAATATTGGAACCAGATTCGTCAATCACAAGGAAGAATTCAAAACAACGCGGTTGTACAACGCGGTGGTTTCTTACCAGCATTATTAGCTCCTATTATTGGTACACTATTGGCTAGTATCATTAGTAAGTAGACGACATGGACGCTTAAAAGATAGTGCTTGTGTCGTATGAGAATGTTGAACGTCTCCAGAGTGTGCTAGCAAATAGCAGGTGCAATAATGCTGCAAATATATTAAAGACTGTTTAAACACCCGGAATCGTGATGACTAGACTAGATGCTGAAATGAACAACATACTGAATTCATCTACTTGCAAAAGTGAGCGTGAAAAATGGACACAATATCGTTCTGTGCTGAAGCGTTATCTCCAACTCAAGGATGTCGATAACTATGATAAGATTAGAAAAAAGGAGGAAAGAGATAACAAAGATTGGCGTCAAATGCAAAACAACAACCATGATGATGATGATGATGAAAACAATGACAATTATAATGACGAGGCACAGCAGCTCGAGGAAGAGGATCGGATTGATGCGAGCATCATCGAGATCGTGCCTGCTAATAAAAGACAATACATCTCGGGGGGATCATACTGGCTATTCAACTGCACGTGTGCATATATTTTCTGGTATTCGCTGGTTATAAACTTCTTAGAATGACATTTGCAACAATGTCGAGTAGAAGATATATTTACGGCACACATGGTGAGACAGCTGACATGAAAAAAAACTGAATGCAATAATTACGCGGAATAACGAGTAGTGATGACTTTGTTAACAACTGACTGTAATCTGATACCCAGCGCAGATGCAAACATGCACTAGTACGTTTTTGTTTTTTTTCTCTTCACATCAATATTTAAGCACTATTCGCAATTATCCGTATTGGAGAAATTTTTAAATTGTAAATTGATGTAAGCGGTAAGAAAGAGAGCGCTATAAAAAATACTTGAGATCGTCGTTCACGGTGCTCGAGCTTATCGACGACACTTGATATCCTGCGAAAATCAGATGTAAAAAAATCGTGAATTTTGGTCAATTTATTTTTTTTCAATGGCAATTAATTGAGTGCGTTAAGATACACCTACAGTCCAAAATTCATCGCGCTAGGTTGAAAACTAAATTTTTGCTAAACAGGTAAAAGCCAAAATATTGCGATATCTCCGTAAATATTGGAGATATCAAAAAATAACGAAATTTTTATTCTCTTACGAGAATCGGTTGTAGGGGTGCTTACCCCATTGCCAGAGGTAAAATTAATTTTTCATAACTATTTATGAAATTTTAAAATTGTAAATTGGAAAGAAGCGATAAGAAAGAAAGAAAGAGACTTCGTGTACAGTGCTCGAGCTCGGTCTTCACGATGCTCGAGCTTATCGACCACACTTGATATCCTGCGAATTTCAGACACGTGCAAATGTTTTGGGTGTTGATAAGAGATATTGTTTGTGAATTTTGAAACATCAGCAAAAAGAGAATAATCAAGATGTGCTTGTAGCGTGGGATCGCATGTGTTCAGGGCTAAGAAAGTGTCGCAGTATCACACCTCTGGAAGAGAGCAGCCATCAGTGATGGTTTAACTCTCTCCGGGTGATTATCATGCTCTCTCTCTCTCTCTGTCTCTCTCTCTCTGTCTCTCTCTCTCTCTCTGTCTCTCTCTCTCTCTCTCTCTCTCTCTCTCTCTCTCATGGCAGTCTCTCCTCTCGCGCGCTGAAGGCCCCCCTTCCCCCCACAGTGGTGCGTCAGCACAACGAGCGGCGGCGGCGGCTGGTTTGTTTTGACTCGCCACTGTGGGGGGATTACTACTCACATTTGTTGTATTTTCAGATGAAGCAACTTTTAAAAACACTGGGGAAGTAAACGGACATAACTTTCATTACTGGTCAGATATCAATCCACATTGGTACAGAACAGTTGATAATCAACATCGTTGGAGTTTAAACGCTCGGTGTGGTATTTTAAATGGATATGTGATTGGTCCTTATTTTTTTTACGGTAATGTCAACCAACACAATTTTTCAGAATTCTTAAGAGATCATTTACTTGGCTTGCTTGAAGATGTTGATTTAGAGACCAGGCGAAGAATGTGGGTGCAATTGGATGGTGCACCACCATATTTTGCACGGATTGTAAGAACATTTCTCAACGAACGGTACCCAAACCAATGGATTGGACGTGGAGGTCCAGTTGCATGGCCTCCTAACTCGCCTGACCTGACTTCGCCTGACGTTTACCTATGGGGATATTTAAAAAACACTTGTTACGAGCAGCAACCAACGACACGAGAAGACATGATGGAACGCATACGAACAGCTTGTGTAGCAATTCCAAGAAATATCTTGCTTTCCACGGTAAGGACGCAAATGGTCGGCAGTTTGAGCACATACTCAACAGTTAATTTCAAAACGAGAAGTGAGAGGCAAGGGGACTCACGTTAAACTATCAACCCAGTGAGAGGCAAGGGGACTCACTGAAATAAAGCACTTCAAAGGAAACATAATCCTATTAAGTCCACGTCGTTGTTTCTGGGTAGTACTAAAAATAGGAAGTAAATGACTTTGAAAAAGTCATAGGTACTTGGCTGATTTTCTATCTTTAATAAAATGTTAAATACCAAGTAAGAAAGATTAGTCTTAAAAAAATAAATGGATTTCATGTAATTTTTTTGACATTTTAGACTAAATTTACCTTAAAATTAGACAAATGCTTAAGGTCTTTGATGTCTTTTAACCTTCAAATATTTATTTTTAATTTTTGAAAGGCACAGTAAAATGGCCTTGACACGACCTTACCATGGCCTTGATTAGCATTTTCAACGTGCATTCTCTGATTTTTACCAAAGCGGAGATCAAAAGCTAGGGTTCCTGCTTGAAAATTCACTTTGACCTTGACATAACCATCAGAACCAAATTCAAGGTCAAGACTATAGCAACCAGAAGGTGATACTCTACATCCTTGATAACTGTTTTCGAAAACATTTCAATGTCTCCAACCGTTATTCCAAGCTAACACCCATTATTTACCAATTTTCGTAAATTTGACCTTCATATGACCTTCCATGACCTTGATGAAAATATCATTTTGAACGTAAAATTTTCTGCTCTTTTCTAATCCGGAATAAAAAATTGATCTTCCTATTTGAAAAAATGACTTTAACCTTGAAATGACCTTCAAAAACAAGTTCAAGGTCAAGTTCGATGGTACCAACAGTTGACCCTCTTTGACTTCTACAACTTTTGTCTAAAATATTTTTCTGTATCCAACCGTGATTCTAAGATATTTCGTATTATAGATTAAAATGGTCCACCCTGTATATGTACAGTAGTAGAGAATAGCGACATCTTTGAGATGAACGTTTTAGCTGCTAATATCGACAATGACTTGACGTGAGGCATCAATTTCCAAAATATTATCATACTCTGCGTATATAATACAATTGACTGTTTCTGTTAGAGCCGAACTGAAACGTACTTCTAATCTAACGCTACCGTGTTTGATCAAATTCCAATGACTGCAGTTATTTGCAGATAAATCTAGAGTCATATCAAAGGCAAATAGACAGTATTCGTTGGGGGTATGATTCGCACGATATTTGGTTGCCCCCGTTGAGAAAGTGTATGCCTGTACCGGAGATTAGTGTGTGATATGCGTCCACATATAGATTTCTCGCTCCAAAGTCTGGTTGCAGTGGTTTCGAAGGCACCTGTACCCCGTCAACGTACAAACATAGAAAATTTATATTAAAATGCTCGAAATTAAAGGGGTTGAGCAGTCGATCGCCACTAAAGCTTTATTATTAACAAAACCCAGGATAATTCTCTTCGGTAGCTGACCCAATATGATATTGTCCAATGTTTTACCGTGTACACCACTGTGCATAGTCATTGTTTGACTTCCACCCTCTTTAAAGGGTATTTAGCCGTTGTTTTCGAGAGTGATTGAGCGTGTGCTAGCAATATGCCCGGACTAATTTTTACACGTCTGACTAGAAGGTTCGCCTCCTTGATGTGTATGGAATAAGAGCCTGCAGGATCCATCAGGCAAAAGTTATCGCGAGATTTCACTAAGTGTGCTCTCACTTCAACTCCATTGATCAGCAGCTTCTCCTGATTAAACACATCAGCGTGAAGGTGGCCAATAAGATCAACAAATTTATCCGCAGTAAGCAATTTTCGTCTCTCAACCAATCCCTGGTTCTGATTTTCTGTGTTGTTCATTTTTCCAGCCATATCCTCACACCACAAGACAGTCGACAAGTGGGAGAATTTTGCGGCAGGTCCGTAATTCAGCAATGTTTCGATGTACGATCTGTAGGCATACGCATTGATAGGTCGTGACACGGGCTTCTGATTGAAAGGCACATCCACTTGATTGAACAGTGAATGCATCAAATTATTGATTGGTCCTACTCGGGCTTGTAAAAGTCTAAAAGCTGGTCAATTTGCCTCAGATATATCTTCGTCGGATGTGGTAGATCTCAAATTTACACGAAGAGTGAGCATTGTATGAGCGAGGTATTCGTCACTATTGCCAGGGATCAGAAATTCTATAGGTGAGTCATCGGTCAAAGATGATATCGGTTTGTATTGAACCCAATGCGATCCCTCAATTGTGGTTTGGGTTGGTGGAATGTCGAACAATAGCAGCTTGGACTTCAAACGTTCGCACGAATGAGTGTGTAGGAATGCCATTTTTTTTTGTTTATTATTTTTTTTAACTGTCAAAAATATCTCTAGCCGTTCTGCTTCTTTTGACCCTCCTCTTGGAGCTCTTCTTTCGAGCTGTCTGCTTCTTCTTCTTCTTCTTCTTCTTCGTCTTTTTCACACCACTTCTCGCCTTGCGTTTTATACTACTGTCAGTTTTACGTTTTTTCCTACCGACACCTCTCTTTCTCTTGCGCACTGTGACGGGTTCACCGAGCAACTGCAACTGAGCTGGATTCCCGTAGCGTGCCATTTTATATCCAGACCCCTCCATCAGTGTGTCCAATTTTTCTTCCGCCTTTCTTTTCAGAACTTCACCAGATTCTGTCACACGGTTGCAAAAGGACTCCTTAACTGGTGTGTTGCGGTCGGACACAATGTCGAAACCGGTACGTACAGCCTCCTTACCCACATCGTTGGCCCCCCGACTAATAAGCGGGAGAACTCGACGAAATATACCGGCTAGGAAGGAGCCGATACCACCATGACCACTTCGGTATGGAGAACCGATGTAAATATGGCCAATTCCTCCGGTGTACGGATTCCTACCTCCTCTTCCTACCCCACGGTAGCCATTGCCAACTTGGCAACTGAAGAAATCTTCGTAGCGATTCATTTAGTCGACTTTCTTGAAATGAAGTGTCACGGTCACTGTCCCATAATCGAATGGTATCGATTGTCCGCATTCGTCTCTTACATCTATTTCAATGGTCTAAAATGAGCTGAATAACAATGGTGCGTACATTGGCGGAGAGAAACTTTTGATTCTGGTAGTACCGTATTCGTAATTATCGGTATTCATCGATACAGCGCGTAGCAACCTTGATTGAACATCACCTGTCATATACGGTTCACAGATGTCGCTGTAAATCATAAACATGGCTGGTAGACCATTGGAAACTAGAGCAGGTCTATCAGCCTCTATGGTGTATTGATCGTCAAGAAAGAGCAAAGCTCGTGACTGAACTGAGAGCAGCTATCCTTCCCACAGACTCTGCTGACTGTCACATAACCACCACGTTCAACGATAAGCCGCAAATAACTACTAATACATTCTAAGTTATTTATGTCTTCAACGAGAGTGTCAGTGTCTTTGTAATTTCCTAGACAAATCAGCGATTCTGCGATTGTAAAATTTTCCACTCATTCGTCTCGAGTCTTGTGGGGGGAGTTCGTTTCAGGGAAAATTTTCTTTCTTCTTTGTGACTGACACGTGTTGGAATGTTAGCGGAATTTGAACTTCTGTGAGCGCGATTAGCCATTAACCTTGTAATCGGATCTGTTTTGGCAACTGTGTAACATAATGCGTTGTAGTGTTTCCCGCGAAATAATTCATACTGCTGTTGCTAGGCAGAATAATGAAAAATTGATCCCTCATATTTGCGAAAGTTGATTAGCCTTGACCCAGGAGTGGAACTTTTCTGGATAGCCTTTCCAGCTGACGAAATATATATATAAAAAATAAATTTTTTCTATTTTGAATGATTGCGTGTCCAGATCTTATTGAACTCTGCTCAATTCCGCCGCGTAGAAATCACCATCTATGTCCTCACCTGGGAGATATTGCAAATGGTAGACAGGTGGTGGACGTGTCAGAGAAATTCGCACAATTTTAAATAACTTTAGTGTCCAGCCGCCCTCGTATCCTTTGTCAAAGACGGATCGGGAACGACTGACGCGAACCAATTCACCGACTTTGAACTTGGGTAAATTACAACCATTGTTATTATTATAGCGACGCTGTAAATTTTCCCGTACTTTTCCAACGTTGTACAAGGTCGCAGATGCAGGTGTCATCTTTATCGCTGAGTGTATACTGTGATTGTATGCCTCTATAATATTCTGCAACACATCGATGTACCTCCGTGTATTTTTGTGAGTGAAATATCGCCAAATTCGCTCCTTCATAGTTCGTATAAGTCTCTCCGCGATGGCAGCCTTTGTATCCGGACTGCGTGCCACTCTGTGATTGATGTCATTGTCGCGCAAAACTTGCTGCGTCTCACGACCAAAGAATACTTTACCCTTGTCTATTTGGAGACGCTTTGGTTTACGTCCATTACTTCTCGACAGTACACGCAAGAAAGCCTCAGCTTCTGGAGGTTTTTTGCTTGATCGCTTCCAACCAGCTGACAACATCGATGACAGTCAAAATATAACTGTAGCCCTCGTTGTAAGTTTTCAAGGATATCAAATCCATGAGATCAACCTCCCACACATCATCCAAATTTCGCACATTGTAACTACGTCGCGGAAATCGATGTCTGATCGGTCGATGTAGATTATACGCATCTTGACTGTCGAGCCACTCTACAATACCTTCACGATTAACTTTTTCTTTGCTCTCGTGCTTTTCCACGCACGCCCTCTACCTGCGCTCAGGTAGGCTTTTACATATACATACTATCGCTCACTTAGTCGGTAACTTATCTCTTACTCATCGGCAAGTTATCCGTTGGTGGCCTCTCACCTACCACGTGGGGCCGCCGTCTCAATGCCCCCCCAATAAAAAATTGTTGAAGTCGGCTTGTGATGAAAAACAATTTATTTATAAAGGAAAGGCGGGTAAGAGGGCAACAACGGATAATATGCTTTTACTCGATTCTTAACATTTATTTCGTAAAAAAAAATAATAAAATACAAACATAAAAAACTCTTTCTCTTAAAATAAACTAAACAACATTTTTGATATAAAAAAAATAAATAAAAACTAAAAAATATAAAAATATAAACTAACATAAAAATAAAAAAAATAAAAAAAATAAAAAAAATAATAATAATAATCAACTTAAATCGCCGAATAGTTCGGCCTCGACGAAGGCTTGAAATTCGGCTTCCGCCTTTTTCCCCATCTCCACTGCAGCGTACACCGCGGCCAATATTTCTGCCACGGTGCGCTGTTGTATTGCTGATGGTGTTGATGGAGGGGTGAGCGTTGAGGCGAGAGCGCCTTGCTCCCTCCTCTGCCTCAACTGCCGCGCGCCGTCCTCCCTCCAGTTGCTGTTTGGATCCTGTGGCACATATGGCTCGGGCGGCGGCTGGGTGGGGGCACTCGTTACCAGCCGCTCGGGCCTCGTTCGCTGGCGGAGAGGCGGACCTGGCGTCGGCTCACCCCTCCTCTTTAATGCCTGTGGTGCCGAGCCTGGTAAGCCCAGCTTCTTCCAGCTGGCAGCGTCGATGACTGGGAGATTTACCACAGATACCACACGTGGTTTTGATGTTGGTGTCGGGGCGGGTATCTGCACTGGGGCTCTTCGCCGGGGGGCGATGGTCCGCCTGGCTGTTGACGGGTCCGGCGGCGTGTCTTCCGTCATCGTCCCCTGGCTCGTTCTGCCCCAGTGGTGCGGGGTCTGGTAAAACCAGCCCCTGACAAATCGCTTGCTCCCGCCTTGGAAGCGGCTGCCGTTGGCTGCGCGGATGCTTTGGCACTGCACGTTATGTCGTACAGCCCAGTATTCCGCGAACCCGGCTTCCAATAGTGCCTCCGTCACGTGGGTCCCCTGGCTGCAGACGGCGATGGGCTCCGTCTGGCTCCCGGTGGTAGTCTTCTCGACTGCTGCTAGCTGCTCCGCTGGTCCTTCCATTGTCGTGGTTCGGCTACTAATGAGCCTGCGGCTTCGCTTTTTTTTCTAGCTTAGTCTTAGGAATTTTTCGGGGGCTTGTTGTTGCCGCTGGCTTGACTGTATTAGGTCGTTCGGTCGCGATCTTGTTATGGTTTTTGTCACGTACACACAATTTTTTTATTTTTTCTCTCTCTCTCGGCTTCTGTGACTTTACTAGTTCGAGTTGTATATGTTTGTCTATTTTATTCTGACCGCCTTCTGAGTTGAATGCAAAACTTATATTTTTGATTCGTTTTCGATAATATTTTGACTTTGTCATTATTTTTCCGTAGGAATTTTTTCTTTTTTCATTATTTTTCTCATTTATAACTTGTGCATTCAATCCTCAAAATACGGTTTTAGATTATTTATGTGAAATTTTCCACGCTCTTTTTTCGTATTTATTTCTACTAATAAATATGTATGGATGCCTACTTTTTGTTTAACCTCGAAGGGTCCTTCAAAGATATCGAAAAATTTTGCTATTTTACCGTTTTCGGCATCGGATACATTGAGCGCCTTAATCATCGCCTTATCGCCTATTTTCAATTCGAAATGTTCCGCGTGCGCATTTTTTTTGCTGCGCGGCTTATTGCGATACGGTGCGCTTGCTCGCATGCTAGCGATATTCTTTTTTCTCGTGATATTATGTTATTTTCTGGCGGTATGTACAAATATTATGCGCAAGGGGTAAAATAGCACAAATTTACTAAAAACGTCTATTGTAGTTAATAGGTATTTTACTCCTCCTGCAGATGTCGGCAATGGGCCGTAGAAGTCTATTGACAGTAGTTCATGTGGCTTTCGCGTCAAGATAGGCTGTGCTATTTCTTTGTATTTCGTAGTTAAATGTTTTGTACGTTGACAAATGTCGCAGGACTTTAAAATTCGCGCTATCTTTCTGTGTAAGCCATTTACATAAAAATGTTCGCTTAAGATTTTGTTTAATTTTCGCCCCCCATGTGTCCGTATGCTTCGTGGTTTCGTTGATAAAGCTCTTGAGTACGCTGTTCGGTATTACAATTTTCAATCTGTTTTCCGATTTTTTGTACAGTACTTTATTGATTAATTTGTATCTTTTACATATTTTTTCATCCTTATTTTCTAACTTTCAAACTATTTCTCGCGGGTCAGGATCGCGTCTTTGATTTTTTTCGATTTCTTTACAAATATTTCTGATTGGCTTTCTTTTTTCGACTTATCGCTATCATCCATTCGACTAAGGTAGTCCGCGACGGCGTTTTGTTTTCCCGGTATATGTACTGGGTTGAGTCTAAAGTCCTGAATCGCTAGGTTCCATCTCTGTAATCTTTGATTATTAAATTTGCAAGTTCGCAAAAATATCAGAGCCTCGTGATCCGTTCGGACTGTAATCTCAATTGCCTCTCTCAAGAAAGTGTGTAGCTTATTGAGCGACCATACAAGGGCGAGCATTTCCTTTTCTGTTGTAAAATATGAGCATTCATTTCCCTTAAATATTCTGCTCACAAAACAGACCACTTCTTCTTCCCCTTCCTCATTTAACTCGGATAGGGCCGCCGCGCATGCATAATCAGATGCATCCGTGGTTAAAATGTAGGGTTTCTTTGGGTATGCGTATTTCAAGAAAACATTTTCATCAAACAATGTTTTTATTTTTTCGAATGCTGCTTGATGTACGCTTGTCCAATGAAACGCGACATTTTTTCTCATAAAGTCCAACAATGGGACTAAGTATTCCGCGAAATTTTTTGTAAACTTTGAGTAAAAGCTTAGAAACCCAATGAAACTTTGAAATTGTTTCAAATTTCGAGGTGGCTTAAAATTTTGTATTGTCCGAATTTTATCTGGATCCGGTCGTATCCCTTTTGCAGAAATAAAATGTCCGAGAAATTCGATTTCTTCACAAAAAAATTTTGTTTTCTTGAAATTTAATCGTAAGTTATGTTCAATCAACCGTTCGTATAATTTATCCAAGTGCTCGATATGTTCGTCGAAATTTTGCGATCGTATCATAAGATCGTCCACGAATAATATTAAAAAATCTGCAAAGTCCTATGTGGCTTCCGCAAGCCCTCGAATTAACGCGGATCCGCTAGTCTTTATCCCGAACGGTACAACATTGAATTCGTAAACATGACTGTCGATTTTGAAAGCTGTGTATTTTCGCGACTCTTCCGCGAGTTTGATCTGCCAATAACTTGCTGTAAAATCTGATATGCTTATTATTAGCTTATCAGTGCATCTTTGTAAGACCTCGTCGATACCGGGAGGTCCTTAGAAGTTATCTTGAAGTACTGCGTGGAGCTTCTGCGCGTTTAGGCACGGTCTGATAGATCCGTCTTTTTTTCTAACGATTTGAATCGGATTTATATATACGCTATTGGAGCGTCTTATAATGTCTAACTCCAACATTTGTCGGAATTCTTTCAACGCATCTTGTCTATCCGCTAATGGGATTGGGTACGGTCTACAAAACAACGGCGTCGTGTCTTTTATAATTAACTCATGCTCGTATATTGTTCGTAATCCCGGTTTTTTCTCGAATACTTCTTTTCATTTTATTAGTAATTTTTTCAAGATTTGTTTTTGTGCCTCGTTGAGGTTTACACAAGATTCAACTTTCCCATCGATCTCCTCAATCGTGAGCTCGTATGGGTTTTCAATATTGTTTTCATAATCTTCATAAAGATTATTAAGATCTGAGTGATACCCTTCTG
The DNA here is from genome assembly GCA_020010945.3 of Muscidifurax raptorellus. NCBI lineage: Eukaryota > Metazoa > Arthropoda > Insecta > Hymenoptera > Pteromalidae > Muscidifurax > Muscidifurax raptorellus. Next base: position 135,329 of record JAHUUD020000045.1, read on the forward strand.
CGGTGTATCTACTCATCTCTTGGGTCGTAATTTGAATTTCAGATTCGAAACCATACCCTTCTGCGGTGTATTTATTCGACTTCTGAATTGCGAGTGACGTGAATTCGTTCCGCGGTATTTTTTTATGCACGTACGATATTAATCCTTCTACTTTGTTTATTGAAAAAATTATTTGTTGATTTATTGAATCAATTAACATTCCGAGGAGTTTTATTGTATCATAGCCAATAATGCATGGCTTAATCAACTTTGGAACTACTAAGAAGATGATTTTTTGAGATACGTTACTTAACTTCGTATTTGCAAGAATTTGATATTTTAAACGTGCCTACTTGCTACCGGTAGCACCCTTTATTAGTTTCCCGCTGATAGGCAGCGTTGAACAAGTTTTGAATTTTTCGTAATTTTGATGATAGAATTCTTCCGATACTGCCGTTACTTCACTTCCTGTATCGATAAGTGCTTCTACGTCAATATTTTCAATTGAGATTTTGATCTCTGGGCAATGTTGTACTTCGATTTCGAGACCTTCCGGATTAATATCGTGCAATAAATCCGCGCGAGGGTCTTCCGTGATGGACACGATCATAGTTACGCCTTTCTTCCCTCGAGGTGGAAGCGCGTCTTTTTTAGGCGTAACTACTTTTCGTTTCCCGTACTTAATGTTCCGTCTTCCCAAAAGCAGCTTAAAAGATCAAAATCGTATGAGTCTTTTACCTGTGTATTTTTCTGTTTCCCTTTCCCTTTTCCCTGGTTTTTCCCAGTGCTTTGTGTGTCCGTTTTTTTCGTCGTGCCAGTTGTTTGCATTGTTTGAATTGTGCGTTCTGTCCATGACGATTTCGGTTTATGTCCTGGGTTATCGTTTTGAATGTTTTTTAGATTTTGATGATTTGGGTTGGTTCTCGGTAAGTCCGATCCCCTTTTGGTCGTGTCGTCACTGTCGATTTCAGCTAGAATTTCTAAAAATTCGTTAATTGTCTGAATTTTGTGTCCAGTAACAGTCCGCCGAATTTCGCGGTCAAAATGTTCCGCGATTTTTCTTACGAGCTCAGGTTCTTCTAGACCCATCAGACCCAAGATTTAAGCACGCTCTCGATGATGCTCGCATCAATCCGATCCTCTTCCTCGAGCTGCTGTGCCTCGTCATTATAATTGCCGCCGTTTTCATCATCATCATCATCATCATGGTTGTTGTTTTGCATTTGACGCCAATCTTTGTTATCTTTTTCCTCCTTTTTTCTAATCTTATCGTAGTTATCGACATCTTTGAGTTGGAGATAACGCTGCAGTACAGAACGATATTGTGTCCATTTTTCCCGCTCACTTTTGCAAGTAGATGAATTCAGTATGTTGTTCACTTGAGCATCTAGTCTAGTCATCACGGTTCCGATAGTTTGAACAGTCTTTAATATATTAGCAGCATTATTAAACCCGCCATTTGCTAGCACACTCTGGAGACGTTCAACATTCTCATGCGGCACAAGCACCATCTTTTTAGCGTGTTCCATGTCGTCTACTTACTAATGATACTAGCAAACAGTGTACCAATAATAGGAGCCAATAATGCTGGTAAGAAACCACCGCGTTGTACAATGATTTTTTTCTTTTTCGACAGACTCACACAAGGTCCGGCTAACTTCCGCAGTGTTTTTGCATGCCTGCGTAAGCGTGATTTGTGAGACTTCTCCAGCGGCACGTTACGGGTCAACACATTCAAAGCACACTCACAAATATGACGAACTAATTTCGAATCAGCCGTCTGTAAGAGAGCCTTTCACTGTTTAGCGTTCAAATAGAACAGCGCTTTTAAAATGACAGCTCCCTTACGCGCAAAGGGATGTCGTTTTTTAGACACACCCATCACAAGGAGACGATTGGTACCAGATTCAACGTGTCGCCACAATTCATCTTTTTATTCCGTGACACGTAGACGTAGTGCACTTCGTCGTCCGGAAAGATACAGGTGCGAAATCGGCAGTTGTCCGGTGTAGTCTGTTTTAAATCCAGTAGAAGGTATCCGTATGGTCTCGGTGTGGCATCCCAGTAAGCCTCTTGCAAAAATCGTGGATCCTCGGGACAGAGTTAACGCAATTGATGCTGTATCTGAGATCTATCTCGCAAATTTCTAAACACGACAATGTATTGTGCGTTTAGAGATATGTCACGCTGTCCTCTACCCTGATGAAAAACGTTCTGTGTGATGAATATCACCGAGAGCGAGTGATGGTGGGAGGCCTTCGAGAAAATGTCGACTATACTGCCGTTCGACGACGATTCTCGCATCAAGTCGTCAATGATCACGAGTTTCGGTCTGGAATCACTGGCCCAGTCACAAGTCTGCGGTAATCCCTCGCGAAATTCCACCTTCTTGCTTTGAAGATCCTTGTAGCTCTGCTGCCACTCTGTGTAATAGATAATGACACGTTCGATTTGGGTATCGCACAGATGATCAAGATCCTTTAGGAACTTCTTCAAAAAAACCGTTTTACCACACCCTGTAGGACCACACAGCATGGAGGTAAACGGATGTTTCCATCACGTATCCATAACTGCTGCTGAGACAATCATGTAACCAACACTTCATTTTAACCTTCACATATACGGCAACTGACCAACCAATCAGGTTAGCGGTGGAGTGATCCAATCACCTTTCACGTAACACAGTGCCATCTATAGTTACACAATAGAAGTTTTTTTTTCATCCACATGCATAAGAATTAGGTATGGTATAAGGGATTAAGTAATTTGAAGAAACAATGAAAGTAAAAAATACATTTATTTAGAAAACAATTATAAGTGCAAACATTTTGTTATTTAATAGACAGTTTTTTGAGTTTTTTTAAAAGTACAGCAGTAATAATGCTATTAGTTCTTAAAACCTTCATTCAAAAACGCTCTCGATCACGGGCTATTTGTTCCCTCTCTCCACGACGTGCTTTTTTATATGCATACACCCATACACACATTGAATGAACCACTGATTTCTCTTGAAATCATAACTGTTTTTTCATATTTGTAGTTTTTATTCACAAAAGAGTTACCCCGTGGTAAACTCAATAGCTTTTCTACCCTTATAATCTAAGAAAAGTTGTAATTTATTGGCTTAGGTACTCAGCTTATCGAACAAGTTAGTATTCTTCGTCAGTGCAGAAGATACCTGAGAAGGAAGAAAAAGGAGGATGCCCATGAGTAATGTAAATCTGCCCCAAAAAGGGAACGCACAAAACCATATCCATCATTTAGAACACAAAAAACATGTTATTTTAAAAAAAATTCATCCCTATAGCACGCGGGAAAGTGGTTAAAAACGGCGATGAAGATTACATCAATTTTCAGCAAAATTTTACTGAAAATCGCAAAAATAGCAGGCTTTGCACGTTTTTAAATCCATTATTTAATGGCCAAAAGAAAGATAATGACAACCACTAACAATATTAGTAGTTTTATTTTCAGAGCAACCCTTCAAACTAACTCCAGTAATGAGAACACATTAAAAAAGATTTCATCCCTCATCTGTCTCGCTGCGATTTCGACCCCTTTGCACGTTTTCCGCGCATCCAAAACTACGTAGGATCAAAGAGGACAGAAATATATGCCGATTGACGAAAAGACTGATTGAGAGCAGCCCTTCCGATAGTCGGGAAAAATAATTCATACCAGAAATCGGAAATCGCGTTTTTCATCAAGATCACTAATTATGCTAAAAAGAATGCCTTTGCACGTTTTTTGCATGACTAATCGGCAACGTGTTTATAGATAACATAATTATTTATTAAATTCATGCATTTCCAGTACAGAGAAACCCTAAAGAAGCCGGTCGTGGTGCATTTTACGATTTTCAGTAAAATTTTGCTGAAAATTGATGTAATCTTCATCGCCGTTTTTAACCACTTTCCCGCGTGCTATAGGTATGAATTTTTTTTAAAATAACATGTTTTTTTGTGTTCTAAATGATGGATATGGTTTTGTGCATTCCCTTTTTGGGGCAGATTTACATTATTCATGGGCATCCTCCTTTGGAGTTCTTCATCGAGAACTGCCACAATCTTCAAGCTAAAACGTGTCTTGACTTCTCTTAGTGCCGTCACCATGTGATGATGATCAACCTCCAGCTTAGATACCTTCTTCGTTGGAAAGTAACCTCCACTGGCAATCTTGTTCAGACCCCCTAAATCCATCTAAACATATAATGTACATCATTTTATTATTATATTATTTAAATGATAATAATAATTATAATTGATATACATACATTTTCTTTTAATATAGATGAAAAAAAATCGTGTAGTTCCTCATTAAAGCTGTACCGTGTAGCTAGTCAAATACTGGTAATTTGCAGTGTGAACACATTGACTTAAATATAGACCCCCTACCCACGACTAGCGCTATCATTGTGACCGCCCACCACCACCACCACCAGCTACATCAGTACAAACAGCCAATCAACTCGACGGCAACGTACCTTGTCCAATCAGGTTGATGGTGGTGTGTCGTGGCCAATCAGCACGATGTCAGCACAATTCTCAGCCAATAATAGTTTTTTCTTTTGTAGTGTCGTCTATACACAAGTTTTTGCCACATGTAACTACAGGCTGTCAGTTACCGATATCTTATAGCCATATGGGTAACTTTTGTTTACCTCTGTAAATCTTCGTTTGCTATATATATAGGTTTGCATGTCTTTGTCTCATTCTGAGATATCACCTCGTGAAATGCCGTTCTACGTATAGCGGAATTCGTCAATACTATGTCCAGGTGTAGAGAAACGATGATCTCTCGAATCGAATCAAAATTGACTTGTTCACTGTTCGTATAGTTCAACCGAATCACTATAAACTTGCATATACACTCCTCTTCACCATCCGATTTTTTACATTTATACGCATAAAACATTGGACCACCTGACAAAAAGGTCGCTATATATGCACCAAGGCTCTTGTCGACTAGTTCGTTTGTCAGGCTGCCCAGCGACGAACCGATTGGCAACTCTAACCATTTTGTACTTGTTCGTCGTACTATTTCAAAAATTTCTCTCGCTCCTTGATGGCCATCGAGTCTGGTGAATATGAATCAAGAGGTGGTAGAGGACCTTCGTAGATTTTCTACTGTATTACACGGTTGCACGGACATGCACTTATAGCACTTGTTTGAACATCTATCTTCCTCGGCTCGCCAATAACTTATATTGCATGGTATACAGTAGCTCTTGCTACCGCTTGCTCCAACAAGATTTAATATTGGTTGATAATGATTTTTCCGGTCGTAATACATTATATGTAATACGTGTGTAACATCACCGTGATTTTCACTGACATATCGTGTGCCGTCATAGATTGGTGGAAGAAATCTTGAAACTTACGGATTTCTGCTAGTCCACAGCCTTCCACCGGCACTTGAACGTTTGCCAAATTCATAAGATCTGTGGCAGCAGTTTTTTGAATTCTTCCTTGTGATTGACGAATCTTGTTCCAATATTTGAGAAGCAGTCTTGAGCGCACCTGACCTCTGACGGCATAGCCATAAGCAGCAGCTAAACTCCGCGGTAGACAAAGATTGTCATCGTTATTGACGTTTAATATAGATTGTTTTTTCACTGTCTCCTCGGTTAAAGGAACTCGTCCTCGACCGGCCACACCTCTGACAACACCACAATTAACGGATAACCGTTCATTTACATTGAACTCGTTCGCACTTTGCATAGCACTGTGTAATATTTCCCAAAGATTTTCGAATTGAAAATCCTGTATAAGTCTGAATGATAGCCAAAGGGGGCCATGATTAAATTGGTCCGAATTGATGGTTACACCAACAAAATCCATTGGTCCACCTCTCTCACAAAACTGCCGATGAAGGTCCTGCATGCAACCCTTTAACGAGTTGTAAACATGGGCATTGGCTTGTGGCTGCGGTATGATTCCACGGATCTCTCTACCCTCATATCCAAAATATCGATAAAAACACGTTGCCTCATTCTGAATCACAAATCTAGGTCGCTCTCCTCCTTCACCGGTCTGCAAATGAGCATCTATAAGATCAGCCGATTTATACATATACTTTAATAAATTAAACAAATTTAAATAAGAGTCTTACCTTCTTCGTCAACTGTATCAGTGCTGCTAATGCTATTAGCATTGCTGGTATTGGTACTGCTACTACTACTGCTACTGCTGTTGCTGCTGTCACTCTCGCTGCTACTGCTACTGCTGCGGGTAAGCCTTCTGCGTTTGCGTTCCCTATCACTACAGCTATTTTCGGATACGTCGTCAATGTTTCCATTTCGATTACGTTGGTGCCTCTCTCTTGATCGCTCTGAAGCTTAAGTATTAGAGCGTGCCTTTATATTGCAGAAAAAACAATAAATGAAAATTATATACAGACAGACTTAATACTTACGATTATTTATATTTGATGATGATGAGTCTCCTCGATGGTCCGCTGATTGTGGATGGTAATTTCCAGATGTCGATGGTCCAGCGTCTATAACTATAATGGAGAATGTGCATTTAATTAAATAATAATTACAAAAATTTTAATTATAACATATTCACCATTTACAATTGGCTAACTAAGTGTGCAGCGTCTTGTGGATCCGTCATACGTACATGTGGCTCTGAAACTAAGTATTGAGAGAATTAAAATAATTTAATTAAAATGAAAAATTAATATTTGTATTTTAATAGGCTCAATACTTACAATCATTCTCGTTTCCTATCGACTCATCACACACTATAATTAAAGAAACACCCTCGGTGTCTCTCATCATCTGGTTAATCACTGAAATAATATGAAATAATATGTGTACAGTGCTCGAGCTCGGTCTTCATGATGCTCGAGCTTGTCGACGACACTTGATATCCTGCGAAAATCAGACGTAAAAAATCGTGAATTTTGGTCAATTTTGTCCTGGGTCTCAAGCAGTGTCATTACCGAATTTCTTTTTCTCTGTATTTGATAATCAGCGAAAAAGTATGAATAAGATAATGCAGCTGCGCTGTTATAGAAAGCAAAGCATGAGTAAGAAAATGTAGCTGCACGGTACAGGCTCTAATACACGTGCAAATGTTTTGGGAGTTGGTCTAAGATATTGTTTGTGAATTTTGAAACATCAGCAAAAGGAGAATGAGCAAGATGTGCTTATAGCGTGGGATCGCACGTGTTTAGGGCTAACAAAGTATCACACTTCTGCAAGAAAGCAGCCATCAGTGATGGTTTACCTCTCTCCGGGTGATTATCATGCGCGATTGTAGCTGTAATTTTACCGGGAGCATTTCTAAAGGAGCGTACAGTGCAATTCTCTCTATCTCTTTCTCTCTCTCTAAAGAAAAACCACCCTCTCGTTTCTCCATTGTCGTTGAGGAATATCTGCTTACCCTGGAGGGTCTGAACATCCCCGAACATTTTAATTTCAGGGAAATAACGGAATCGGGCGTTTCAGATGCGGTGATGCACTTTTACTCCCAGGCCAGGGGCAGCGACGGCATCCCTCAGGTTGTCATTTGCAAAGCACTGCCGGTACTCGCTCCATTACTAAATCGCAATTTCAACCTGTCCTTGAGCGAGTTATGCTTCCCTTCGGGCTGGAAGAAGTCACTAGTGCATGCACTAAATAAAGTGACCTCCCCTACATCTCTAACCGACTATCGTCCGATCTTCCTCCTATGCTTCCTGTCCAAGGCGCTGGAGTGGCTAGGGCACAGGCAAACCTCCGAATATCTCGAATCAAGACTTTTCTCGATGACCTACAAACAGGTTTCCGCACTGGCCACAGCACGCAGTCCGGCTTGATCAAGTTGACTGATGTCAGGCTTGGCATGAACAAAAAGAAGGTAACACTTCTTTTTGATTTTCGCAAGGCGTTTTATACCGTGTGTCACGTCAGGCTACTCAGAACGCTAACCTCCTTCGGCTTTTCTAAGCAGGTCATCCGCTGGGTCGCTTCCTACCTTACTGGGAGAACTCAGGCTGTCATTGGTGACAGTAATGAACTCTCCAACTTTCAACCACTAAACATGGGAGTACCACAGGAGTCTGTATTAGGTCCACTGTTATTCTCACTGTACATCAATGACATTAGTCTCTGCCTTGACATAGACGTATCTCATCTCATTTACGCGAACGACCTGCAAATTTACAGCCAATGCCACCTTGAGGAGCTTGATTCCTTTTCCGAGAGGATGAGTGCTAATACCGATCATGGGCTGGGCTGCGCAGAATTATCTCAAACTAAACGTTCTCAAAATGCAGGCGATCGTCCTGGGCTCCTCCTATTATATCAATGCACTACCTTCTATGGCTAACACGTACATTAACATTGGAGGAGCCAGGGTTGAATATCAGTCGTCTGTTCGCAGTCTGGGACTGGTACCCAATTCTAAACTCACCTGGAAAGAACACGTTACACAATTGTGTAAGCGTGCACACTCGCTCATGTATAGATTGTACTTCTTTAGAAAGAGCACTGGTTTCGAGCTGCGAAAACATCTTGTGCAAGCCCTACTGTTTCCCATCATCGACTACTGCTCATTAGTTTACTGTGACCTGACGCAAGAACTGGGCATCAAGCTACAGAGACTGGTGAACACGGGTAATCGTTACATCTATGGTGTAAGGAGGGACGAGCACATCACCTCCTACAGGCGCGAGTTGCAATGGCTCACCACCACCGGACGTAGGAAGTACTTTATGGCTTGTTTCCTTAGGAAACTTTTTAACACCGCTACTCCATCTTATATCATGGCCTTTTTTGACTTCCATGTCCCACTCCGCCCCGTGAGGGGTGAGGTGACCCCTCTGGACAACACCTCACTTTCGTCACAGAGACACTGAAGAATTCATTCCATATAAGAGCCTCATACCTTTGAAATACATTGCCCACTCATATTCACGACATCAAAACACTTTCATCCTTCAAGCGTCAAGCAAAGCTACACTTCCTCAGTATTGAAAACACTTAAACACTACACAATCACCTACAACTACACTAGCTCATCATTCAATACACTTTCATTCACCCTATCGTCAAACCACCAAGTCATCATCATCATTCATTCATTCACTGTACCCATCCATCAACTACATCCTATCTCTAAGTTAGCTATAAGTATTTATGTATTCTTTATTTTGTATTTTTCTTTTAATGTTTTTTGTACAACAAACTGTACAGCAAAATAAAATTCTCTCTCTCTCCCTCTCCCTCTCCCTCTCCATCTCCCTCTCCCTCTCCCTCTCCCTATCCCCCCTCCCCTACCCCTCCTTCGAGCGCTCCTTGCTTCTAGTATTTAATATCTGCTTAATTTCAAATAATGCCTCAGACAAATCCTTTCGAACTCTTCTCAATTCTTTAGCTTAAAAACAACCATCAATTTCTTCACCTGATAAATCTTGCAGAAAGTAGACAGGTGGTGAACGTGTTAGAGAAATTCGCGCAATTTTGAATATCTCGAAGGTCTAACCACTCTCGTATCCTTTTGTAAAGATAGTTTTCTCACGACTGGCGCGAACTAGTTCACCAACTTTAAATTTCGGTTGAATTTTATTATTATTATTGTAGCGATGCTGTATATTTTCTCGGGCTTTGGCAACATCGTACACTGTGACCGAGGCCGGTGTCATTTTTGTCGCCGAGTGTTTACTCTGATTGTATGCAACTACTATATTATGTAACACATCGATATACCGTAGTGTATTTTTGTGGGTAAAATAGTGCCAAACACGTTCTTTAATCGCCCGTATCAGTCTCTCTGCGATAGCTGCTTTTGTATCTGGACTACGTGCTATTCTATACACAATATCGTTGTCCTGTAAAATTTTCTGCATTTCACGTCCAACGAATTCTTTGCGCTTATCTGTCTAAAGACAAATGGGTTTTCGACCACCGCTTCTTGCTAACACTCGTAGAAAACCCTCAGCAACATTTTTCGAAGTTTTATCCTTAATTTCTTATAACCAGGCAAATTTTCTCACAACATCGATGACAGTTAGAACGTAAGAATAGCCATCATTGTAAGTCTTCAGAGATTTTAAATCCATTAGATCGGCTTTCCACATATCGTCCAAGTTGCGCGCATTATAAGTACGTCTCGAAAATCGACGTCTTATTGGCCTGTGTAAATTGTAAGCATCTTGAGTCTCAAGACATTTAACAGTTTCGCGATAAATTTTTTTATTTTCTTCATCTTTTATTTTATTTTTTTTATTTTTTTTATTTCTATTATTGGGCTGTAACTTTTTATTACGTACAGTTTGAAAAAGTTTGTTGATACCCGCATACGCTGCCGAATGAGGAGGTGATATAATAAATTTCTTCAAATCTCCTGACAGTAGTGTCCATTGTGTACTCCTGTGACTACTCTTTTTACTGTGCTTCGCTTTTTTCAGGCTCTCTTCTGTGTTGTTGTTTTTTCCCTTATTCTGTTTCTTATTTATCTTCAGTCCTTTTTTTATACGCGAAAAAAATTTCGCAAATGTGATCTTACTCACCATACAGTATGCTGTCATCATAGCCAGCATTCTCTCATCTGAAGCCGTCTCATCAGCAAGCATACGCAAGAATGCAAGTTCGTCCAAGACACGATCAGCCTCACGTCGATTACCCTGTTTATCGCTATAAGTTATATCGTGTTGACGACGCTATAAGTTATATCGTGTTGCCTCGTCCAACGGGTTGATACCAACTTTCTCACGCGCTGCTAATTTCTGCTATACGTTCTGCTAGTTTTGTTCCTGGTCCACAGGATCTGTAGCCCGGCAGATGCAATTCAAAAGGTAGCAAATCGATCAATTCATCCAGAGCACTATTTTTTACGCTCACATCATGGTTACCACTACTACTACTTTCAATACATTCTATTCGTTCTTTTTCCTCTTCTTCCGTTTCGTAGGTAATTTTGGTCTTTTGTCTGGAGTGAACCGACCGCTCATGCCATCTTACTCATTCGGAACATCCTATACTAACTCTTTTCTTTTTCTGCTTTTCTTTTACTCAACGATACCGCGGATTTACCACTTCGTAATTTTCGCTTCGACACTGCTGCTGCTGCTGTTGTATCGCTTTCCTCTCCTTCGCTGGTAAACGTGTTACTGTTGTCTTGCTGTGAATTGCAAGCCCGACTGGTGCTAGATAGATTTTGAGGTGGTATAAAAAACCCTGCACTAATGCCACCTAGTGTAGATTTTCGAGTTGGTACAATAGCGGATAATTTTTGTGCTGTCGGTCAAACTGCTAATGCACCGTTAATACGTAATAATAATGATGACGAAGGTGTCGTTGCAGATGTCATATTCTGACAAACGTGTGGGTTTTCCACATATTCGTGCGGTATGAATGCTTCACGAAGAGCAACGACAGATTACGCATGACCACGTGGAGGTGGTAAATTCCTTTTTCTCATAGTATCATTTACCAGATCAATCATGTTAGCATCTCGTAATATTATTGTCAGGACCCCGTTAGCATCATCATTCACGTTACCACTAACTCGTAATTTACGCAACAACAAGCGTTTCGTCGATATTTTGTAGGTACAGTCTCTATGATACTAACATCGATTCGATCTTCTTCTTCTTCTACTTGCTGTACATCATCGTCATTATCTACATCACTGTTGTTATTAATATTTTCATTATTACCACTCACTGTACTCACTGTAATCATTACAGTCATCGTCGCGTTTTCGAGCCTTGAAATTGTTCTTGGTTTCCTCGAAATGAAAATAACGTTAAAACACTGAACGATAATGCGCCCATTTTTCACGTTAACTTTTGCAATTCGTCGAATTTAATATATCACTCATTTCAGCATCAAATCTACTGATCACATTACCCGGTGTCTGGACAGACTTGAACACCGAACTAGCGATACTCTCCTTGTCGGTGGAGTTTGCTAGAATGTCTTGGATCCGCTGAATGTTCTCGTGCGGCACAAGTACCATCTTTCTTGCGTGCTCCATCTCTCTCTACTTACTAATGATACTGGCTAAAAGAGTGGCAATATTAGGTACTAATAAAGCTGGCAAGAAACCGCCACGTTGTACGATAATTTTGTTTTTTCTCGACAGACTCACACAAGGTTGAGCTAGTCTTCTCAAAATCTTTGCATACTTACGTAAGCGTGACTTTTGAGACTTCTCCAATGGTACGTTACTGATTAAAACATTCAGGGCACATTTACAAATATGACGCACCAGTTTCGAATGAGGTGTTTGTAAGAGTGCCTTTCGTTGTTTATCGTTTAAATGAAAAAGCGCTTTTAAATTTGAAGAAACACGACCCTTTAGTCTCTTATTCCGCGACACGTAGGCATAGTTTAATTTGTCGTCCTGGAAGATACACGTACGGAACCTACAGTTGTCCGGTGTATTCTGCTACAAGTCCAGTAGCAGGTATCCGTACGGTCTCGAGGTGCCGTCCCAGTAAGCCTCTTGCAAAAACTTCGGCTCCTCGAGGCACAATTGACGCGAAAGATGTTGTATCTGGGATCTGTCACGTAGATTTTTAAATACTACGATGTATTGAGCGTTCAGAGAAATGTCACAATGACCCTTATCCTGATGAAAGACGTTCTGTGTGATGAAAATCACCGACAATGAGTGATGATGAGAGGCCTTTGAGAAAATATCCACTATGCTTCCACTCGATGAAGATTCTCGCATCAAATCGTCAATGATGATGAGTTTAGGCCTCGAGTCACTTGACCATTCACCAGTCTGCGTCATTGTTACTTTCCTAGCGGCATCCCAAATTTCTATCTTGGTTTTGCCGCTGTCTCGTCTTTTTCCTTCGTCGATTGATTTTCTCTCCCTTGCTAGTAGGTCTATTGGCGGGAGACCGGCAATAACGCAGACCGCCTCGTCCGATACCGTACGGTAAGCAGACGCTACCCTAAGTGCATTTCGCCTGTGCACTGAGGAGAGCTTTCGTCCATATGCCTTCACCAGTACAGCGTCTGCCCATATCGGGGCTCCATACAACATGATTGATGTACTAACGCTTGCCAGTAGCGTTCTGCGATTTTGTGTGGGACCACCCACATTTGGCATCATCCGCGTCAACACTGCGGTAGTTTTTGCGGCTTTCTCTCCTGCTGCTTCCAAGTGCTGTTTAAAGGTCAGCTTTGCGTCTAAAGTTATACCTAAATATTTAATAGTCGGTTTAGAAGTAATTTCATGACCGCCTATTCTCAAGGTGATTGTCTCCGTCTTCTTTCTGCTAGATATTAGGATAGCCTCCGTTTTATGGCTTGCAAGCTCCAGATTCGCATTATTTAGCCACTTCTGTATTTTAATGATAGCTTCAATAGCAATTTCAGCTACCTCTTCATTCTCTTTTGCTACCAACACCAAAGCTATGTCGTCTGCAAATCCTACGATCATTGCTCCTTCTGGTAATTTTAGCTTGAGTACGCCATCGTACATAATGTTCCACAACGATGGGCCCAGTACAGACCCCTGTGGAACTCCCCCGGTAACCTTATAATTCACCGTGCCCTCCTCGGTCTCGTATAAGAGAGTTCTGTCCTTGAGGTAGTCAGACATTATTCTTCTTATATACGGAGGAACTCCTAGTCTCACTAGTGCTTCGTGAATTTTGCACCAATTTGCAGAGTTAAATGCATTTTTAACGTCAAGTGTAACCACCGCGCAGTACTTTTTCGTCCCGCCTTTCCATCTTTTCCCGCTTATGGCTGTCCGTGCTGTATTCACCACTAAGCCGATAGCGTCTAATGTTGAGCGGCACTTACGGAAACCATACTGGTGTTCCGCAAGCCCCTCTGGCCCCTCTGTTTTGTCTTCCATCCTAACGAAGATTATGCGCTCTAATACTTTGCCCTGTGTATCGAGCATGCAGAGCGGTCTGTATGACGACCCTTCTCCAGGTGGTTTGCTACCCTTTGGTAGCAACACAAGCCTTTGCTTTTTCCAGTTTCGTGGAAACGTTCCTTCTGTGAGACAAGTGTTGTACAAGTCTATAAACTCTGCTGGGTGAGCCTGGATGGCATGTTTCAATGCAATATTGGGTATACCATCAAGTCCTGGAGCCTTATTGTTTCCAACCTTCCTGCAGGCTGATAGTAGCTCCTCCTCCGTAATTAAGGGTATATTATCTACATCTATTTCTTCTACCATAGCACATGGAATGTCCGGCTAATTTGGGAAGAGTGTTGTTACCACCCTGCTTAGTACCTCTTGGTGGGGGTATGTAACTTCCCTTGATCTTCTTCATGACAATTTTTTAAGGTCGGCCCCAAGGGTCTTTATTTTAAACATCTTTGTTTACTCTCTCTTATACACCTTTTAAGGTTGCGCTTTGCTTCTTTCATTTTTTCGTTGTAGTTCTCCACCGTATCCATTCCTCTACCGGTTCGGTAGAATTTCTTCCTTGCCCGTTGTTCCAATCTTCTAGCTCGATGGCAAACGCTGCGCGCTTGTTTGATCCTGTCATTCCACCAATATGCTGGTAGCCATCTTTGACTGGACACTTTTCTCGGCATTACCGCGTCGCACGCTTTGGTGAGCTGGCCCGTCATTTGTGCAGCCTTGTCGTCTGCTGATCCCGTCAATTGATTATTGTCAAACATCGTCAAGAATAACTCTTTGTCATACTCTTTGGTTTTCCATTCAGTTCTTGTACTACTGGGATTTGTACAGAATTTCCTATTTGGTCCGCCTAGCTCCATTATTATAGCTAGGTGGTCACTATTTGTGTAGTGATCACCCACGATCCATTTGCTTACCTGCCTTACGAGGCAGTTACTGACAAATGTCAAGTCTATGAATGACTCTGCATCTCGTTTTTTGAACGTCGGGGTGTCGCCTTGATTCAGCAAAACCAAGTCTAGTAGCGTGAATGCCTCCAGTAGCACTCGTCCCCGTTTATTGGTTCTGCTACTACCCCACTCGATCGCCCATGCGTTAAAATCTCCTGCTATTATAGCTGGTTTTTTATTCGTAGCGTCTTGCACCAGCCGGTCCAGTAGTTTTTGAAACTGCTCTATTGATGCGCTAGGCGGGGCGTAACAACTGTATACATGTATGCCGCCTATTTTCGCTCTTACGAAGCCATTTTCCTTGTTTACCATCTTGCCCTGGAAGGTAAAGTCTTTGCAAGCCCAGATTGCGGCTTTATCTGAGGCGTCAGATTCCCAGGATGGTTCATTCAAATCTTTGTGCTGCTCACTGACGAGAGCGACATCGAACTTGTGTTCTCGTACAAACTGACAGAGAAGGTCTTGCGCAGTCTCACAATGGTTGAGATTTATCTGGACTATTCTCATTACCCTTTCCTGATTTTTTTAACCGCTGCTTGGTAGGCTGGGCACAAGTAGCTACCAGTGACATGGTTCGTCGGCATGTTGTCGCCTTTTTTTCGACACAGTAAACAACACGGTTCATTGCGGCAGATATTTGCTTTATGCCCCGTCTTACCGCATTTGTAGCAGCATTTGCTGCTATCCTGCGGATCAGTACACTTGATAGCGACGTGGCCGAAACCAAGGCATTTATAACACCTAAGCGGCCCCTTACTGCGGTTCGATGTACGGATCCTACAGTTGACCCATCCAATTTTAATTTTCTCTAGCTTTGTGAACTTGGTCGCTATTTCTTTCGATACTTGCACAACAGCTATTTGCGTATCTCCGTACGCTTTTCTCAGCGATTTTACGGCAGTGATCTCAATCACATCTCTTTCTCCTATTTCCCTTTGCAAGGCCTCCAGTACCTCCTCTTTCGAAGTAAGTATGTCGAGGTCCCTTATTTCAAAGGTCTCCTCTTGTTGCAGTGTTTTTATTGTGGTTCCTTCCACTAGTACTGCTTTAACCGCTTCTTGGAAGTCTGCGGTTTTAACTTCTTTTGTGCGTTTGAGCTCTATGAGGAGATCTCCCGCCACCGTTTTGCGTATTTTGTTTACGCTATCTCCTATTGCATTCAGTGAAGGAGCAGTTCTCAATGTTGACAAAATGTCCACGTTGCTCCTTCCTTCCGGCGCCTTAATGATAAGAGCGTCCGGTCTGGTCGGTCTTGCCCGCTGTGTTTTGTCTCTACTGGTCCTACTCTGGTTGTTAACGCCAGGAGCCTTGTTGTTCTCCTTACTTAACTGTTTCTCCTTTTTTTTGCCTTTCTTGTAACGACCTCTTGCCAAGTTGCCTCTTTAAGTCTTTTACTCTCTTTCTCCTCTTTGTTACTCCTATCCTGCGGAGTATTTAAGGCCTCCCTTGGTTTATCCGCCTTTTTCGGTTTCAGACTTGGTGTTGTCTGAGTTTCCTTGCCTTCCGTTCCTGGACGTTGGCACTGTAGCATGTCATCCTCCGCGCTGCACAAACTTTTATACATGACACTAATGCTTCGTGCCAAGTCCTTGATAGTTTTATGGACGTTATTTTTGTCCCTTATAAACTCTCTTAGTTCCTGGATCTTTTCTCCTAGACGCTCCAGCTGGTCATTTCTTCTTTCAAGGTTGTAGTCCCAGTTTGAGTTACTGCCTCCTTGATTTACCTACTCTTGTTCCGTCCGTATTGCCCTTTCGGAAATAGTCTTTATTGGACTACACTCCATGGCAATCGTTTCTCTACTGAGACTGCTGTTATCGTCCGATCTCTGGGTAGGGAACCCAGTTTCTAAGACACTTTTTGGGGTATCCGAAGTCCCCAAGTTTAATTTCTTTGATGTACTATGCATTTTTATTTTTGTTTATCCTCCTCTTCCAACTTTAGTCACGTACCTTCCACTGAGCTCTCTCCGCGAAGCTATGCTTCACAGGTGTGAATTCTGGCCTCATGCCCCCGCGCAAGTCTTCCTCAGGAAGCCTCCGGGAAAGGGTAACGAGGCCCCCCCTCTGACGACAATAGGGCCCGTTCCGGGCGCCACCCGGCACTATTAAGATCATTGGGATTTTCGCCGGATGATAGGGCAGCTAGGGCGTGTCGGCGAAACATCCCCGGGCCCCTGTACTTTCCGGCAGCCTGGGAGTGTCAGAACCCAGTTTGTCTCGTAGCCTTTCCCTTCAGCAGCCGAAGTCGAGTCGGACTGCGGCAATCGGCGTGCACCTGCTTAGTCATAACCCTAAGATCAAACCTTCCACAGTTTCCGGTAGTGACAGATCTTCAATAAGCTGCTTGGTCCGCGGGAGATATTTTATTTCTCTCCTACCCTCTGTTTGCAGCACTACGTACGTAGTACTATGCGCTTACAGCGAGCGTTCCTCTATCCGCCACCCGAGGACGCGCCACATGGGGTACAGCTCCCCCTCGTGTGTGTGTGTGTAAGTGTATGTAAATCGTTGCTGACGGCAGGATGCAGCTGTGGATCCTCCAGATGATGCTCAGTAGTTGTCACTTCCCGACTAATCTCTTTCGGTGCATTCGAATACTTGGTCTGGTGATTGGTAGAGTAACGTACTGCTCTGTTACTTTTTAAAAACCCGCCTCCTCATCCTTTTCTTCAGGGCTTACATACTGACTTTTTCTTATTCTTCCTCATTCCATATTGGGAGTGGCTAGTATGAGATATTCTTTAAACTGTAGCTCTAATAGAGCCGTGACAGGTCAAGTCATAAATATCTCATTTTATTACCTCTCGTTTTAGAATTTGACCTTTTAACTAGCTCTCCTGCTGCTTGTTGCCGCTTGTTCGCTAGCTGAGAGTGCGCACGAGTGACTTTTCCGATTTTGTTTTAAATTAGAAAAGTGGCAAATTCTAATGTTCTTCTCGCTGTTGCTTAATCTCGTGAAACCGAATTCGTGCGCCTGAATGTCACCGCGTGGTATATTCATTGGCTTGTTTGTTTTGCCTTCCATTTTTAATATCCGTGTTTATTTCCCGGAAACTGTCATTCTTGCTGCAATCGGCGTAGATGCGCACTAGCTAGGGCTTTTTAGTTTATTTTAATAATTTAGGACCACTTTACTCGGCGGATGGCTGCTGCGATGGCGGCGCGTCGAGAGTGTATGTGTTTGTTTATGTGTGTGTGCGTATGATACTTTCGCATTTTATTATGTCGTGCTTAGACACGTAATGGAATTGAGGTTTCCATTAAAATACATCCAAGTAAAATGGACCTGTACTCAGAACGCCTGTGCCGAAGTTGTTTTAAATATTAGGTTTTAAAAGTAGTGAATTAATATCTTGTGATCTTAAAAAAAAACTATATTACAAATGATAGACCAGCAAATCTCGTGATTGACTTACCGAATGTACTTATTATTTTTAGCAAATTTGTCAACCTTAAGTGATGGGTGATATTTAGGTAAAATTGCTACGCTCTATATCTCTTCAATTACATGACTATACTTACTATATAGCACATTCCATTCGATTACGTCGACAGTGATACTTTACTTATACACACATCGACTAAAAAAGAAAGATATCAGTGTACGAAACTTGTTTTACCCCACAAATCAGTAGCGGCAAATGTGATGGTGGCGATGGAAGAAATAATTACATTACAACTAAGCGTAGTCGTTATGAGAATGATGACAATGTAGGCACTCACTCAAAAGTTTTATAACGTGTTGTTGCGAGAGAGTGGGGTAATCTCAAGCGCAAGGCTGAATAGGTATTCGATAAAATGATGATGTTAGATGAACAGTATTTCAGCCTTACAGTGTAAATAACAAGGATATAACAATTGAACAGAAATTTATATTCGCATTCCAAATTATTTTAATAAAATAAGTCAAAATATATTGTTCCAGTTTGACAAGGTGGAGGTTTCAGATTGATAGTAGCATTTACTTTGGCAAGCATTGACTTCAGCATAATGATCACTATAGGGCATTTGAATTATATCAAGGTTGTGTGATTTAGCCACAGCTTTGGCGTGCGTGTCAGCTAGTTCGTTACCTGGAATTCGGCGGTGAGCAGGAACCCAGAACATTTTGATGCTAGTGTTATTCTTATTTTTAAGAAACATGTTATAAATTTTTATTTCAATATATTTGTTAGTCTTAATTTTAGGATTTTTGGCTTGGATTGCCTGCAAAACACTTAAGGAGTCGGCATAGATGTGAATATTGCGGTCCGTGTGTTTAAGGGATAGATTAAAAGTATCATTTAGTCATTCTACTACCGTCCGTGTAGATTGCTAATGCGTAACTTTTTACAATAAGGTAATTAATTACGTTTGCGCTTTCTTTCACATTACCAATTGAAATTTCCAGTTGTAAGTCAACACTTATATCTGAGAGCATTGTATAATAGTCGTAGTGATACATGTTACAATTTTCCGTAGAAACGATGTATGGTATCTCATTTTTTACATATTGAGCACATTCAACAAGTACATTAGATTTTTTGATTTTCAATCTGTCAGCCGTTCGTAAATATTTTTGGGATAAATGGTGTGTAAGACAATTAACATTAGACGAGCAATTCAAAAGAAATGAAATACCTTGTTGTTTAGCTCTTTATTTAATGCTAATGAGATTGCTTTCCGCTAGCATTATATTTTTCGGCGCCCTGAATCCATAGCCAAGAGCAGTTCGTATTGCGGTGTATTGTATATTTTCTCATTTATTAACAAGACTTTTTTGATTTGGGTAATAAATAAAACTCCCGTAGTGTAATTTGGATCTTACAAAACTTTTATACAGAGTGATGAGGGTTTCGGGATCCGATCCCCATCAAGTACCACACAGATACTTGGTTATATTTAAGGCTAGGGAGCATACTTCAGTCAGCTCTTTTATATATGGTATAAATAGAAATTGATAGTAAACCAAGAAACCTAAGAAACGTGCTGTGTGAGTAGATTTGATGTGTATATTACTGATTAAAATCTTAACGCTTCCTGGCTGTATTTTTTTATTGTTAAAATAGATTAATTTATTTTTATTAGGCGCCAGCTTTATACATATGTTACGTAAGGTTTTTTGAATTGTTTTGGTGGCATTCTCTATAAGTTTTTTAGATCTATTTATCGACCTGACCTTAACATACAACACAATGTCATCTGTTAATTGAGAGATATGTACAGGTTTAAGAGAGATATGTAAAGTTTTGCTAGCTCGACTGTCTGTATGAATGTAACGTTCGTGCATCAGAAAGACAAAAACAATCAGACTACCTAAACAACAAAATTAACGGTTTCAGCGAAGTGAATGAAATTATCTTTCTTTTTTGCTTTAAACGTTTTTTTTTTAGGTAGTGCACAGTGTTTTTTGTAATCGATTAGATCATGAAGGTTATTCGATTTTTCCCATTTTTTTAGCGCTAAACGTCTTAACTTTATAACTTTATAACAGTCGACATCCCACCATGAAACATGATTTTGTTTAGTTTTGTTGTTTACATGGTTTTCTGGGGCTCGGAAAGGTTATTGCATTAACTACTGTGTCATAAAATGTTTAATATTTTTCTCTAGCGTAAAGTGAATCATAACTGTGAGAAAGAAATGTATTGCAAGAATCTTTGAGCTTAATCTGGAATTTCCCCCAATCCGTGCGTAATGATTTTAATTTAAACGTTTTTTATCATAAAATTTTTTTTCAACGATTACATTGACTTTAAGAAGAAAATGATCGGAACCCCAAGTGTCGTCGCAAACATTTACATTAATTTTATCGCATATGTTAAAACTAGATAATACCAGATTAATGCTCAAATTTGTATTTTTGTACGTATTGATGCGTGTTGATGTGTTAAAATTATGTAAATAGAGATTGTGAGTAAATACTCAATTAAATTTGACAATCGTGCCCCGTTTGGATCTGTGCTGCTGAAGTTGGTATTATGAGCATTAAAAGGCCCACCAGAATAGAATTATTAATATTAACATTAGATATTATTTTGTCCCATTGATCTTGTGAAAGTGTCAAGGCGGGGGATCTATAACAAATTATTATATCTATAACAGGGCTGACATTGGTTATGTGAAGGCCGCAAAGTTCGACAGAGATGTCCGGACTCTGTGCGTTTACGAGTTTTTTAAAAGCTAGGTTATTACGTATTTTCGCGATGATTCCTCCTTCTCTTTCATGTCGTCAATCTTGTCTCAATGTGATGTACGCCGGATAGTGTATTTTGTCTTTGTCTGTTAGTCAGGACTCTACACAGATAATTATATCGAAGTCGCATATTTTTTATTGTATTTCAATACGTCGTTAAGAGAAGCTTCGTGAATTCCAAAACATAATTTTGAGATTTTTCTTGTATTTTTTTTATCCATTGATATTACATATATGCTTTCATCAGCGGAAAGTGCAGAATTGCTTGAATCACCACTCATACGGGCTTGTAGTACTTTTTGATTCTCGTAATTCGGTTTTTTAGCTTAATTTCAATTAGTTGTTCGTGAATAGAGTTAAGCATGTCGATGAGTAATGGAGTGTCTTTTGTAGGTCCCCAATAGAAAGTTGGTAATTCTTGTTAGGTGGAGTGGAAGCAAAGTTGAATTTTTATTGTTGAAGTCGTTTGCTGGAGCGAGCTGAGCAGCCAGGTCGTCCAGGAGTAATTTAATGGTATCTTCAGTTTTTGGTTTCTTTTTGATTTTTGTTCCTGAAGAGTCAGATAGTACTTCAATAGTTGAGCCAGTACTTGACAAAGATTTCAATGCAGCACGTTTTATGGGTTGACTTGGAGGAGGCATTTCTTGGATCGTTTGAGCCTCGTAAGAGATTTCCATACTGTTGTTATGTGAGACAAGACCTGCGAGGGGGACGGAAGGTGTAGAGTAGTTTGTAGACTCGTTGATTTCTTGAGTACAAGTATTTGTTTGGTTCTGCGTGAGCGATTCGGCGTTTTTACAAAATTTGGCAAGATGCCCTTCCTCGTTGCACTTAAAGGGACAAAACAGTCCTATTTCATAAAAAATTCAATCTTTTTATTACGTGATATTTTGATAGCAAATTTCACGTAAAATAAGCTATGGAAATCCGCTTTTTAAAAAAAATGTTATTACAAAGTTATAATCTCAATACTGAACCTATCTCTTTAACATTTTTTAAAAATATCGCGTATATTTAATTTTTTTTTAATTAATGAATAAATAAACAAAACAAAAAATGGTGACTTTCAATATTACTTTGTAACAGTTGCGTTTCCCCTGTGCCGAATGTCTCAGTCGGAACCAGGATTCGGAATGGGGTAATGAAAAATAATAAAGCTTATCTGTAGTAAATGATTGTATGTATATTTAAAGCACTTTGCACATATGGAGTTAAGATGTTTTCTCCCATCCGAAACAGATAAACCAACGCGAGTGGTTTAGAAAGATTTCGTTTATAATATGGTTGCAGAGTCCCGGCACGGAATAGCGTTACAATATTGTCGGTACTATACGGTGCTGTGCGAGTGTAGGTGTATGTGATGTTTTGTTAGCGTTCCATCTGTCGGCGGCGTCGGCGTGTACGCGCGGCTACGTAACTTCTAGATGCCTTCGCTGCTATGGTTCCTGACCACGCTGTGTGCGCACAGTGGTTTAGGCGGCGGCTGTGTGTTTGTAGGTTGATGTGGAGACGTGTGCTCACAACCACACACCCCTTATTTCTGGTCGACTCCGTATTCCCTTTGTCCTGCGTGACAATCTATTGAAGTTTAATGGCCAAGGTTCACCCAAATACCCTCGAGTAAGGGTGCTCCGGCGTCTTAAGCATGTACCAAGTTCTCAGACTTCCTCGCAGTAATAGATGTCCACAACCCCCGAGCCAGGAGACCTTCATATCGAATGGCGTCGGGATCGGTTGGCTAACTGAGACGGGTTTTCGAAAAAGCGTTTAATGGGTACCAAAGGGTGCGCGCCTGTTTGCTCTCAACGGAGCGGCAGGCGTCTTGAATCTGCGAACACATAGCAGCTATCACACCCGAGACCAAACTCGCACCAAAAGACGAGTCAAGGGTCGATTTAAGGACGGAGGAGTGCAAGCTCCTCTAAAAAGGTCTTGTCAAGTACAAGCCTTCTCGAACGCGATTTTCTTCTCGAACGCGATTCTCTTCTCGAACGCGATTTTCTTCTTGAACGCGAGTCTCTTCTCGAACGCGATTTTCTTCTCGAACGCGATTCCCCTAGCTGTTCTCGGCTCCTGGGGTCTTGAATTGTCTAGTCCAAAAGCCTTGATCATTTATTGATATGGCTACACGGTAATGATTCAGCTGTGTGAAGGCGCTTCAAAGCGTTGGAGGTACTAAGCTTGACCTAGCATGTTGGTGGCGGCGGTTTTGTACTCGTCCAGCTTGCTGGGCTATATCGGGGCTGTAATAGACAGGACTATTAAGCTTCACCTAGACGAAGGTATCTTCCACTCTCAGGGGAACACAAATCCGAAAGGAGGCGGGTTTCCACATACTCAGAGCGTAGCCGTTTTGCCATTAGTGGGTACTGACCAGGACTAGCCTGGTCAGACTGGAGACTCCCAGGGATGGGAGCCGCTAGGAAGTGCCGAATACCTCCATACGTAAAATGTCGGAACACAGTTGCTCAAAACTTCGATGAAAATCGACATAATTACAAAATGGACGGGACATGAGAGATCTCCGGGGTTGAAACCGGGGGTTGTAAAGCGAGCCGTGTGTTGCATAAAAGGCTCAGCAAATACTTAAAAGAGCGCTGAAGGAGAAAAGTCTCCTGCTGAAGCGCCTGAAGGAGATCGGAAGGCATGAAAACCTAACCGAACTCTCCTGGGTCTCTGGAACGTCTGGTAGGGGTCAAACCATGATCAAGTGGTTAGTACGGCAACGGAAGGCGACAGATCATGGGGAAACCACTGACCAAGATGCGAAGCCACTCCCATGTCGGGGTATCGGCCGGGTCCCGCTTATGCGGCTTTGCCGATGCGCTACCTGACGGTGGGAGAGGATAGAATCGAACGCAGGGGTTGGCTGAAAGCGAGGATGGAAACTTGCGGAACGCTAATCTAGCGCGTACGGAAACCCACCACGCTTTCTCCACAGAATAAATCTGGGTAGGAGGCTGCCTAATAAGCGGTCACCGAACCGATGATTGGTACGACGGGTCACCAGTACACAGGGCCGGGAAGCCAAGCCCCACAGTGAGATATCGAACGCGCCAGATTGCACTGTGTTCCCCGGATAAGGGTTGGACTCTGTGTGGCAGTGGTAACAGACTTCACGGTGGAATGGTGTAAACCGGAGCCACTTAGTTCGAATGCGAAAGTGGAAGACGTGGGGTTACTAGAACAAACCCGCGAACTCAAACCAAGGGTTACGACTCTAGCGCGGTGCTTTCGGGCACTTCAGTGGGGTTCCTTCGGGGACATCCGTTATGATGAGTTTTGGTACTCGTTAGAGGCTGCAAGCTGAAGTTAAACAGCTTCCCTATGTAAAAGAGAGAGTCTCCCAACTGTCTGTTCAGGTGATACTGAATGGGTTGGCTTACTTGCGGATCGATCGCATGGCGGCAGTAAATACCCAAGGGTGCATCAAACTGTCGTCCGTGGATAGAGGTTAGTACCCTCATTATTAGTGTCCTGCGTGACAGTGAAAAAGAGACTACGGGGCTTATGATGTAGTGTGAATGGCGGTGTCTCGCCAAGACGTGTGCGCATGACTTGGTGCTATTCCTAACCTCCTGGACTCGTTAGTCTTCCTTAACCTGTGTGCTCACAAAGGCAAGGCAAACTACGGTTCTGTATAGTGCTACGTACGGTCGGCGAGATCTAGAGACGGCTTCCACTGGTTACTCCCTGTGCACACGATAGTAGACAGGAGTACGGGCGGTTGCGCAGGATAACCGTCACGTGTGCTCACGAGACGGTAGGTCTACGGTTAGTTCTTGCTGGGTTCTTCTCTGCAGTGTCGTGTGCGCACGGCTCTGCAGGACAAGGAAACGACCAAGAAGATTTTTAGGAATTTTCATTGAGGATCAACAAAAATCATTCTCTTCCAACTCCTGAAGAAAATAGATGTGATGTGCAATAAGTGTGGTGAATTGTACGACAATAACAGAAGTATACGACTAACAACAGATTAGTGATTGCAGTACGTACTTTTGGTCATCTGACAGATACATCTGACAGATACATGAACACATACATCAGTGACATATAATTTTACAAAAGATACGTATATATAATTTTTTGAGTTATTCAGTTATATATTAAGATTTTAAGATATCTGATGAATATAATTAAAATGTCTTTTCTCAGTTCCAGGTAAAAATTTTCATACAGATGTCACGTCATGCGATTTTTATATTTCTTTTTAATTTTAAACCTTACTTTCAAAAACATAAATGTGTACGTGACGTTCGTCTAAAACGAATTCGGAGATGCGGGCCTGAAGAGAGAAAACGAAGGATAGATAGCCCTATCGTAAATCTCTTGAGCTGCGCGCATCGACGAAATGCATCAGCGGATGCATAATAATAGAGATAATAAAGTTTTCCTGCACATTTTTCGGACTAGAAAGTTTTCGGTTTTTCTTTGCACTAGAAAGTTTTCGGCGTGACAGACCAAGCGCAGTTTATGACGAACAGCTGCATTCGCCAAAGATATCGGCAATGTCTTAAGCGACCATAAATTAGACAGCCTACGAGGCTCGGACCTTTTCTTTTATTGCAGGGTCAATTTTAGAAAATACGCACGCTTGCAGCTGTGCATAGATTCCAAAATTTTCTGCTTTTTTCAAGATTTGAAATATTTATTTAGAATTGTTTTCATCAGGCTTGAGTATAAACTATATAATTTTCGAATTGCATACGTTCGCTTTTAGCAACAGCTTTGATGAGATGATTCTACATAAAATATATAAATGCATAAATTGTTTGCAGCTAATAGTATTATTATAATCATATAAACTAATAACGCGATTTATTTATTAATTATTTGGCACTAAACTGTATATTTTTCGATCGCTTTTTGTTCGCTTTTTGTGTATAATTTATGAATAAATCAAATGTCTATTTGTTTATTTTCAATTTTTATAATATACTTTGTTGCGACAGTCGGTCGGTGTGAAGCTACGATTGTTGCGATAGAGTATGTCATTTTTGCAAAGTTATAATAATCGGTCATTGTGAAGCTTCGATGGTTATAACGATGCATTGCTTTAAATTTAAAATAAATTTTGATGCTGCAAATAAATGAATGTATACATTTCATTAGTAAATTCATTTATTTATAATATTTTCTTAAATTAAAGCGCAGAAGAGCTTTATTATTAAGAGTTAGGTATAGTTGTTTGGTATCAATTTGCAGAGGATTTCACAAGCATTAAAATTATAATATAGAAATATTCATATAACATCATTTGCAACTTTTAATAACGATAAATAAAAATGCTTGGGAAATTCTATACAAATTGACATGCGTATCGGAAGCGGCGAAAAGGTGAACCATACTCATAGAGGAGAGGGCGTAGGCGGACCGAAGGGCCTGACCGAAGCTGCGTAGGAGGGGAGATGTGAAAATTCGGTGTAAGTGAGGGAAATCTTGAATATAACGGCTTCTCTCACTCGCTGATTTTCGGCATCTAGGCGGAACGCGACCCCAACAACATCGAAAGGGGAGGATTCTAGGCCTTTCGTACTGCCACAGTTTACTTGAGTTTGTTACTTCGGTTCCAGTTCTAAGTAAGCTTGGTTTACTCGTTCTAATACACGGAAATTTTGATTGATTCTGGTGCTTGTACACTTAATTTTAAAGTAAAAAAAGAAAGAGAATAAATTAATTTCTATTTTTGAAATTTAGAGTGTTTTTATTTTATTTCTGTACGAGATATTTCGTATTTCTGAACGCCTAATTATCAATTTAGTGAAAATTTGTATAACACTCAGCATTCACAAACAGAGTAAGTATTAATTATATTTTAACTATCTTAGCTTTTTCTTTTCCTTACTAAAGCTATCGCTTCAATAACTGAACCGATTAACACCGGGCCATTTATCCCATTAATCTATAACTTTAGAATTTAGATCCGATTAACCCCGGGTCTTATTCTAAAAATTTTCTTTTCATTTTAATTCCTGATATTCTTCAAAAATTCAAAGCACCCAGCTGTTGCACTAAAGTGCAGGCTAAAGGTGTATTTAATAAAAAGTGCGGTAGCATCGTTAGATGTTACACAGACCTGGTATGGTATCACCAAATATACCATATCAATAGTGAAAATATTGGTCTCGACAACTGGAAGAAGACATGATTTGGTCCACATAATTTATTGTTTGGTAAGTAAAGTTATAATTATAATAGTGACTCCAAACATTAATGTTGATTTTTACCAATATTGATTTTTCTTGATTTCAGCTGACTGTCCGTAGGATTCCAGGGGAACAAATGGATGAAATGAGCTAAAATTTTTTTACAAGTTCTATACACCTGTCATTCTTATATAAATGTTGTGATTTTAATTTGAATGTGCAGAAGTTGCTTCATAAAATAATTAGTAGTAAAATTTATCGACAAAAAATAATAAACAATATAGTGTTTTGGTTGTAAAACAACTTCTACGCATTCAAATCAAAACCACATTATTCATATAAGAATAACAGGTGTATAAAACGTGTAAAAGAAATTTGAGCCTATTTCATTCATCGGTTCACTTGGAATCTTACGGACAGTGCCAAAATACTTTAATGGGTATACGTACTATCACCACTATCGGGTAGGTGAATATGAAGCATATGAGGGTTCAAATTGTAGATAATTTGACCTACAATTATTATAGAAAACATCTTTTCATAAAATTTAATTTATATATTAATTTTACTTTTTTTATTTTTTAAGTAATAAGACTGTTTTGTCCCCTTATAGCAGACTAGTTTCTCTGCTGAGAGATAAATGTGGTAACCGATATTGTCATGATGCAATTTTAAGTACGGAGGGATTTTTGGAACATCCTCCGGATTGACGTACATTTGTCTTCGGAAAGAATGTGATTCAAGGACGGGTCAGAGTTTCCTGCCTTTATATATGAGACTTGAGGTACAGGTGTGATGTAGTTTTTTAAGCTCTTCTAGAATGACACTGTTTGGAATGAAAGGCTAAGCATCGGAAGGTATTATACGCTTTGCACGCGAAACAAGTGGTCGTATTGTGAGTTCAAGATTGACGATGTTTACAGTCTTGTGAGAATCAATAAGAGTGTCTGCGGTTTCCTTAGAATGCAGAAATACACACAAACGATTATTTGAGACACGAGAGACGAATCTGATGTTAGTTGGTAATGTTTTCATCGCAATTGCTTTTATGTATTCTATAACAGGAACACCGTCCATTGCATCAAGAACGATGGCAGCCTCTTTCGTTGGTACTTAAATCTGTTTAGCCATTTGTGAAGATGATACTTTTTTTGGGTTGCGGGAACGGTAGCTTTATTTGTCGAAATCATTTTACGAGGCAATATAAGTGCCGTTGTAGTGAGAAACACTTAAATTCACTTCACTGCGAGTTCAGGCCCGTTGAATTATTGAAAATATTTTTGTCGGTGAACCGATTTTCATACGAAATTTCGATAAGAACAAACATCAGCAGATACTCGTAAACACGTCTACACTCGAGGGTGGTTCTAATCGAACTCTCCAAAAGATCAACTCTCGACTGTTCTACGTAATTTAATATAGGGATCGTTTCGCCATTAAACATTTATTTAACAATAATTAATATTCTGTTTGGATCGCTCCAACAAATTATAATCATTTCTCGCGCGATGCGTGTAACTACGATTAGATGAGGCGATCATCGAGTATGGCGTAGGATGGTACAGCAATCTTAAAGTTTTCTTAGAAAATAAGCCATAAAGTACTTCCTACGTCCGGCAGTGGTGAGCCATTGCAACTCGCGACTGTAGGGAGTGACGTGCGCGTCGCTCTTTACACCATAGATATGACGGATTTCCATATTCGCTAGTCTTTGTATCTTAGTGTCAAGTTCTTGTGTCATGTCACAGTAAACTAATGAATCGTAGTGGATGATTGGGGACAGTAGAGTTTGCAGGAGATGTTTGCGCAGTACGAAACCGGTGCTCTTTTAAAAGAAATATAATCTGTACATAAATGAGTAAGCACGCTTACACAGATGTGTAATGTGCTCTTTCCAATTTAACTTCTAAGTTAAATCAAGTACCAGTCCCAGACTACCCACAGATAATTAATATTCGACCCGGGCTCCTTCTATGTTGGTGTAGGTATTAGCTCCAGATGTTAAAGCATTTATATAATAGGAAGAAACCAGGATGATCACCTGTGTTTTAAGGATATTCAGTTTGAGGTAATTTGCAACCCAGCCAATTATCCTTTGCATTAGCACTTATCTTCATTGGCTGTAAATTTGCAAGTCGTTCGCATAGATGAGATGAGATACGTCGGTGTCTAGGCAGAAATTGATGTCATTGATGAACAACCCAAACAACGGAGGCTATCCAATTCAGATTCCTACGGCACTCCCATGTTTAGGGGTCGAAAATTGGAGAGCTCGTTGTTATTATCAATGACAGTTTGTTATCTATCTGTGAGCAGATAATTTGCTTAGAAAAGCCGAACGAAGTTAGCTTTTTAAGAAGCCTGACGTGTCATACGCCTTGCTGAAATCGAAAAGGAGAAGTGTTCCTTTCTGTTTGTTTATGCTAAGCCTGACATCGTCACTCAACTTGATTAAGCCGGAGTGTGTACTGTGGCCGGACTGGAAATCAGTTCGTAAGTTATCAAGAAAGAGTCATGACTCTAGATATTCAGAGATTTGTCTGTGCACCAGCCACTTCAGAATATAGGAGGGAAATCGTCCGATAGTCAGTTACAGCTGTTGGTGAACTGACTTTATTCAGTGCATACACCAGTGACTTTTTTCAGTCAGAGGGAAAACATGACTCGCTGAAGGATCGGTTGGAAATGCGACATCGAAAAGGAGCTAGTACTGGCAGTGCTTTGTAAATGACAACCTGAGAGATGCCGTCGCTGCCCCTGGCCTGGGAGTCAAAGTGCGTTATTGCAGTTAAGACGTCCGATTTAGTTATCTTCCAGAAGTTCAAATGTTCGGGGATATTGAGACTCTCTAGAGTATGCAGATATTCTTA
This sequence comes from Muscidifurax raptorellus, assembly GCA_020010945.3. Classification (NCBI taxonomy): domain Eukaryota; kingdom Metazoa; phylum Arthropoda; class Insecta; order Hymenoptera; family Pteromalidae; genus Muscidifurax; species Muscidifurax raptorellus. The sequence goes on from JAHUUD020000045.1 coordinate 165,286, forward strand.
TACAGCAGGAGCCAACGGATCGTTGGAAATTCCGCTAAAGTGCATGTTAAAGTGTTCGAAGGAGAAGCGAGAAGGTGGTTTTTCTTCGGAAGTGGTGATTCTAAGTTTCTCAAGCTCCCTCCTCATCTCACAGACATGAGTTAGGATGGACAGGCGTGAATGGTAATAATGCAACCTGGCAACCTCATCTTGTCTATGAGCATTATCCCTTGTTAGTATTAGTGATGAAATCATTGCCTTTGATGAAAGATGCGACGTGCTGCCTCCCAACAACACGCACACACTTCTTGCGTCTCTAATGCGCTCGATTTATTTATTTTTGTCGAGGGATTCGACGCGATCGCTATAGCTTGGGAGAGTCGGAAGAAGGAGGAAAAAGACAACAACAAATCTAATTGAAACAAAACAATATTGTATTCCACCCAGCCCTTTGCTACAACGTGGTGGCTAAAACAAACCTTCCACGCGTTGTTCGGCCTCGCAGGGCCATCTCTCCGGCTTACTAATTTGCAGGCTCGGCGCTCTCCTGGTGCGTGAGTACGTAGTAAGCGGTCGGCCTATTCGCGCCTACGCGCTCTATCTATAGCGCTTGGCTTGATCGTGCATCTCCTTGCCGCCGGCTACACTCTCAACCTCTCTTTCTCTCACACACACACGCACCCGACTCGCATTCGCTCTCTCTTCTCAGCGCAGCGCCACGCTCGGTTCCAGCACGACCTGTTGTACCCCGCTCGCTCACTCTCTCTCTCTCTCTCTCTCTCTCTCTCTCTCTCACGTGAGTACGCTTACCGCTTGTCTTGCACGCTCCTACTTTCAACTGCTTTTCTGCCGCACTCTGCCTCCGGGCACTTCTGCTTTCAGTTTTGTTGCACGCTCCTTAATGCAACCTTCAAGCTGACATATTGTTCTGCTGGAGGCTGCATTTTGCTACGCTTTTCTCACTCCTGGAAATTCATCCTCTGCAACATAACCTACAAACTGCTTGTCAACGCTCTCTCCGGTTTGGCCTGCCTTTCCGCGCTCCTGTACAGCCACGTGGAGACATCTCACGAGTCAACGGAACATCATCATAGCACGGGTCTCTCACAGGTCGGTGTGCTCCTTTCTCTACACTCACTATTAGGTACCATCTATTGACGAGCCCAACAAGCTTATTTGTTTTTTCGGCAACTCTACATCAAAGGGTAACCCCCGTATACTTTACATTATCGACTGCCAATAAGTTGCCGGCAAAATGAGCAAAATGAGTATTAGTGGAGAGAAGAGTACTGAAGCCTTCAACATCATCTGCAAGGCCTGTGACAAAACCATACAGTCCAAAGACCCCAAAAAGTGCGAGCTCTGCAATAACCACTTCCACACTAGATGCATCACTTTCAGGTCTGTGATGGTGAAAACTGTTGCTACTCTCGCGTGTTCTGCCTGCGCAGATGCTTACATACGAAAGCGGCTGGAGTCTTCTCTCAACGGCAGTAACACGACATCAAAGGCCGTAAATAATAACAAGAAAAAGATCCAGTCTGCACCAGCATCCACCACTCCATCGCGCAGCGAATCTCCTGCTTGCCCTGCAATCACCGCAGCATCAGCACAGCCCACCATTATGGAGAGTACTCTCCAAAGCATCCTTGCTGCACTAGCGGACATCCGTGCTAAGCAGGATGAAGCGGTGGAGGCGCAGCGAGACACCTCAGTGAGGATCTCCGGGCTGGAGGCCAGGCTAGGCCCCATAGAGCAGCGCCTCAAGACTCTTGATGTTCTGCCCCAGCTGCAATCGCGCATGTCAACTGCCGAGACATCCATCTCTGAGCTGAAGGTGCAGATGCAAGAGCTAACATCAGGTCGCCTCAGCTCACAGCTTGCACACAACAGCAACAGCACTGACGGTCAGCCCTCCACTACCATCGTAGTTCCCTCTGAGATCGCCAGCCTTCGTAGGGAGTTCGAGGTTATCAAGCATCGGCAAGAAACTTCTCTCAACAGGGCTGTTGTGATAACTGGGTTGCACTACACCCAGGAGAGCTCTCTACATCTACTCGCCTACTCTGTGCTCTCCGCCTTTGACCCTACTGTCCTCAGGAGGGACATATCTGCCATTAGGGTCATGGGAAGAATTAATGCAGCCACCAACACCTCGGCTGCAGACAGCAGGCTACCACCGATTGCTGTCACCCTTTCCTCCCATGCCCTCGTTCGCTCCACCCAGGCAGCAAAAATTAAAAAGGGTAAGCTGCACCTCTCTGAACTCAGCACGGACCTACTGGAGGAAGCCAAGGCTCTAGCCCCAGACCACCAGGGGCTCATTAACATCAATGAGCTGCTCCCTCCACATGTACATAAGCTACGTGTGAGGGCCAGACAGGAGGCCAAGAAAGTACAGGGCTGTAGGACCTACGTGAGGGATGGAAAAATCTTCTTACGTACTGCCGAGGACGGAGGAAGGGCCGCCATCATCTCCACTGAAGAGGACCTACAGAATTTTTTTGCCAAGAGGCCTCCGTGCAACGGCAGCAACGAACGCTAATTTTATGTTATTTATGTTAGCACCATATCACCTTCACCACCATCATCATGCACATCATCATTGCCTTCATCTTCAACCATTTCTAAGGTGACACTGTCCGACGGTTTAAGAGTCTGTCACTTCAATGCTAACTCCGTCACGGGTCACATTGAGGCGGTGAGACTCTTCGTGTCCACTCGTTCCCCCTTTCACGTAATAGCTGTAACCGAAACCTGGCTGGACGACAAGATAAAAACCATAACCCTACTTGACAACTATACGCTACTTAGACGGGACAGAAACATAAATGGTGGAGGTGTGGCCCCCTACATTCATCATTCACTCACTGCCACAGTTCTGACATCGTCTGACGGTGTCTGTTCGGGCAAGCCAGGGAAACCGGAGTATCTTCTCTGTGAAATCTCTGCGGGAGGCCTCTCACCCATCTTTGTGGGTGTTGTGTATCGTTCGCCTCATGCCCCTTTCATTCAAGGCAATGACTTTATTGAAAAACTTACCACACACATGCACAACTACTCCACAAAGATGATAATAATGGGTGACTTCAACGCGGATCAACTCTCCCAATCAGAAGATGCCAAGTTCATCAAGGCTTTCATCGAGGAGAACTCCCTTCAGTCGGTTCCCTATGGTGCTACTTATCATAAACCGGAATCAGACACCTGGCTTGACCTCTGCTTAATCGATGAGCAGGATCGCCTGCTGTCGCACTGTAAGACTGATACACCTTTCATTAATGGACATGACCTTATCACGGCCACTCTCGACGTACAGATACCACGCTACGAACCCAAAACGTACACCTACCGTAACTGCAAAGGAATCTGTGCCGAAAAACTAAGGGCCTATCTCGGCGCTTGTGACTGGTCATCACTCGATACCTCATCACTTGACGCTTGCACCACTACTCTCAACACTAACTTGACTAACGCCATTAATCATCTCGCCCCATTACGTACAGTGACACCTAGACCAAAACATCACCCGTGGTTTACCACGGCTCTTCGTGACCTCCTGAAGGAACGGGACAGACTCTACAGACGGTTTCGCAGATCACGTTTCCCGCTGGATCTGTATTTTTATAGACTAGCAAGAGACGATGCTCATAGACAGGTCGAGGATGCCAGGCTAAAATACTATCACTCACGCCTGTCCTCCCTGACTGATGTCGGCGAGATCTGGAGAGAGCTTGAGAGACTTGGAATTACCACCTCCAAAGATAAACCACCCTCTCGCTTCTCCATTAAAGACCTCAACGCGCACTTTAGCGGAATCTCCAATGATCCGCTGGCTCCTGCCGTAGAGGAATATCTGCACACCCTAGAGGGTCTGAATATCCCCGAGCATTTCAACTTCAGGGAGATAACGGAATCGGACGTCCTAGACGCAGTGATGCACTTTGACTCCCAGGCCAGGGGCAGTGACGGCATACCACAGGTTGTCATTTACAAAGCGCTGCCGGTGCTCGCTCCATTTCTATGTCGTATTTTCAATCTTTGAGCGAGTCATGCTTCCCCTCGGACTAGAAAAAGTCACTAGTGCACGCACTAAACAAAGTAAGTTCTCCTACAACTCTGACTGACTATCGTCCGATCTCCCTCTTGTGTTTCTTGTACAAGGCGCTGGAGTGGCTAGTGCACAGGCAAACTTCTGAATATCTCGAATCAAAACTTTTCCTTGACGCCCTACAGACTGGTTTCCGTACTGGCCACAGCACACAGTCCGGCTTGGTGAGCTGACTGATGATGTCAGGCTTGGCATGAACAAAAAGAAGGTAACACTTCTACTTCTTTTCGATTTTAGCAAGGCGTTTGATACTGTGTGTCACGTCAAGCTACTCAGAAAGCTAATCTCTTTCGGCTTCTCTAAGCAGGTTATCCGCTCGTTCGCCTCTTACCTCACTGGTAGAATGCAGGCTATCATTGGTGATAGTAATGAACTCTCCACTTTTCTTCCATTAAACATAGGAGTACCGCAGGGGTCTGTACTTGGCCCATTATTATTCTCACTATACATCAATGATATCAGCCTTTGTTTAGACATTGACGTATCTCATCTCATTTACGCGGATGACCTGCAAATCTACAGCCAATGCCACCTTGAGGAGTTCGATTCCTGTTCCGAGAGGATGAGTGCTAACGCCGAGAGGATCATGGGCTGGGCTGCACAGAATCATCTTAAACTAAATGTTCTCAAAACGCAGGCGATCGTCCTGGACTCCTCCTATTATATAAATGCCTTACCTTCTACAGCCAACACTTACATTAACATAGGAGCCAGGGTCGAATATCAGTCGTCTGTGCGTAGTCTTGGACTGGTGCTTGACTCTAAACTTACTTGGAAGGAACACGTTACGCAACTGTGTAAGCGCGCACACTCACTTATGTACAGACTATATTTCTTTAGAAAGAGCACCAGTTTCGAGCTACGCAAGCATCTCTTGCAAGCCCTACTATTCCCTATTATCGACTACTGCTCATTAGTATACTGTGACCTGACACAAGAATTGGACACCAAGCTACAGAGACTGGTAAACACAGGAACTCGTTACATCTATGGTGTAAGGAGGGACGAGCATATCACCCCCTACAGGCGCGAGTTGCAATGGCTCTCCACCGCCGGGCGTAGGAAGTATTTTATGGCCTGTTTCCTTAGGAAGCTCTTTAATACCGCCACTCCATCTTATATCATGGCTTTTTTTGACTTCCACGTCGCACTCCGCCCTGTGAGGGGTGAGGTGACCCCTCTGGACATCCCCACCTTCGTAACGGAGACACTGAGGAACTCATTCCATATAAGCGCATCTTATCTCTGAAACTCACTGCCCTCTCATCTACGCAACAATAGGTCATTATCATCTTTCATACGTCAGGCTAAATTATATTTCTTCAATCTTGAGAAGAACTAAAATTACTTTCATATCACAATCTCATCTCATCATCCAATTCTTTCACTCATTCAAACTGTTTCATTAGACATATCACCTTTATCATATTATGTTAAATGTTAAATTCTATTTATTTTTTAATATCTGTATTACTGTTGACGTAATGTTAATGTTATTTTGTACAACAAAACGTACAGAAATAAATCTAATCTCTCTCTCTCTCTCTCTCTCTCTCTCTCTCCTCTCTCTCTCTCTCTCTCTCTCTCTCACTCTCTCTCTCTCTCTCCTCTCTCTCTCTCTCTCTCTCTCTCTCTCTCTCTCCTCCTCTCTCTCTCTCTCTCACTCTCTCTCTCTCTCTCTCTCTCTCTCTCTCTCTCTCTCACCTCTCTCTCACATCTCTCTCTCTCTCTCTCTCTCCTCTCTCTCTCTCTCTCTCTCTCTCTCTCTCTCTCTCTCTCTCTCTCTCTCTCTCTCTCTCTCTCTCATCTCTCTCTCTCTCTCTTCTCTCTCTCTCTCTCTCTCTCTCTCTCTCTCTCTCTCTCTCTCTTCTCTCTCCTCTCTCTCTCTCTCTCTCTCTCTCTCTCTCTCTCTCTCTCTCTCTCTCTCTCTCTCTCTCTCTCTTCTCTCTCTCCTCTCTCTCTCTCTCTCTCTCTCTCTCTCTCTCTCTCTCTCCTCTCTCTCTCTCTCTCTTCTCTCTCTCTCTCTCTCTCTCTCTCTCTCTCTCTCTCTCTCTCTCTCTCTCTCTCTCTCTCTCTCTCTCTCTCTCTCTCTCTCTCTCTCTCTCTCTCTCCTCTCTCTCTCTCTCTCTCTCTCTCCTCTCTCTCTCCTCTCTCCCTCTCCCCTCTCTCCCTCTCTCTCTCCTCTCTCTCTCTCTCTCTCTCTCTCTCTCTCTCTCTCTCTCTCTCTCTCTCTCTCTCTCTCTCTCTCTCTCTCTCTCTCTCTATCTCGCAAGCCCGACACCGCTTGCAAAGATGTCAATGCCGGTGAATAGCCCACACATCAGACTCTCTCTCGTGAACCGCGCGGGCCGTCGAGCCTGGAGTTCCTGCGTGTTGATAGGCCGAACTCGCGCGACGCTGGCTTTGGCCGCGCGCTATTCTGCATCCGAAACTTTCCTCGCCTTGCCAATTTCTCAAAAATCTGCTTCGCGGAAAGCCGTCTGAACACTCACTGTTTATGTTTTATCTGGCTTGTCGAATCGGTCGGAAATTTCTATTTACGTGCTCCCTTTGAATAAATTAATGATAAAAAGTATTACAATCGACGACAGCATGATAGGAAATAACGGGTGAAGCAAGGAACAAGATGTACCTTACTATGAATCTACAACTAATTTCTTAAAGTCTTCGTGGTTACGTAATATGTTATCAAGCCATAATAACATTATAATTTTAGTTCTTGTTCAAGTTCTAATGGTTATTATAGCTTAATATAAAATAAAGCAACATATTGTTCAATTAAACTATACATTTTAAAAGAGCTTAAATTATTTCAGAAGAAGTGGCTGAAACCTTACATAATTGTTGACAAGTTTCTTCGTCTGTATCATTTTCTAAATAAACCAACGTAAGCTCCTCCATAAAAGGCAATTCAACACGGTATAATATTTCTTTGCTTCCAGGATCTAGAAAAATGTAGATATGTATGTCTAGTCTGTCCTTGCTTAATATTTAACAAAAATATTATCTTAAATCATAATATTTTAAAAATATTTAATAAGATAAGAAAAACTTTTAGCAAAATGTGCCAGGGTTGAACCATAACACAAAATATTATTTATATAAATTAAACAAAGGTATAAATAAGATGTTTTTAAAACTATATTTTCGTTTTGTAACGATACTAGTAAAATTCACATTCGTGAAGAGTAGCACAATTTAAATATGCCTTGAATACTAGCACATCTCGCATTCTTGCGGTGACAGTTAGTGCAACTCGGAGCTTCAAAACCATCTGGATACTATTTATTCTATAATTTTAGCTTATTACTATATCATTACTCATAAAGTGCGTATTTTATCTATTGTAAACGAACAACTTGATTGAATACACGGTAGGTGCGAAGATGCCGCCACGTCATGAGCGGTTTCGACTACAAACGTTAGTCATGTATGCAATGTAGATTTCGTGCTTTGTAGCCGTGTTACTCTCATATACAAATTAACGACGAGAGCAGCTCGTCAAACTATCTTTGCGCGGATGGTTACTAGACAGCCAATGGCAATGGTGATGCCCTTACTATCTCAGCATAACCCTGCCGAGTTCGGGATAGAATGGGGAATATGTCGATGTACTTGAAATAACACCACACACAAGTTAAAGAGACTAAGAGTAGATAATGTATTGTCTAAAATTGTGTAATATACAACGTTGAAGAGTACGCAAGGACGTTACGCTATAAGACGAACCGGGAGTTCAATGGCGACAAATCTTGATTTCGGCGTCTTTCTGTTCGTATTAGTAAATGCTCTCGGCTTACGGTTTAGAAGCTTTGCACGCTTTACGCGAACTCCTGTTGGCGACGATTGTCGAACGGTACGCTGGACGGGCGACAAGGAGGCATCCCTTCCAACCATGTAAGCTGGTGATGGATCGTTGGGAGGTAGGCCCAATGTGGAGTCATCATCGTCTCGATGCGCGTCTGAACTTGGCGAGAGGCCGAATTCTTCTCTCTACACGGGTGGTTTCTTGTGTGTGCTTTTTCCAATGTCAGACGCGGCAACATCGTACTCGCGGTCCATGTCGACGTTGCATAGCCGAACGAGCGAGCTTAATTGGAATTTGCGATCGTTCGTTACAATATTTATTTTTAATTCAAATCGTTAAAATTTATAAAAATACTGAAAATATTCAGATCAATCTGAAAATTTAAAAAACGTTTATAAATTAAGTGCAATGTTGGTGGTTGCAGTGCTGGTCTGCTGCTCGTAAACTATCCTTGTCTTGACTCGAACTGCAAACTCCACACTTGGCCTAAAATAACTCACTTTACGCTCTTGGTACACAATATATTTTTTGCATCTGCATCGCATTCATGCTCCCTGTATCAAAAAATATTGTTTGATACATGTGCGAAAATTGATTCTACATTCGTGAGTTTATCACCCTCGCTTCGCTCGGGCGACAAACCTCTCATTCGTGTAGAATCAACTTTTACGCACTTGTATCGAAAACTACTATTTGCCCGCTAAACTGGAACAGTAAGTTGAAAATATTTTGTAGCTATTCCTTTCAATAAAATATCGTAAGAGTTTCTAAAACACTCCCTATGCGGTAATACTTCCCAAAATGTGTATCCTCCTTCCATGTTGATACAATGTTTTTCCGAAAATTTGCATACTGTTCCCGAACTTAATTTTAACTTATCGTTACTCAAACTAACTTAGCACTATTTTAAATTAACGTTATTTTGATTAAACCATGAATACTTTATTTCATGATCCAAAACTATCGACATAAAACGCACCGGATCAAGAGTTGCCCTCAGCGCTTCCTGCAAAATCTACACCTTTTGTTGTTGTAGAATTTATTTTCAGATTAGCTATTGTGTGAATTTTCATTGTTCATGACTTATCTCATAAATATATTCTTGTTCTCCATTTTCCGTAGGTATAAGATGACAGAAAATTTCGCAACTTGATACTGTTCGCTGAATTTCTATTCTGCATTGAATTATCGTGACTTCTTGAAATTCCGCGAGTTGTATCAGCAGTTGAATTCACGGGTATATTGTAAAAGTCACATTCCCCCGAGTCTAGTAAATAGAATGTTGTTATATTTGGTGTTGTGTCGCAGTCATATCCAATGATTGCTTCGTTAATTTTATAGCTTATCATTAATAAAATTATTTTGAAGATCATGGTTCAAAATTTTCTAAAACAGAAAAGAACGTTAGTTTTCTTTTTTTCTATAAATGATTAAGTTATTTGCATGAATTGTATTTAGTTTTCCATTTTTATTTATTATAACATTGCTATTCTCGGTGACATCTAAAATTTCAAAAGGTCCCAGGTTATGTTTTATTTCTAATTTTCCTGGTTTTGGTTCTTTTATGAGCCAGACTTGTTCACCTTTGTTGCCCGCTGTGTATACCTGTATTATAAATTAAGTTAAACGTTTCTTCCGTACCACCCTTGCTGGAGCGTTAAATGCAAACGTTGAAGATCTAACCAATTCATTTATTATTAATTTTTTTGTTTCAGTGATAGCTATTTGCTTCAACGTATATGGTAATGAAAATTGTGGCATAATATTAGATCTTCAGTAAAATTGCTTTTTTTCTAGTTAAATGATTTAAATTTATTGTGTTTAATAGTAAATGTTTCCTCTCTTTTTTACTTAATTTTTCCACTTCCTCAAAACTCCTTTCATTTTGTGACGTTAAATATATAGAACCACAATTCAACGTTTCTTCCTCTTTTGGCAGTGGTAGTCCTGAAATTTCTATGAATGTATCTGGCATATCTTCGATATCAAACATAAGAAAATTGATTTCATGTATTTATTTATTCATTTATTTATTAATCCAGAGTAACAAGGAAATCTACATATAATCATAAATATCATACATAAGTTCCTTACAAGTACCTTCAGAGGCAACTACAATGCCGAACTTATTTTACAATAAACCGCTGTAGCGCCATGAATCCTGCAGAGGAAAAAACAAATTCCTGTTCGCAGGTCTGGAATGAAATTAACTAACATTTGTCGGTTAGTTTTGCTGCGCATAAGCACAGCAATAACCTTCGGCCATACTGCACACATTCACACTAGCATACTAAAAACTGACAAGGATCGCTTATCATTGCCTACACATTCACACGTATATTGGGTATAAGTGCCCTATAGCCTACTTATACTCCAACTTGCCCTACTTATAATTAGACTTACAGTAACAATTACAATGTTGTTGTACATAAGTGCCAACCTTAGATATTGCGTCTTATCCAGTTCTTAAGTAGCTTTCTATTTGTCAATTTTTTCAAATCAAGAAGTTTAAGATCGTTTGTTAGCTGATTATATACTTGGATTGCCTGGTAATAATTGTTTTTGTTGCACGCTTTCAGACTTGTAATATTGATTTTTTAGTTTATTGTAGTGAAATTTTAGGCACTCGTATGCAAAGATTTGAGTTAAGCTTAATGGATTTTCTTATACAAATTTGTTTTTATTGACTATTCTTAGTATTCTATTCTGCAGTTTTTGTAAGAGAGACAAAATGGTTTTATAAGCACCTCCCCATGCAATGTTACCATAACTGATGACACTGTGGAAGAATGCATGGTAAACCATCATCACCAATCATTCTATATAAGATATAAGTAAGATATTTGGTCTTTTTTATTATGTACTCAATATGTTTATCCCATTTTAAATTGAAATCGATATTTATCCCCAAGTATTTACAACAGTCTACCCTAGTTACCCTATCACCATTAATTCTTATACCAAAATATTTAGGAACACTATCACAGTAATTGCCAAACGTTATATATACTGTCTTTTGTATATTTAATGATAATTTATTTAGCGCCAACCATGTGGCTACTTCACTTGAATATCTATTCATAGCACTCTCTACTTCACTCCAGGTATTAGCAGAGGATACAATTGCTGTATCATCCGCATAGGCAATGGCTTTATCCAACATGTCTATTAAGAGATCATTAACGTACAAAATAAATAGTAGAGGTCCTAGAATTGTTCCTTGTGGCACACCAGTGTTTATTGTCATGAAGTCGCTTTTAACGTTTCCAATTCTGATTCTTTGTTTCCTTTCAATTAGGTCAAGTAACTTTTAATTAGGTTATATGCATTGCCTCTAATCCCGTAGTTGTATAATTTGTTTAATAAAAGCTTATGATTAACAGTATCAAAAGCCTTCGCTAAGTCTAGGAATGTAACAGCTATTGGTTTGCTTTTATCTAGATTATCATAGATTTTACTCGTTATGTAGCTTAGTGCATCTGTAGTACCTCTGTTTTTAATAAAGCCAAACTGGTTAGTAGCAAGGATGTTGTTTACAAAAATGAAGTCATAGATTCTATATTAATCTTTCAAAGATTTTAGCTATATTCGAAATTAGGGATATAGGTCTATAGTTAGATACTTCAGTTTTCTTTCCTGACTTGTATATGGGTACAACCTCTGCAACCTTTAAGGCATCTGGCCATATAGTTTCTATAGTAGCCATCACTTTTACCGTTTTAGTATTGATTTCATCAATTCCTCCGTTTTTTAGTTTCATATTATCTATTATTTCTAGAATTTCAATATTATTTACTGGATTTAAAAATATGGAATTGTTGTTCATTGGTGGCATCTTAATTTTAGCATTTGTAGGTGTAACTACATTATCGCTCAGATTTCTTCCTATATCACAGTAGTGGATGTTCATTGAGTATGTAATTTCCTTTGTATTCTCAATCAATCTACCATCCTTCAAGGTAATTTGTTTAATTGTATCCCTTTTTATATCTCTGATTCCAATTTTATTATTAATAGTTCTCCATAATTTCCTTGGATTATTTATATTTCTTCCAATTTCTTCCTTATCATGTTTAATTTTGGCTAGCTTTATTATTTTGTCTAGTTGTTTGGTATAACTCTTATATGTTAGTCTATAGCTATCATTGTCGGGATTGCTTTTCATATTCTTATACAATTGTTCCTTTTTATCACATGATACCATAATTTCTTTCGTAATCCATTCTTTCCTAGGTTTATTTTTTACATTTCTAGAATTTCTAGAGTTTAATGAGTATTTGGATTTATTCAAGCAATCTTGGATTTCCTTAATAAGTACATTAATGGCATCATTATGATCATGCATTGATTCTGTAATGTACCATTCTTTTGAATTCGCTACTCTTACTAGTTTTTTGTCATTATAAAAATAGTTTGAAAGTAGTTTGAAAGTATTAATTTTAACTGAGTTATTTTTAATAAAAATGTTGTCAATGCATGTACCTTGGAGCCCATTATCTGATGATCTAGTCGTATTTTTAAATCCAGGGAAAAATCCCTTTTCAAGAAAAGTATTCAAAAACTCAAGGCTGATATCATTCTCTTCCATAATATTTATATTAAAATCACCAATGATCAGGTGATTTTTGTTGTTCCTAATATTTTACAGATATTTTTTCATATTAAAGATAAATTCATGACAGCTAAGTTCATGTGATCTACATACAGCTGATATATCTAATATACTATTATTATTTAGATAAATTTGAGTGTTTTTTTTTCTGTTCCCAAACTCAATTATGTTGGTTGATTCATTGACATTTTCACTTATGTATACGACTACACCATCCGATTTATTTATTCTATTATTATTGTAATATATTTTGTAACCTGGTAGTACAAATGCTTGTATATTGACTAAATTCCAGGTTTCAGTGCATATTATTATGTAAGGTTTGATACTCAGACTCTCAACAAAAATATTTAATTTACTATAATTTGCATTTAGGCTTCTTATATTTACATAAAGTATTAAACTATTATTTTTATCCATATATCAGTTGAGAACCTTAATATTACTAAAAGATTTTTCTTCTTGAATTAGTTCTTTTTGTATTTCTTCAATAAAATCAAAATGTTGCTCCATTATGTTGCGTGATTATTTCGTTGATGTAGCAGTATGCAGGAGGGGCTCTTGTGTAGATTCGTCTGTGAGTTCCTTGATGTCATCTGAGTGGGTTTGTACATTCGATTTATCTTAGTTCGATGTTCAAAATTACCCACATTATCCCAAGTTGGTAATGTAGGTTTGATATGATAATCGGTCATATCGATTTGCTTCTTAACCTTATTTCTTAATATCATACACATGTTAAAATCTGTTGCATGATGATTAATATTTAACTTTGTATTAAATCTATTGTTGCTAAATACGCAGTTTGTGCACCTAGTTATGTGATTTGAACATGTTGGAGTATCATGTTCTTCAGCACAATTTAGGCATACCTTTTCATTTCTGCTGTTTATTCCATTGTAGCCAAACCTTCCACAGTTAAAACATGGTTTTGTATTAATAAGATCAAAGACTTTGCAGTTCTGATATCCCACAATATTTTATTGTTATTCTTAATGAGCTTGTATAGTTCAGCTGGTACTTCAGCAATAACTGTGTCCATGTTGTTTCTCTTATTTGTGTACATATGTAGTACCTGACACTTTGCGTTGAGATTCTTAAAGTTCCTGTTATTTATATCTGTTTCAATTTTTTTAGTATCCATCTCTTCATAGTTGTCTATCCCAACTATTTTTATCTTTGGTTTAGACAATTGTTTAATTTCAACTTTGCACATATCAGCTAGCTTACTGCTTAGTATTTTTTCAGCTGCCACCACACTCTCATTACTCATGCAACTTATGGATAACTCATTATCATTTTTCATAAAAATTTGTTTAGCCTGAATTGCTTGTCCTTAATTATGTAGTGTGCAACTCATTCTTTGATGTTTGTTTTATCTTCCTTGTTTTTCTTTTTAATTATTAGTTTGGGTACTCTTTTTGGCAGTGGTTTGGCTGTTGTTATTATATCAGCAAAAGTTGGTTTACTTGGGTGATTATAACTATAGAATACCTCATCTTTCTGTTTCTTATTCAATTCCATTAATACCTCGTTCTTCTCCTGCATTTCTTTGTTTAATTGTCTCAACAATACGTTCTCTTTTTTTAACAGCTCTAATTCACAGTCGATATCAGGACTTCCACCCCGGGATGGTGAAACAAGGATTGTCTTACTTTTTTCTTGTATTTCAGATAATATTTGTTTTCTTATTTCATCTTCACTCCTACTTTTAATTTGGGCAATAATCATTCTATTATCAATTCCATTAAGTGATTCGTCATCTTGGCTAGAGGTTATGTTATGCTCCGAACACAGTACTAGTGTGTTTGTTAAGAATTTCCCACCTGGAATTTTTTGAAAATCACTTTGGTGGTACACACTTTCACATATAATGCACAACACAATTCCGACTTTTTGTTTCGGGTGACATTTAAAGAATTTTTCCGATATCCCATCAGGAGGACGTGTCCCTACCGTCGGCTCCATATTTACTTGTATAACGTAGATATTTTTTATCTCCTTCAAAATCGACATTATTTTTATAATACAAAATCTATATTTTTACGAATGTCGGGAAATTTTGTATGGAATACTTCTTAGTTTCTTCTTTTTCTACACTTTCAAGAGTTTCATTAATGTTTCCTATAAACTGTTGAATGTTTGACTTTGAATCATGAATAAACTCTGTAAGTTTTACATTACTCCAATTACTCGGCAGTGCTCCTTTCGAAATTTCTTTCAAGACATCTGCCAAGTCATCTGAGCATTCTAAGCCATTTTTGTTTCCTGAAATTCCGCTATTTATATTATCCTGAATTTTTTCTACTATATCTAGTACTTTTCCTAAATCTCGTTGTACTGTAATATTTTCTACTTTAGTTTCTTGGGTACTTGTTTCTTTTTCATCTTTTTTAGTTACGATGCTGGTATTTATTTGGTTTATATGCATTGTTGATTTTAAATAAATTTTTGTATTATTTATTTCTAAATATCCCTTATCTACTCTTCATTTTTGTTAATATAATATATTTCATTTATTGGTAATTTTATGATCCAAGAGTACATATAGCGTTCTCTGTTATTCCTGATATTAATATTTTTCATCTTTATTTATATGATTTATTGCTATATTTTGTTTTTTAATAATGTTTAGTTGCGCACCACTATGTACCAATAATCGATTTATTTTCTTCGAGTGTTGTTCTTCTACTTCTATATATTGCAGTAAATTTTCAAGTTTCAATAAGTATGTCTGTAATGTTTTCTATACCTTACTTTTGGTAATTTCTTCTAAATTTTTGTCTTCTTGCATTGTATTAATAATTTTATTACTAGTTATTTGTAGCGGGAACGCTTTATCATTGTCGTCCCTTCATAGGCATACCGTCCTGGAAGAGAATTGCAGTTTCCCTGCTTATTTTTGTTTCTAAAACATCTTTTTGCTGTATTATTTGTATTTTTGCATATTGAACAGAATTCTTCTTGCTCTCTTTCTAGCATTTTAATCTTTTCACAATTATCTATTTTGTGTCCAGAATGTTGCAGTACTGACAAAATGATTGCAGTCCAAAATTAGACGAGAATGCAAATCCATCGACCGTTGCGTCAAAAAATCGTCTCACAAAATTAATCAACTTTATAGAGTCCGTAGAAAGTCGAAATTTACCATCGAAAAGAGAAATGTGCCTAGTGCAAATCGTTTAATAACGAAGGAAGAATAGATCGTATGCATATTTTGTGAAAAAAAGGGAAATAAAAGCGCTATGTGTATGAAAGCCAAAAGTATGATATAGTGATTCGGCCACACTGCTTTCAAGTGCCCCAACTACAGTGAAGTAACTGCGGTTCTGGGAAACTTGAAACTGGGGGCGCAGAAAGAGGCCATCCTGCTCCTCCAGGCAAACAATTTAGCAGGCCGAGGCTAGGAAGGAGAGTGACATTCTCGCCATCTCCTCCAGAAGTCGTTTTGCCAGGAAATGGCGATGACGAGGAGTCGTTGCGTTTCGAGGAGTTAAAGAAAATCGGGCAGTCGGTAGAGACACTCTTAGAGGGGAGCGGTGGGGGAATATATAAGAGAAGATGAGAGCTACAAGAATCCGTGGCCGATGAGCGAGAAGAGAGCGAGGGGCCTGGTTGGTGAAGGGGACAAAAGAGTCCTATTTCATGAAAAATTCAATTTCTTTTGTATGATATTTTGATATAAAAATTCACGTAGTATGAGCTATCCAAACCGCTTATTAAAAAAAATGTTATTACAAAGTTATAAGCTCAATACTAAACCAATCTTTTTAACGTTTTTTCGAAAAATCGCGTATTTTTAATTTTTTCTTAATTATTGAATAAATAAATAAAAAAAATTGTAACTTTTAATATTACTTTTAAAAAGTATAATATATAAGTCATATATATATTTTCTTACGTATATTTTAATAAAAAATTAGACGTGTATACGTTTAAATAAATTAATTTAAGCGTATACTAAAATCTTGTAAATACTATACAAGACGCATCTAACAAGTTAAATTGAAATTTGATATAGGCGCTGCGCACCCCCTCTTGATAAAGGTTAGAGCGCATGCGCGACAGTGTTGTTGGTGAATCAGTTTGTTTCTGTGCATTGAAGCTAACCCATCCTGTACAAATGCTATTACTACAATTATTTTAAAATGAATATGAAATATACTTGTGATTATTTTCCTCATTGATTTTAGTGTATTTTATTTATTTATAAATTAAATAGTAGTGAAAAAGTGTAAAGAAAAAAGTGCAGTAAAGAAAGTGTAGTGAAAGAAATGTAATAATAGTGAAAAAAACAGAGCAGGAAAATTGTCTGAATTTATAAAATAAAGAAAAGTGTCAAGTGTTAACATGAGTTTAATGTGTAATTGAATGATAAACAATGGCTTCTCATAACGATGCAAAGGCAAGATTTGCATCTACTCATCCGGATGCCAAGTACTCCTATGGCAGGATAAGGAAAAGACCAAGAAGATTTTTAGAAATTTCATTGAGGATCAACAAAAATCGTTCGCTTCCAACTTCTATAGAAAATAGATCTCAAAAAAACTATTTCACAATTCATGTGATGGGCAATAAGTATGGTGAATTGCACGACAACAACAGAAGTCTATAACTATAACAGAAGTATACAACAACTACAGAAGTATACGACTAACAACAGATTAGTGATTGCAGTACGTACTCTTGGTCATCTGACAGGTGAGTTTACGTATACGCATACACACATGAGTGGCATAAAATTTTATATTAAGATACGTAAGTATAATGTTTTGAGTTATTGAGTTATATATTAAGATTTTAAGATATCTGGTAAATATAATTAAAATGTTTTTTCTAAGTTCCAGGTAAAAATTATCATACAGACCTGGTATGGTATGATCAAATATATCAATAGTGAAAATGTTGGTCTTGACAACTGGAAGAAGACATAATTTGGTCAACTTAATTTACTGTTTGGTTATTAAAGTTATAATTTTAATCGTGATTCTAAACTTTAATGTTGATTTTTACTAAAATTGATTTTTCTTGATTTCAGCTCACTGCCCGTAGGATTCCAGGAGAACAAATGGATGAAATGAGCTGAAATTTTTTTACAAGTTCTATACACCTGTCATTCTTATATAAATGTTGTGATTTTAATTTGAATGTGCAGAAGTTGTTTCATAAATTAATTAGTAGTAAAATTTATCGACAAAAAATAATAAACAATATAGTGTTTTGGTTGTAAAACAACTTCTGCGCATTCAAATCCAAACCACATTATTCATATAAGAATAATAGGTGTATAAAACGTGTAAAAGAAATTTGAGCCTATTTCATTCATCGGTTCACTTGGAATCTTACGGAGAGAGCCAAAATACTTTGCTGGGTATACGTACTGTCACCACTATCGGGTAGGTGAATATGAAGCATATGAGGGTTCAAATTGTAGGTAATTTGACCTACAATTATTATAGAAAACATCTTTTCATAAAATTTAATTTATATATTAATTTTACTTTTTTTATTTTTCAGGTCATAGGACTGTTTTGTCCCCTTAAGCTACGCGGGCGAGAGTGCATTGGAGACGGGGGCAGAAGCTTATACTTCATTCACCGATCTTTCTCCTTTCGAAACGCTAGTCCAGCCAGGAGAAGAGATCTCAAGCGACACGCTATATGCTGCCGCTGGAGTAAATACAGAAAAGCGTAATTTCCTGATAGTGTGACTAGGTGGACAGGACTACTAAGCCTT
This sequence comes from Muscidifurax raptorellus, assembly GCA_020010945.3. NCBI lineage: Eukaryota > Metazoa > Arthropoda > Insecta > Hymenoptera > Pteromalidae > Muscidifurax > Muscidifurax raptorellus. Next base: position 183,532 of record JAHUUD020000045.1, read on the forward strand.
CCTAGATTCTGACGCTACGTTGTCATTGATCGATTCGGAGATTGCGGAAAAATGCCGAGATCGATTGAAAAAGAGTACTCTGTCACGTACTGCAACCGGGCGTTTCAGCAGGGTACGTGGAGAACTTGAGGTGATGGTGGATATTGGAGGAGAGGTGAATGCTGATTGATTTTTACCAGAAGTTATGTTACGAGTTTAGTGTAATAACCGATCACAAAAGCCTGCAGTGGTTGAGAAACCTGAAAGATTCGTCCGGCCGTCTTGCGAGATGGCCGATTGAGTTGCAGCAATGGGAGTTTGATGTGATTTACCGCAAAGGTGAATTAAATCATTTTCCGGATGCTCTTTTCCGAAGCGGTGAACACAACGGAGACGACGTCGCCGCTTTCGAGGAGATTGTCAATCCGGAATATCTCAAGCTGCGTGAGTAAGTGGAAAATTTTCCGCAGAAATATCAGGGCTGGAAAATTGAGAATGGCATACTGTATCGTTGGCGTAACGATCCGCTGTTCGATCAAGTCAGGCATAGAGAAGAGGCGTGGAGATTAGTGGTACCAGATGAAAAGAGAGAGAGAGAGAGAGAGAGAGAGAGAGAGAGAGAGAGAGAGAGAGAGAGAGAGAGAGAGATGAGAGATGCACATTGCCTGCCGTCCTCGGGTCACTTGGGAATTGAAAAGACATACGACCGAGTGGCTTGAGAGTACTACTGGCGAGGCGCATATCACGATGTATATCGCTTTGTGCAAGAGTGTGAAGAGTGTCAGAAGTACAAGGTACTGCAGAGTAGTGCGAAGGGACTCATGGGACGGCGAGTTGTCGAGAGGCCATGGGCCATCGTCGCAGCCGATCTTATGGAGTTTCCGCCGAGCAAGAACAGGTTAAAGTATCTCGCCGTGTTCCAGGATTTGTTCACGTACTGAATTGAATTGAAACCTTTGCGGAAAGATGCAAACCCAGTAGAGCGCACAAATCGCACGCTAAGGACGATGATCGCCACTTATGTCAAGGACGACCATCGCGATTGGGACGTGCATTTGCCGGAGTTCCGATACACTATTAATACAACCGTGCAGGCATCTACTCGAGTTTCCCCGGCTTTTTTTAATTACAGGCGACATCCTCGTTTCGTGTTAAGTTTACGCTGGGAGGTCAAGAAAGAGGAGCCAGTTGAGAGAAGAGAGCCAGAGGATTGGGCCGAGAGAGTGAGGCGATTAGATGCGCTGAGAGACCTCGTGACTAAATTCACGACGAGAGCGGCAGAGGAGCAGGAGAGAATATACAATAAGGGACGGAAGGACGTGCGTTTTCAGTTGGGAGATTCGATTATGTGTAAGACTCACGTTTTGCCTAATGCCACAAAAAGCAGGTCGAGAGAGTTACCGCCACACATGGAAGGCCCGTATGAAATTATCGTGGTTAAATCCCCAATTGTATACATACTGGGCCAAGGGGATGGTAGTTCGAGGCGGCTGACAAAACGTGGATGAACTCAAGCGGTGGATACCACAACGTAAAACGAGAGCAAATTAACTAAAGTAATTATGTTTCAGGAAAATGGAGGAGCACGCCGAGGAGAGCGGGCCAGGATCACATCCAAGCCCGCCCCTGGATGCAGAAGTCAGCAGCCAAGGAGAGCCAGTCTAGAGCGTGTCGTCATGGCCGACCTTCGCACAGGTGCTGAAGACACCTCCGAGGGCAGTCGCACTAACGACTCTGCCCTTCCCACCAACATCGCCAGGAACGCCAGGTAGTCTAGGGAGGAGGATGACCAGCCTGAGGATAGGCATCGCCACTCCGAGGCTTCGCCTCCCTCTGGCTGGTGTTCCAGAGGAACCGAAGAGAGAAAATGAGAGCCCTTCGAAGAGTCAGTCGGGGCATGAGTTAGAGGAGGAGGAGAAGGAGAGAAAGGTGAAAAAAGCTATGGAAATTGGGAGCGAGATGATCAAGAACCTGAGTCGAGCGGTGTTGCTGGGCGCAATACTCCCGCGACTGGGCGCGATTTGCCAGGAGCTTAATGCTAATGAAGTTCCGTTGGTTTTGGCTGAAACGGAGGGGCTAACACCATCCGAGATAAGCCAGGGTGAGAAGAGCGACGAGGCTGAGGAAAGTCGAAAGGTCCAGCGGGAATTGGAGCGATACATCGCCGATTCCTGTGGGTAAGAACGGCAAGACCCGCTTTCGAGGCTCGACGAGCCCATGGACTGGTGGGAGGATGACGTAGAGGGTGGAGAGCCAGAGACTGGGGGAGATAAGAAAAAGAAGAAGAGGAAGAAGAAAAAGAAGAAGTATAATCCGAATCGGCTGCTCACCGTGGACGATTACTTCCCGGCACATCTGGGGCCGAGTGACGACGAAGAGGAGGTGGGCCCACCGCTGAAGGGTTTCTTCGTGGGAGTCTTTGGCGAAACAGTCATGAGTGACTGGTCGGAATGGACCCCAATACCTCGGGTGGAGGAGACTTCATTTCCAGCCGAGAAACGAGCTGATCGTCGTGCTGTCTCGAGAGCCGGTGGAGGAGTATCAAAGAGAGCGACGTCTTCGAGTGGAGCTGGCAGCTAAAGCAGCTGAAGAGAGGCAGCTGCAGCACCACCAGCAGCGTGAAGAGGAGTACCAGATGCAGCTCGAGAGAAGGAAGCAGAGGCAGCTGGAGAAGGAGTTGGAGCAGCAGCAACGGCAGCTTGAGCAGCGACAGCAGCTCGAAAAGCAGCACCGGCTGGTTATTATTGTTTGTACGACTATCTTGTACTCAAACAAAGGTATTTGAACAGTTTTAAAAAATGTACACCCCCAGAAACCGAATTACAAGTCCGAGAATTCCACTTACGCGTCGAGCAGGGTGGCTTCGGACACCGGAAGCAGCGGTGGCTCGAACAACAGCAGCAGCTTGAGAGAGAAAAAGAGCAGCAGAAGGGAAGTGTAAGATATAAAATTTAAACTCACTATTCAAACTTGATGAAACTTTATGAAACTTGATTAAATCTTTTTATTCTATTAAATATTATTGATATAAATAAATATTTCATAAAACTACCCAGGCGGAACAAATCCTATGCGTATAAAACTTATTGAAACTTATCAAAACTTATTAGATTTTAATAATAGTTTAAAAAGTGTGGAATTTGGAATGTCATGATGGTTTATAACATTTTATAACGTCTGTGAGCATAATAATTAGCATTTTGAAAATTGTATAAAAACCTTAAAGCTTTTATTACATTGCTATGTATGTTGCTTTTATAACATTTCGAAAAATGACGAAAACAGGTGATTATAAACATAAGTTTCAAATCATGATATAAGGAGAGAAATTAAAATTTATTTTGTAATAGTTCTTAACAGTTATAAGATTTTTAAAAACATATGATTGTTTAACTATCTGAAAATGTAAGTTATAAAAAATTTGACGCTACGACAAACTGCTATAAATACTAATCAAATGAAAATGGCGAATTAAATTTTCAACAATTGATAAGGACCGAGATTATACACTATAACTTTTTTGTTTTACAAATTTCATTATTATAAACAATAAAAAGTTCTAGGAAAGTTTTTTGTAAAAATTTTTGTTTCTTATATAAATTTTTTAACAATAATCGTAATAATTGTCAAATTTTGATATAATTTGTATTTTTGACGAATTAGTAAAATCAAGCAAGTTTAAAAATGACAATTTATAAACTTAAATATTTTAGCCTTATTATATAATTTTAGTATGATTGCTAAAACGAGGAAGTATCAAACAGGTCGACCAAAAAAACTCAAGAGATTAAATAGTAATAAAGGTGGGAGAAAACAAATTGATTTAGAAAATTTTATTTATTTATTTATTTATTTATTGACCATATAACATATGCCTTATAAAAGAGGCATCCTACAGAGACAAACTTATTGTCTGTACATAGGGATGGTACATACATAAAAATTTAAAGTCTAAACTAACTTAAAAAATAAAATGAGATCCAATAAGATGTTGAGCCATCTTATTGGAATCTGTTTCAAAATTCCCGCAAAAGTTAAGCAACAGTATAATATAAAAATTCTTTTTAACTATATAATATAATTTTCTCTTATAAATCTTTTCAGTCTCTCCTTGATCGAGACTTTGCTAATCACTAGAGTTTTCAGATCATCTGTTCAAGTATTAAAAATATTTATAGCTACAAAATAGCTGCTTTTTTTAATTATGGTTTTCTCAATAATTGGAAGCTGGATAATTTTTTTCCTAGTATTGCTTGTGCTATTCATATATTTATCTCTTATCTCTTAACGTAGCATAATGATAGTTTATGGCCTCTAAATGGAATAATTGCTTTACGGTAAGTGGAGGGGATTGTTGGTGAAATTGATTTTTATTTATAATCTCTAATAATTTTCTTTGTATACCCTGTATTAAGTACAGACAATTACTGTACGCTCCACGCCAAGCAATTATACCATAAATAATTAGACTTTTGAAAAAAGCATAATATATCATATTTAGAGTCTTGTTGTCCATTCTATACCTAATTTTTGCAAAAATAAAAATTAAATATTTCGTTTTCATAACTATCTAGTTTACATGCTTATTCCATTTCATGTTATAATCAAAGATTAGGCCTAGATACTTATAATTTTCTACTCTCTTTAGTGTATTATTCCCTATCTCGATATTTAGCGAGTCAGGAACGCTATCACAGTAGCTACCACACGTAACGTAAACCAATTTATTAACATTTAACGATAGTTTATTTACAGTAAGCCACATTGCAACTTCACTAAGATATGTGTTCATTTTATCCTGTGCTGAGGACCACGAGTCATCACTTGCAATGATGACAGTGTCGTCTGCATAGGAAACAATAGTACCCTCTTGCATACCTCTCAGTAGATCATTTAAGTATAAAATAAAAAATAAAGGTCCTAATATAGTCCCTTGTGGGATACCAATTGATATATCTTTATATTCACTTTTCAAATTCTGTATTTTGACGCATTGTTTTCTATCTGAGAGATAGCTGTTCATTAGTTTTAAGGCACTGCCTCTTATTCCATATCTCTCTAGTTTATCTAGAAGCTTTTTGTGGTCCACCATATCAAACGCTTCTGTCAAATGCAAGAAGGCAGTTATGATTGTCTTGGATTTATCTAATTTAATGTTATTCCTTTGTTTTTAACAAAACCAAATTGTTTTTCTGATATAACATTACATTCAGTCAGAAACAAATACAACCTATTATACATGATTTTCTCAAATATCTTCGCAATGTTCGATATTAGTGATATCGGTCTATAGTTCGATATACAGGACTTGTCACCAGCTTTATAGATGGGAACAATTTCAGCCTGTTTAAGCGCAGTTGGCCACGAAGCCTGTTGTATACAAATATTAAAAATATGTTCCAAAGGTTCAGCTATGTAGTTTACTAATAATTTGATTGTTTTTGCATTGATATTATCAACGTCTCCAGATTTGTTTTTTAATGATTCTATGGTTTTTCGAATTTCAATACAGTTTGTAGGGTATATAAAAATTGATTTGCTATTTCTTTCTGGGAGCTTTTGTTGATCTATATCTAAATCTGGAATTTGATTACTCAAGTCGATACCTATTTTGCAAAAACAATCAATCATGGAGTTTACTATGGCAGATTTGTATTCCATTTTTTGGTTATTTACAACTAAATAGTCAGGTGACTTGTTTTGTTGCGCGTTTTTACCAAGCTTAGCATTAATAATGTTCCATAGCTGTCTTGGATTGCTACTAAATTTTTTTATTTCATTATTATCAAATTTGTATTAAGCATCTTTGATGACTCTATTTAAGGTTTTTTCGTAGTTTTTATATTCATCTTTCAATTCCAAATTAGTTGGGTTCATTTTCCATATTTTATACAAATTTTCTTTAATTTTGCAAGAGATTTGGATTGCTTTAGTTATCCAATTTTTCCTTAGCGTTGGTTTGTTATTTTTTTTCTTTAATTTTATGGAATATGAGGCCATCTCAAGACAGTCATGTATCAATTGTATCAATTTGTTTAAAGCATCATTCGGATCCCGTATTGCAAAAACTATCTGCCAATCAATATTTCCAGCAATATTTTGTAATTTCCTATAATTAATGCATTTGTTATCTGTTTCGCTTGGCCTCTGTAACTTAATCTGATCTATACTTATTAATAACGTTTAATGATCGTTAAAAGGAATATTTAGCTTAATAGATTCAACTTCAATACTTGTAGTTTTAGCGAAACAGTTATCAATGCACGTTCCCTTCTTATTATCTAAGGATGGCCGAGTATTTCTTCTGAAATACGGTACATATTCACGCTCAAGATAGTTCATTAGAAATTCCTGACTCATTGATTTGTCACTAGCCTCCAAATTTACTGCATTATTATCTAATATATCAATATTAAAATCACCAACAATACAATAATTTTTAACATTTCTATGTTTTATCAAAAATTTTTTAACGCTATTAACAAATTCAGACTTTGATATGTCATGGCACCTATACATAGCAGATATTACAACTGATTCTCCTGTCATAAGTTTTATGCCAGTACTCACAACGCTCAATCTGTCAACTACATCAATTTTATTATTGCCATATATATTGTTTCTTAAATAAATTAAGACGCCATCCGCCTTATTAATTTTATTCTCATTGTAACAAATTTTGTAGCCTTGTAGTTGATAGTATTAAGCAAATTGTAAATTCCAAGTTTCCGTGCATACAATTATACACGGTTTTCTTTTTAAAGACTTTACAAAAAATTCCAGTTTTTCAAAATTAGCATTTAAGCTTCTAATGTTTACGCATAAAATAATGTTTTGTTTTCTACTTAGTGTCTTATTGAGTTTTTTTACATCATCAACTTCAAATTCAAACTTGCTTATATCTTCAACACTGATGTCTTGATCCATTGCTATTTCTTATTTCTCCGTAGTCTTCCTGCTATATCTGAATATCGATTGAAGCGACGTTGACGAAATTCCTGAAGCATTAGCTACCATGTCTCTTTCAGACGTTTCTACACTGCCGATATATCTTGGTATTGTAGGTTTAATTGTATAGTCTGTATAATCAATTTACTTCCTTATCTTAGATTTCAAGATTTCACATTCGTGGCTATCTATTGCCACATGTTCTACGTTGAAATTTGTTTTATAAGTATCATTACTGAAAACACAGTTTGCAAACTTAAACTTATTTGTTTTGCAGTCTCTTGTTTTATGCTCACCAGCACACTTTAGGCAAATATTACTATTTTTACAGTTGGTGCCATTGCGACCAAATCTGCCACGATTAAAATATGGTTTAACATTAATATAATCATAAACTTTGCAGTTTTGATATCCTACAAAGAGTCTATTCTTATTTTCACTGATGTTTTGGTATATCTCAGCAGTCACTTCCAATATCACAGACTGAAATCCAGTTTTATTGTTCTTCTAAGAATTCAGAATCACATTTTTTTTTAAAAGCACTAAAATTTCTCTCATTGATATCGTGTTCAATTGTATTGTTGTCCATATTTTCGAAATTATTAATTCCTACTACCTTAACATTAGGATTTTCAACTTCTTCTCTGTTTATATCACATACGTCTGCAAGTTTACCCTTTAATAGTTTATGTGCTTTGTTGACACTTTCCTCGTTTAGTAGGTTTATGACTATCTCATTTCCTTTTTTAATAACCTTTTTCGTTTGTATGGATTTGTCCTTTATCAGATAATGGGATACCATTTTGTTTAAACTATCAATACTTTCGTCTTCATCTGTTTTTTTTTAATATTATATTAGGAACACGTTTAGGCTTTTGAATATTTTTAATACTTAACACTGCTTCAGCAAAAGTTTTGCTTCTGACCGACACTGCTTCATTCCTATTTTTGTCTAATAATTGCTCCAATATTTCGTTATTTTCCTTCAATTCTGAATTTAGTTCCTTTAAAAGAGCATTTTCACGCTTCAAGTTGACATCTATTAATTCACTATTATCTTCTGATAGATCATTTTGTAAATCTTGCAGTAACTGCTTTCTCGTTTCATTTTTTTCAAAATGCTTCACTTGAGCGATTACAATTCTCGCATCGTTACTCAGCGATTTACTGTGTAATTTTGAGGTTAGGTCTAGATCCTCATGTTCATGACAGATTCCCAGAACTGAACTCAATAGTATTGCGTTCTCGTTTTTTACAAAATCACTCTATGATATACTTCTTCACAAATAATGCACACTACCAACTTAACTTTTTGTTTAGGATGACATTTATAAGTTTTTTTTTGTCACGAAGGAGCGAGCCTCCGTTCACCGCAGCCATCTTGATATATGTATTCTTCACTAAGTACCGTCCATCGACGTGCTCATAAACTTCTTGATCAGAATAATACTGATCAAATAATACTGATACAAATAGTTTACGGCATACTAAAGATACAGCTTTAGCATTTTATTTAGATAATGATTACTCTAAAAATAAGTATGTAGCTCTGGTGAAAGATAGTCGTTCAAGAGGTTGCAATATATATCCTTCTTATCAAATATTGCATGACGAAATGTTAATGTGTCATGTAAATAACTGTAAATCGTCAGAAATTGAAGTTATCATACCGCTTCAAAGTTTACTTAATAAGAGTGCTGAAAGATTATGTGAAAGTGTTGCTTTAGATTATAATGAAAGAGACTTAAAAAATTTGCGTTTAACTGCTACATTAGGATTTGATAGTTCAGCGGGACATCTAAACCCACAACAAGGCTATGAAAATACTACGAATGAATGTTATGAATCTCATCAACATTTGTTTATTACTTGTGCGCTCATCATTCAATTAATTTCAAGAACTAATGGTAAATATAACAATGATTGAACAATACATTTTATAATAAGTTTTAACCTATACATTTTATAATAAGTTTAATAAGTTTTGGGTATACTTAGATGTATAATCATTAAAAGCATGAAAAAAGTTTTTTTTATTAATTTTCTTTTGTTCAGATAATTGCTTATGGTTAAATCCTACTCCTCAGAGCTATAGATTTTGCCGTCTAATTCGAATAATCTTTGAAAAAGAAACTGAAGAAACAATTATTAACGAGTTGAATAGAATACAATTTGAGATTGAGTCACTTATTTCATATCATTTTGTTGTGTCAAACAACAAAAAAGCTTTAGTAAAATTTATCATATCAACAACAATGTTTGATGGCAAATGCGTCAACGCAATTGTTAGTAACAGATCTACAATAAGATGTCCTATGTATTTGGAATCATTACACAGTTTTAATAATTTGAAATAAAAATTTACTTCAAACGAATCATCATCTCAAAACAAGGAATAGGTCTTTTGTATATCCAAATAAAAACATTTGAACATCTACAACTGTCATATAAACAATCTGTTAAAAGTTGGAATATTTCAAGGAGATTAAAAGGTATAACTATATTATTTTTTAAAAAAGATGGATCTTTCTTACATAGGAAAATGTAAAATATTAAGTTATATCGGTTATGCTATAAAAAATAGTATATTGTGCAACTAGGGGGGGGGGGGATTGGCTTTTGCTTGCGAGGGTGATGTTTTGAGCACGAGTGAGAGTCCAGGGCCTGAGACGGACACGAGTGTTCAAAACATCACCCGAGTCTGAAAAAGCCACTCCCCCCTTGTTGCACACCGTGCTTTTTTGAGAAGGGCAAGAAAAATAGGTACTTTTTTTGTATATGAGAAGAAAATAAGAAATTAAAAACTGTATAACTATTAAAAAATTTTTTTTTAATTTTTCAACATTTTCAAAATTTTAAAATTGTTAAAACTAAAATTTTTGATAATTTTCAAACTTTTGAGCAGCGGGAGGAAAAAAACTTTTCCTCCCGTTACAGCGTAGTACTTTCCTACAACTTTTCCTCATTATATTACAATAAAATCTTAATATAATCTGTTCATATTGTAGATGAATTCGAAGTTCGTAAAAAAGAAGTACAAGCAAAAATTAAACTGAAGTTTGGCATCAGAGTTGATCAAGTTCTTCAAGGGCATGGCACAACTAATACGGGTAATCTAGCTCGAAAATGTTTGAATTATCCAAGAGAATTTGCAAATTGTCTAAAACTTAATGAAAGATTGTTTTGTAACTTAGCAACTATAATATCGTTGTGTCGATGCAAAGAATCGTTAAATCTAAGTTTTGTTGATATATTATGTAATGATACAATAAGAATTTCTTTTAATTTGTATCCATGAGCGCGCATGAGCCCCACTGTACACAAATCACTTGTACATGGATGCGACATTATAACAGATGCTCTAGAAACAAGCCATAAATTTATTAGGAAATACATACATGATTCAGCATGCACGTCAAAGTAACCGTAAATTCCGAATTATTGACGTATTTCAACGTATGATATATTTAAGCGATCCAAAAATTTCTCTTATAAATATTAATGATCGCACAAAGAAACATAAATTAGAATTGATTAATGATACCAAGATATTTATGAACTAAAGGTTGGTAAATAGATCATTTGTAATATTTTTAAATGGTTTTTGAATAAGATTATTCTACTGTAGTAATTTAAAGTTCATAAACTAAATTTTTGAATTAATTTAAAACAGATTAAATGTTAAAAAAAACTATAAATTTAAAATGTATTGAAACAAGTCGATAAAAATTTAGCTTTAATAAGAAGCTATTTACTTAGATTTATAATATTTCCTTTAATAATTTATTTTCAGGAAGAGCTTAAAAACAGGTCAATATGAAAATGAAGTTGTATTTATTGAGGATGTAATGAGAGTTTATACCGCGGCTTACCAACTGTCTACGCAGTACCGAAATTATGACGACTTTGAAAGTAACATCCCTAAGAAAATCAATTTTCACGATTCGGAGCCGAAACGAAATGAAATACAGTATTCATACGAAACGAACGACACGTATTTTCCCAAAACAACTATTTAGAATGGGAGAATAAATGCTCCTCCTAAGTGTAGCTACGCTAAGGCACCCGAACCCACGGGTCCTATAAGTATTTTAAAACGGACACCAGGCCAATCCCGAAGCAGATCAGTGTCGCCAGTACAGAGGTATCCGCTTGAAGTGATGCATCAGGGATATCATGGACATCAGTATCCATCATCATACCGCCTAACCCGTACTGTTACTATCCGCCAGGTAATCCTCCGTTTCCTTATCCTTACATGAATCTCTATATACCCTATGGTATGCAACCGGTTATGCCCAGCGCGGATTATCGGCAAGTTCGCTCACGACCGGACAACCGGCTGTACGATCCGAAGGAGGACAAATCTAGACCTGGATCGCCATTCCGTGGAGAAAAGAATCATTTAAACTGGGAAGCAGCTCATCGGAAGGACGCAGCGATGAGCTCACCTAATCAGCAGCGTCCAATGAGCCTGAAAATGAAAACTCAAGAGGATACCCAACACAGATAGTTCGTGTCACATCTGCTAACTGGAAAACTCCGTCCATAAAACTAAGAGTAGAGCAGTTATCGGTACCAGAGGCTATGTGCATAATCGACACGGGGTCTCAAATAAACGCTGTCAAACACAGTTGTCTAAAACCTGAAACTGTGATTGAATATAATGATTTCATACACATCGTGGGAATTTCACCACAAGGTATAGTTACTCAAGGAACAGTAAAGCTAACCATAATGGGTAAAGAACATCTTTTTCATGTCTTACCTTCGGAGACACCTTTGTCCGAAGATTTGATATTAGGAAACCCATTCCTGTACCATGAAATGGTAAATATTATGTTTGGGGATGAAGTTTTAATAACGGAAAGCCAGCCTATCACTCCGTTACCATTTGTACACAAAGTATTTCCAGAAAATGACGTGGATCCCGACGAAAAATATGGACCCACGGCCTCCAAGAAACCACCAGTTAAGAGCGCGTCCGCTTACTATATGAAGTACGAATTTCCATACAAAGGTGAAAATATCGAACCAGAAATGTTGGATTTACCCAAGAGACCATGCAATTATAAGGGATTCAAGTCACATGGAAACACTGTCTTCAAGTTGCCAGTCCGAGCGAAGGTACCGGTCAGGATTCCTATTACAAAGGACTCAGTAACCGGAGAAGCATATCTGCGGCGAATAACCACCGTACCAGGAGTATATCTCGGCGAAGCAGCCGTTACGAATGAGAAGGGTTATTGTTCGTGTAACTGGAGGCCTTGCAAAGGGAAATAGGAGAAAGAGATGTGATTGAGATCACTGCCGTAGAATCGCTGAGAAAAGCGTACGGAGATACGCAAATAGCTGTTGTGCAATTGTCGAAAGAAATAGCGACAAATTTCACAAAGCTAGAGAAAATTAAAATTGAATGGGTCAACTGTAGGATCCGTTCATCGAACCGCAGTAAGGGGCCGCTTACGTGTTATAAATGGCTCGGTTTCGGCCACGTCGCTATCATGTGTACTGATCCGCAGGATAGCAGCAAATGCTGCCACAAATGCGGTAAGACGGGGCATAAAGCAAATAGCTGCCGTAATGAATCGTGTTGTTTACTGTGCCGAAAAAACAGCGACAACATACCGACGAACCATGCCACTGGTAGCTACTTGTGCTCAGCCTAAAAAGCCGCGGTTAAAAAAATCAGGAAAGGGTAATGAGAATAGTCCAGCTAAATCTCAACCATTGTGAGACTGCGCAAGACCTTCTCTGTCAGTTTGTACGAGAACACAAGTTCGATGTCGCTCTCGTCAGTGAGTAGTACAAATATTTGAATGAACCATCCTGGGAATCTGACGTCTCAGTTAAAGCCGCAATCTGGGCATGCAAAGACTTTACCTTCCAGGGCAAGATGGTAAACAAGGAAAATGGCTTCGTAAGAGCGAAAATAGGCGGCATACATGTATACAGTTGTTACGTCCCGCCTAGCGCATCAATAGAGCAGTTTCAGCAACTACTGGACCGGCTGGTGCAAGACGCTACGAATAAAAAACCAGCTATAATAGCAGGAGATTTTAACGCATGGGCGATCGAGTGGGGTAGTAGCAGAACGAATAAACGGTGACGAGTGCTACTGGAGGCATTCACGCTACTAGACTTGGTGTTGCTGAATCAAGGCGATACCCCACGTTCAAAAAACGAGATGCAAAGTCATTCATATACTTGACATTTGTCAGTAACAGCCTTGTAAGGCAGGTAAGCAAATGGATCGTGAGTGATCACTACACAAATAGTTATCACCTAGCTATAATAATGGAGCTAGGCGGACCAAATAGGAAATTCTGTACAAATCCCAGTAGTACAAGAACTGAATGGAAAACCAAAGAGTATGACAAAGAGTTATTCTTGACGATGTTTGACAATATTCAATTGACGGGATCAGCAGACGACAAGGCTGCACAAATGACGGGCCAGCTCACCAAAGCGTGCGACGCGGTAATGCCGAGAAAAGTATCCAGTCAAAGATGGCTACCAGCATATTGGTGGAATGACAAGATCAAACAAGCGCGCAGCGTTTGCCATCGAGCTAGAAGATTGGAACAACGGGCAAGGAAGAAATTCTACCGAACCGGTAGAGGAATGGATACGGTGGAGAACTGCAACGAAAAAATGAAAGAAGCAAAGCGCAACCTTAAAAGATGTATAAGAGAGAGTAAACAAAGATGTTTAAGAGAGCTGCAAGATGAGGTCAATGAAGACCCTTGGGGCCGACCTTATAAAATTGTCATGAAGAAGATCAAGGGAAGTTACATACCCAATATTGCATTGAAACATGCCATCCAGGCTCACCCAGCAGAGTTTATAGACTTGTACAACACTTGTCTCAAAGAAGGAACGTTTCCACGAAACTGGAAAAAGCAAAGGCATGTGTTGCTACCAAAGGGTAGCAAACCACCTGGAGAAGGGTCGTCATACAGACCGCTCTGCATGCTCGATACACAGGGTAAAGTATTAGAGCGCATAATCTTCGTTAGGGTGGAAGACAAAACCGAGGGGCCAGAGGGGCTTGCGGAACACCAGTATGGTTTCCGTAAGTGCCGCTCAACATTAGACGCTATCGGCTTAGTGGTGAATACAGCACGGACAGCCATAAGCGGGAAAAGATGGAAAGGCGGGGCGAAAAAGTACGACGCGGTGGTTACACTTTTCGTTAAAAATGCATTTAACTCTGCAAATTGGTGCAAAATTCACGAAGCACTAGTGAGATTAGGAGTCCCTCCGTATATAAGAAGAATAATGTCTGACTACCTCAAGGACAGAACTATCTTATACGAGACCAAAGAGAGCACGGTAAATTATAAGGTTACCGGGGGAGTTCCACAGGGGTCTGTACTGGCCCATCTCAAGCTAGAATTACCAGAAGGAGCAATGATCGTAGGATTTGCAGGCGACATAGCTTTGGTGTTGGTAGCAAAAGAGAAAGAAGAGGTAGCTGAAATTGCTAGTGAAGCTATCATTAAAATACAGAAGTGGCTAAATAATGCGAATCTGGAGCTTGCAAGCCATAAAACGGAGGCAATCCTAATATCTAGCAGAAAGAAGACGGAGACAATCACCTTGAGAATAGGCGGTCATGAAATTACTTCTAAACCAACTATTAAATATTAAGGTATAACGTTAGACGCAAAGCTGACCTTTAAACAGCACTTCGAAGCAGCAGGAGAGAAAGCCGCAAAAACTACCGCAGTGTTGGCGCGGCTGATGCCAAATGTGGGTGGTCCCACACAGAATCGCAGAACGCTACTGGCAAGCGTTATTACATCAATCATGTTGTATGGAGCCCCGATATGGGCAGACGTTGTACTGGTGAAGGCATATGGACGAAAGCTCTCCTCAGTGCACAGGCGAAATGCACTTAGGGTCGCGTCTGCTTACCGTACGGTATCGGATATCGGACGAGGCGGTCTGCGTTATTGCCGGTCTGCCACCAATAGACCTATTAGCAAGGGAGAGAAAATCAATCGACGAAGGAAAAAGACGAAACAGCGGCAAAACCAAGATAGAAAGGAGGATGCCCATGAGTAATGTAAATCTGCCCCAAAAAGGGAACGCACAAAACCATATCCATCATTTAGAACACAAAAAGACATGTTATTTTAAAAAAAATTCATCCCCATAGCACGCGGGAAAGTGGTTAAAAACGGCGATGAAGATTACATCAATTTTCAGCAAAATTTTACTGAAAATCGCAAAAATAGCAGGCTTTGCACATTTTTAAATCCATTATTTAATGTTCAAAAGAAAGATAATGAGAACCACTAACAATATTAGTAGTTTTATTTTCAGAGCAGCCCTTCCGAGCAGTCTCCTAAACTACGTAGGGTCAAAAAAGACAGAAATACACGCCAATTGACGAAAAGACTGATTCAGAGCAGCCCTTCCGATAGACGGGAAAATGCATTCATACCAGAAATCGGAAATCGCGTTTTTTATCGAGATCACTAATTATGCTAAAAAGAATGCCTTTGCATGCTTTTTGCATGACTAATCGACAACGTGTTTATAGATAACATAATTATTTATTAAATGCATGCATTTCCAGTACAGAGCAACCCTAAACAACCCGGTCGTGGTGGAGAAACGCTAGGGGGAGGCCTAACCCCCTTACTGTCTCGCTGCGATTTCGACCCCTTTGCGCGTTTTCCGCGCATCCTAAACTACGTAGGGTCAAAGAGGACAGAACTACACGTGTTGAACACCATTGTGAAACTGCGCAAGACCTTCTCTATGAGTTTGTACGAGAACACTAGGTCGATGTTGCTCCTGTCAGTGAGCAGTACAAAAATCTGAATGAGCCATCCTGAGAATCTGATGCATCAGGTAAAGCCGCAATCTGGGCATACAAAAACTTTGGTAGTGGTTGCAAAAAAGAAAGAAAAGGTAGCTGAAATTGCTAGTGAAGCTATCGTTAAAATACAGAAGTGGCTAAATAATGCGAATCTAGAGCTAGCAGGCCATAAAATGGAGGCAATCCTAATATCTAGCAGAAAGAAGACGGAGACGATTACCTTGACAATAGGCAGTCATGAAATTACTTCGAAACCGACTATTAAATATTTAGGTATAACGTTAGATGCAGAGTTCTCTTATCCATGCCCTTTGCAACATCCCTTCCATAGAGAATCTCCTCGATGGTGAAATTAGCGCGGCCAAATTACCATGGAGTCTAGCGATTGGTTCACATTTCAGAGCGCTGAGATTGGTGGACGTACTCGTGCCAAGGTTTATGGCATGACCTAAGTCGAGCTGCGACTCTTGTGGAACGCAACGATCGGTAAGTTATAGGACCGGTCATTTGGAAATTTCCCGGTTTATACTTCGATTGTTTTAAAATTTAAACTTAGGTAGTAATAATATTATGAACATTGTTTTTGAAATTCTGGGTACAATTAAAGTATATAGAGAACTATCAAATCTACGGGTTTTTCCGTCATTTACGGGTTTTTCCCATCCTTTGAAATAGCCACTATTATGGTGAAAATTTAAAATAGTCTATGCCGGATATTCTGAACATACCGTCCGCCTTCAAAGTGTATCTTTCAACATGGATATAATGAATTACGTAGAAATTTAATATTGGTTTTTTAGAAAAATTCACGTTGAATAAGCTATTAAAACCCGCTTTTTAAAAAAAAAGTTTATTACAAAGTTATAAGCTCAATACTGAACCAATCTTTTTAACCTTTTTTCGAAAAATCGCGTATTTTTACATTTTTCTTAATTAATGAATAAATACATAAAAAAATGTGACTTTCAATATTACTTTTAAAAAGTATATTAGAAGTTATATTGAAATTTGAAAAAGCCGCGCACTGCGCACCTCCTCTCGATAAAGGTTAGAGCGCATGCGCGACAGTGTTGTTGGTGACTCAGTTTGTTTCTGCGCATTGAACTTAACCCATCCTGTATCGGTGCTATTTCTACAAGTATTTCTAAATGAAATATAGTTGTGATTATTTGCCTCATTGATTTTTGGGTGTTTTATTTATTTATAAATTAAATAGCAGTGACAAAAGTGTTATGTGACAACTTTACTACAATTATATTCGAATAATTTCTTCAAATGCTGCTAAATTAATTAATTTTTCTCGAAAATCTTTATTAGTTATTCAATTTTCAAGTTCATACATCTCGTTTTTTGCCCCTATAAAATTGGTACCATTATCTGAATAGATATTTTTGCACAGACCGCGACGAGATATGAATCGCTTTGTACAATTTAAAAAGCGTCTGTCGAGAGGTCGGTTGCGAGTTCGATGTGGACAGCTTTGGTTAAAATGCACACAAAAATGCATATATAATGAAACACTCTCGCTTTTTTAAATAATTTTTGTTGGTCCGGCATGCCTGGTATTGAATTGAAACTGTTGGATTTATTTATATTTTTGTTTGTTAATGATTATATGTGTTACATCATTCGATGCCATAATGCATTAAATGCTACTCCACACCTAAAATAGAACTTATGTTTTCATTTTAAAATTTGAATTTCTTTCAAACAATCATAGTGAAGTTTGAAATAATATTCTGAGACGGCGGCCCCACGTGGTAGGTAAGAGACCACCAACGGATAACTTGCCAATAAGTAAGAGATAAGTTACCGACTAAGTGAGCGATAGTATGTACATGTAATAGCCTACCTAAGCGCTGGTAGAGGGCGTGCGCGCATAAAGCATTGGAGAGAGGGACGGCCACAGATATAAAAGGAGACCCGCAGCCAGCATTGAGCACTCACCAACACATCAATCAGTCTGTATCGAACCCTCGAAGGAGCCACATCGCACCATCGCAGGAGTCTCAATCCAAATAACCTTGAACCTTACACTAACGGTCCTTTTAAGGACCAGTATTCACCTTCACTTTCTCTCTATCTCTTTTATCAATATTCTTCGACGCCACCATGAAGGGTGAACATCAAGGGGATCCAACATCGCAGCCCATCCACAAAACAGGTACTGTAGTCAACTGCACTACCGACGGTAAAACCCCTGAGAACCCCCCACTTGGCGGAGCTAGTAGTCACCCGAATGAGCTTGAAATTGCAGAAGCGTGCAATGCCCTGAAAATAGAAAGAGCCGAGTTGAGCAGGAAACTGTTGGACATCGACACCCGTATCGCAAAGTTCGAATCGCTTTCAACTGCTAAACTCACCCCCGTTTTCAATCACCCCAAAACTCCGATTAACGCGAAGTCCCAAACTGACGTTGAAATGGATACCGAATTATCATTTAGCCAACCCAAGCGTAAAAGATCAAAACGCTCGGTCACTCCCACGCTCACTGATCAAGAGTCTGACTCTGATTCTGATTCTGGTTCAGAGGGTGATGAAGGCGGTCACCCTCCTCCGGTCTGCGTCCTACAGAAAGACAAATGGCCCCTCATTGACAACTACCTTTCTGACAAGGATATCCCCTACCGTCGCGCCATTAACACTACTGATTCAATCAGAATCTACCTCGAAACCGTAGACGGCTTCCGCCAGTTCACCTCGAAATTGGATGCCGCCAAAATCCAATACACGACGCACCAAGTACGCCAAGACAAAGATCTTGTCGACATCCTCAGAGGGGTTACAGAATGCCTTTCTGACGATTATATCAAAAGCGAATTAGAGCGCAAGAAAATCCCTGTTAAATCTGTCTTCCGCATGAAGAAGGGAGATAAAATCTGGCCTTTAGTAGCGGTCCACTTGGACGCTAAATCCCCCGAAGCCCGAAGCATCTTCAACCTGACCACACTGGGCGGCCTTAGCATCAAGGTCGAACCCAAAAGAAAGTCGAAAATCATCCCTCAGTGCAGACGATGCCAGCAATTCCGTCACACTGCAAACTACTGCCATGCCACCTGGGCCTGCGCCTTCTGCGCTAAACCCCACGCCACACCCACCTGTCCGATCAAGGACAAAGCTGGCAAATCCCCTATATGCATAAACTGCAAAGGCGACCACCGCGCCACATATCGTGGATGCCCCAAAGCTCCTAAAAACAAACCCAACGCGGCCAATGCAACACACCAAAAGGCGTCTGCAACGGTCTCGCCGCAGCGAGCTGCTGTTAAAGACTCCCAACACCGACCTTCTACACTCCCAAACCCATCACCTCCCAACACGCCGTACAAGACGTACGCTAACGCTGTTAGCTCACCAAAATCCACCACACCACCAGCTGTGACACCCCCAATTCTAACAAATGGAGCAGACCAAAACTCCCAAATGCTTCAGCTTTTTCGGACCTTCATGTCCCAACTCGCCACGATCCTCCAATCGCCCCAAAACATCTAATGAGAACCTTCTCATTCTGAACTGGAATGCCAACGGCATCCTTGCTTTTAACCACCACCGTCAATTACTGCTTACTCAAATCATCGAAGAGCACTCAGTAGATGTAATTTGCATATCTGAAACCCACTTACAACCAAAACATAGATTGTTTATTCCGAACTATGTAGTTTACAGAACCGACCACCCCGATTCAAGAGGCGGTGGAGTCGCTGTAATTGTACACAAATCAATTAGGCACAGACCTATCAGCTCCCCCACCCCGACACTGGAAACATGTGGCATTGAAATCTCGCGTAATAACAACCCCCTTAGAGTTATTGCATGCTACTCTCTCCCCCTCACTAGTAATTTGAAAGAACTACCTTTATTGTTCTCTGACAACATCCCCACAATCCTGGCCGGCGATTTTAACGCCAAAAATAAAGCTTGGGGGTGTAGTACCAACAACCCTAAGGGCTCCTCGCTTCTTCATCTCTCGCACCATCACAACTTCGTGATCGAAGCGCCCCCTGAACCAACACACTTCCCAGGAAGCGCCAACCATACTCCAGACATCTTAGACATCTTCATCACGAAGAATATCTCCCTAGAAAAAGAACCTTGGTCTCTTCCGCTTCTCAACTCGGATCATAACCCCGTCTTTTTGGAAGTTCCGGGCAACCCCAACAAAGACACACCATCAATTTCTAAAATAGACTGGCTATCTCTCAAATTCCTTCTAGAGGATTCAACCTTTAAATGCCAGAAAATTCAATCGATAGCTGACATAGATCAGGCTGTTCTCTCCATCACCTCAGAAATTAAAGAAAAAACAAAGCTTGCAACGAGCTCTTCACCCATTCCCCCCAACAAATTAACGCTATCTTCTGAAATTCTCACTCTCATTCGTAAGAAAAACGCCTTACGCCGACTCTTACAACGCTCCAGAAACCCCTCTCTTCGCCCCAAACTAAACTCTCTCAAAAGGAAGCTCCAATCTGCCCTCAAAGATCATAGGGAAACTAGCTTTGAAAACTACATCTCTCAAGCTGAAGAAAACCCAAAAAGGGCCTGGAAAGTTATCAAATCCCTTCGTAACAGGAAAATCCACTCTCCTCCTCTTACTCTCAACGGCCTCTCCTACTCGGCTGACGAAGATAAGAGCAACATTCTCGCCGAATCTCTTCAGGAGCAATGCTCCCCCTTTCCTGTTAGGGAGGAATTTGAGGACTTCCACAAACTAGTGGAAGACACCGTCCGCAACTTCAACCCCTGCAACCCAGATTTTCCACCCACTTCTCCACAAGAGATAGCTCTTGCTATCAGATCTCTTAAGAAAAACAAAGCCCCAGGCCGTGATGGCATTTCAAATGACGTCCTAAAAATTCTTCCGCGTATTCACATCGTTGCAATCTGTAACATCGTTAATGCTATGATGCGATTACAGTATTTCCCTAAGGCTTGGAAAGAAGCAACTGTCGTCTGTCTTCCAAAACCCTGAAAACCCCTCAACTTAGCTTCTAGTTATAGACCCATAAGCCTACTCTGCACACTAAGCAAGTTAGCAAAGACCATCATCTTGGAAAGAATCAATAATTTTATTGATGAGAAAAACATCCCCCCTGATTTCCAACATGGCTTCCGCCACCACCATGGAACATGCCATCAACTTCTTCGAGGCGCAGAATATCTTGCCGACAATAACAACAAACGAAGAAATACTTCCATGCTTCTACTAGACGCCAAACAAGCTTTTGACAGAGTATGGCACTCCGGTCTCATCTATAAATTAATAACCCTAGATTGTCCGCATTACCTGATAGGTCTCATTAAGTCTTTCCTAACTGATAGGACTCTAAGAGTCAGGGTAAATCAAACACTATCTAACCCCAAAAACATCACCTCAGGTGTCCCTCAAGGTTCTAAACTCTCCCCCTCACTCTTCTAAACTCTCCCCCTCACTCTTCAATATCTTCTCTTACGATCTTCCTACTCAACCTAATGTCACAATCGCCCAATACGCGGATGACACAGCATTACTCTACACCTCTAAAGTAAAAACTCACTGCTCCTCGGTTTTAAATAAATTCATCCCAACAGTACTAGCTTGGTATCATCGTTGGGGTTTCAACCTAAATGAATCTAAATCAGAAGCCATTTTCTTCTCTCCCAAAAGGTTCCCCCCAGACAATCTTATTGTCAATGGCCACAAAATCCCCTGGAGTCCAAAAGCCAAATACTTGGGTGTAGTATTTGACCGGAGACTCTCTTGGGCCCCCCAAATCACCGCCGTTAAATGCAAAGCCATTGCTGCCTATCAAGCCCTCAAACCCTTCTTCCCCAATAAGAAAGTTTCCAGCCAAACAAAAGTCCGCGCTTTTAATGCAATCATTAGAAGCATTTCCACCTATGCCATCCCAGTCTGGGGTACAGCCAAGGGTCTCCCAAGGCTAAACGGCACATATATGAGACTCCTTCGGGCAACTCTCAACTCCCCATGGTACATTCGAAACGCTCAGATTATTAAAGAATCCGGGCTAATCTCCTTGCAAGAAGCCGCGAATAAGTATGCTTCCAATTTTCATGCATCCTGCTCTAAGCACAAGAACCCATCAATTAAATCCATGGCCAGTATCCAAAGCCAATCCTACGACAGAGTTCCACGACCCTGTTCTCTCGCCGTAAATAATTAATTAAACACAATTCCGAGCTTCGCTTCTGCGCACTATAATGTAGCTTCATGCTCCATTCCGTTTTTGTCGTTCTTTTCGTCATCTTTCGGTTTATAACCTCCGGGTTGGTAATCATGAGGAGGGGTTTTAGTGGGTAGGCACCTTAGGGTGAATCCGACACTATCCTTCACGGGTGTCTTTTGAAGATTTTCCCCTCCTCACCCCTTCAAAAAAAAAAGCATTGAGCACTCACGATCTGGCCTTAGCGCAGAGAACATAAGGAGAATTGTCGTCCTCTCCAAGTGCTCTGTCCCCTTAGTACTTAGTATGCAAATGAGCATTGTGCTCTCGAACGGTACTAAGGGGACCCTCCCCCTTTCCATTTAGTATAAGGACAGATTGTTATCTTTAAAACAATTTATATTTTATTTATCAATTGTGATTATTATTTTGTTTACCCTTCACCTCTCGAATATCCCTTGGGATCAGGAGGGTGGTTCCCTGTTCTCAAGTGGGTACATTTCGAGTACGGATCGGTTGTGACAGGGTGGATTCTCACATACTAATCCGTAGCTGCGTGGAGATCCTAAGTGTGGGCAGCTCGTGGAGTAGATCTCCCTCTACTACTCCTGTTGCACACGAGCAGCTTCCCTCTAGTGGATCCTCCACTGCAGAGGGTAGGGACGGCTTACACTCACTCAACCGTTAGTGCGGGGTGATTGTAAGTTTAATTATTGCTTCGCTCTCTACGGCCTCGCCTCGGCATAGCTTGGCCCGTTTAATTTGGCGCCCGAAAATGGACGGGATCATGGTTACGCCTTTTTTCCCTCGAGGTGGAAGCGCGTCCTTTTTAGGCGTGACTACTTTTTGTTTCCCGTACTTAATGTTCCGTCCTCCCGAAAGCAGCTTAAAAGATCGAAAACGTATGAGTCTTTTACCTGTGTATTTTTCTGTTTCCCTTTTCCTTTTCCCTGGTTTTTCCCAGTGTTTTGTGTCCATTTTTTTCGTCGTGCCAGTTGTTTGCATTGTTTGGATTGTGCGTTCTGTCCATGACGATTTCGGTTTATGTCCTGGGTTGTCGTTTTGAAGGTTTTTTGGATTTTTGTCGTTGGGGGTGTGGGTGGGTTATTGATTGTTGGGGAATCTGTTTGGAGGCATGTTTGGATTTTGATGATTTGGGTTGGTTCTCGGTAAGTCCGATCCCCTTTTGGTCGTGTCGTCACTGTCGAATTCAGCTAGAATTTCCAAAAATTCATTAATTGTCTGAATTTTGTGTCCAGTAACATTCCGCCGAATTTTGGGGTCAAAATGTTCCGCGATTTTTCTTACGAGCTCTGGTTCTTCTAGAACTATCTCTAATTCGCGAGCTAGTTCGAATATATATGTTGCATAGTTGACGCGACTTCGCTGTCCAGGGGAAATATTGGCCAAATTCAACTTTTCTTCCATTGATTCTTTGTATATTTTTTTTCCAAAATCTTTCCCTGAATTTAGTCGAAAACGCGTCGAAACTATCCACTTCGCTTTGAAGATACCACCAATTCTGTACTTCTCCTTCAAGCGATTTTGATATTACGCATTTTAGTTCGTGATCCTCCGGTTTCACGGTATTAATGTAATTTCCGATCTCTCTCAAAAATTTGATAGGTCTTTCACCCGAGAGTCCTTTGAATTTCGGTATCTCGATTTTCATACGTCGCGTGATATCAGATGGTAATATACCGTTTTTCACGATCCCGCGTGTACGAATCATTTTTTCGAGTCTCGTTGACTCATTAGTCACGGTCTCTGAGATTTTTCCGATTTCTTCGCATAATTTTGTAAACGTGACCGCTGACTCGACTTCCTCAAGAATTCCGTCGAGATCTGTTCGAAGCTTGGTGTTTTTACCGATCAGCGCGTCGTTTTTGGTTTCGAGAAGTCCCACTCGACCCATTAACCGTTCGTACGCGTGTTTCAATTCTTCGTTCTCCCTTTTGCGCGTTTTATTCTCGCGTATTAAATTTTCGAGGGCGGTAGCTAGAGCATCGATGCGTTGATCAGTGCTACTTAGCGTCGATTCCCCTCCCAATGTCTGTTTAACGCATGTGATATTGATAACACCTTCCGCGTTCTCTAATGTATCTACTCGCTCCTCGAGTGCACTTTGTCTTTGGTCCAATAACGAGAATTCCAAGATTACCGCGTCTTTCCATTCCATACTTTTCATTAACCCGGCTAGGGTCCTCTTGTCTAATTTCTTCGAGGAGCACTTGCGACCGTCTTTTTTTAGAGAGATCTATATTGTCAAATTTTCTATACCCCTCGTGATCTCGGTGATCTGGCCTTCCAATGTTTGAATGCGGTATTCTAGTCCTTGAAAGTCACGCTTAGATGTACTAGTCAGATCAGCCAGATCGCGACGGGTACGTGAAAAATCGACGCCGATCTCGTTCACTCAGTCTATGGTTTCTCCGAGTACATCTGAACAATCACTAAACACGGCTTTGAGAACTTTGACTTGCTTATATAAATCGATGACTGTATCACTCAAGACTTTAATCGCCTCCCGGTGGGCTTGATCGCGACGTTCTAAAGTATCGATGTACTCGGTGATATTATCAAGACGCGCGTGTATTCGCCGTTCCTCGAAAGGAAGCGTCGGCACTTGAATCATTTGATACCTTTTGTATACTACAAAAACAAAAATCTTAATTCCGGAGCTGACTCTCATTATGTCCCGCGCTACTACCAAATCGAGTCCCTGTTCGGGCGCCAAATGAAATGGGCCAAGCTATGCAAAGGCGAGGCCGTAGAGAGAATTCTAGACTGAATATGGGAAGAGGCAGGAGTGCACTCGAGGAAGCAAAAATCAAACTTACAATCAGCCCGCACTAACGGTTGAGTGAGTGTAAGCCGTCCCTACCCTCTGCAATGGAGGATGCACTGGAGGCAAGCTGCTCGTGTGCAACGGGAGTAGTGGAGGACGTTACATAGTACCTCAGTAAAAATTTAAAATAATATTTAAAAAATTCAAAGTTATATTATTCATATTTTTTTAAATTTTTACTCCCAGTTTACAAAATTACAGTTCGCTTTTTGTGTTTAAAAAATCTTATGTTTTAATCGTGGATATTCTTTTACAATTTTTAATATACAATAATTATATGTACAAACAAATATATACATTTTGTCTGGATCCTTTTTTCGCTTGACAAATCTTTATCTGTCTTCCCACTCCCAGTTTTTAAATCTCTTATTCTTGGTAAAAATAATATTTTTAGTTTTATAACATTACAAGTTTTCTATTTTACTTAACGTCAATATCTATTTTATTGCCATAGTCAAGATAATAAAATCTTCACTTAGTTCCATTTTGAAATTATAATCAGTTTCATAAAATCTAGACATTAAATCAAACGAGTTATAAACTTTTTCTATAGATTTGCATATTTTTGTTTTATTAATTAATGAATAGTCAAAGACAAGCTTTTCATTGATTTTACTAATTTTATACTTAGATACTTTTAAAAAATATTCGCAGTTGTCACGAATGAGCTCTAGGCTTTCCGGTGGTATCTCCGGTTGCGAAGGTTGGCGATGCTGGATGCATCGTTAGCTGGAAACCCCGCTGCCTAAAGTTCGCACGCCGCAGAAGTGCAGTCTCTTCTTTCCGGCTACCCATCCTGCTCTCAGGGTGAGCCCGCCATCCGTCCATGACACGTGGCATCGCAAAGTGGGTCTCTGCAGCAACAGGAGATTTTATTGAAAATGATCGGGTCGTCTATATCTTCGCTGAAAAAAGCCGCAGTCGTGAGTGTTAGACACGAGGACTACAGCCAGGCCACGAGGCAGATTAGCCGCAGCAACGTATAAAGAAGCTGAGACCAGCAGCAAGAGAGCCGCTCACCAAGGTATTTTTTTTTCTAAAAGAAAATATACGTGGTCGTCGAGGCTCGGAGCGAACACCCGAGCTCGATAAAAAAGGGAGCAAGCGACGGCCTCAGTAAACAGCAAATGCCGATGAGCGTTGCAACTGTCCACAAAGCCCATCTGGGCCAACGAGGATTCAGCAGCAGCCTTCACGCGCACTCAGACGCCGCCGCGGACCAGTCGTCGGCGCGCGCGAGCCGATGCCCCTCGCGACCATAAGTCTTTCTTATCGTATGTTTTTGCGCAGCTTGTCTTTTCGAAGTGCGTTAAATATTTTTATTATATTAACCACAAAATCCGTTATACGGAGGGCGTCAATTCACCGCTGATGCAACGCTTCGTATGGCTAGCCCAACATTGTCGACGCGCAAAAAACTATCCGTGGCGGTTAATCCGGCTTATCTAAACAACGCGAATCTCGCCGAGGTACCGGTACTGACGAGCGTTGGTCGAGCCACAACTCTCGCGAGTACACGCGAGAGAGAGACAAAAAAATAAATCAGAGAAGCATGTAGTGCACGTCGAGTAGCTCATCAAAAGCGAGGAGGAGCGCAGGAATAGAGAATTCGAAGAGCGCGTAATATCAATTATCCTGCGCGTTAGAGCTTCCGGTGACGAGCGTAAGTCCGATAATGCTTCGGTGAGCAGTCGAGGTAGTCGCAGTCGTCGCGCGATCGGAACAACAAACGAAAATCGGTTTAAAAAATCAGCCAGTAGCTCAGGTGCGTCGAGCAATTACAGAAGAAACCACGCCGCAGGCAGACCTCGAGCAAGGTCAGGACGCGGAGACTCCCAAAAAAGCGCAAGAAAATCCGGCGCCAGACAAGGCACATCGCGCCTACTGCGACTTACCCCGTGCGTTAGAAAAATGCCGAATTGTTATACGGCCTGCCGCCAGAAAAGTAATTGCATGCCCTACCCAAAATAAAAAGGTAAAAACTGGATTTCATTGTCAGAACAATGACCAAGGCGACGAACGCCAGGGCAACGGGGGCAACAATAACAAAAATAAGTACAATAACGGTTACCGCGGGAAAAATCGTAATCGGAATAACAACGGCAACCGCGACGGCGATGAACGCGACAATAAACGTTGTTACGATCGCGATAACCGTGATGATAACGGGAAAAATAAAAATTTAAACTAGAACGACGTTCACCGCGCTCCCCAAGTGCCGAGCGTTTGCATAGAGGCGTGAAGTCAGACGGCGATAATTCGGCAAATATACGATTCCTAACAGCGGGCAGGTAACCGCCTATCGTATCCGTAAATTGCCCGCAATTGAAAGATAGGTCGGGCAAATTTTACGCAGACTCCGGCGCGGACATCTCCGTCATAAAGGAAAGCCAGTTAGCTCGCGGCTACCCCATTCACGCGCATAAAATTATAAAAGTGCAGGGAGTAACTCCCGGTACATCTTTTGCTCTATGGCAAGCTGTTATTCAGCTACAAGGCCTACAGTGTATCATCCAGGTCGTACCCGACGACTTTCCTGTTAAAAACGCGGGCATAATCGGCTGGGATGTAATCGACGCACATAATGGTTGCGTCGACACAGGTAGCAAGAATCTAAAGCTAGGCGACAGAGTTTTGCCATTTGATTCCGAGGAGCGGGTGACGATCCCTCCGAGAGTAAAAATGGTCATAAATGCACGAGTCAGTAATAATGACGTTAGTGTGGGATAGGTTCCGTTGGCAAACTGACACGCGAACTTATTGTTCGGAAACTTTGTGGCCACAAATATTAATGGCTGTATATACGCAGAGTGTATAAATGTCAGCGAGGAGGCAATTAATATCACAAGCCCGGTAGCTGAACTTTTCGAGTGCGAAACCGCGGGGGTGAATACGCTGTACCAAGCCGATGGTCTCTACCATCCGCTCTCTTTAACTAGTGACCTTTTAGAGCATTTAGCATCCGTGAATTATACCACGGTTATAGATCTTAAGCAGGATGGACCCGGACTCTGCTCACCTGACGGCTTTTTATGAGCCCAATTGTAAGCACGGGACCAACTCCTGTAATTTAACAGGATGGCAATGGGCCTTAAGGAGGCTACAATTACTTTCACAAGGTCCATGTTCTTAGCCATAGCTGGATTGCAGGGGGATGAGGTACAGATATACCTTGATGATTTAATGGTATTTAGTGAGGCGCTATAGCAGCATAAAATACGGTTACGTGGCGTATTAAAGAGACTAGTCGACGCGAATATGACGGTCGAGCCGAAAAAGTGACAATTTAATGAAAAGTTAAGCAAGCTTTGGGTCTATTTAGCTATTATCGGAGGTTTATTACAAATTTTTCAAAAATTGCCTATCCACTAGTTAAATTGTTGCAAAAAGGCATAAAGTTTGCTTGGGGAGCCGCAGAGTAAGCCGCGTTCCACGAACTAAAAAGGCTATTATCGAGTGAGCCAACTTTAAAAGCACCCGATCTAAACAGCACTATTATCATAACAACCGATAGCAGAGACTACGCGCTTGGCACAATTTTGAGCAAAGGGAAAGTGGGACAAGAGCAGCCGTGCGCATACGTGTCTCGCTGTCCGAAAGGCAGTAAGCTAAAATATCCTACTTATAACAAGAAGCTGCTGGTCATGGTCTTCGCGACGGAGCAGTTCCGATACTATCTATTCGGCAGGAAATTCATAATCGTGACCGATCACGAAGCATTAAAACATTTTCATACAACTAAAAAATCGGACCTTCGTTTTAATAGATTGAAGGCCGCGTTGACCGGCTACGTCTTTGATATTGTTTATAGACCGGGGATAAAAAACGCCATTGCGGACACGCTATCGCGAAATCCACTAATTGCCGAAGGTAAGGCAAACCCCGAGTTGCGGGCGATGTACTTGCTCGCCGACCAACAAATTGAGGAAAATCCGGACAAGGAAGCGCGCCGGCGGGAAATATTTTCCGGACGCGCGCTATTAAGAAAAACAGAATCGACGGGGATCGAAAGGTTCGCTGCGCGTCGGAGTCGAGCAACGCAAGTGATCGCGCTGACAAGAAAAAGAAACATGGGGACAACGCATTAATTTATAAAAACGGGGAGTTCCTTGCGATAAGAAATGAAAACAACGATTTCTATATTTGCCGCACGTTGCAGGATATTTTTCATGGCGACTAAGTAATAAAAGTACAATGGTTCACCGTGGTGCAGGGCTATAAATTCGTATATACGCTCGACTATTACGATTCGACTAGATTCGAATGCATATTAACGAATACCTCACTAAAACGAAGCAGCAAGAACCAATACTCGTTAAGTAAAGAAGAACGCACGTGCATTAGGGAAATTTTAGAAGCGTCAATCGAGTTCTGCGCTGATGCGTTTTTCACGGGGCCAGCTGCACAGGCCACCTGTCCTAGCGAAACATCAGATTAGGATGAGTCAACGCGACCAGTAATTTCTGCTTTATCAGAGCCGTTGGGGCTTTCCGACATAGTATTGCCCCCGAAATTTCAAGAGTTCGTCAAGTACGTTGAGCCATCTGATCGCGAGACGCGTAGTAAAAAACCAAGTCAGATCTCGGAGGGCCAGAAGCCGCGCGAACCAAGTAGCTCGAGTAGCGATACGGAAAGCGAGAAAATTCCTCTTTCGGCACAGGCCGCGCACGGTTCAGAAACTCTACAAACTTTCAGTTTTCTTCGATCACGCGATGCGCTCGCCGCCGCGAAGCCCACGGCGAAATCCGCGCGACCGATCCGCGCGCAAGCTCGCTGTCTCCTGCGACCCCGATACTCGAGAAAAACGCGAGTCACAAAAAGGAAAGCCCGGCTATGCTCGAAGCTAGAAGCCCCAGCAGCATGGGCGTGGTCGGGGAAAAAATTTCAGAAGAAGCTACGAGTAGACGTGAACGGTAAAGACGCTGAGAGTAAGCGATGCAAATCGATTTATGGGAGTTAAAATCTTCAATCACACCGGCAAGAGAGGAATCGAATTTCATCGAAAAATCTTTTTTAGAGACAATTGAGCGAAACACGCGCGCGTCGGGAGAGAGTGCACATGCACCGCCTCAGTCGAGTAGCATCAATGCGCGTTCAGCAATAGAGTCGAGTTCCTCGAGGAAACCGGATAATGGGCTGATGAAAAACGTAGAAAAACCGCGTTCTCAGAACCGAGCTGCTGCGCTAGCACACGGACGAGGATTCGTCAGCGAGCTCGAGTAACGTGTGCCTTCACACTTACATACGAGAAAAGCCGTGCGCAGAGTCCCTTGTAAAACTGCAGCGTTCGCATTGATAAAGGCATGCGAGTTGAACGTAACAACCACGTAGCTAAGGCGCAGATTACTCGCCTCTTCAAAAATCAAATCATGCGGCGAGCCAGTCAAGGTTGCGAAAATTTTAAAATACGACAACGAGTACGGCACGGTAGATTGCGCCTTTTTATTTGTGCGCGAATTTAATGTAAACGTGTGTATCCAGTACGACCTACCAGACAAATCGCGAATATTTTGTCACATCTTGGTGGCCGAACCGCCAAAAACCCTTCACTGCAATCTAACCGATGTACATTTCACGTCTTACGAAGTCGTCGGTATAACAGCGGAATCCGCCGAAACATTTTTCTAGAAGAGACGCTCTCTCTTCGGACGACGGCGGAAACGAAGCACAAGAGTCTTCGGTACTTGGCAGAATACGCAAAACAAAGTGAAAATTCCCGAAAACAGCTGCAGAAAAATCGCGCGGCAAGAGCAATGCGTGCGACGGAGCACATCCGACGTTAAACGAAAGCGATGCGCCGCCACTCGCAATCGATGTTTCCATGCAAGCAGCGGAGCTAGCTAATCAATAAAGCGGGCCGCCGTCCGTACATAGTTCAAATGATACTGAAATGTGCGAAGCTGCGCAAGAAGTCGCTAGCGCAGGCCATGGGTTGGTTGTTTCACACGGCGCGATTTCACCGAGACGTAGCAGCTGGTCCGGCAGTGGCAACGATCTAGCGCCGAATATTAATGCAAGTCCCCCAGCAGCAGTGACCGTGGCACTCATAGGTAACAAAATAAAGCGATACGTCGTGGCTGGAGCGAGACCGCCGAGCGAAAGCCACCTTGGGCAATTCCCGATGGTCAAGAGCCGCCTCCCTTCGTACATATACAGGTTCTAAATGAGCATCCCTTTCGTTTTAACGGAAATTAAGCGTATTTGATTACGGCAGATAAATTCATCTGAAATGAGGTACAGGAAGCCCTAATCGAGAGAGGGTACTTAGATCCGTACGAGTTAACCGCTAATCAATTCAATATAAGGGAAATCAATATAACATCGTACAAAAACTTTAAGCTAATCGGTATATATATATATATATATATATATATACATATATATATATATTAAAAGCTTTTTCAAAGACCGCCCTCTGCGTGCGGACTTACGCAAATGCTTACGAACATTACGGAACGTGGTTACTGGCGAAGGAATTCGCAGCTTCGCGATGTTTAAAGATCTGGCGATGCTTAAAGCGACGGAGTGAGCAAAATTCATAGAATTATTTGACAATGCGTTCGCGAATAAACCGATTGTCGCCGTGTAATGTAATAACAACTTGCCGGTACTTTCAGTAACGAACCGCTTTAAGCTACTAAAAGAATATCACAGTTCATCATTGGGAGGACACCGGGGTATGTCTAAGACATATAGCAAGATAGCGAGTGCCTTAAATTGGCGGAACATGCGTGCTGACGTTAAGCAGTTCGTCGCGCGGTGCGCAGTCTGCCAGAGTAATAAGTTAGTCCGTTAAAAACGCGCTTGCCGTTGCTAATCAGCAATACCCCGACGTTCACATTTGAGCAGATCGCATTAGATTTTTATGGACCGCAGGAGAAAACAAGACGTGGCAATGTTTATATTTTGTCTATACAGGACATGCTCACTAAATACGTCCTTCTGACTCCAACGACGTACGCCAGCGCGAATGAAGTTGCTCGCGTCCTTACATAGAAGGTTATTCGTTTGTCGGAACCCCAGCCGCAATCGTGACGGATCAGGGGTCTCATTTTCGGAATAAAGTACTCGAGGAACTCGCAAACGTTTTCGGTATTAAAAAATTTCGTACGACGGCATATCATTTCCAGTCGAACGGGTCGATCGAATGGATGCTCCACGCGCTTATTGAATATCTGCGGAAATACGTCAAAAAGACAGATAGATGGGACGAATGGACCGCGATATGCCAGCATGCGTACAACTGTACGGAACATGAAAGTACTCGGTACACACCGCATTTGCTGGTGAACGGAACGAAACCCAGAACACCATCGAGTTTCCCCCGGGTAAATAACTAGTTGTCTTACAATGCGTATTTACCTGAAATGACTGATAATCTGACCGCATTGCAGACGACAGTGACAATGAAATTAGTACAGTTTAAGTTCAAATCAAAACATTACTACGACCGTAAATTAAACTCAAAACACTTTCGGGAGGGAGAGATGGTCTACTTATTAAAAGAGCCAAAGAAAGGGAAATTTGCGAGGGAATATCGCGGCCCTTTCGAGATAATCGAAATAAATCGAGAGTTAAATAACGCGACGATTAGCAACGACGAGACGGCCAGGGTCGTCCACGCCAACAAATTACACAGACCAAGTGCATTAGCCAGGGAGATCGACGACTCAGATGTGAAACCGGAGGATTAGAATTTTTTTCCCTGTTTTTTCTTACGTGGCCCCGGAAAAGCCAAGTTATCCTATATTAAGCAAAATGCTAATTAGGTACAAATTTGCAGGTCGAGCGTTCGCAGAGACCGGGAAGAGGATGGCCTGGGTCCTATGGAGCGAGTAATCTTTAGAATAGAATAGAATAGAATAAAATTTATTTTGCGCAAGTCAAAAACATTTTGTACATATCATTGTCATATCGTAGTCAATATATATTTCGTCGATACAACTTTACAATACGTAACTTTTATTCATCGTCAACTCACCGATCGTCAACTCGGTACATGTAACGGCGTATTGCTGTCCTAAAACTACTAAGCGACGGAAGACTTCTGAATTCGCGCGGTAGCGAATTCCAGAGTCATGCACCCTGGGAACTGAAAGACTTCATCCCAGCCTCAGTACATGAATTCGAGACTATGAGTTCTTTGGGGTATCTGCTCGAGGTCCTAGACTGGTTTCTCTCAAAAAGAGCAAGATATGGACGCTGCCTCATAACTGTAGTCTTGTACAGCATGACCGCGGCAAATTACTCTCTCCTCTCTCGAACCGTTATCCATCCCAATTTCTTTCTGTATGGGGAAATATGCTCGTCCTTCCTAACATCACAGATATATCTTATACAAGAATTCTGCAGCCTCTGAAGTCGAGACTCAAGCTCCCCTGAGCTATCCATGTAAACAAGAGAGCAATAATCCAGATGAGAGATTGCAAGAGCACTAGCTAACTGCTTACGAAGCGCCTCAGTTGTGCAGGATCTGAAAGATCTGAGACCATATAAAGCCCTATTTACTTGTGACGAGGTTCGCTCGTCAGGCCAAGCACTGATTCCTCGCCTCGCTCTCGTTACTTGTGACGCAACAACAACAGGAAAATAATTCCTTCTTTGCTGTTTGTAGCGATAACGAGAGGAGGACAGAGTCGCGGCCAGAGCCATCGCTGCCTAGCATTAGCCGGAGCATGTAGCAGCGAGAGAGTCGGCAGAGCGGAGATGGGGAAGCCTCGCTGCGAGCAGCAGTTGGAACCAGAGAATGGGCGCGCACGCGCGGCCTGTTCCAGCGGCTAGAGCACGGTATCCCACACCTGTGTGATGCGTGTGAAGTGTGATTGGGAGCCGGTGGAGCTCCACGTGCGACCTGAATGTATAATAGCGTGAGTGGAGGGGCTAAAGAAGCCTACTCCGCACCGGCATTATTGTTGCGG
Source organism: Muscidifurax raptorellus (assembly GCA_020010945.3). Classification (NCBI taxonomy): domain Eukaryota; kingdom Metazoa; phylum Arthropoda; class Insecta; order Hymenoptera; family Pteromalidae; genus Muscidifurax; species Muscidifurax raptorellus. The sequence continues at coordinate 217,222 of JAHUUD020000045.1, forward strand.
CCGGCCTTAGTTTTAAGTAATTGTAAGGATGTATGAGTGAGGATTGAGAAATGAATGAATCGCGGTTTGAAAGTCGCGCGCTTTGTGTGACTAATTGACGCGTGTCGATGACACGTCAATTAGCGGTTCGCGGACAGGTCCTTCGCAACAAAAGGAGGCTCGCGGCGCGCGACTCTCTCTCTTGATCTCGGACCACGGACGGGAGCACTTGGCTCTCTCGGCTTCGGACCACCGACCAGCTCTCTCGTTTTCGGACCGGCGAAGAGGACACTCGGACCACGGACGGCAACACTTGGTTTTCGACCAGCGACGAGGTGAGACGCAAAGGAAGACAACCACCGAAATAACGCAAGCAAGACGCACGTGCGAAGCTATCGATCTCAAATCGTGAGGACGAGCACGAAATCAGTAGGAGTTATATATATACGGCGAGGCGAAATACTTTGTATCTAGTGGCCAGAGAATAGCTAAATAAATGATATTTCCATTAAATTAATGAATAAACCGAGTCATGATCGTCGCTGTTCCTTTCACTTCCTCACACCTGCGTGATAGTGGAGTACGCCCGAGTACTCCATAGTTGTGTCGACGACGGAACCTCCTCGCGAGAGTACAAGTCTCAGCCGCGGCGTGGTTAAACGTTTGAAGTAACAGATTACTATTCGGCCTGGCGCCCATTCTTTTATTAAATTTGGCCGGATCAGGGAATCTTATGTTAACGTTGGTGCTCGGGAGTTACCCCCTGGAAGACAATTCTAGCCGGGTAACCGCCACGTTACATACTTTACCACTAACTACATCAACCTGCGGCTTCCACGTCATTCTCGAGTCCATCACAACACCAAGGTTAGTCACAATGTCACCAAATGGAACGAAAATGCCACTTTCAACCTCAATGCCGGGCAGCTCTAGATTTTGTATTTTACTAATGTTATACTCCGAACCAAATATCACAGCTTTTGTTTTGCTAACGTCAAGGCAGAGCGCATTCTCAGTCGCCCACGCCGACACAGCTCTCGCCCCCATCGACAAACGATCCACACCCTCCACAAGATTGTCTCGAGCTACCTGAGTATATGTTTGGAGGTCATCCGCATAAAGCAAGTGCCTAATACCGTCTGATAGTGACCCCTCAGGCCCTGAAAATTGGCCGAAACATCCTGAAGATCGTTTATGTACAAACTGAAAAGCAGAGGTCCCAACACCGAGCCCTGTGGTACGCAAATATTGGTAGGGAGCCAATCTGACTCTTAGAGAACCCTAACCTAATCAGCTTGGTAAAAAGTTTAGAGGGAGGAATGGTGTCAAACGCCTTGCTAAAATCAAAAAGCGGGAGAATAGTCAGTAGCTGATTCTTGCTGTCGATGCCTTTTAAGGGAATCGATCGCTTAATCTATAGACTAAAAAATAATTTAGGATTAATTACGGAGAAAATAGCTCCTCTTGCGACCTCCAGCTCCGACTGGAAAATTATCCAAAAAGTTGACCTGCGCCCTTACTTCACAGTAGGTGACAAGCTGGTTGGGCACGTAGACAGTGTCGAGCGCGCCTGCGGATCGCGATACGATACTGCCGACCTTATAGAGGAAGCTAGCGTCGCCGTTCGACATGCAGAACACGTGTTAGACCTTATTGACACATAATAGGGGCGGGGAGCAGCGTCGTTCCCGACGTTCCCTGGTCCCCTTCGTGGGCAAAATACACAGGTTCCTATGGGGATGACACGCGTCAAACGACGGCCCTTATGGCTAACCATCGCGACGCGTAACGTATTGCAAAACGCCAAATCGGCAGTAACGCAGTTAAAAGTGGACACGGAGGTGGTAACCGACGCAATTTTATTCGCGGTTAAGGACCTAATTCACCTGAGAATTATGCCATCAGGAACGATAAGCCGCGCGGCAGAAACGGTAAAGAATACGGTAGTGAAAGCCAAAATTCCGATTTCCGCCGGCAGATTTTTAGCAATCTCGGTAATGCGTCTATCTAAAATATCAATTTTATTTACAGGCGGCCATTTGATCTATCAGGTGGCAATTCCGTTACTTGACATCGAGAGATTTAATTTGTTTGAAGCATCGCCGATATCGCCCGCGCAACGCTTGCTGACTTTATCAAGCGTAGCAACGTACATATGGCCCGAGCATCACTACTTCGCGATCAGCGAATCTAAATGCACGTACATGCCGCGCCAGCGAAGAAAGTCCCGAAGTTACGTAAACTTGACGATGTGAGAATCGCAGTGGACCCGGAACCGGTGCGCGAGATAAAGGGCAACGTTGCCTGCGAGATAAAAGCCGTATCTGGGCGAGTAGTGAGTAATCGGGAAGACTGCGATGTCCGCCTCCGCCAAATGAGGGCCACGTTTTGGCTCCGGTTGCATAGACTATTCGACTAGAACGGTGGAAAATATCTTCGTGCAATACCAGCGCGCGGAGCAGATTTCGACGCGAATCGAGGGAGCGAGCGTTTTGGAGTTACACGCGGGATGCGCGGCTCTTACCGCGAACGCGCGATTAACAGCGTCGCGATCATTAGAGGCGCGCATGAACAAGTCGGCTTTTTATACGATACAATTTAACAGGCAGACAGCCAACCAGCCCGAACACCAAAGCGACAGTTCATAGTTAGAGGGGTCGCTCGTAAGTGAAAGCCATTGGCCGGCGGCAGAATGCGTGTTGTTTCGGGAAGAGCGACATGTAGCTTAGAATATAGCAACAGCACAGTAATTTTAAATAAGAAAAGCCCAGCTGTCGCACGGCGACAAGAGAGACAAAGGGGCTAGTCATAGCTACCACCGTGCTCTAGCGCTAAAGCCGCATAAGCAATAATATATATTTTATATGTATACGTACTATGTAAGAATATTTTTACAGCTTTTTTCCCCGCTCTTCTTTAAACATGCATTTCCAGTACCATAAAGCTTCGATTATTCTTCGATGATGCCAATCGAGAGAAACTAAACAAGATAATGTGGTAATTTGTATACAGGGTGATTCAGAAACAATAGAACATTTATATACCATCGTAATCAGCGTGAAAAACTAAGTTTAACGGAATTGGGCCGGAAAATTTTCATCAACTTTTCAGCTTCCCAGTTAGCAAAGAAAAATCCCCCCACCACAGCGGCCGGCGGAGAAGCGCGTGAGGGGAAGTGAGCGCGGCGGCCGCGGCTTAGGAAAAAGAGGGGTAAGCCGTTGCTAAGGAGGTCGGAGGCGGCGGCCGGAGGGGAACGGGGAGCCGAAGCAAGCGGCAAGTGCAAATATTACCGAACGTCTGACTATCAGCTTGCACTAAAAACTTTCATTCGAAAGAAGTAATTTTAGCAAATTGAAGAAATTAATTTCGAAGATAGGTAGCACCTTAGATTTCTAGACGCCAACTATTTCCAGGTTATGTCAATGAGTTCGCAGTGCTGGGCATCAGTCGGGAAATCGCGAGAGCTGAGCATTAGGAGCTGCCGGTGCAAATTTCTCGCGCTCTTCTCGCTTTATCACTCTGGCGAAATGCACGAGGACCTCCACCAGCGATGGGCCTCCAAACATAAGAGTATTTTGCCATGTACAGTCGGGAAATCGCGAGAGCTGAGCATTAGGAGCTGCCGGTGCAAATTTCTCGCGCTCTTCTCGCTTTATCACTCTGGCGAAATGCACGAGGACCTCCACCAGCGATGGGCCTCCAAACATAAGAGTATTTTGCCATGTACAGTCGGGAAATCGCGAGAGCTGAGCATTAGGAGCTGCCGGTGCAAATTTCCCGCACTTTTCTGGCCCTATCGCTCTGGCGAAATACACGAGGAGCTCCACCAGCGATGGGCCTCCAAACATAAGAGTATTTTGCCATGTACAGTCGGGAAATCGCGAGAGCTGAGCATTAGGAGCTGTCGGTGCAAATTTCTCACGCCCTTCTCGCTTTATCACTCTGGCGAAATACACGAGGAGGTCCACCAGCGATGGGCCTCCAAACATAAGAGTATTTTGCCATGTACAGTCGGGAAATCGCGAGAGCTGAGCATTAGGAGCTGCCGGTGCAAATTTCCCGCACTTTTCTGGCCCTATCGCTCTGGCGAAATACACGAGGAGCTCCACCAGCGATGGGCCTCCAAACATAAGAGTATTTTGCCATGTACAGTCGGGAAATCGCGAGAGCTGAGCATTAGGAGCTGTCGGTGCAAATTTCTCACGCCCTTCTCGCTTTATCACTCTGGCGAAATACACGAGGAGGTCCACCAGCGATGGGCCTCCAAACATAAGAGTATTTTGCCATGTACAGTCGGGAAATTGCGAGAGCTGAGCATTAGGAGCTGCCGGTGCAAATTTCTCGCGCACTTCTCGCTTTATCACTCTGGCGAAATACACGAGGAGGTCCACCAGCGATGGGCCTCCAAACATAAGAGTATTTTGCCATGTACTGTCGGGAAATTGCGAGAGCTGAGCATTAGGAACTGCCGGTGCAAATTTCTCGCGCTCTTCACGCTTTATCACTCTGGCGAAATACACGAGGAGCTCCACCAGCGATGGGCCTCCAAACATAAGAGTATTTTGCCATGTACAGTCGGGAAATCGCGAGAGCTGAGCATTAGGAGCTGCCGGTGCAAATTTCTCGCGCTCTTCTCGCTTTATCAATCTGGCGAAATACACGAGGAGCTCCACCAGCGATGGACCTCCAAACATAAGAGTATTTTGCCATGTACCGTCGGGAAATCGCGAGAGCTGAGCATTAGGAGCTGCCGGTGCAAATTTCTCGCGCACTTCTCGCTTTATCACTCTGGCGAAATACACGAGGAGGTCCACCAGCGATGGGCCTCCAAACATAAGAGTATTTTGCCATGTACAGTCGGGAAATTGCGAGAGCTGAGCATTAGGAGCTGCCGGTGCAAATTTCTCGCGCACTTCTCGCTTTATCACTCTGGCGAAATACACGAGGAGGTCCACCAGCGATGGGCCTCCAAACATAAGAGTATTTTGCCATGTACAGTCGGGAAATTGCGAGAGCTGACCATTAGGAACTGCCGGTGCAAATTTCTCGCGCTCTTCACGCTTTATCATTCTGGCGAAATACACGAGGAGCTCCACCAGCGATGGGCCTCCAAACATAAGAGTATTTTGCCATGTACAGTCGGGAAATCGCGAGAGCTGAGCATTAGGAGCTGCCGGTGCAAATTTCTCGCGCTCTTCTCGCTTTATCACTCTGGCGAAATACACGAGGAGCTCCACCAGCGATGGGCCTCCAAACATAAGAGTATTTTGCCATGTACAGTCGGGAAATCGCGAGAGCTGAGCATTAGGAGCTCCCGGAGCAAATTTCTCCCGCTCTTCTCGCTTTATCACTCTGGCGAAATACACGAGGAGCTCCACCAGCGATGGGCCTCCAAACATAAGAGTATTTTGCCATGTACAGTCGGGAAATCGCGAGAGCTGAGCATTAGGAGCTGCCGGTGCAAATTTCTCGCGCTCTTCTCGCTTTATCACTCTGGCGAAATGCACGAGGAGCTCCACCAGCGATGGGCCTCCAAACATAAGAGTATTTTGCCATGTACAGTCGGGAAATCGCGAGAGCTGAGCATTAGGAGCTCCCGGAGCAAATTTCTCCCGCTCTTCTCGCTTTATCACTCTGGCGAAATACACGAGGAGCTCCACCAGCGATGGGCCTCCAAACATAAGAGTATTTTGCCATGTACAGTCGGGAAATCGCGAGAGCTGAGCATTAGGAGCTGCCGGTGCAAATTTCTCGCGCTCTTCTCGCTTTATCACTCTGGCGAAATGCACGAGGAGCTCCACCAGCGATGGGCCTCCAAACATAAGAGTATTTTGCCATGTACAGTCGGGAAATCGCGAGAGCTGAGCATTAGGAGCTGCCGGTGCAAATTTCTCGCGCTCTTCTCGCTTTATCACTCTGGCGAAATACACGAGGAGCTCCACCAGCGATGGACCTCCAAACATAAGAGTATTTTGCCATGTACAGTCGGGAAATCGCGAGAGCTGAGCATTAGGAGCTGCCGGTGCAAATTTCTCGCGCTCTTCTCGCTTTATCACTCTGGCGAAATGCACGAGGAGCTCCACCAGCGATGGGCCTCCAAACATAAGAGTATTTTGCCATGTACAGTCGGGAAATCGCGAGAGCTGAGCATTAGGAGCTGCCGGTGCAAATTTCTCGCGCTCTTCTCGCTTTATCACTCTGGCGAAATACACGAGGAGCTCCACCAGCGATGGACCTCCAAACATAAGAGTATTTTGCCATGTACAGTCGGGAAATCGCGAGAGCTGAGCATTAGGAGCTGCCGGTGCAAATTTCTCGCGCACTTCTCGCTTTATCACTCTGGCGAGATACACGAGGAGGTCCACCAGCGATGGGCCTCCAAACATAAGAGTATTTTGCCATGTACAGTCGGGAAATTGCGAGAGCTGAGCATTAGGAGCTGCCGGTGCAAATTTCTCGCGCACTTCTCGCTTTATCACTCTGGCGAAATACACGAGGAGGTCCACCAGCGATGGGCCTCCAAACATAAGAGTATTTTGCCATGTACAGTCGGGAAATCGCGAGAGCTGAGCATTAGGAGCTGCCGGTGCAAATTTCTCGCGCTCTTCTCGCTTTATCACTCTGGCGAAATACACGAGGAGCTCCACCAGCGATGGACCTCCAAACATAAGAGTATTTTGCCATGTACAGTCGGGAAATCGCGAGAGCTGAGCATTAGGAGCTGCCGGTGCAAATTTCTCGCGCACTTCTCGCTTTATCACTCTGGCGAGATACACGAGGAGGTCCACCAGCGATGGGCCTCCAAACATAAGAGTATTTTGCCATGTACAGTCGGGAAATTGCGAGAGCTGAGCATTAGGAGCTGCCGGTGCAAATTTCTCCCGCTCTTCTCGCTTTATCACTCTGGCGAAATACACGAGGAGGTCCACCAGCGATGGGCCTCCAAACATAAGAGTATTTTGCCATGTACAGTCCGGAAATCGCGAGAGCTGAGCATTAGGAGCTGCCGGTGCAAATTTCTCGCGCTCTTCTCGCTTTATCACTCTGGCGAAATACACGAGGAGCTCCACCAGCGATGGACCTCCAAACATAAGAGTATTTTGCCATGTACAGTCGGGAAATCGCGAGAGCTGAGCATTAGGAGCTGCCGGTGCAAATTTCTCGCGCTCTTCTCGCTTTATCACTCTGGCGAAATGCACGAGGAGCTCCACCAGCGATGGGCCTCCAAACATAAGAGTATTTTGCCATGTACAGTCGGGAAATCGCGAGAGCTGAGCATTAGGAGCTGCCGGTGCAAATTTCTCCCGCTCTTCTCGCTTTATCACTCTGGCGAAATACACGAGGAGCTCCACCAGCGATGGACCTCCAAACATAAGAGTATTTTGCCATGTACAGTCGGGAAATCGCGAGAGCTGAGCATTAGGAGCTGCCGGTGCAAATTTCTCGCGCACTTCTCGCTTTATCACTCTGGCGAGATACACGAGGAGGTCCACCAGCGATGGGCCTCCAAACATAAGAGTATTTTGCCATGTACAGTCGGGAAATTGCGAGAGCTGAGAATTAGGAGCTGCCGGTGCAAATTTCTCGCGCTCTTCTCGCTTTATCACTCTGGCGAAATACACGAGGAGCTCCACCAGCGATGGACCTCCAAACATAAGAGTATTTTGCCATGTACAGTCGGGAAATCGCGAGAGCTGAGCATTAGGAGCTGCCGGTGCAAATTTCTCGCGCACTTCTCGCTTTATCACTCTGGCGAGATACACGAGGAGGTCCACCAGCGATGGGCCTCCAAACATAAGAGTATTTTGCCATGTACAGTCGGGAAATTGCGAGAGCTGAGCATTAGGAGCTGCCGGTGCAAATTTCTCCCGCTCTTCTCGCTTTATCACTCTGGCGAAATACACGAGGAGGTCCACCAGCGATGGGCCTCCAAACATAAGAGTATTTTGCCATGTACAGTCGGGAAATCGCGAGAGCTGAGCATTAGGAGCTGCCGGTGCAAATTTCTCGCGCTCTTCTCGCTTTATCACTCTGGCGAAATACACGAGGAGCTCCACCAGCGATGGACCTCCAAACATAAGAGTATTTTGCCATGTACAGTCGGGAAATCGCGAGAGCTGAGCATTAGGAGCTGCCGGTGCAAATTTCTCGCGCACTTCTCGCTTTATCACTCTGGCGAGATACACGAGGAGGTCCACCAGCGATGGGCCTCCAAACATAAGAGTATTTTGCCATGTACAGTCGGGAAATTGCGAGAGCTGAGCATTAGGAGCTGCCGGTGCAAATTTCTCCCGCTCTTCTCGCTTTATCACTCTGGCGAAATACACGAGGAGGTCCACCAGCGATGGGCCTCCAAACATAAGAGTATTTTGCCATGTACAGTCGGGAAATTGCGAGAGCTGACCATTAGGAACTGCCGGTGCAAATTTCTCGCGCTCTTCACGCTTTATCACTCTGGCGAAATACACGAGGAGCTCCACCAGCGATGGACCTCCAAACATAAGAGTATTTTGCCATGTACAGTCGGGAAATCGCTGGTGGAGCTCCTCGTGTATTTCGCCAGAGTGATAAAGCGAGAAGAACGCGAGAAATTTGCACCGGCAGCTCCTAATGCTCAGCTCTCGCGATTTCCCGACTGTACATGGCAAAATACTCTTATGTTTGGAGGCCCATCGCTGGTGGAGCTCCTCGTGTATTTCGAAAGAGCGATAGGGCCAGAAAAGTGCGGGAAATTTGCACCGGCAGCTCCTAATGCTCAGCTCTCGCAATTTCCCGACTGTACATGGCAAAATACTCTTATGTTTGGAGGCCCATCGCTGGTGGAGCTCCTCGTGTATTTCGCCAGAGTGATAAAGCGAGAAGAGCGTGAGAAATTTGCACCGGCAGCTCCTAATGCTCAGCTCTCGCGATTTCCCGACTGTACATGGCAAAATACTCTTATGTTTGGAGGCCCATCGCTGGTGGAGCTCCTCGTGCATTTCGCCAGAGTGATAAAGCGAGAAGAGCGCGAGAAATTTGCACCGGCAGCTCCTAATGCTCAGCTCTCGCGATTTCCCGACTGATGCCCAGCACTGCGAACTCATTGACATAACCTGGAAATAGTTGGCGTCTAGAAATCTAAGGTGCTACCTATCTTCGAAATTAATTTCTTCAATTTGCTAAAATTACTTCTTTCGAATGAAAGTTTTTAGTGCAAGCTGATAGTCAGACGTTCGGTAATATTTGCACTTGCCGCTTGCTTCGGCTCCTTGTTCCCCTCCGGCCGCCGCCTCCGACCTCCTTAGCAACGGCTTACCCCTCTTTTTCCTAAGCCGCGGCCGCCGCGCTCACTTCCCCTCACGCGCTTCTCCGCCGGCCGCTGTGGTGGGGGGATTTTTCTTTGCTAACTGGGAAGCTGAAAAGTTGATGAAAATTTTCCGGCCCAATTCCGTTAAACTTAGTTTTTCACGCTGATTACGATGGTATATAAATGTTCTATTGTTTCTGAATCACCCTGTATATTGTAGTAGTGACAATTTTGTATGTCACACTAGAGTCGCTAATAATCTATCAAATACTAGCGTATATTTTAATATTTTTGTACGGAAATTAAAATGATTAGATTAGTAATATAAAAACATAATCGCTTTACAACGCATCGCATACAAAAACATAATCGCTGTAATATCACCTATACCGATTGGCAAAGTTATGTCACGAAAAGATGTGCGAATTTTATATATATTGTCCTTGAGTTTTTCTCTTTCGTCTTTAAGATTTTTCTTTTATATAGCTATACTCTCTTTAACTGTAATTAAATCTCTGTCTGAATTTAACAAAGCATCTTGAAATTTAACATGATGAATCTTAAGTTTTTTAATTTGCTTAATTCTCTGTTATAAGAGCGATTACATTTTCTTTTATATTAGTTAAAGATGCTATTTTATCATATAAAGAATTCTTACATGATTCAGTTTCTTTTCCCAATTTTTCAGTTTCTTTTGAGACTAAATTTTCGATTGTTGAAGTCAATTGACTCATAAGATCTTTACAAGTGCTCCTAATATCATTGAGTACCGATTGATCCATGGAAATTTGAACATCAGGTGTTATAATGCCTAATTTTTCATTGATTATATTGAATATAATCTTCATTTAATACTGTTTTTTTTTATTTTCATCATGATTTTTCTTTAAATCGGCAAATTTAATTTTCTTGTTTTTTTTTGCATACTGAGGATTTTTGCAATATCTTTTCCGACTGAGGCATCACTCTAATGCGTCAATGCGTTAAATATCCATGCATTAACAATTATGCCAAAAATTTTAAATAATAAATTCGCTCTTTTGATCATTTTCACTTAATTGAATTATTTCAATTTGAAAGTGCAAAATTTTCATTTATTTCAAACCAGGAGTGTAACAGTGATTCTCATTAAAGTTTTTTTTTGAGAATTTGTTAAGATAATTTTAGACTCATAAAATTTGCTTTATTTTTGAAAAATTCTTCATTGGCTGATGTATTTTCTACCTTTCCTTTAGGTTACTTGTAAAAGTGACTATGCATTATATACCTCACAAGACAGCTTATTAGCGGCTTTTCCCTGGATCTGCTCAATAAGGGTCATTCTATATACTAAGGTTTGCTCAATAGCAACCTGATCCTTTGGTCTGCTTAGCAGCGCAATCTCTTGCGCATCCTGAGTCAGCTGAGTAGCGGCTCTCCTTGCACCAGCTTAACAGCGGTCATTGTATCCAATAAGACACGACCCATGAAGGAAGAAAATTACTCCGGCAGAGAAAAATTGTTTAAGAAAAGGAGATTAGGAAAAAAGTATTTCTTGCAGAAGGGAGCTGACGAAGCCATTGGCAGGGTCAGACGTGTAGTAAGGGGGTGTGCATAATACGCAGCTTTTCTTTTTAATAGGAAAGGTAAAAATAGAAAGAGGAATACAGAGTGAAAGAGGAGAGAAAGGTGAGTAAAACAGGATAATAGGACAAGAAAGGGCGAGAAAGGGAGAAGGGAGAGAAGGGAGAGAAGGAGAAAGTGCAAGGAGGAGGTTAGGAAAGGTAGAAAAGGATGGAGATAGAGGAGAGAGCGGCAAAGCCGCTGGCCATGAACTATAGAGAAGAGGAGACGGCAGAGGTGACGATAGGGAATCAGGAACAGAGGAACGTAGAGGAACAGGAATTTAAGACGCCGAGCGGACTGGAACGGGAGCCGGAGAGAGAGATTCAAACGTGCAGGTGGGAAAGCACGCCGAAGACAGGGAAGGGAAGAAGAAAGGGAAGCGGAGGAAAGGGGGAAGCGCAAAGGCAGTTGGTGCTCCCAGAGAGCTTCAAAGTAGATAAAACGGAGAGGGGAAAAAGGAAAGAAAGGTCACCGTAGGAGAAAGAGGACAAGAAGAGAGAGAGAAAAGAAGACAGAAGAGAGAGAGACACGTTAGAGAAGAGCGGATCGACGGGGAGAATCCCGCCAAAGAAGGAGGAGGGAAAAGAAGGTGAGGACGAGGGGGAGATGGAGAAATTTCAAGGAACGCTGAAAAGGATCCTGAAGACCTTGGAGGAGGAGAAGGAGGAAAGGAGAAAGGACAGGGTAGAATGGCTAAGAAAATGGCTAGAAACGGAAGAAAGGATGAATAAGAAGCTAGAGGAGGTGAGAAGCCTAGTGCAGGAGGAGAAGAGGGAGAGGACAAGGGCGGAGGAGGAGATGAAGAGGGCAACCGAGGAGGAGAGGAGAAAGAGGGAAGACCGAGAAAGAAAAATGGAGGAGAAGATAAAGAAAATGGAGGAAGAGGCAAAAACTAGGCAGACAGAAAGAGGAGACCAGAGAGGGGAAAAGGGGCCAGAGGAAAGGGAGCAAGAGAAGAAGCAACTGAAGGAGTTAGAGTGGAGAATTGAGGAAGGGGAGAGAGAAAGGAAAAGGAACAATGTGGTGATATCAGGGCTGAAAGAAGGAAAATCGGACAAAGCTAAGGTGGAAGAATGGGTAGATGAGAAGCTGGGAATTTCGGTAAAGGTGAAAAGGACGTGGGTCATCAGAGGAAAAGGTAAGAGCAAAATAGGAGTGGAATGTGAAAATAGAGAGGAGAAAGAGAAGATTATGGAGGAAAAGAGCAAGCTGAAGGGGACGGACTGCTTCATCGACCACGATTTGACGTGGCGAGAGAGGAGAAATAGAGGAAGGTTGAACGGGCTCGCAAGAGAATTGAGAAGCGAAGGAAAACCAGTGAAAGTAGGAAGAAACAAGTTAACGGTAGGAGACATGACGTACTTCTGGAACAAAAGAGAGGATAGGCTTTTTCGAGAGGGGGAGGCAAGATGGCGATGAGAAGGAGAAAAGGGAAGAAAGGGGAAAAGGGAAAAGAAAGGAGAATCTGAAGGTGTTGAGCTGGAATGTGGCAGGACTGAAAGGAATAGAAGAGGAAGGATGGAGATACATATTAGGATTTGACGTCATATGCCTACAGGAAACGTGGGCAGAGAGCGGTGAGGAAGAAAGAATAAGGAAAAGAATGAAGGGCTTCGAGACAGAGGTAAGAGAGGCGAAAAAGGGGGGGAGTAGAGGGAGATTAAATGGAGGAATGGTAATGGCAGTTAGGAAAGATAGGAAAGAGGACAAAGTTGAATGGTTGAGAGGAAGATCAGGAGAAGTCATAGGTGGCAAATGTAGTATAAAGGGGTAAAAGTGGTGGATAGGTTCGACATACATGAGGGAGGAGAAGGACAGGAACTATGAGGAAATAGAGGAGATGGTAGAAAGAGCGGGAGGGGAAAAGATACTCTGGTGTGGAGACCTAAACGCGAGAACAGGGCAAGGGGGGGGGGTTTAGATGAAAAGGGAGTGGAGGAAAAGAGGGAGTCAACGGATAGAGTAGTGAACAAAGAAGGGGAAGAGCTGCTAAATAGGCTAAAAGAGTGGGGGCTTTCAATCCTAAACGGAAATACAGAAGGGGATGAGGAAGGGGAACTCACGTACGTGGGGGTAATGGGATGCTCGGTAATAGACTATGGGATAGTAAATGAGGAAGGCAGGAGAAAGGTAAAGTCACTGAAGGTAGAAGATAGAATGGAGTCAGACCATGGAGCATTAGAATTGGAATTAGAGACAGGGAGAAGTTCGGAAGGGTTGGAAGAGGAAATGAAAAGAACGATGTGGACTGACGAGGCCATCAGGGAGTATAGAGGTTGGCTAGCTAAAGGAAGGGAAGCAAAAACATGGAGGGAATTAAAGATAAAAATAAGAAACGCGATCCAAACAAAGAGGGGGAGAAGAAAAAGGAGAGATGATAGCAGATGGTGGGATAATGATAGCAGGAAGAAGAGGGCAGAAATGTAAAGGGCAAAAAAAGGGATAAAGAGGTGGGGAAAAGACAGGTTCACGCAGGCGAAAAGAGAGTTAAGGAGCATGTATAGGAAAAAGAAGGAGGAAGGGATGATGAAAGAGCTAAGGGAGGCAAAGGAGGATAGGTCAGGAAAAAAATTCTGGAGAATGGTGAAAAGGAGAAGGAAAGGCAAAAGGGAGCAGGTAGATAAAGTGATAGAAGATAAGAGTTGGATAGAGTTTTTTAAAGGGCAACTGGGAGAGAGAGAAACGCAGGAGAGAGGGAGAGATAAGGAGGAAGAGTCGGGGAGCGAAGAGGAAGCAGAGGAGGGAGAGATAGAAGTAGAGGAAGTAAGGGAAGAAGAGGAAAAGTTAAGTGACACGCAGATGGGATTTAAAAGAGGGAGAGGTACAACGGAAGCTATATATGTGGTGAACAAGGCGGTGGAGCAAGAGCTAAGGAAGAAAGGAGGGAAGGTATACGCGTGCTTCGCGGACATGAAAGCAGCCTTTGACAAAGTAAACAGGGAAGAAGTGTGGAGTATGATGAGGAAGCTGGGAGTGACCAGAAGGATAAGGGAAAGGGTAAAGGAAATTTATGAGAAGACGGAGTGTGAAGTAAGGATAGGGGAAAGGAATGTAGGCAGTTTTGAGACGCAGAAGGGAGTGAGACAGGGATGCCCGCTAAGTCCACTGCTGTTTAACGTGGCAATGGCAGACTTGGAAGGAGAGATGGGAAAGGTGCAAGAAGGAGGAATAATATTAGGGAGAAGGAAAGTATGGTCAATCTCATATACAGATGATGTAGTAATGCTAGCAACAAACGCGAGCGGGTTGAAACAAATGTTAAGAAGATTCAAAGGATACATCAAAAGAAAGGGATTGGAGCTGAACACAGAGAAAACGAAGATCATGATTTTCAGAAACGGAGGAAGAAGGAAGAGAGAAGAGAAATTTGAATGGGATGGAAAGGAGATAGAGGTGGTGAAAACATTTGAATAATTGGGATACACGATGAAAGAAAACGGGAAAGAGGAAGAACAGGTGAAGAAGGTGAAAGGAAGGGGAAAAGAAAACACTTTACTAAGAGAATGCTGGAGGCTGCTGAAGAGAGAGGGAGAAAGGGGAGAATGGAAGGGAAGAGGGAAGGACGTGAGGAGAATGGAACTGGAGAAGTGCGGGATATCGGTGGAGGATTATACGAAAAGAATGGAGGAGGAAGAGGGAGTGGAGGAAGAAATAGAAAGGATAAACAAGAACACACAATGGCAGAAGTGGAGAGAGGAAATAAAGGAGTCCAGATATGCGGGTGAGATAAGGGAGGTAATGATAGAGCAGGGAGAAATACCAGAGTACCTGATGGAAGTGGGAGAACACAGAAGAGGGGCGCTCAGCGTTACGGCAAGGTTCAGACTAGGGTGTAAGACAAGAGGGAGCAAATACTGGAAGAAGGAAGAAGAAAGGGTATGCAGGCAGTGCGGGAGAGAGGAGGAGACGCTTAAACACGTGTTCGAAGAATGTGTGGAGACGAAGATAAAGGGGAAAAAGTGGCAAAAAGCAGTCGGAGGGAGAAGAACGCAAGTGGGGAGACTTTATAGCACTATATGGAAGAGGAAAAATAAAGAAAGGCCGCAAGAATAAAGGAGAGGAAGGCAAGGAAGGAAGGAAAAGAAAGGACAAAGCAGAAAAGAGATTTGAAAAGCGCGCGCAAAGCATGCGGGGAATTCTAGGGAAATTTCCTAGGAGGAGAGAGAGAGAAAGAAACTAGGAGGGTAAGGAAGGTAGGTGGAATCAGACGGAGGGAACAGGGAGAAGAAAGAGGAACGAGAGGAACAGAAAGGAAAGCACATGGTGAGGAGAGCAGAGAGGTTATAGCAGGGAGAGAGAGAGCGTGCAAAGTCAACAAAGATAAAAAGAAGATAAAAAACCAAAGGCGACAAAAAAGTAGGAGGGAGAGATATCGAAGCATGAGAGAAGAGTGGAGAGAGAGATGCGGGATATGAAAGAGGAGATGAAGGAGTGGAGGGTGAAGCTGCAATTGGAGAGAGGGAGAAGAGAAGCGGCGGAGAGAAAGATGACGGATATAGAAGGTGATGTTGAAATTTTGAAAGGAAAATTGAGAGAGGAAAGGAGAGAGAAGGAGAAGATACAGAGAACAGTCAAAGAACTAAAGGGACTGGTAGAAAAATTAGAAGGAAAAGTAAGGAGAGAGGAGAGAAAAGAGATAGAAAGGGAAAGGGCCAAAGTGAAAAGTGAGGTTAGGATTGTGAAAACCAACAAAAGAAAGAGGACGGAGGGAGGGAGGAGCAAAGTAGGAGAGAGAGGTGTGATCATCCACAAAGGGACAAATTGGAATGAGAAGGAGGTGCTGCAGGACTGGCTGGACGAGATCCTGGAGGGAACGAGCTGGGAGCTGGAGGAGACCGCAAACCAGGACACAACAAAATCATCTTTGCGGCAGAAGAGGAAATGGAGGAGATTTGGAAGAGGAGAGAGGAAATTAATGAAGGGGGAAAGGTGAGAATGGAGCAGTGGATGAGTTGGGAGGAGAGAAGGGCAAAGAAAGAAGCCACGGGGATAAGAGAGAGAAGAAGAGAGGAAGCGAAAAAGAATGGGGATCTGCTAAGGGACGGGGACTTCAAGGTGAGAGTGGACGGAATCCTGTACGAGTGGAAGGAGGAAGAGGGAAGGATTAGAAGGGTAAGAGAGGAAGAGAAGAGTGAAGAAGAGGTGAGAGAGGAAAGGAGGAAGAAGGAAGAGTAGTAGGACAGATAAAATAAAAAAGAGAAAAAAAGGAAAAAAAAAGGAAGAGGCGTATTAAGCACACACATGTAAATATATGCAAAGAAAGCATTGTAAAATACTTATGTATAAATACAATAAAGATTTATTATTATTATTTCTTGCAGAAAATATTATTTGAAAAGAAGGCATTAGAGAAAAGACTCAAAGAAATAAATGATCAATTGCACAGTTATTACTGGGAAGACAATAGTATAAACGCGAATAATAATAATGTTTATGAGAATAATTTAAATTTTCAATCTGAAGTAAGCAAAAAATTTAATGAACTTTTGGAATTTGCTTTACAGGAAACGAATACATACAAAGCCAATTAATTTTTTTGTTGACACTATACCACATTTAGCTGCCCTTGAACCAGTTTGAGGTATTTCCTGGTGACCTTGCACCCACACTTTAGCGACCCATAACCCGATTGAATGGATGATCCCAACATCTAGACTCATTATAAATTATTTTCTTTTGAAAGAAGAGAAGGGTGAGGGTGATCAGATTTTGCTCATTTACAATTTTCATACAAAAAAAAATACAAGAAGTGCATTCATAATGAATCTCGGCGACGAAACAAATGCCAGAGGTGGTAGAGCAACAAATGCAACTTCATCTGACTCTAATTTTATGCTAAAGAATAGCATGGCAAACACCTTCGCGCTCATGAACTGCATAAGCGGCATTCCAACTTTTGATGGTAAGAGAAGTCTTAGAGAATACATTCAGGACTTAAGAAATGCAGCGTCTCGAGTGAGTGAGGACACAGTTTTTACAGAATGCCTTGCACAAAATCACTGGACCAGCGAAGAAGAGTTTAATTAACAAACAAATTACCACAGTCGAAGAACTCATAACACATTTGAAACAGAGATTTGGACCAGGAAGAAACTTTAGTTATTTTAATAACAAAATTCAAAATGTTCGAATGAAAGAACATGACACCGTCGGTGATTTCTATGATGAAATCAACGTCTTGATTGGCAGTGCAAAAACAGCACTCCAAGAAGAAAAAGGTAACAGTTATAAGAAAGAAATGATGGACCCATTGAAATCGCTCGCAGTGGACATATTTATAAAAGGTCTACCTGCCAATTTAGCAGAAAGAGTCGACTATAGCAAACCGGCAACACTGCGTGAAACCTACGAAGAAGCTGTACGTCTAGAGACGAGAATGGAAGCCAAAATAATTCGAGACTCCAGACCATACCGTGGCAGGAATCATGGCTACAACAACCCCAGACTATATAGTGAATCACGGACTGGAACAAATTATAGAAATAGCAGAAGATACCATGGCGAAGATCAATACAGTAACAGTCAACATGGAGAACCTCACTACATAGGTTGTATGGAGGAACGATACGAATATGAAGAACCTGAATACATTGCCTATGTGCAAGATCGATTGCGAAATGTACCACGTGATGGATATTCCAGCAACCGCTGCCAAACAAATGGTTATCAACAAAACCATTACCAGGAGAATAATTACAGAAATCCAAATTATGTAAATCGTTACAACAATACAAATTATGTAATGATATGAAATTATGAAACTATAAATGGATTTCGCCACAACTAGAACTACAACGACAACCGCAAGAGAGTAACTGTTGGCGTGAAAGCAATAATCAATCCTACAGAGCAAGTCAACGCATATTCAATCCTCAGACAGGAAGGTATGAAAATACATAGGATCGACCCGACAGACGGAATAACAGTAGCTGGCGTAATGAAAATCCCAGATATGACCACCAAAATAATAGGGACAATTTAAACTACCTACAGGCTCGTCATGAACCCAAGATGACGAGCCAAAACCAGAATTATTCGAGACAAAACGATCAGCAGACACCAATGCATATGGATCAAGCAAGCTATCGAAAACAAATGCAGGAGTACAACCAGAATCGAGATTTGAGTCAAAAGAACCTACACGAAAATCAGGCAAAAGCCACGGTAATGGCGATACTAGCCAGACCCGAGAGATCGCAAGGATGTGTTCCACGAACTGTAAAGGACCTGAAAACTATAATTGGGAAGATGGAGAGGCAACAGCTGTAAGAATAAGGATACCCGATGGAACACAACATAGATAATGGCGCAACCGTAAACCTAATAAAAATCGGAGCTCTGCACGATGATTTACCAATAAGCATTGAAGATGCCAGAGAATTAGGAGGCATCACGGAACAGACAGTGTGGATAGCAGGATCAATGTGCCTGGATATAAGAGGAAGCCCAGTAAAATTTCAAATAATATAAGACGATTTTCCTATAAAACAAGATGGCATATTAGGAAGGAATTACCTAAAGTAGGAAGAAGCCGTAATCTCCTACCATAAGAATGTTCTCATGGTATCTAGAAAGCAACCTTTGCAGAATCAAGATACTGCTCAAGTCTTTTGCAGTAAGTATTCCAATCACTCTATAACTTTAAATTAAGTATTAAAGCTTCCAGTGTTCCTATGTCAGTACTAATAATTAACGATTGAATTGTACCCGGCAGGGCATTACGCTCTTAAAATTTAATCTTAATGTACTCGCTTGCCACATTTTTTATAAATTCTTCATCCTCCTGCGTTCTATAAGTAGCACACGTAGTTGGAGAAAATTTTTTATCTATCTTACGATCACCATACTTGCATGTTTGTACTCGAATTTGGTTGATGTGACGATGTTAATCCCAAAAGAGCCTAAGCTGCTCGATTCACAGACGGTGTTCTCTGTGTTCCGTTTTTTTCTGTACCATCATGCTCTTTATTAATCTAAATTTTGACATTCCTTTTGCCTCGACGCCAATTGTAATATATTTAATATATTGGTAATAAGAGGTGTAACAAATAAATAGTACTACTTCAAATAGTGCACTTATTCTTTACCATAGATAGTATGTTCAGTTGAAATATGCATTTGTACGTATGTATTCTTATGTGATGAATGGATGTGTTGTTATATAAAGATTACAGCAGATATAAAAAATGTAATCTAGATATGTACGTGTACATGTATGTGAGAGTGTATGCATACGTATTTATATTATAATGCACGCGAATAGTTGTTAGTCGCGATATAACTAGAGTCACGCACGGGAAAAAGACCAATAGCTCTCCACTTTAATATAGAAACTCTCCCGAGGAAGCGAGGACGCCCGAAAAGCTCCAAAAATAAGCAGGACTCGCTTCCACAACATTCATTCAATCCGTACAGTCTGTTTCTCCTCCCCAATCCTTTTTTTCGTTAATAAATAAGATTAAAATTATATTGAGGGCTACAATCCCTTCAAGTATTTCCATGCTACCCACATAATGCTTTTCCTTCCTTTTTTACATGAGATGATTGCTATCCTATTTCCATGCTGGTATTGAGCTGGTACCAGTCGGATACCCAGCATGTGGAGAGGGGGGGGGGTGTATGACGGGCGATATTCGTACTCGTCATAGCCCCAGCATTATTCTCTACTAATACTAATACATTGTATATAAATTTCGCGAGAGAGAGGGGAAGAGGGAGAGGAAGAGGGAGAGGAAGAGGGAGAGGAAGAGTGAGAGGGAGAGGGAGAGGGAGAGAGAGCGCACGGTGCGACGGATCGTGCTTAGACCTAGCGCAGCGCTGCGCTCAGGAAAGCGAGTGAAGGCGGGTCGATAATATTATATAAAGAAAGATAAAAGTCATAAGAAAACTGAGGCGATTGCTACATAACCTAGGCCCGTTAACTTATCAGACGTTCAAGCATTCAGTGGGATGAATAATTACTATACTAAATTTATTCATAGTTTATCGACTTTATTCAACCCAATTTATTAATTGTTACAAAAAAATAATTTTTTGAAATACAACAACTGGTTGGTGAGAACATAAGTTAGTGATATGCGCGCGATAAAAAATGTACCGTGTATTGTGAGTTTGAGGCAATGTTAGAGGAAAATATAAAAAATAAATTCGTCACAGATACGATGGTAGGAAAAATACTAGATATAGTATTTGAAGAAAATCACTTACCATCATTATTGAATACACTGGAAATTGTCCTAAAGAACGAAGCAACCTTAGCCATATCAACTACAGCGCCAAGTGTTGACGTGAATCGAGTAGCTTTGCAGTATAACCAGCGGGACTATTAGTCAAATTCCAAGAAGAACAGCGAGGCGTCCACGAAGCAAGCGTCAGGAACGCATTGCCACTCCGCAGCTTAACTCTCTACATAACAACATAGGAAGAAGATGTGCAATCATTACGGTGGGGTAAATCACGATTTATAAATCACGAAAATAATTATTTGTCGTTTTACACAGATAAGTTAGATTGATTTGAAATTTTTTATACATACGTAACACAACTTTATCTTTATTCGAGAATTTGCTTGGCCAATTTAGTCCTAATGTATCCTAATGAAAAATCAAACACTGAAAAGCACTGTCCACACGATTCCAGGACAATGTATGGCCCAATCAGACTGAAAATTTATTGACATATTCTTAAAAACACTAGTTTTGGTATGAATGGAGGAAATTTAATTTAAATAAATAAAGAACTTTTTAAAAATAAAACAATTAAAAAATAATGAAAAATAAGCTAAAACAACTAAATTTTTTACTTGTTTTATTTTGAAAAAGTTATATACTCATTTAAATTAAATTTTCTCCATTCATACCAAAACTAGTGCTTTTAAGAGTATGTCAAAAAATTTTCCAGGAATCATGTGGACAGTGATATTCGTTGTTTGATTTTTCATTAGGATATATTAGGACTAAATAGGTAAAAAAATCCTGAATAAATATAAAGTTGTATTACGTATGTATAAAAAATTTCAAATCAATCCAATTTATCTGTGTGAAATTAAAAATAATTATTTTTTCTCCTCTCGAAGACAGTCTCACCCCGTTACATGGCGCCCAACTGAATAACCCACACATGCAGCACAAGTGCAGATGTACACGACGTTTATACGTGGTTCGCCAAGGGTAATGAACGATTCTATATTAAATTAATATATTTTTTTTTTGTAAGAGGCTGTGGACCCTTGTAACGGATTTGCTGAAGCTCAGTTGCGGGAACATTAAGTGTGGGAATCGGCAACGGCGGCCACCCCGAAACACATTTCTTCAGACTGAGCTGCTATCCTTGGCGCCTCCTTACGCATTCATTCCTTCGTTTTATTCATTCAACACTACATGCAGTACTCACTCCTTCTCTTTCTTTGTCACTCAGTTTTCCAGGCATCCATCTGCTTTCTTATTTCACAAAATACTACCGAACGTATGTCGCGATGTAGTTCCAAGCATCAGCGCTGGTTGTCATCAGTGTTATCACTTTATCTATTGTGGTAGTTGTTTTCAGTACGGTCTCCAGTCTCTGTTGCTGCTCGGTCCAACGGTGACACACGAAGAACGTGTGCTTCACGTTGTCGTAAGCTTATCCACAGTACGTATAATCTGGTGTTGCCACTCTGTTCATCCTGTTAAGATACTTTCGAAAGTACTCGTGTCCAGAGAAGAATCGGGTAAGGTTCATCTCGACGTGTTTCCTGTTCTTCCTGGCTCCAACCTCCGGTATCACTCTTTGCATCCAGCGCCCTTCTGCGTCCGTTGTCCACCTCGTCTGCCATTCCTCAAGCGTCTTTGTTCGTACTTATATTGCAGCGTCTGCCCTCCCAATATCCGTGCCCTTCTCGCGTACAAGCGTTTCCGCTCGAACGCGAGGTCAATTGGAATAACCCCCGCTATGACTAGGATCGCATTTTTCAATACGGTCCGGTACGCGCATGCAATTGTTAGTTTTATGGTTTGTTGCACGTTCGTCATTGCCTTTGCTCGTTTCTTTACCGACAGCGTATCCGCTCGTACCTCGGCCCCGTAGAGCAGGATCGAATTGGTTACGCTCATTAGTAGTAGGCGTATACTTGGTCTCGATCCTCGCGTATTGGCCATGAGCTTGCTCAGGACCTTAGTTGTGTCTGCTGCTTTAGTTGTCGCATTACATATGTGAGACCAGAAAGTTAGTTTCGTATCTAGATTCACCCCCAGATATTTTATTTCGTTTCTGATAGACATCTGTTTCGTCGTAACTGTCATCGGAATGATTGTGTCAATGCGTTTTCTTGTAAGCAGCAGCAGCTCATTCTTCAGTAGTACTAGTTGTAGTCCATGTTCAGTAATCCAAGTACATACGCGTCGCACACCTGGTTTAGTTTTAGTTGAGCCAGGTGAATGTCTCGTGTTGTTATTACAGAATCGAAGTGATAATTTTAATGTATCAAGTTTTTTGTTTGAAATTATAAACTAATATACTCATATAAGTCTACTAAAACAGCATGGTATATGAAACATATTTAAATGTATATACATACTAAAAATTAGGTTAATATAAGTATTCAAAAATAAATGTTTGTGCTAGTGCGAGCATGTGTGCGTGTACGTGTGCGTGTGTATATACCATATAACCATACTGATTGTGAGTTATCTGAAGGAGAAATTTCGAGCAAATAGTGCATTTTTTAGGAGAAAAATATTTGTGGATTTTTATTTAATTATGTAGTTTGAATCAGTACTGTTCAACACATTCATATTTAGAGGTCAATAAATAACCTTAAAGAATTCTCAATAATTTTCCCATATGGAAAATTACATAAACAGTTTTATACCTAAGTTTCATGACTCTACACTGTCTCTATCAAGAGTAATACGATTTTAGAACAAAATTCTAACTGTTTTCCCATAGTGCCTTGCCGAGTCTTTAAAAGATCCGGAGCCGATCGACCAAGTGCCTATTGTGTTAGGATTAATCCATATTTCGGCAGTGTCAGAATTCTCTGGTGAGCATCCAGTGTTCGCTTGAGCAGTGAGTAGGCGCGCGTTTACTCCGCACTAGCATGGTTGGGAGCGCGTTTAGTCCCACCAGCATACTATAGCACTGACGGGCCCTTTGAAGCCAGTAGACCGATTGTAGAGAGACGTTCATACTAAAGGACCACCCAATAGCAATCTGGCGAATACAAAGTACCATAGCTGCACTATAGAACTGAAACGGAGCTCAGTGTTTTCCCCTTCTTTGATAGATCTAGCTCTAGAGATGCATTTGTAATTTGGGCTTAGCGTATTTCCAATTCTTCAGAAATTGTATGAGCTTACAATACTATACATTTTAGAATAAAATTATCCTAGAGACTGTAGTCCTTGTTAGTGTGGTAGGTTAATAAAATTAACGCTTATTTTAAAAAAAAACGTAGTTTCAGAAGCATTATGCTTTTCTTTTTAAGTTTACCAGAAAAGATATATACACATTGCATTACAAAATAAAAATGGAAGAAACGATTTTCCCTAAAAATTGTTCGTAGACATGATATACAAATAAAAAGAAAAAAAAATCTATCAAGAACTCGGCAATGTCCATACTGAAAGTGAATAATAAAATTTGTCAAAAATTTTATATAAAAAGGAAACCGAAATAAGTAAAAATACGTGAAATTCTCACAGAGAATACAAGGGACGCCTCATCTAAGGAGGAACCGCAAGATCTAAAAGTGTCTTCACTGTTTCATCGGATGGATTTGACTGATACTTCAATACGCGATATGACTACAACAGAACAGTAAATGGGAGAAAATGTGCTTTACTTACCACTACATTCAAGAATTATACTGTGCAATGAGACATCAGTCTCGTGCAGAATACGTACAAGCGGGCACACAAACAAAGCGAGCGAAAGGCAGACCCGCACGACAACAACATGAGCACAAGCCGAGTGCTCATGGATAGCAACACGTGCTCGTACAATGCAAACACAGCCGCCAAAGAAACCGACGACGGGCGCAAACAAACTAACACACACCACCGAAAAGAGCACCATAAGCACCACACAAATACACAAACATCACTCGACCCAATCACCACCAGAGGGCGTTGGCGCCAGCGATTGGGGCTATATAAGCCCAGCCGCGACAGCACGGCGGCAGTTCGATCAGAGCTCCCGATCCGACCGTTGCCGTGAGCACACGAAACCGCTAGGAGGGCCCTAGAGGAACTACGGATATCTGACCGTTTTCGTGCGCACACGTAACGGCACGGATACCGGAATTACTGCACTATCATCTGAATTCCCACTGTGCGCACACAGGGTAATTCAGACCCACCGAGTACCTGGAGGAGCGCTCTCGTGAGCACACATAGCGCAACTACAGGCACTTCACCGCCAACCACCGTCCCACCGTTTCCACCGTTCCTGTTACCACTGTTCGCACACAGGGTAATCGGAACCCGAAACTGAATACAAATACTGGCAGGGTCGTGCGCACACGTCTCTGTCAGAATCTGCACACATACACCGCTTCACCGTCACAGCGTTTCCACCGTTCCTGTTACCACTGTGCGCACACAGGGTAACCGGAACCCGAAACTGACTGCAGAGACTTGCAGAGTCGTGCGCACACGTCTCTGTCAGACTCTGCACGCAAACGCACAGCCCCACCGTTGCGCCGTTTCACTTGCCGCTGTGCGCACACAGGGTAAGAGGAACCACGGAGGGCGATTCCAGTATAAGGTTGAGTCGTGCGCACATGTCTCAATCGGATCTGTGGTCAACAACACTACACACACACATTCACTCACCGCTCCGCCGCTTCACTTGCCGCTGTGCGCACACAGGGCAAAGGAAGCCGCGAGAGAGAGCTACTGTACCGGATTGAGTTGTGGGTACACGTTCCAACCAGGTCCTGTGGGACTCCCGCCGATACACTGAAATCACGCCGACGTTCCTCCGTTCCACCTGCCACTGTGCGCACACAGGGTAGGAGGAAATCGGGATCCGGTGCGGAGTCCGCACAAGATCGTGCGCACACGTTCTCGCGAGGAATCCGCGATAGCGATTACACGCCTGGTGTTTCACCAGGGAATAGCCAAACCGCCCTGCTCTAGGCGTAGTATGTATAAGTAGGTGTAAGTGAAGGGTACCGGCGACCGTACCGAATAAGCGACACGTACCAGAAACAAATGTTAAGCGACGACTGAATGTTAAGCGTCATGCTGTTTAGATGTTAAGGATCGCGCCGATAGTTAATAAGTACCGTAATCACCGTCTAGACAATAAGAAGTAGTTGTAAGAGATAAGTCTTTTAAAGGCGTACTTTTGTTTGGTTACAGGTGGCGAATGATGACGCGCCTTGAGAAACATTAAATATACCAACTATTTAAACTTAACCAAACGGAGTGGTTTCTAACCTCACTCCCCTTTCCGAATCCTGAATCCCAACTGACAAAATCCGGTGCGAGGGGAACGCAACCGTTACAACTATACAAACTTAGTCTATGTAAAACCTTTATGAATTATATCAGAAATTATAACCTATATTTGCTATCACGTAATATTGTTGAGGTAATAATTTAAATGCAGATTAAATCCCGTTAATTTAAAAAAAAACACCAGTGTATGCGGTAAATATATAGTTATCATCATACTTTTTTAAATTACTTTTACGTTATTTAAACTTTTTAAACTTGCGATAAATTTAAAAAAGTTCTGAAATTTTTTATACGTATATCTCAGAAACAAACAATCATATTTAAATGGCGTGAAACTATTATTTTAAAAGTAATGATGAGTATTATACAACAACCGTATCGCTTCGGTGGAAAAATATATTTTACGATTCTGAAGTCACAAGCAGCAAACTTCATTCGGAATCTATATTATAGCATTTTTATATTTGTAATTTTTCTGAAAAACTTTTTACATATACATACCTTCCATTTTTCCATCTTCTTGTGTGTAGCATAACATGAAGGCTGAAACAAAAATAAATAATCCTATATATATATTTATATATACATATATACATATATAAATATATATATATACATACTAGGGAGTACCCCCGCTACTCGCTCTGATCGCCAATTCCCCAATTTTTTATTTTTATAAATTGATGATTACATTAAATTAAATGAATTTATTTTTAAATTTATTAGTTTTCAAACTAAAACTTTTTTACGTAAGATTATCTCTCACGAGCTACATTATAAGTTTTCAATATGTTTATGTAATTTTCGAACCAAATTACATAAAATTTTCTTAAAGAATAAAATAAAATATAATATTGAATAAAATATAATATTGAATATAATATTAAATATAGTATCGAAACTTCTGTCTTTGGTTCCATTATAACTTTAAGACTAATCAATATAATGAGCTATATATAGAACTTGTATTGCTAATTCAGCATAATTGCGCTCAGTTCTTGGAGCATCTAACCAGTGCCAGTTTTCTTTTTCAGAAAAAGTTTCTTCTAGAGAAAAAGTTTGTTCTTCTGTAACAGATTCTTCTTCAGAGACCTCTTTCAAAGACTCATCTTCCTCTATGATTACTTCTATAAACTTTTTAGTTATTGTCATATAAGTTTAAAAACTTAAAAAAAGCTTTATATTATAAAAAATAATAATAACTGCTCACTTAACTATTTCTTAGGACTTCTAAATTTTATATTTTTACTTTTAGTATACTACTTGAACTTTATTGTTTATATGATATATATATATATATATATTGTAACGAGGTTCAGGTCCTTGCTATGCTAGTAATCGGAGCAGGAACGAGAGTAACGGAATAAGGCGGCATTGGCTCAATGGATAGAGCGTGCGCTTAGAGATCTCGGGAGCGCCGGATCGATTCTCGGTTCCGGCGTCTTCTTTTGTATTTTTCCTCCTCTCGAAGACAGTTTCACCCCGTTACAATATACATATATATATATATATATATATATATATATATATATATATATATATATTTAAACCAATCACAATAAATATTGCTTCAAATTTATGTACTTAAAAAAAAATAAACTTATTCAATTGTATTATTGTTAAATTACTGAATATTGATACATATTAATACAAAAAATTAAATTCTAAGGAACGGTAATAGCAATATAAATGTATTATCATTGTTTATAATAAATAATACAGAACTTACATTAGAAGGCGGGCTTATATAGCTAGTTACAGTCATCCAGTTATTGCTGGTCGATAAACACAGCAGCATAGGTATATAAATAGTATATAGATGCGTTCAGTTCAATTTGGAATGATATCGTCAGCGACTTGCGAGCCCTCCCAACTAGCATATAGTCAACAGGTCCGTTGTCTGTTCAGTGTGTCGGAATATATTGTAACGCCACACTTTGTGTGTGTTACATTGCAGAGCAGGATGCGATGGTGCAATCACCAGTCCTGCTCATGCTGATATAGAAAAAACCTAACTAGCGAACAGAGTGCATAGATTTAGGAAAGGCTCTATGCAGCCAATACGTCAAAACCTCCCCAACACCTAACCCCTCACATGCTACCCTTCGCTCTACTCATATCCCCCTTACACCTTCTTTCTTCAATGCCCTGGCAGGCGTTGGGGTGTTGAGAGGCCAGTCACAATCCAACCTAGTCCCCTGTAAATAGAAAAAGATATTAGTAACTCATCAGAAGAGAGAGAAATAGTTAGTGCAGTGCAACGACACAGACTGACTTACCTCGACTCCTAGGCAGCTCCTGTAAAGAAGAATACATTATTACAGGATCGCTACGATGAACATAAGAAATTAAATGTACCTGATACCGCTCAAGGAGTCACCATCGAAGTATGTTGCTTCACTGGACGTCCTGACAGGAGAAGAGAACAGCAGGCACCAGACATCCTAGAAGCAAAACAGCCACTACACAGAAACTGTCAGAGGCGTACAGTCAACATACATAGGTGTCATAACCTACGTATGCAGTTGTCAGACCACAGGTTCCACTAGCATCCTCGCACACTGTCCAGGAACGTCGAGAAGAAGATTGGACGGCCAACTCACAGCACTCGCAACAGGAACAGCTGATTGGTCGTATTTCCACTGCACCAGGAGGAAGCCGCACCGGTACACACGCAGCGCACTACATGTCGTAGGTCATGCTGTAGCAGCATGCCCGCTCTAGTTCGCTCTCTCTCACTCACATACCTACAGTCCCTTCCTCGTCACGTGACTGGCCCTCTCAGCGTCTCGACGGCTGTTATGGGAACTATGCAGTCGAACCTCGCCGCTGCCGAATCCCCCTTGCCTCGTTCACTCTGTTCTGGAATAGCATTCGAAGTACTCGCCTAGACATCGCACTCGTCACCTTGTTCCCGAATAGCATTCGATTTATTCTGTTGGACTTCACACTCGCCATAGTAATTATCAGTGTACTCGGTCATTATCGAAACGTGTTGCACACCGAGAGCAACCAAGCTACGTTTGGAAAAAGGAGAGCATCCTGTTGGAACATCGAGACTGCGAATTGTAAGTCACACTTATTCATTGTGCGATACCACGCGTATAGTAAATCTTGTTCACATTCGAATCTCCAGGATATTAAATCGTACTCGTGCTACAACTGTAGCTGGCGCCCAAGTAGATTAACTTAAGTATTAATATAATCAAATAATGTACCCATGTAGACTAATGTAAATATATTATACACATTATTAATTAGTGTTTTCACTTTATATTAGAGTTACATCCTATTAATTGTTATTACAAAATTATGTTAAAGTCTGCCAGAATGCAGCACGCATATTCCGATGCATTGACGGAATATGCGTCATAATATATATGTATACATGCCGCCAAGTCAGTTTGAGCCCTATTTTGAATTTCTGCTGAACGAATGCAACTTTATTTTATTAATTAACACTTTGGATCTGTATTTGCAGGTTGTAAATAAGAGGCTGAGAATAATAGCCTATCCTGCCAGCTTAGATTAAAAGGATGGACCAGAAGTTGCAGGAATTGACTATCGATTAACTGAGCAACAAGTAGTTTTATTAAGATCTGAGCTGGTCGGCGGTCAAGTCAAAACTTGCGCGTCTCGCGAGTTCAGTCTATCGGCTAGCTGCAACGCGAGGCTCAATGGACCACAGAATCGACTTGAGCATATCATGCGGTAACTCGCGAGAGCCCGCGATTTTTGCAGTCCTCGTGCTGACCTCGTCGACGTCACGTCAACGAAACGAGAGTGGCCGTCACGCGAGTGAGTACGATAGTGTTGTGTGTATGCATTGCATCGGCGTTGACACCTTGAGTAACCGCCACCACCTGGACTGTATCCTTGTCCCGTTGGCGAGCGCGTCGTCAATGGCCTTCAAGGCATTCGCGAGCAGAGAGAGAGAGAGAGAGAGAGAGAGAGAGAGAGAGAGAGAGAGAGAGAGAGAGAGAGAGAGAGAGGGCGATCAGTGCCAGCCTGGATCTACGGGAAGTGGGAGCTTCCGTATCCTTGTCAGCCCAGGCGCCAGATTTAGATTTAGATTTAGATTTAGATAATTTTATTGCTGTAAATTTTGTTGTACAAAAAAAAACTTTAACAGAAATACAATAAGAGATTACGTACATTAAATTTTTTATAGATAATATGTAGATAATACGATAATTGTACAGTACTTAAGTGTTTTCTAGATTAATAAAGTATTGCTTTGCTTGACGTTTGAAAGATGATAGTGATCTATTGTTGCGAAGATGAGGGGGCAATGAATTCCAAAGATATGAGGCGGTTAGCACATCACATCAAGTCATCCGCATAAATGAGATGAGATACGTCGATGTTTAGACAAAGGATGATGTATAATGCGAATAACAGTGGGCCTAGCACAGATCCTTGTGGTACTCCCATGATTAACGGTTGCAAGGTGAAGAGTTCATTACTGTCACCAATAACTGGAGGCGAACCAGTGGATAACCTGCTTAGAGAAGCCGAAAGAGGTTAGCTTTCTGAGTAGCCTCACGTGACACAAATTATGAAACGCCTTGCTAAGTCAAAGGGAAGTAGAACTGTTACCTTCTTTTTGTTCATGCCAAGCCTGGCATTGTCAGTCAACTTGATCTAGTCGGACTGTGTGTTGTTGCCAGTGCGGAAACTAGTTTGTAGGGCATCAAGGATCAGTCTTGATTCGAGATATTCAGATGTTTGCCTGTGCACTAGCCACTCCAGCGCCTTGAACAAAAAACATAGGCGGGAGATGGGACGATAGTCAGTTAGAGTTAGAGAACTAACTTTATTCACTGCATGCACTAGTGACTTTTTCCAGTCCGAGGGATAGCATGACTCGCTCAAGGATAGGTTGAAAATACGACCTAGAAATCTAGCAAGTACCGGCAGTGCTTTGTAAATGACAACCTGGCCTGGGAGTCAAAGTGCATCACTGCGTCTAAGACGATCCTGATGCGCAGCCCAGCCCATGATCCTCTCGGCATTAGCACTCATCCTCTCGGAACAGGAATCAAGCTATTCAAGATGGCATTGGCTGTAAATTTGCAGGTCAGGAGAGAGAGAGAGAGAGAGAGAGAGAGAGGGAGATAGGGAGAGAGGGAGAGAGAGAGAGAGAGAGAGAGAGAGATTTTAGATTTAGATTTAGATTTAGATTAGATTTATTTCTGTACATTTTGTTGTACAAAATAACATTAACATTAATAACGTCAACAGTAATACAGATATTAAAATACATAGAATTTAACATAATATAATAAAGGTAATATGAATATGTCTAATGAAACAGTTTGAATGAGTGAAAGAAATGGATGATGAGATGAGATTGTGATATGAAGGTAATTTTAGTTATTCTCAAGATTGAAGAAGTATAATTTAGCCCGACGTTTGAAAGATGATAATGTCCTATTGTTGCGTAGAGGAGAGGGCAGTGAGTTCCAGAGATAAGATGCGCTTATATGGAATGAGTTCCTCAGTGTCTCCGTTACGAAGGTGGGGATGTCCAGAAGGGTCACCTCACCCCTCACAGGGCGAAGTGCGACGTGGAAGTCAAAAAAAGCCATGATATAAGATGGAGTGGCGGTGTTAAAGAGCTTCCTAAGGAAACAGGCCATAAAATACTTCCTACGCCCGGCGGTGGAGAGCCATTGCAACTCGCGCCTGTAGGGGGTGATGTGCTCGTCCCTCCTTACACCATAGATGTAACGAGTTCTTGTGTTTACCAGTCTCTGTAGCTTGGTGTCCAATTCTTGCGTCAGGTCACAGTATACCAATGAGCAATAGTCGATAATAGGGAATAGTAGGGCTTGCACGAGATGCTTGCGTAGCTCGAAACTGGTACTCTTTCTAAAGAAATATAGTCTGTACATAAGTGAGTGTGCGCGCTTACACAGTTGCGTAACGTGTTCCTTCCAAGTAAGTTTAGAGTCAAGCACCAGTCCCAGACTACGCACAGACGACTGATATTCGACCCTGGCTCCTCCTATGTTAATGTAAGTGTTGGCTGTAGAAGGTAAGGCATTTATATAATAGGAGGAGCCCAGGACGATCGCCTGCGTTTTGAGAACATTTAGTTTAAGATGATTCTGTGCAGCCCAGCCCATGATCTTCTCGGCGTTAGCACTCACCCTCTCGGAACAGGAATCGAGCTCCTCAAGGTGGCATTGGCTGTAGATTTGCAGGTCATCCGCGTAAATGAGATGAGATATGTCAATGTCTAGACAAAGGCTGATATCATTGATGTATAGTGAGAATAATAGTGGGCCAAGTACAGACCCCTGCGGTACTCCCATGTTTAATGGAAGAAAAGTGGAGAGTTCATTACTATCACCAATGACAGCCTGCATTCTACCAGTGAGGTAAGAGGCGAACCAGCGGATAACCTGCTTAGAGAAGCCGAAAGAGATTAGCTTTCTGAGTAGCTTGGCGTGACACACAGTATCAAACGCCTTGCTAAAGTCGAAAAGAAGTAGAAGTGTTACCTTCTTTTTGTTCATGCCAAGCCTGACATCATCAGTCAGCTTGACCAAGCCGGACTGTGTGCTGTGGCCAGTACGGAAACCAGTCCGTAGGGCGTCAAGGAAAAGTCTTGATTCGAGACATTCAGAAGTTTGCCTGTGCACTAGCCACTCCAGCGCCTTGGACAAGAAACACAAGAGGGAGATCGGACGATAGTCAGTCAGAGTTGTTGGAGAACTTACTTTGTTTAGTGCGTGCACTAGTGACTTTTTCCAGTCCGAGGGGAAGCATGACTCGCTCAAGGATAGGTTGAAAATACGACATAGAAATGGAGCGAGCACCGGCAGCGCTTTATAAATGACAACCTGTGGTATGCCGTCACTGCCCCTGGCCTGGGAGTCAAAGTGCATCACTGCGTCTAGGACGTCCGATTCCGTTATCTCCCTGAAGTTGAAATGCTCGGGGATATTTAGACCCTCTAGGGTGTGCAGATATTCCTCTACGGCAGGGGCCAGCGGATCATTGGAGATTCCGCTAAAGTACGCGTCGAGGTCTTTAATGGAGAAGCGAGAGGGTGGTTTATCTTTGGAGGTGGTAATTCCAAGTCTCTCAAGCTCTCTCCAGATCTCGCCGACATCAGAGAGAGAGAGAGAGAGAGAGAGGAGAGAGAGAGAGAGAGAGAGAGAGAGAGAGAAATAGAGAGAGAGAGAGAGAGAGAGAGAGAGAGAGAGAGCAAATTAGCAACATTAGACAGTAATTTTGAAATATAGTAACAGAGAGGGAAAGAGATACAATGCCACAAAGTACCTCTCAATTAGAAGCATGAAATATTATGATATAAGAAGGATCACTAATCTGATCGAATCATTTATTTGCATTTTTAGTAAGAATATATATAAATATATAAAGGTACCGGAGGCGACACAGGCTAGAATGCTTAGCGTCTTTATACACGTTCAGAATTTCAGCGGGGAGGCATTGTGACGAGCAGCGCCATAAAAGAAAGAGAGACAAAAAGCGTCTCGAGCCAAACTAACACAAAGAACCCAAGACAAGAGGAGGATGAGTCGAGCAATTCGCGAGACTCATCGGCTTTTCACATTCGATTGTGGTAGCAAACGTAAGTAACCGGGGACTCTGGTGAGAGCCGGCGAACACGAGGAGCCGTCGTAGCCACTGACAAGACTCCAGAGTACGAAAGGGCCCAGGGTGAATCCTAGCCCGAAGGACAGTCGGAAACGAGAGGAAGCATCTGGCAATCAGCGCGAGAGAATCAAGGCGAGCGACGGCAGCCATGCACCACCCATGGGAACAGCGCGGCGACGATCGCGAGCATCTACCGTGAGTTGCGACGTGCCGGCAAACAGCCCACACGTCTCTCTTTCTCTCTCTCTCTCTCTCTCTCTCTCTCTCTCTCTCTCTCTCTCTCTCTCTCTCTCTCTCTCTCTCTCTCTCTCTCTCTCTCTCTCTCTCTCTCTCTCTCTCTCTCTCTCTCTCTCTCTCACTCTTTCTCTCTCTCTCTCTCTCTCTTTGTGGTTTCGTGTGACCGCCCCGTTGGCTTGGCGGGACAATCCGTGGTTGAACACGCAATAGCGAAGCCACCACATCACAATATAAATTTCTCGCATTAATTTGTTTATGAACAATACAAATAAATGCGAATAATTCATAAAGTTTAGTAGGGAACTGTATCTGCGTTGCCTCTTCCAAACACCTATCCCATTCTTCATCCGCATTAACGAGGTGTTTGGCAACAGCAACCTCATAAAAGGAAGAATATGTTATACCATCAATAGTACGTAAATCTCGAAATAAAGTTGCGCCCTTGACATGAAGATATAATAATCTGATAAAATATCTTTTTTGATACATTGTGCGTAAAATGCGATTTTACGTACTTTGCAACTTTTTAAATTGCATTTGCGCTCTTTGTATCGAAATATACTATGACAATCTTTTGGATTTACTAAATACATTCTGCTTAATATAGGTTCATTGAGTCTTTTTCTTCTCTGCCATGCTTTAACTTATTATTAAATACATAATGTATTGGTATTTCGGAATACAAATAATTTCGTGCTTCCGTATCTATTTGATTCAATTTTAATTAATTTCTATAATTTTTTTTTAGTATTTCTAATT
This sequence comes from Muscidifurax raptorellus, assembly GCA_020010945.3. Classification (NCBI taxonomy): domain Eukaryota; kingdom Metazoa; phylum Arthropoda; class Insecta; order Hymenoptera; family Pteromalidae; genus Muscidifurax; species Muscidifurax raptorellus. The sequence goes on from JAHUUD020000045.1 coordinate 251,161, forward strand.
CCTTTCCTGTTTCAAAAAATACTTCTTGCTCATCTTTATCATGGATAGCTAATCGCATTATAAAATGTGAAATTTGATGTAAAACATATTCTAACAATCTATGCATAGCTTCTAGAGGACATAAGTACTTTGTGTTAATCTACTGCTTAATTTTATCTTCAATATTTTTATTTTCATTTAAACTATCACAATTTTCTTTAAAATTATTTTCTGCATTACTTATTTCAATATATGCCCAGTTATGTCCGCTGCCACAGTATTTAAAAAAGTATTTGATACATTGTACAGTTGAGCATACTTCTACGTTCATATGAGAATTAAATTTTAACAATAAATAAGGGTTATATGGAATAAATCGATTATCAGCAACTATATTGCAATTTTTAATTTTAGAAGTGATTATTTTATCATCATTTCTTCGAATATATAATGGATGTCCCGAAGAATTAAAAGTTGTTTTTTTATTATAACTTTTTGGACTGTTTTTTGTACATTTTTTTGTATCTTAATTCAAACAAGAAAAAGACATATTTTGTTCTGCACAAGGACCATGAATCATAAATTGTTTTACAATATTATGTAATTTTGGATAAATATCTTCATTTGAAAATTCTGCAATTATAATTTCATCAACTTTTTCAGGAGTATTGATATCTAAAAATAATAATATATGCACATGAGGAAGTCGTCTTTTTTGAAATTCGTTAACGTAAGTACAAGCAATAACTTTTCCTAAAACACCTTGTTTAACTACCAGTTCCTTACATTCTTTAACTTTTTGTTGGAATACTTTGACAATAATATCTAGTCTATCAATTGCAGTTTCATACTTTTCTAAATTTTCAGTTATTTCCTTCCAGTTTGAATTGCTTGCCATTGTTATAAATAAGTCTGCCTTTCCATAACGATTTACGATAGTCATTGAATCAATACAATTATGTTTTAAAAATCTAGCACTTCGGGTACAATTTGATGACAAAATAAACATCTTTCCTCTTTTCGTATTTTTGGATTCTTTTTTCCTATGTAAATAACACCAGCACAAAAAAAGTTGTCTGTTCAAGAACCCAGATCTATCTATTCTTATATATTTTGACCCGCTGAATCCGAATCCTAAGCAAGTTTTCCCCGTACAACCCTCAAATTTTGGTAAAATCGCAAAAAAGCGTGAAAATTCCGGAAAATTATGAAAATTTGCATAAAAAAATATGGCATGAGCTGTAAATATTTTTTACAGCGAAGAACAAGGAGAACGATTCCATCAAGATATAAGTGTAATGGAAGATCGTTACCAAGAAAAATGGGACGCTAAAATGATGGCGGACTTTTGTTGGATGCTTAATAGAAACACTGTGAGTAACAGGATGATTTTTTTTAATATAAGTTACGAGTTACCGATATCGAGAAAAATATTGGAATTTGTTTACCCAGTGTAGGTAACCCATAATAATTCCTGAAATTCACCTTTTTTACGAAAAATCCGACATTTCGCATTTTTACGGGCGGAAAATTGTTTATATATTTGAAATATGACCAAATTAGCAAAGAACATATATATATACAGGCATAAATATACATTTTTGTATATATATATATATATATATATATATATATATATATATATATATATATATATATATATATATATATATATATATATATATATATATATATTGTAACGGGGTGGGACCTTAAGTGAGCGACGAAAAACACAAAAAGAGCGCCGGGACCGAGGATCGATCCGGCGTCCCCGAGATCTCTAAGCAAGCATGCTATCCTTATAGCCAATGCTGCCTGTGTCGTCGCTCGCTCAACCTGCCACGAATACCGCGTGGGTACGGGTAGCAACTCGTTATAATATATATATATATATATATATATATATATATATATATATTGTAACATGGCAGCCTACTGCCAGTTACAAGCGGCCGCGCGGAGCACGGCAACACCGCGGCACGAGTCGGCGAGCGCGCGTTCGGCCGTATTCGTGGAGCCTCGGCCGGCATCGGCTAGGCCCGAGCGCACGAGAGCAAGCGTAGGTAGGCGAGCGACTCAACCTAACGTCGACGGCGAGAGGGGTCGACGCGAGCGCTGGTCATCATCTCTTCCCTTTTTCGTTCTGGCGGCCGTAGCGACTGGTCATTCGACACGAGCCATTACCGATCTCAACCGAATTTGTAACCACGTGGCGACGTGGCGTAGACAAAGGCATTGTGCGACGGACTGCTGCTAACTGTGAGTAGAGTGTAAATCATATTAAGTGATGTTCGCGCGATCCAGTGTGCTGGTTGCGGAGTAGCGCGAACTCGCGATTATTTTATCACCACGTGGCCAACATGGAGGCGGGAGCACGGCGGAGCATGAGTGCGGTTTTAGCATGCTTCGTCGGCTTAACAGCGCTGAGCCGTTCGACTGATTTACCGTAGACAAACTAATTACTGTACACGTGACTGACTGACGACCATTACTATTCTGATGTTACCGTTTATACTCGACTGACGACTATTGTACTGACGCTATCGTGTTGTGCCGTGACTACCATTATTATATTGACGCTATCGTGGCACACTGACGACAATAATTATTCCGATACTACCGCTTATATTCTGACGACGACTGTTGTACGGACGCTATCGTTCATGCTGTGACTACGATTATTGTACGGACGTTACCCATTACACTTGACTACCATTATCATGCTGACGCTATCGCTTACACGACGACTACAATTATTTTACTGACGCTATCGTATACTAATTACAGCAATAAGACTGACGCTATCGTTTGCATATTGACTACTACTATTACACTGACGCTATCACGACAACTAATATTGCTATTACACCGACACTGACAATTATAACACGACTGTCGTATTGTACTGCCTGTTTCACGAATCAAGACAAAGACCATAACTTCACTGACACGCTGTCGTTCACGTTTTTGTATGCGACGCAACCTTGACCTACACGACGACACAAGGTCACGACATTTCGCTAGTTCTAGTTCGCGCGTTAAACTTGCATAGGCCTAAGATTTAACATTAAGTACATTTAATAATCGAGCGTAATATAAGCGAGTGTTAGTTGGGGCAGCGGCCCCGCTAAATTAGGTATAATCGTATGGAGTGAGTGAGTATTCGCGTCGAGGTTCGGGCGGCGTCACCGGCAAGGCAAAGGCGGGTACGCCTGGGGACTCGCGTACGTCGGGAGAGGTTGGTTATTGTCGAGACGCGAATTCATAGTCTCGTGAGGGCAGGCTGCGACGGACGCTACGGTCGTCGGCACCGGTAGGCGACCGGAAGGGCGAGGCAGCTGCACCGTCCGCGTCGGGTAAATCGTCCGGCGGCGCGTTGACGAACACGCCGCGGCTAGGAGGTTACCGGACGACCGGAGAGGAGACGATCGGATACGCACCCAGGGCGTGCGCCGGTACTTACTCGTCCGAACATCGGCGCGGTGGCATGCGAGCCACAGAGCGGGTATGTGTGTGATTCGACGGGAATGTCGTAGTTGTAAGCGCGCGGTCGGAGATCGCTTATTGTAAATGGATTAAGTAGAAGACTACTGAGTAAAATATAGAAGGAATTTAAGTTGACATTGTCCATTCATTTCGTACTGAAGCCCACGACCTTGTGTGATTGTCTCATTCCCTCTGTGAATAATTGCATATACTGACTAGCCGAGCAGGTGCACGAAGATGATGTTTCGACACGAGGCGGCGTCTCAAGGTAAGGGGATCGCGGGATCCCTGGCACTCCGGCGCCTGGCGCCCAGGGCCGAGGCGGCCCGCCGTCTTGTATGTATCGGAGCAGTAGTAGGAGACGGAGAATTCATTGGTAACGAGTTGGAATAAAACCCAGCGTACCGTACGCCGGGTCTACCGTTACAATATATATATATATATATATATATATATATATATATTGGTTGGATACAGAAAAATGTTTTAGACAAAAGTTGTAGAAGTCAAAGGGGGTTAACTGTTGGTACCATTGAACTTGACCTTGAACTTGTTTTTGAAGGCCATTTCAAGGTCAAGGTCATTCTTTTAAATAGGAAGATCCATTTTTTATTCCGGATTAGAAAAGAGCAGAAAATCTTACGTTCAAAATGATATTTTTATCAAGTCGAGTCTCTGCCTTCTCTAGGAGTTCTCGTCTAAAAATCGTCGCTTCATCCTCCTAGCTGATGATACGTCGATCGCGCTCGTAAAGAGAAGCCCATTGAGGTTGAACGAAGTCGGTGGGAACGGTGACGTATCTGGGAGGTACAAAACCTTCTTTAGCGACGTGTCGCTCTCGAGACTCGCTTCGTCGGGAACGGAACAGCCGAGACATTGTGGTTTTCTCTGTAAACAACATGTCATTAGTATTTAACCTACATAACTATCAACTACGGACTACACAATTATCCACACCACCCATATACACCACATTTGCTGCACTAGGTAGATTTCTGGCGGCCTGCTTTCTGTCGCTTATTTTCAGAAATAATCCGACGCGTGTACTTTCGCAACCTTCCTACTATCACTCGCTACCATCCCCAGAATGTAGACAGTTGGAGATTTCTGCTCGCTTATCTGGTCAGGTCCTTCAAACTTGGGTGCCAGTTTGGCAGAGAAATTCCCGGCGGCATTTGACAAGGAATGTGTTTGCCTTTAAACCAGATTCCCGATCAAGAAGTTAGCCAAATGGCGGTCTTCATTATACGTTTACCCTGCCTTTCCCTGGCGTTATCTATAAATTGCGCCACCAGTTCTCGTAACGCGTCCAAGCGTTTCATTCGATCTTCCCACACCTTTGGGTCTAGCTGGAATTTAGGACCAAGATGCTCCAGTTCTTTTCGTAGACTTTTAACAGGTGTTGGGTGGCGACCGTAATTTAAAAAGGCTGGTGATGTTTTGAGTGTCGACTGGACAGCGGTATTAATAGCATGCCGAAGCTCCTTTCCACGGGATTTGCCTGGGGGTGGTACGGCGAGATAGTGACGTACTTAACGACGTACTCCCTCAACGTCTCCAATACAAGCTTGTACAGGAACTCGGTTACATTGTCTGTTAGTAAGTATTCGGTAGTTTTCCAGGGGAACAGTACTAATTCTTTGAAGGCTCGTGCCACCGATCTTATATCAGGTTTCCGCAATGGCTTGACTTCTATCCAGCGAGTAAAGAGATCTTGAAAGACCAATAGATATTTATTTTGACTCTTGCTCCTCGGGAAATCTATCATATCGGCCGCAACGACGGTTGTTGAGATACCTTTTACTGTTTACAAGCCTGGCAGGTATCACTAACTTCCAGGCTTCCTCGCTGTGAGTGATAGGATCCAACAACGGGTCCTTCTTGAAGCGGTAAAGTCGTTCTTTTTCTACTCTCCACTGCGGAAATATGGTCGGGAACTCTTGCACTTCCCTTCGTCGAAGAATGTACCATGGGTCAATAACTTCGATGACGACTACCACTTCGGAGTCAACCATCCTATACAAGGCGTCAGATACTTGGTGATTTGCCCCCTTCCGGTGTATGATGTCGAAATCCCACTGCTGGACTTCCAGTGGCCACCTGGCCAGTCTTCCACTGGGTTCTTTAAGAGAATGTAGCCAGTGAAGCGCGCTATGGTCGGTAATTACCGTAAAGTTGTAACCCAAACCAGAGCTAAACACTCCTTTTCCGTGGTGATATAATTTTTCTCGGCGGCAGTCAAAACTCGGCTTATATAGACTATGGGATGCTCCCCGTCGTCAAAGTTCTGAATCAGGACCGCTCCTATTGCGTAATTGCTGGCGTAAATTGTATCTCCGGTGATCGGTATCGACTTTGAAGGCTTTACAAAAATCTTTGCCAAACATTACGTCATGTCCAAGTTCTTTAACCGATCGAGCTGTGATTGTTGAAGTAATACCTTCCAACTCAAAGCGATAGATATCACATTACGGGGGACAATTCACCTGTAACCGTCTAAATTGAGGCTTTTGCTGCTGTTAACCGGTCTTCGAAATGTTTAACTACTTTCGGTCCTTCTAGTATGATCACGGCTCTAGGTTCGAAAAGTGCTCGGAACAACACTCCACCCAGAACTACTTGCATGTAATTTCAATTGTCGGCTATTGTGGCAGCAGTGTGAGCGTAAGAGACCGCCTTGTCGGAAATCTCAATTTCTGTGCTTAAGTAGCCTGAATTAGGATCAGGCGGTATCGGGTCCTTCTCTATGATAACTACCTTGAGTTTTGGTGGTACTTAATCTTCGGCCGCGTCTTCGCTCTCGTTCAATTGCTCGAGTGCCAACTCGACTTTGTGTAACTTTATGATATCCTCTTCATCTTCAAATAACTCAATAATTTTTTCCCTGGTGGCTTGAATCTACGTATCTGCGTTGACTCCAGAGGCCTCGATGAGTTCTAATTCGTCTGTCGGAAACGGCTGTTCTGGCTCCGAGTAGAAAGTAACTCTATTCTCCGGTTGGTCACGGCCAATGATAATCACTCCGTTGCTCCACGGGGCGGCATTAACATCATTCTCTTGAGACTTCACAATCACTGACAACTTCTTCTCGTCCTTTAACAACTTCTCTTCCAATTACCGACTCCGCTGAATCACTACTCAGATTAAGCAGTGACGGCTGAGATGTCAATCAAGCTATTATAGGTAGTAATCAGGGGTTTAGTCTTCCATGAGCAACTTTCCTTGCTCTCATCTCCACTACTAGATAAGCTTCGAACCACCTCGCTTTCTTCTAGCTTATTCTTCTTAACAACCTCTTTCTCCAGGCAACATATTTCTTTCCCATTCTGCCATGATTTATCTCCCTCCTTACTATCTTCCATTCCGTGGTTCGGCCGACGAGTTTCGTCAGCAGCGATAGTCTTCCTTTGGCCGACAGGTTTCGACAGCGGCGGTAAGGTCTCTTTGTGGCGAAATCGAGAAGCTAGGCCAAGAGGTTATGTTAGCTTTCGCAATCTTTTGATTGTTCTCTCTTGGTGACCACTTTGAAACAAGTGGGCTTGCAACAGTACCTAAGGTACGGTCTCTTCGTGCACACGACACCGCTAGGAGGGCCCTAGAGGAACTACCGAGATCTGACCGTTTTCGTGTGCACACGTATCGGCACAGATACCGAAATTACCGCACTATCATCTGAATCACCACTGTGCGCACACAGGGTAATTCAGACCCACCGAGTACCTGGAGGAGCGCTCTCGTGAGCACACGTAGCGCAACTACAGGCACCAAACCGCCAATTACCGTTCCACCGTTTCCACCGTTCCTGTCACCACTGTGCGCACAAAGGGTAATCGGAACCCGAAACGGACTGCAAATACTGGCAGAGTCGTGCGCACACGTCTCTGTCAGAATCTGCACACATACACCGCTTCACCGTCACAGCGTTTCCACCGTTCCTGTTACCACTGTGCGCACACAGGGTAACCGGAACCCGAAACTGACTGCAGAGACTTGCAGAGTCGTGCGCACACGTCTCTGTCAGACTCTGCACGCAAACGCACAGCCCCACCGTTGCGCCGTTTCACTTGCCGCTGTGCGCACACAGGGTAAGAGGAACCACGGAGGGCGATTCCAGTATCAGGTTGAGTCGTGCGCACATGTCTCAATCGGATCTGTGGTCAACAACACTACACACACACATTCACTCACCGCTCCGCCGCTTCACTTGCCGCTGTGCGCACACAGGGCAAAGGAAGCCGCGAGAGGCAGCCATTGTACCGGATTGAGTCGTGCGCACACTTCGCAATCAGATCCTGTGGGACTCCCACCGATACACTAACATCACGCCGACGTTCCTCCGTTCCACCTGCCACTGTGCGCACACAGGGTAGGAGGAAATGGGGAACCGGCGCGGAGTCCGCACAAGATCGTGCGCACACGTTCTCGCGAGGACTCCGCGATAGCGAATTACACGCCTGGTGCTTCACCAGGGAATAGCCAAACCGCCGTGCTCTAGGCGTAGTATGTATAAGTAGATGTAAGCAAAGCGTACCGGCGACCGTACCGAATAAGCGACACGTACCAGAAACAAATGTTAAGCGACGACTGAATGTTAAGCGTCATACCGTTTAGATATTAAGGGTCGCGCCGATAGTTAATAAGTACCGTAATCACCGTCTAGACAATAAGAAGTAGTTATAAGAGATAAGTCTTTTAAAGGCGTACTTTGTTTTGGTTACAGGTGGCGAATGATGACGCGCCTTGAGAAATATTAAATATACAAACATTTTTGCGTGATTTTCGATGAACAGTAAAGGTCTGCAAACTAAAGCCACTCTATAATATATTAAATGCAGAGAAGATAGAGTGGAAGTATAAATATGAAAGCGCGTTTAAATGAGCAAAGAATAAACTCATAAACCCAAATTTCTTAACCCGTTACGATCTGAGCAATGAAGTATCACTCGCGTGTGATGTATCAGATTACAGATGGTCTGCGATTTTACCTCACCGATATAAAGATGGATAGAAAAAAGAAACGTACAATTATTGATAAAGAAATAATGGCAATAGTCTTTGGGTTCAAACGATTTTATTAATTCGTATTCGGTAAAGTCGCGACAGCCAGTAGAGGTCGATACGGATAATTCGAATATGAATAGAGAAACGCCGTCACAGGTTAATTTTTTCGAAGAGCAATCAACTGCCATTAATAGTACAATGCTCGCAGCAGAAAACCAAAAGGACAAAGTTCTTAGTGATGTAATTCGTTGTGTAACAGGAAATTGGCCTAAATATAATAACCTCACACCAGAAATTTTTTTTTTTATAAAATTAGACTATTTTAAGACTATTTTAAATTTATACCATAATAGTGGCTATTTCAAAGGATGGGACAACCCCGTAAATGACGGGAAAGAACGTAGAGTTGATAGTTACGTATATACTTTAATTGTATCCAGAATTTCAAAAACGACGTTCATAATATTATTATTACCGTCGTATAAGGTGAGTCAGGGGAATATGCCAGTGCGGGGAATATGCCACTTTGCTATATTTACTTTAATTATAAGCAGATGTCAATAGGAGCAAGGTTAAAGTGTTTATTATGTGCAGCTAACCTTACTGCGTAAATACTATAGTGTACCGACGTAGTTTTTAGTTGCATTCTAGATACAGTTGGATTCACTTGGTGTAAATCTAAAATTTTGTGTAACTTTAATGTTTATTTTCTAACGTGTTTTTCTTAAAACGAGTTTTTGTATATTGTGTAGTATTAATAACACTTTATAACGGCACCGAGTTTACAACATAGTAAGTGAGATTTTGGATTTTTTTACTTTAACATTGTTTTTGTGCATTCGGGGCAAAATGCCACAAAATGAGTTGGGGTAATATGTCAGTGGAATTTTGCCCCAAAATCAAAAAATAATTTTATAAATTCAACGCTATATAAATACGAGTTTTGTTTACGATATAGAGATGTATATGTTTGTTTACGCATAGTTTTTAATTTAATACAAGTTATAACTCTCGTGTTTACATACGATCAACCGACATACTAATATACATGAAATTATTACAAAGAAGTGAAACAGGAAAGAATGTAATATTTATTGTTGCTCTTCTTTTATTTTGAAGTTATTTATGGCTCGAAAGTACGAAAGTAAAACTGGCCGAGGGAACTGGACAAAAGATGCTTTGAAAAAAGCTTTAGATCTGCTGGCTAAAGAGAAAACAACAGTATGGCAAGCATCAAAGACGATCGATATCCCATACCGAACATTGAAACGTTATTATTTGAATTCTTCAGGTAAAAAGAAATTTGGAAACAGAAATCATTTGGAACAACATGAAGACGTTTTAGTGTAGTACATTAAAAAATTGGAGAATGCTGGCTATCTACCAACGCGTAATGATATACGGCGTTTAGCTTATTCATTTGTAGAGAAGAACAACATTAAGCATACTTTTTGTACAAAAACTAAAATGGCTGGTCGAGATTGGCTTGCAGCTTTTTTAAAGCGTCATCTAGTACAAGCGGCCTCTAGACTTAGATGAATTGACTGTGATTTTGACTGTGATAATGTAAATCACTGTGATTGACTAGAAAAGAATAAGGGCCGAGCGCGCAACTTGTTCTCTACAAGTGCCGCTAAGAGTGAACTGTGTAATGACTTATATTTTTTGACTTGCTCAAATAAAATTTATTCTATTCTATTCTATTCTATTTATAATTATTAATGTAGTTAATCGAAATTATATTTGTTATGTTGTAAAAGTATTTAATTACGAGTTATTTGTGATATTTGTATGAAAGTAAATTTTTTTTAAGTTAGTGGCATATTGCCCCTACATGTGGGGAATATGCCACTTTCAACATGCAATAATTTGTTGTTATTAATTAATAAATAAATAAATATTTAGACAAATGTTATTATGCATATAATAAATAAAGGTAATGTTTATCTAATCAACGTATTTAAGTTTCATTAAATTTATTTATGTACATTTTAGATTGATTTTTTCCTTAGCAGTGGCATATTCCCCCGACTTACCTTACCTGACCGACCGCTGTGCTCCACAAGGGTCGCAACCCGACTCAGGTCATGCCATAAACCTTTACAAGAGAACGTCTACCAACCTCAGCGCTCTCTAATGTGAACCAATCGCTAGCCTCTATGAGAATTTGGCCCCGCCAATTTCACTATGGAGGGGATTCTCTGTGGAAGAAATGATGCAAAGGGCACGGATGATACTCTCAGTTTGAAAGGACATACTCAGAATCTGAATAGATTCCGACGAGAGCAAAAGGTCTCAGAATGAAGCTATTACTTGTTCCTCAACTAGACTTCGATGAGAACACAAGTCCTCGAACCGAAGCTAACAAAATTCAAGATATACTTCGGCAATACTGTACCGACTAGTATAAAAAACCTGGATTCTCCGCGTTATCTATTTCTACATCACTCGTGTAGATCCTTAAATTTATCATATAAGTTTTGTGTAATCTCAAAAATAAATGAATATTATTATTTGAACATCAAAAGATAACACAGCTTAACTATCAAGTAAATAAATTAAGACGCACGAAAAATACAACACGCATGTATTCCAGAAAAAATGCGTTACGCAATTCTAAATGAACTAACGCACTTCGGCGTTATAAAAATAAAAATGTTTCCGCGTTCATATGTGTACTGGATGGATACTTAGAGATAGAAAAAATCGCAAATACACATGCAACGTGTCTACTAAATAGAAAAGCACCGAATAACAATTCGTATTACTTATTCACTGCATAACGGACGATGTTTCGCAGTTTAGAAGCGTAGATTTTTACAATTTTTTAAAGGCAAATAATATTGAACATAGCTTTTCACCTCCAAGCACAAAGTAGCGAAAATTGTAAAACGGACAGAGAACGTGGAAAACGCAGTCAATAAATTCGTTTTCGATTATAGGAACTATCCTCACTGTATGATAGGTAGTAGTTCCGCAAATATAATGCATAAACGGAATCCAAGAACTATATTCGATTGTATAAAAAACCCAGTATATCCAGGTATGTTGAAAATCAACAAGGGTATCAAATCGGCTCACGACCGGAAATTCGAAAAATATATATAAACGGAAGGAAATAAGGTTTATAAGGATGTGCTATATAGTAATCAGTAGAAGTTTTTTTCTTCTTACACACTTTATTTGACACAGATGCAAGTTATTATTGGAAAGCGGAGTTTCGATACAGAGTGTCGTAAAGGCATTTACAGTAAGACTCTCTAGTACCAAAAAACCCTCGAGCCGGACGAGGGCTCTGTATTTCTACCCCGAGGGGTCGCAAGCGCTACAAACATAAGGTGCCTAAATTATTTTTGTTAAGGGGGAGTGATTAATAAAGGGTTTGGTTGCGTCGGGAAATTTGACTAGATACATTTGATGGTTTCGGGTAACCAGATCAATGTGGAGATTGAACAGAATAGCGGAACGATTGTGAAGGTGGTAAGGTCGATCGATAATTTACCGTGGAGTTTCCTCTTTATCATAGCTGGCGTGCTGCAGTAACCATACGTGGCAGAACGTTACAGCTCAGATTTACAGGGTGATTCAAAAAGACCGGGACACCAGCGTAAGTCCAAAAAAACGTTTTTTACAAAAAAATGCTTCAAATTAAAGTTGTAGGGTTTAAAAAGATGCACCTAACGGTGACCTCGCGTTTGACCTTGAGGTCGAATTTCAAGGTCATTTGAAGGTCAACTTAGTTTTTTTAAATGGAAACCCTATTTTTTTACAGCGGGATTAGAAAGAGCATAAAATTCTACGTTCAATATATTTTATATGCAGCTGCATCTAAAATTCTCTGCCGAAGTTCTTCGATAGTTTGTGGGTTTGTTTTCGATTTCAGCAGATATGATTCAAAATGCCGTAGATAGTTTTTATGATAGACTAGCTCACTGTAAAACAGTAATGATGCACATTTCGAGCACTTGTTGTAATAATGATTTTTTTGTGTTGGACTTACGAAACTTACTTATTTTGCAAATTTATATTCGATGTCACAATCAAATTAGTTCTACGTTCGACAATATGCGATTGTAAAAATGTTTTTGTTAAAAAATTAATAAAATTCATTAAAAGTTCGAACTGTATTTTGTTTTATTATTTCAAAACCTAAAGTACACATTGAAAAATAAGTTGCGACGTAATGATGTGAGGGCGCAGATACGCATTCACAGCGCAAGATAATGTTGAAAACAATCGTATGACCTTTGGGGTCACTCTGCCCCCACAATATAGGGGTATATTTGAACGTAGAATTTTATGCTCTTTCTAATTCCGCTGTCAAAAAATAGGGTTTCCATTTAAAAAAACTAAGTTGACCTTCAAATGATCTTGAAATTCGACCTCAAGGTCAAACGCGAGGTCACCGTTAGATGCATCTTTTTAAACCCTATAACTTTTATTTGAAGCATTTTTTTGTAAAAAACGTTTTTTTGGAGTTACGCAGGTGTCCCGGTCTTTTTGAATCACCCTGTATAATTCAATATAATATATATATATCTTTTGAAAATAATGAAGATTATTACAAAATTCTTAATTATACAGTAGAATTAAAAAATATTATTTTGAGCACACAAATATTTCTCATTGAGGTATTAATATAAGTTTATAATTATTTTTAAACTACACGATTTTTCTTTATTCTTTGCTTTATTATAAAATTATTATATTTTCTGGAATTTAAAAAAGGAAACAGATGCAATTGAAGATTAGAGAAAATTTATAACATTGGACCTGATTTAATAAACGATAAATAGATTTATTCCGCTAAAATAGAATTTTTATTTTTAAAGCTAACTCATATAATAACTTTAACATTATTATTATCTCAGAATATTATACATTTCAGTACTATCTACTATAGTCGACATCTTAATTATTGTTAAAATAATAAGAGCTTACAATTGAATTTTATTAATTTAATAATATCAAATAATTATTATTAAACTTACATATGATTCTAAAAATTACATGATCATTTATACATATTAATATTTAATATGTATAAATGATCATGTAATTTTTTGAAAGACTACTTATTAATTATTAAATTTACGTTGCAGATATTATACAAAATTTAACAGTAGAATAAGTTCCATTAGAAAATGCATGGGTCGAGATTGGAAATGAAGAACATACTGGATGCAGCAGAACCACGATGATTACTGTCTACTTAGAAAGAGGTGAAACGCATCAGGTTGATCCGCAGAAGAATCGCGAGATCGCGTTCGTGTCGAGACTCGAAGCATAGAGACCGAAGGGCAGGATGCACTTGATATGCTTATCAGATCGGCGATCACCCGCGCTGAAGGAAGGTGAGAGCTGATCGTCAATGCGGAGGTAGGGGGTATCTTAGCGAGGTGCGAAGATTCAGTAGCTCTGGACCACGTAGGATGCCCCGGGAAGTGACTCAGTTAATGAAATAAATTATGCATAAGACTCATGTATGCGAGAGCTCCTGCAAGATGATAGTCTGTTCAGTCCGGAGAGCTGAGCAGACTAGCATTCGCGACAATCTGAGTGCTGAGCTGTTGTGCGTGCTGGCCTTATATAGTTCTCACAGTCCCATACGCTGTGCGTATTGGCGGTTTGTTTATGTTGCATCTTGTATAATTCCTTGTTGTTGCCGCTCCAGTGTCGGTTGTTTGGGTGCGCGTGAGGTCTCTCTGCCGTGTTGCCGTTTCAGTGCCCCCCAAAGTAAAATTTGACGCTAGTTCGAAATGTTATTTTCCCCTTCGAAAGACGGATAAGAGAGAGATGGGGGCGCAAAAATAAAAAATTTTTTAGGCTAAATCAATATTTTAATGGAACAAACAAAAAAGAAACAGGAAAATAGTTAAAAAGCAAGAGAAAACAAAAATATACTGATCGAAAAAAAAACGTGTAGAATCAACTTTTACGCACTTGTATAGAAATATACTATTGTAAACGAAGTCCACGCCGAGTGCGGATTTATAGGGGGGCGAGAAGTAAATAAAATGTTATCAGAACATTTCTTTGCGCCAGACTTACGCAGAAAAATTGCTGAAATTTAGAAAACTTGTGACAATTGTCAAAAAACAAAATACTTAACTCGAAAATACAGAGAACTATCACACCCAATCTTAACACGAAAGCCTGGAGAATTATTATCTATAGATTTCTATGGGCCACTACCGACCTCAGCGGGAAGTGTGAAATATATTTTAACTACAATCGATGCATTTAGTAAATATGTAGTATTTTACCCTTTCCGTAGAGCCACCGCTAACGCAGTTATTAAAAAGCTAATGGAAGACTATATACCAACTTACGGTGAGTCAAAGGCAATCATAAGTGATCACGGTACTCAATTTACAAATGAAAAATATATAAAAGCTATAGAAAATGAAAATATCAAAGTTATATACTCTTCCATTAGATATCCGCAAAGTAATATAGTCGAACGCGTACATAGAGAACTAGGCCGATTCTTCCGTACATTTATAAATGAAAAGCATAAAGGTTGGTCTCGATTTGTAAAAATAATTCAAAATATTATAAATGAAACACATCATGAATCAACAAATTTCACGCCGACAGAATTGCATTTCGGTAGAAACCGACGCGTATTTGGGAAAAATATTTAAATATCCCACGTAAAAATGCGGAATTTACTCAAAAAGGCGAACCTCACTAGCTTACGAACGAGTATGTAAAATCGTGACAGAACGAGCGACTAAGAAGATGCGAAGGCGGAACATTATGTATTCAAAATTGGCGATAAAGTACTAGTAAAAGCATTAAATGTATCAGACGCGGAAGTCGGAAAAATCTCTAAATTTTTTTATATATACTAAGGCCCATACGAAATTCGAAAAAATATCGGGATAAACACTTATTTGTTAATTAATGTATCAAACGGAAAAGAAAGAGGCAAATTCTATATAAATAATTTAAAGCCTTATTTCGAAGAAGTAGGAATTTCATTAATAAAATTTATAGAAGCAATTAAGGAAGAGAAATTAATAAATGTGTGAATATTCTAGTCATAAATCGAGGCTTTGATAGATCAAAATTGACATTACTTCAAAACTCTTCGCAATATTCTCAAAAGCTAAAAAATTACTGCTTCACAAAAAAAAAGAAAAAAAAATTTCACGAGTTTGTATATTGGACAATTCTGCCAAATGTGAGCAGCGACAAGATCCCCACAGCAAAATGAACGTCTAGACCCTGCAAGTTGTCCTGGACAGAAACTTGGTTCCAGGAGCATCGGTGCCTGTGGATCTACTAAAGAAAGCACGGAAATCCATCGAGAAGCAGCTGGCAAAGGATAGGTGCTCTCCAATGCAAAATTGCACCTAACACAATGTTGCTGTGATAAACTTTATGGTGGCTACTTATTATACAAGCCAGTGAAACCGCAGGTCTAGAATTGGCGGTAGTTTTTAAGGGTTTTTTGAACCTCCGAGAGAAACTAAAGGTACAACTCCACCAATAAATTCCACCAAGTGTACAAATATGAGGAATTTGCGAAGAGTGACGTTTCTTTTTTATCATTACCATTTCTATTTTTTCACAGAATTCTTTCTTTCTTTTCCTTTATCGTTTATTGTATAATCTCTAAAAAACATTGTGTTTTTCCTTTGAGCAAATATTGTAACGCGCTCTAATCTCTCTCTTGTCCTTAGTTTTAAGGGAAAATAAAATTTCGAACGAGCGTCAAATTTTATTTTGGGGGGCACTGAAACGGCAGCACGGCAGGAGAGACCTCGCGCGCACCCAAACAATCGATACTGGAGCGGCAACAACAAGGAAGTATACAAGATGCAACATAAACAAACCGCCAATACGCACAGCGTATGGGACTGTGAGAACTATATAAGGCCAGCGCGCACAACAGCCAGTACTCAGATTGTCGCGGATGCTAATCTGTTCAGCTCTCCGGACTGAACAGACTATCATTGTACAGGGGCTCTCGCATACGTGAGTCTTATGTATGCCGAGAACACCCCGACCCGCTGTATCTCGCACTGTTTCTCGAATAAAAGTCATAATCCGATATATACATAATTTATTTCATTAACTGAGTCACTTCCTGAGGCATCCTACCTGGTCCAAAGCTACTAAATCCCCGCACCACGCTAAGATACCCCCTACCTCCACATTGTAGATCAGCGCTCACCTTCCCTCAGTGCGGGTGATCGCCGATCTGATAAGCTTATCAGGTGCATCCTGCCCTTCCCTCTCCACGCTTCGAGTCTCGACAAAAACGCGATCTTGCGATTCTTCTGCGGATCAACCTGGTCCGTTTCAGAGGTAACTATTCATTTCTCGTTCTATTTAAACTATTGAAATGAGAATTCAAGTCTTTCTATTTTTGGACATTTTTAGTTAAACAATTCAATGCATTAGGAAAAATAGCAACGCACTCTATTTTTAAACTTATGGCAACAAAGCTTCATTCATAAAACTTTTAAATTAGCAAGCACGGAATCTTAGTCATAATTTAAAGTAAATACTTACGTTCTTGTTCAAAATAATCATCTAACTTCTCATCTTTGTTTTTCATGAATGGGAATTTACGGCTAAAAGAATAATTTTTCTTTCTTTTATCTGTATTTGTCTGCTGAAAAAAAGAAATATATATATATATATATATATATATATATATATATATATATATATATATATATATATATATATATATATATATATATATACATGTGTGTGTGTGTGTGTGTATCCAAAAACAGAAAAAATGACAATAGTTATAAATAGTGCATTATGCACTCAGAGAGTAAAGTGAATCAAGTACGCATTGTGTGCCTGAATAAAGTAAGAGCAGCAGTTGCACTGTGCATATTTAGGCTAATTTACTGCCGTGGTGCTATGACGGCTGCTAAGTGCGATGAAAGCACTATATTGCACGCCATAACGTTTCTTCGAACGTAATGGGTAAAGTAATAAGGAAGCGAGTGAGAACGAGGGATGACTTGAGAGAGAGAGAGAGAGAGAGATAGAGAGAGAGAAGAATTAGCGCTACAGCGCTGTTGCCACCTGACCTCACATCATTGTCGAAATACGACAACGATGTGCCAAAGGTTGAGAGATCTTTTTGCTCACAGGAGACTGCAGTCAGTCTCGCTTGCACTGCTACAAGTGACACAATTGTCTGCACCATATCGCCTATATCGATACCAATGAGAGTAGCGCCAGAAAACATCCGTTGTCCAGACGAACATTAAGAAAACAACATCCGTCCTAACAGATTACCCGTTGCCAAACTACAGTTCTGTAAAGTGCCCAGTCCTTCTCTCTTTCTCATAACTCTTTCTCGCTCGAGCAAGTGTACAGTGCTTGCCCACTACTATATCTTACGCCAGAAAATATGTTTGATTTTATATAATTAACAATCTTATTTTTAACTAATCCTGGATCCTGCCGCCTCCGAAGGCTTGTGTGAATATACGCGAGCAATTCTGAGTCGGTCGAGCCGTGCCCTCTACACGTCTGACACTATTAATAATAATAAACAGGGCTCTGTTGTCCCTGGTTATGATAGCAGTGGAGAATAAGAAAGCAGTCGTCATAGTACATATAAGACTTTCCGCCATCTCTCGTGTAATTAAAGTATTATGATTAAATTGTACTTAAACAAGACGTTATAACCCGTCGCCGGGGCGTGATCTAGACGACTAGCGCCACGGGTGTCTGGGGATACGTTGTAGCCCAGAAGTCGTGGGAGACGGCTGGCCTGTAGAATGTTATACCCCGAGAGGAAGAGAGACCTTGGGCCTGGGATTTTGGAAGTATTGCTTTTTGTATATTTATAAATAAATAATTGTAAATAATTACCTCGGATCGTGGATATGATAAATAATTTGTGATAAATAATCTATTGCAAAATAAGGTAAGTGATAAATGGAGAGAAAATATCAGACGGCTTAGTGGAAAATATAATGTGTACGTAAAACGATTTATGTGTAAATGTATAAAGTCGTAAATAATTTGAGTAGGTTATATATTAGTAGAATATGTTGGTGGAGGAGAGCAAGATGTAGCACAGCAGAAGTTTGTCTAGCTTTGGATTTCGAGCTCAGTGAACGTTATAGCCCGAGAGGGGAGGATGACAGCTGACTCGGCAGTACGTTACAATCCGACAGGAGAATGAGACATGATGCAAGTTTGCGTGAGAGGCGAGTGTCGAGGCCCGAATGGACAGCTATTTGACTTGGAAATGATCGAGGACTGAACACATGGGTCCGTAATGTGTAGCAGAGGATGCGATACTTGTCGGCTGGAGTTTAAGGCGGAGGAGCAAGTGTTAGATTTCTTGAGAGGCTCAGGATATGATTATGAATCTTTTGAGAGGAAAATGGATATCGGGTGAAAATGAGAAAGTTCGCACCGAGTACAAATAATTTTTTTATTTGCATGTTTGCATTTATATTTTTTAAATTGTTGGTCATGTTTACAATTAGAACGTCATTCAGTATGGTATTTGATCTTTTCTATTCATCTTGCATTTACCTTAATTTGAAATAGATTATTTATTACAAAATGTTCACCAATATACAGCAAACAATACTCCCACACACGCCCCAATATTCTAGGCCCAATACCGCGATCCAGAACCTCCCCACCTAGGTGCGAGTCTCCTGCTCCTCTTGGGCTATAACGTACCCCCAATCACCCAAAGCGCAAGTCGTCTAGTTCACGCCCCCGGCGGTGGGCAATAACAACCTCCTACTACTAACAGTAAAACTAGATAAATGATTTTTCACGTTATATCATCAAGTTACAAAATGCGGCGTTTTAGACTCTGATAACGGGAAGTGAACACAATACTTTAAGCGCAGTATGTTGGAAACTTCATCTATGTGTATATATTATTAACTAGTAAAAGTAATGTAGCTCATTTGGGCATTATTCACAAAAAAATACCTGGAGCGTAGGAGATGTTGAGTTTGCGTAGATATTATTAAAGATAGGTTAATTTTTAGGTTAAAAAAATAAAGAGATAATATTTGATTGTTAAAAATTCTTTAAAAGGGTATGAAAAATATAGAAAAAATGTAAGTGGTCCATTATCGAGGGGGACAACCTTCTTTGAGTAATAAATAGAAAACGAAATATAAATTTTCTGAAACAAATGTAAAATTGTTATTACTGATAAAAATAAAATATATAGGCATGTGAATATTAAAATAAAATCTTTAAAATAAGTCAAGCGTTGTTAAAACTTATCAATTTATTTTGATCTAAAAAAAAATAATTTTTTCAGTTGCATATAATTATTTATATTTAGTAATTTAATTTTTATATAGGGACGTCTCCGGATTCTGAAAGCGCGTAAAATTTTGCATTTATACGAAGTTGTCAATTTAGAATAGAAGAAAAGATTTTTATTATTTAGCGTACCATTTCCTGCGTTTCGTCATCATTATAAAACTTGATTTCCACGACCCAAGACGAGGAAGTAATTGGATATAGATTCATATCATATTTTCTCTACTAGTAAAAACATAAATGGTACTTGCACAGATAAATACTTAAGCGTACAAAACCCTTTTAAAACCTAGAAAAGAGAATCATTATTAAATTTTCAATCATAACTGCGATAGCTTTAAAATTTTTTACACCTAAATAACTTAACTGTACCTACATATTAAGTAAATGATTATTTACTTATTAAGTACGTAATTATTTTAAAAAATCAAATAAATGAAAGTAATTGAAAGGAAGGTAAAACTTAGAATTGTTTTATTTTTTAAAATCGTTCTGATCAATCAAATTAAATTTCCTTTATTCGTATGAAACTATTTGTTTAAATTCAAAAGTATATGTAAAAGCTTTGAGCACATTTTCCAGGCATTGTCCAAGAATCGGGTGGACGAAAAACTAAAAATTTTTTATTAGTGTTCTATTTTTTATCTGGGTACAGGCCCAAAGAGGCTTACAAAATTCATAATCTTAATATGGAGGTAAAGTTATTATTTAATTTTTTATTATTTTTAACTTAGAAAAGGATCTTTCGCTCGTACAATTAGTAGTCATAAGAACAAGATATATTAATAAAATACAAATATTTGGGAAAACTTCTTGCAAACCTTTTTCTATTATTAATTTGTACATTTTGGCCTCAAAACATGTCTTATTATCCTCGTCTTTTTTTACTATTGCTACCTTCACAATCAATGACAAACATTTTACTAAATTCTTTGAATTGCACAATTTCAGTTATTAACCCGTCATCGAGATCATCTTCGTATAACGAAAGCACTTTCATAGCATGCTCTTTGATTACTTGGAAAGATAAGTTGTGCAGTCTTCTTAAAAATCCGAAATAACTTTGAGCTTCTTCATAAGCAGCAATTCTTTGGGACAATGACATAATTAACTTGTCAATTATAAGAATATAACATTCAACACGAAATGTTTGAGATTCACTTAACTGAACTTCTTCTGCCTGACTATAATCGAGGGGATTCAATCGCACATTACGTCTGCGCGTCCGCTTTTATTGTTCTGTATATGCAGTACACTCTGAGATATTTTTTCCTAACATTGCATACTCAGAAAAATCATCACGCAGTGATGCTATAAATGATTTCAAAGATATCAATAATTCAATTGATTCATTAAGATCTACGTCACAACTTTGTAATTTAAGACTAGTTGCATTTACTCTTTGTAATACATTATGCCAAAATCTGATATATATTCCAGTTTCCAATTTTGTTATAATTTTATATAACCCCCGTGCTTTATCATTAATTTCTGATAATTGTAACAAAACAGTTTTGTATATATTAAATCCTTTATACACTGACTTAACAGACTCGGATCGAGAAACCCATCGTGTAGTACTCACTCTGTTTGGAATAATTGTACGGTCTTGACTTCTATCTTTACCATTAGATGTATTTTGTTTTAATGCTTGAACGAGCATATCATGGCGCTCATAAGAAAAAGTCGAAAATTTCTTTTATTTTTAAACAACATGTCATTACCGCCGTACCAACTAGATTCAGAGAGTGTGCGAAACATGGTATCCACAAGGCTAATTTATTCCTACGTTTTACGAGGACTTGCAATCCATTAAATTTGTATACTACATACTACAACCCAATAATCTACATACCTGCCCCTTTGCTTAGGCCAGTGTGAAATATCATAATTGTACAGTGTATTTTCTGTCAAATTATCCTTGTTAGTGGCTTTTAATCCTTTCTCTTGACTAAAATCTTTTTTTGGTAAATTCATGTCAAAGCTATTTTCTACTGCAACGGTACATCTTGATTCTTCTATTGTATTTAGATCTTCTGATAAATCGATCTTTACATATTTATAATTATTTTCACAAAGCCAAGAAAGAAAAAATGCCATACACACTGTTGATACTTATTTAATTCTCCTTTCTATCTAGGAGGCTCGAAGTACCAGACAACAATATAGAGTATAGAAAAGGAATTATACATGGTGGACCATTTTAATCTATAATACGAAATATCTCAGAATTATGGTTGGATACAGAAATTTATTTTAGACAAAAGTTGTATAAGTCAAAGAGGGTCAACTGTTGGTACCATCGAACTTGACCTTGAACTTGTTTTTGAAGGTCATTTCAAGGTCAAGGTCATTTTTTTTAAATAGGAAGATCCATTTTTTATTCCAGATTTGAAAAGAGCAGAAAATTTTACGTTCAAAATGATATTTTCATCAAGGTCATGGAAGGTCATATGAAGGTCAAATTTACGAAAATTGGTAAATAATGGGCGTTAGCTCACTGGGGTGCTTGTTTAACGTGAGTCCCCTTGCCTCTCACTGGGGATCTTGTTTAACGTGAGTCCCCTTGCCTCTCACTGGGGTGATTGTTTAACGTGAGTTCCCTTGCCTCTTACTGGGTAATTGTTTAACGTGAGTCCCCTTGCTTCTCACTGGGGTGCTTGTTTAACGTGAGTCCACTTGCCTCTCACTTCTCGTTTCGAAATTAACTGTTGAGTATGTGCTCAAACTGCCGACCGTTTGCGCCAGCTAAATGGTCTCTTAAGAATTCTAAAAAATTGTGTTGGGTGACATTACCGTTAAAAAAATAAGGACCAATCACATATCCATTTACAATTCCACACCAAACGTTTAAACTCCAATGATGTTGATTATCAACTGTTCTGTGCCAATGTGGATTGACATCTGACCAGTAATGGTAGTTATGTCTGTTTACTTCCCCAGTGTATTTAAAAGTTGCTTCATCTGAAAACATAACAAATGTGAACAACTCTGGATGCTGTAATGCCCATTGACAAAACTGAAGACGTCGTGCAAAATACGGAAGCGTTAGTTCTTGAGTTAAAGTAATGTGGTAAGCATGATACCTTTGGTCTTCCAAAATCCTAAGAAATGTTGATGTTGTTATTCCATGTTGTCTTTCTATTTCTCGAGAACTAATGTGGGGATTGAGGTTAATGACTGCAAGAACTGTTAAAACACGATTGTCATTTTCTCCATACTCGTGGCGACGACGTTCACGATGTAATCGACCTTCTCGTACTCTAGTGGTTAGATCTCGAATGGTAATGTTAGTTGGATGTCGCCTATTTGGATAACGTTCAGAGTAAAGTGCAGCTGCACGAATATAAACACCTTGGCACTCTCCTAAAATCATAATCATGTTTACAATTTCATTTGGGGGGTAATCAGCCATCTTATATTTTTACAAAATTAACTACTGTATAAAGATAAATGGTGTTCTCGCTATTTTGGATACTTATCCGTTAGTCCGTCGCTCAAGCATGATCTCTAACACGGATAGTAATATTTACACAGGTACTTAAATGCGCAACAATGAAAGTAGCAACACTCTCATCGAATGTCGAGAGAAAATATTCGAATTTTGTTTTTTATTGGTGTGTGTAGAAAATTTTTTCTTCCTTTCATTTACAAGTTCTTGATTTAATATTTGTTGCCGCAGCAATAGACACTCGCAAGATCCCACTATGAAGACGGCCCTACTGAGCGACGGGCTAACGCATAAATATCCAAAATAGCGAGAACACCATTTATCTTTATAGAGAAGTTAATTTTGTAAAAATATAAAATGGCTGATTACCCCCCAAATGAAATTGTAGACATGATTATGATTTTAGGAAAGTGCCAAGGTGTTCATGTTGATTTAGAAACCAGGCGTAATTTTACCTTAAAATTAGACAAATGCTTAAGGTCTTTGATGTCTTTTCACCAATATTTATTTTTAACTTTTGAAGTGCACTGTAAAATGGCCTTGACACGACTTTACCATGACCTTAATTAACATATTCAAAGTGTATTTTCTTTTTTTTACCAAATCGGAGATCAAAAGCAAGGGTTTCCGCTTGAAAATTCACTTTGACCTTGACATAACCGTCAGAGCCAAATTCAAGGTCAAGGTTATAGCAACCAGGAGGTGATACTCTACATCCTTGATAACTGTTTTCGAAAACATTTCAATGTTTCCAACCGTTATTCCGAGCTAACACCCATTATTTACCAATTTTCGTAAATTTGACCTTCATTTGACCTTCGATCATGACCTTGATGAGAATATCATTTTGAACGTAAAATTTTCTGTTCTTTTCAAATCCGGAATAAAAAATGGATCTTGTAAATGGAATTGTAAATGGATATGTGATTGGTCCTTATTTTTTTAACGGTAATGTCACCCAACACAATTTTTTAGAATTCTTAAGAGACCATTTAGCTGGCGCAAACGGTCGGCAGTTTGAGCACATACTCAACAGTTAATTTCGAAACGAGAAGTGAGAGGCAAGTGGACTCACGTTAAACAAGCACCCCAGTGAGAAGCAAGGGGACTCACGTTAAACAATTACCCAGTAAGAGGCAAGGGAACTCACGTTAAACAATCACCCCAGTGAGAGGCAAGGGGACTCACGATAAACAAGCACCCCAGTGAGACGCAAGGGGACTCACGTTGAACAAGCACCCCAGTGAGAGGCAAGGGGACTCACGATAAACAAGCACCCCAGTGAGACGCAAGGGGACTCACGTTAAACAAGCACCCCAGTGAGCTAACACCTATTATTTACCAATTTTCGTAAATTTGACCTTCATATGACCTTCCATGACCTTGATGAAAATATCATTTTGAACGTAAAATTTTCTGCTCTTTTCAAATCCGGAATAAAAAATGGATCTTCCTATTTAAAAAAAATGACCTTGACCTTGAAATGACCTTCAAAAACAAGTTCAAGGTCAAGTTCTGTATCCAACTATTATTCTGAGATATTTCCTATTATAGATTAAAATGGTCCACCCTGTATACTTCAAATTTTCCATAACCATTTAAAAAAGAGTTTCCACATCGATTTGTTCTATAAATACATTATTTATACAGCTGTATGTAAATAAAATTTTCAATGATCCTACTGTGAGTAAATATTTTCAATGTTTGTTGAAATCCATTTACAACAAATCTCGCTTTATAAACATTGTTACTTTTCTTTTTACAGACCCATTTGACATCAATTACTTTTTTGTCTTTTGGCCTTTTAACAATTTGCCAAGTATTATTTTTGTTTAGACTATTTATCTCTGAGTCCATTGTAATTTTCCATTGTTTATATTCGCTGTAGTTTAACGCCTCCTCGAATGTATTCTTTTCTTTCTTTCTGATTTTCTTTTTACAATCAGGTTTTCTTTACTTTTATTTTCTACAGTATTAAAAAAAACATCATGTATATTTACGTTTTCAAGAATGTCAAAATTTGATTCGTTATCTCTACTTTCCCAGAAGGTCTGAGTAGAGATAAGAGAATTTGTTCTATTTGAATTTACATCATATTCATCAATTTAGGTTTCATTTTCTAGCATTTCATTTTCTTTATTTTCAGAGTAGTTTTTTTTCAAATCTCTATATTTTTCGTCATCAAGTTTTTTTAAACAAATTAATTGAGTTTTCCCTTTAACTACTTGAACTTGTCTAACATTTTGTTATGTGACAACTTTCCTGTAATTATATTCGAAGAATTACTTCGAATATAAAATCGGGAAGTTCTACACATAAAAGGTACAGCGAGACTCAAGGCCACAAAAGTATCAGGTAGCCAAGAATCTCACTGACCTAAACAATTTCCCCTCCACTACGCAAGACCGCACGTGCAAAGTCACGCTGCAGTTTGAACACTTGCACCGTTGCCAGGTTCCGTAAGGCCTAATGAGTGCGAGAAGTTTAGACGCAGTGACGTCAGCGTGGGGAAGCAGAGTTTGGAGACGCGTGGGAGGTCAGGAAATACTTACGAACGTCTCGAAGCCACGCTATCACACAGCACTCTGACTCGAGCCTAGCTGCCGAGTGGACCAACATTTTTTAATTCTATTTTTCTAAGTTCTATTTGTTTCATTTTCTAATTATTGTTTCTATGTTCAATTTTGTTGATTTTATTTTGTTCGGTTGAATATCAATTGTGAATTTTAATTTAGTTTATTATTTGGAATTAAATGGTTATTAAATAAAGTCTTCAAGTCAAAACGTTAGACTACCTCCTACGAGGTAAGATGAATTTTTATTCTTTATTTGAAAGAGAGAAAGAGAGAGAAACAAACGATATTGGCAATCAGGAGAGATTAAGTGGGTCTAATCTCTCCCATAGCTGTATAGTTGTGCGCGTGCGAGAACTCACAAAATCATTTTATATAAGTTAGTTTTTCTCTCTCTGTTGCATGACCGTAAAAGTTTTAGTGACCTAAAAAGGAAAATATATATATTAAAAATTAAATAAAAACGAGGGTAATATAATAAAAAATGCGCGAATTAATAAAGACGAGAAGAAAGTTCATAAATGTTTAAAGGAACGAGAAATACTAAAGATTTAGAAAAAGGATCGTATTACTTAGCCGCGTGCTATCGGCAACAGCAGACGGGTGTAGAGGCATAGCATGGCGTCGTGTGATGACGTCACAACCACGCTTTGAGCAGAAAGACTGAATATCTGAAAAAATACAAAGAGAATTTAAATAGTTTAAAAAGAGTTTGAAATTAGATGATTAGTCTCATATTAATTTTATATTTATAACAATTAATTATGAATCTAAATGAAATTTTGCTACATGGTTCAGCGTGTAGCAGTATAATAAAGATTGTTTTAAAAAATAAGTAAATGAGAATTTAATCTCTCTTGATGCCAAAAAGGTCCAGTTTATTCCAAATATTGTTTGATTCGAAGTACCAAGTCGAACAATAAATTTTGCAAAAGTTATCCTTGTAAGATTTTTATGTGCGTTCAACAATCATGACATAAGTAGCATTTTACCCCGTTCAAAAAGTTTTGAAGGAAATTGTGAGTGATTCTGAAATAAAATTAAAAGGGAAGGGCCCATTTAAAATAAACATATCGAATATTTTTCACATATGCGAGGTGTGAACATATAAAATTTATACGTACCAAAAGAATTCACCAAAATCTGGTCACTGAACGGACGTAAGCTGTGTTGGCACTTTTTTCTGCCACAGTCGAACCAGGGCGTAGCTCACGCAGGTGTTCAATAGAGGTGATAGACCCCGGAGAGCGTGCTTGACCCTCTGCGCCTATATATAAATATATTAATGAGCATTTCTAAAGAAAATACATGATACAATTATATTGAATGACCGACAACAAAAAGATAAGGCCATTCAAAATTGTTGCCTCATACCCATATTAGAACAAATAATTTAATGGTTTACATACCAATGGAGTGGTGCTCGCGAAAAAAAGAAAGTCCCCGGGTACACTCGCCTGGTGTATGAAAATTACTGGCACCTGTAATAAAGACATACAATTTACACAAAGCAACTTGCTCTTGTGCTGAATTGATGAAATTTCAATTAAAATATTATAAATAAAATACTTATCTGACAAGCAGAAACACGTTGCACTTCTTGCAATACACTGGCTCGGGTCCTTGAAGATTTTCACTTGTAACTTAGGTTTTAATTAACTAAACAATCTGAAACACACACGCACACACGGATAGAGGAGACACTCACGAATTTACAGATTATGGGTTTCGTCAAGAAATAACGCGGTTTACATAAAAAAAACTTCAATAAAAAAATACGAGACGCGTGAGGAAGTTAAACACGCAACATACAGTGTGTAGCAGCCGACGCTTCGTGTTTGTTCAGAGCAAACACCAGCGCAGGCGTGGAACTAGACGCGATACTAGGGACACTATAGTAGTGTAGGCCTAGTTATTTGGCACCTCTACAGCGGCCATTTTTGGAGAACATCGAACGAGCGTGAAATTCGAATTACAATTCATGTAAAGTCGATATATAGATGATGTTTGACAATAAAAATTAACTAATTATTATAAATAAATTATCAAAGTGCCAATTTAGATAAATAAACGATTTTTTTTTGACAATAAAATTTTCTTGGGGGAATTTTACAATTTTACTAGTTTTATTTTCTTATAAATAAGATTTATCACAGATTATTAAAATAAAGATCAATAATTTAAATAATAAAGTGAAATTCAGACACCATAAAGTTTTCTCGTTATTTAAGCGTGTGAGTATCCGATTCTGCAATTTAATAATGGTTGATTATTAAATTTAGATTAACAATAAATAAGTTTTAATAATAATAATAATATTATTGGGTTTTTTCTTTTTTTTATATATTGAGGATTTTTGCAATATCATTTCCGATTGAGGCATCACTCTAATGCGTCAATGCGTTGAATATTTATGCATTAATAATTATGCCAAAAATTATAAATAATAAATTCGCTCTTTTGATCATTTTCATTTAATTGGATTATTTCAATTTGAAAGTGCGAAATTTTTATTTCTTTCAAAACAAGAGTGTAACAGAGATTTTCATTGGATTTTTTTTGAGCATTTGTCAAAGTAATCTTAGACTCATACACTTTATTTTATTTTTGAGAAATTTTACACTGGCTAAAGAATTGTCTACTAAGCGACTATTCACCATACACCTCGTAAGTCAGCTTATTAGCGGATTTTCCCTGGATCTACTCAATAGCGGTCACTCTATATCCTAAGGTTTTCTCAATAGCAACCTGATCCTTTGGTCTGCTTGGTAGCGACTATTGTGTATCCTGAGTCAGCTGAGCAGCGGCTCTCCTCGGACCAGCTCAACAGCGGTCATTGTATCCAATAAAAACCACAACCCATGAAGGAAGAAAATTACTCAGGCAGAGAAAAATTTTTTAAGAAAGAGAGATCGGGAAAGAAGTATTTCTTGCAGAAATTACTATTCGAAAAGAAAGCATCAGAGGAAAAACTCAAGAAAATAAATGATCAATTGTGCAATTATTAGCGGAAAGCCAATAGTATAAACACGAATAACAATAAAGTTTCTGAAGATAATTTAAGAGTGTTGTATACCCTAGTACTGCCATCTAGTCTACAATTTTGCTTAATTGCATACATTTTTAATATTCAAGATCATTAAAAACATAAAAACAAAGTGTCCCCACGTGCCTGACTATTTAAGATTATGTTTAAAAAAAATTATTCGGTTATTTGCAATAATAAAATTATAAGATATCAAGAAAAATTGTAAGTTTGGTGGCCGAATTTTTTAACCCACCACCAAAGTTACAATTTTTTTCGATGTCCTATAATTTTATTGTTGCAAATAGCCGAATATTTGTTTTTAAACATAATTTTAAATAGTCAGTGCACGTGGAGAAACTTTGTTTTTATATTGTTAAGGACCGCGAATGTTAAAAGTTTATGCAACTAAGCAAAAATATAGACTAGAGGGCGCTTCTAAGGTACAGAAGACTCTTAAATTTTCAATCTGAAGTAAGCAAAAAATGTAATGAAATTTTGGAGTTTGCTCTAAGGGAAACGAATAAACGCAAAGCCGATTAATTTTTTTCTTTTTTATACAAAACTTACAATTAGTCACCCTTGAAACAGTTTGAAGTATTTCCTGGTAACCTTGCAGCCACGCTTTAGCGACCCATAACCCGACTGAATGAACAACCCAAACATTTAGATCTATTATAAATTATTTCCTTTTAAAAGAAGAAAAAGGTGAGGGATAACAGATTTGGTCCATTTAGATTTTTTATATAAAGCTACAAGAAGAGCATTCAAGATGAATCTTGGCGACGAAACAAATATCAGAGGTGCCAAAGCAACGAATGCAACTTCATCTGATTCCAATTTTATGCTAATGACTATCATGGAAAATACCTTTGCGCTCATAAACTGTATAAGCGGTATACCAACTTTTGATGGCCAACGAAATCTTCGAGAATACATACAAGATTTTACAGAATGCCTTACACAAAATCACCGGTCCAGCGAAGAAGAGCTTACCTGAAACTGAATGATAGCACACCTGAAACAAAGATTCGGGCCAGGGAGAAATTTCATTTATTTCAACAACAAAATTCAAAATGTTCGAATGAGAGAATATGATACCGTCGGTGATTTCTATGATGAAATCAACGTCTTGCTTGGCAGTGCAAAAACAGCACTCCAAGAAGAAAAGGGAAACAGTTATAAAAAAGAGATGATCGACCCATTGAAATCGCTCGCAGTAGACATATTCATAATAGGTCTACCTGCCAATTTAGCAGAATGAGTGGACTACAGCAAACCGGGAACACTGCGTGAATCCTATGAAGAAACCCTACGTTTAGAAACGATAATAGAAATTAAAATAATTCCAGATTCCAGACCATATCGTGGCAGGAATTATAGCTACAATAACACCAGACTATATAGTGAACTACCAACTAGAATGAAATATGGAAATAATAGAAGATACGATGACGAAGATCAATATAGAAATAGTCAACATAGAGAACGTCACTACATAGGTTATATGGAGGAACGTTATGAATATGAGGATACTGAATACATTGCATATGTGCAAGATCGATCTTAAAATGTACCACGCGATGGATATTCCGGCAATCGACGCCAAACAAATGGTTATCAACAAAACCATTACCAAGAGAACTATCACAGAAATCGAAATTATGCAAATCGTTACAATAACACAAACTATGAAAATGGATTTCGTCAAAATCAGAACTATAACGACAACCGACAAGAAGGTAACAGTTGGCGTGAGAGAAAGAATCAAGCCTACAGAGGGAGTCAACGAATATTCAATCCTCAAACCGGAAGGTATGAAAATACACAGTATCAACCCCACAGACGGAATAACAGTAGCTGGCGTAATGAAGATTCCAGATACAACAACCAAAATAATAGGGATAATTTAAACTACCAGCAGGCTCGTCACGTATCAAAGATGACGAGCCGAAACCAGAGACAAAGCGATCAGCAGACACCAAGGAATATGGACCAAACAATGTATCAAAAACAAATGCAGGAGTACAACCAGAATCGAAATTCAATCAAAGGAGCCTGCACGAAAATTAGGCAAAAGCCCCAGTGATGGCGATACTAACAAGGCCCGAGATATCACAAGGATGTGTTTCACGTACTCTAAGGGACTTGAAAACTATAGCTGGGAAGATGGAGAGGCAACCGCTGTAAGAATAAGGATACCCGAGGGAACACAACGACAGTACTTAGATTTCATGATAGATAATGGTGCAAGCGTGAATCTAATAAAAATCGGAGCCTTGCACGATTACCTACCAATAAGCATTAAAGATGCCAGAAAATTAGGAAGCATAACGGATCAAACTGTGTGGACGGCAAGATCAGTGTACCTGGACATAAGAGGAACCCCCATAAAATTTCAGATAATACAAGACGATTTTCCCATAATCCAAGATGCCATACTGGGACGGAATTACCTAAAAATGGAAGAAGCTGTAATCTCTTACCATAAGACTGCTCTCATGGTGAGTAGTGATGTCATGCATCCCATACTATTCATAGGACATGCATATGAGCATAATCCTAGAAACCTAAGGAAGGGATATAAATGTAAACAAGCAAATGAAGTACTAAAAGTGGAAGAAAAGATTGATGACCAGATTAAGTCAATGGAACAAAACACGGAGAACAAAGAAAATGCTACAACGGACAAAGTAAAATACGTGATAAAAGCTAGAACTAGACAATTAGTTCAAATCAACTTAATCAAAAGTGACTTGAAAGAAGGCTACATTTCCAGAATACATGTGGGAAATGACAGCGTTTTTTTAAGTGAAGGCGTGGACAACAATGTAAACAATACCTGTAAAATGGTGGCCATAAACACAAGCGAACAAGATGTAATGACAGAAGTAGATACAAAAGAATTAATACCTTTCGCACCAGACCAGACTTTTTGCAAGAAACAGACAGTGATTTTGATGGTGATGCAATTGTTGATCAAATCAAAAGATTAGAACGAGTGAAGGCATCAATCAGAAGAAACCATTTGAATAAAGAAGAATTAGAAATTGTGGACCACATAATTGAAGATTTTCTGGATCGATTCCTATTGCCGGGAGACAGGCTTCCGTGCACCGACATGATCGAGCATCATATTCACATAGAAAATAACGTACCTACAAACACTAAACAATACAGACATCCTCCTCAACACAAACTAGTTGTAAGAGAAAGTGTAGCCAAAAAGCTCAAAGACAAAATCATAAGAGAATCCAATTCTCCCTGTAATTCACCCATCTGGATAGTACCCAAAACACCAGATAGTCATGGCAGTCCAAGATGGTGCATGGTGATCGATTTCAGAGAATTAAATAAAAGAACCATTAGAGACGCACATCCATTAGCAAACATTGCGGATATAATAGATCAGTTGGTTGGAGGAACTGAAGATTGCTATAAGACAGTATTTACAACAATAAATGGACACTACGAGTACACAAGAATGCCTGAAGGATTGAAGAACGCAACAGCCACTTTTCAGCACCTCATGGAAGAGGTCCTCACAGGACTCCAGAATATTGAAATGTTAGTACACTTGGATGATATCATAGTTTACAGTATGTTGGTTCAAAAACGCTGCAGGGAGTCGTCGGCTCCCGCTTCCGCTAGAAACCAAGAGATGGCGCTGCATGCAGACGAAGCCGCGGCGCCCGTGACACTATTTACTTCTATATTGGGGTTCGAATTTGTTCACAATACAGAAAAAAATGCTTATCGTTACTGATCGTGAGTTTTTTGGTTTACTAGTGTCTTTT
Organism: Muscidifurax raptorellus; assembly: GCA_020010945.3. Taxonomy (NCBI): domain Eukaryota; kingdom Metazoa; phylum Arthropoda; class Insecta; order Hymenoptera; family Pteromalidae; genus Muscidifurax; species Muscidifurax raptorellus. The sequence continues at coordinate 283,765 of JAHUUD020000045.1, forward strand.
CTGAGTTGAATTATGATTTCCTACGAAAATATTTGTAAATAAGCCGTTTTGTTAAATAATAAACTAGTGTATATATCACGAATGCTCGGAACAGTTTCTTTAACTTTTTCTCCAGTGTGGTAGGACCGTGAAGTTATATTATGTGTAATACAGTTGGGTATCGCTTTCCCACAGATTTTATACATCGCATCAGTGCATGCAGGCCGTCGTGTCAGATCAGAAATCTTTGCTCAACATACTTATAACATCGTGACGTCCAACAAGAAGATTCCTCTACTAAAATAAATAAACAAAAGTGATGAAATTAAATTAAATCATATTAGTGATAACAATGTTACTAAGAAATAATGGCCTAAAGGTGCTAAAAATCTTTATATTTTATTTTTAGAACAAATTTAAGGTGCTCAATAAGTTCGCTCAAAAAGAAATGAAATCTCTAAAAATAAACTTTTAACAAAAATAAAAGGTTATGCGAGTTTCATCTATTCCGCACATTATTATGCATCTCAATAATATGGTTGACTGACCCATTTATATGTTATAATCATCACAAAATCATTGTTACCAAATAAAAATGTAATAACCGTAGATATAATTTCATTACAAATAATTATGTTAACAATTAATAAAAACTTGACAACGAAATTACGGATAAAAAAGAAATTGACAACGAAATTACGGATAAAAAAGAAATGAGATCAATAAAAAAGTCAAGTTTATTACCAAATTATTATTTCAACAATAATATTGCAAACAAAAAGTGTTGTATTCAATTCTGGGCTGAGTCGAATAGTTGATTACAAAACTAAAGATTGATCTAAGATTAGTAAATAAAAACTTGAGTAATAAATTGATCAATCTCAAACAACTGTTATGATAAACTTACTAGGTAACTTGCCAGGCCTGTTTCATTTTATTCATGGTTTTATGTAGCAGCAACTTTCAGCATATATAAAAAGTAGGTGCATATAATCACAACTTTACTCTGAAATTTGTTATTTGAATATATTCGAACTACATTTAAAAATAAATTGTTGTTTATAAAAATGATATAATACATAATTAAAATTCAACATTTTTCGTATCAAAACTCAAATATAAACAATTACTTATTATGTATATTATATACTGGATACTCAAAAACTTTTTTATGAATACCAGTAATGCAAGAAGTTAAAATGTTGATATCCAATTATAATAAAAAATATGAAAGTGGAAAACGCATAAACTACCAAGATAAAAAACATATAGATCTTGTGTACGATATGACGGCACATTCCGCAAACTAAACAAATGATTGGTTGAACCATTACCCTTACGTGTCATAAAAATAAACTTACTCCATACTTACAAAGCTAAAATGCACTATAACAAACCATCCCTTTAACATGCTCGCCCTTGTTCTTGATTTGAGGCTTTCAATTTTCTTTTCATTAAGTGATATATTCACATCATTGAACCTTACTCGTCATGGACCACCAACTGGGCCATACCACCCGCAGGACCCGCGAAGTTTGTCGGGGACGACAAACGTTTTCAAGGGAGGGAGGATGTTATGTGACAACTTTCCTGTAATTATATTCAAAGAATTACTTCGAATATAAAATCTGCTAACATTTTAGCTACGCTTTCTCTTACAACTTGCTTGTTTTGAGGAGGATATCTGTATTGCTTAGTATTTATGGGTACATTATTTTCTAAATGTATATGATTCCCAATCATGTTGGTGCAGGGGAGCCTGTCTCCTGGCAATAGGAATCGATCCAAGAAGTCTTTAATGATGGTTTTGTTGGTAACCATTTATTTAGCGGCGGTTGCCAGAATATCCATCGCGTGGTCCATTTTGGGATCAATCTTACACGTATGCTATATATTCGGGTTCTTCATATTGATACCGTTCCTTCATGTAATCAAGGTAGTGAGATTCTCCATGTTGATCATTTCTATATTGATCCTTGTCAACATATCTTCTGTTTTTTGTATAGTTTGCTCCAATTCGTTATTCACTATATAGTCTTGGGTTGTTGTACCCATGATTTCTGCCACGGTATGGTCTGGAGTCCGGAATTATTTTCGCCTCTATTCTCGTTTCTAAGCGCACTGCTTCTTCATATGCTTCACGCAGTGTTACCGGTTTGGTACAATTCACTCTTTCAGCTAGATTAGCGGGCAAACTTTTTATGAATATTTCGACCGCGAGCTACTTCAATAAGTCACTCATTTTCTTCTTGTAACTGTTTTCTTATTCTTCTTGGAGTGCTGTTTTTGCACTGCCAAGAAAGACATTGATTTCATCGTAGAAATCACCTACAGTATCATGTTCTCTCGCTCGAACTTTCTGAATTTTATTATTGAGGTAACTGAAATTTCTCCTTGGTTCAAATCTATGCTTCAAATGTGGTATCAGTTCTTTCGATGTTGTGATCTGTTTATTAATTAAGCTTTTCTTCGCTGGCCTGATGATTTTGTGTAAGGCGTTCTGTAAAAACTGTGCTTGTATGTCTTCACTCAGTAGAGATGCGGCGTTTCTTAAGTCTCGTATGTATTCTCGAGACCTCCTTTTGCCATAAAAAGTGGGTATACCGCTTATACAATTCATAAGCGCGAAAGTATTCGACATGCTATTCATTAGTATGAAATTAGAATCAGATGAGGTTACATTTGTCGCCCTGGCACCTCTGGGATTCGTTTCTTCACCAAGATTCATTTTGAACACCTTTCTTTTATTTGTAGATAACAATTTTGAATAGACAAAATTTGTGCTTCCTTATTTTTTTTAAGAAATAATTTATTAGGGGTCTAAATGGTGTGGTTCTTCATTGAATCAGGTTATAGGTCGCTAATACGTGTGGCGCGAGGTTACCAGGAATCACTTCAAACTGGTTCGATGGGTGAGTGAGTGTGGATTGTGTGGTCAAAATTAATCTGCCTTGCGTTTATTCGTTTCCCTTGAAGCAAACTCCAAAAGTTCATCAAACCTTTTGCTTATTTGAAATTTAAATTAACTTCAGAAACTTTACTGTTATTTGCGTTTACATTATTGCTGACCAAAGGAAAAAGGTAGATTGTTCCTTAGTCGGCGAAAAAAGATTTTCCTTTTAAAACAAACAAAGTATAATAATTTTAAAATTTTAAACCAAGAATTTTATACATGAATATTAAAAAAAAAATTTAATCAAGGTTTATTGTTCTCACTTTTTACTAGGAAGCGAGAAAAAATGTTCAACTTGAAATGATTCGCAGAAAAAAAATAAAAATAAGGAAAATAACGTAAAAATAAATTATTTGTTATAATTGCATTAATTGTTTTATCTTGTATTCGCGGATCATCATCAGGAATTTTGCACGCGCTCGCTGTTCTTCAAAATGAGCGCCGGTGTGGTGCCACGAACTAGGCCTACACTACTATAGTGTCCCTAGTGTCTCCTAGTTTCACACGCCTGCGCTAGTGCGTGCTCTGAACAAACACGTGGCGTCGGCTGCTACACGCTGCATGCTCGCGTACTTGACCTCGCGTGCGTCGCGTTGCGTATTTTCCATTCAATTATTTTTGTGTAAACGTGTTAAGGTAAAGTACCCAATACTCGAACACGTTTTAGGATAAAACTAGATCATGCGTTATTTTCGATGAAAAATTTTCATTTTTCGAAATATTATTATTATCTATCTGAATGTCGAGACATGTTTACATAATTTAAAAAAAATAAATAAATACAATAGACCTTATGGAAGTGACATAATAATATTTTTTCAAAAGTCATACTTTGCGGTAGTACTCGGCCAGGCATTTCAGCATGTTCGGTGTACTCGGACACGACGGGACCAATACCCGAACATATTTGAATATTCTGATTATATTATTTATTAACGGAACAAATTATATCAGGGAATGTTAGGAATATGTAAAGTATGTGAGGAAATAAATAATTTAAAATGTCTAATAGTATAAAATAAATATATTCTGTTTTTATTTACATTGTTTTATTTTCAGTTTTTTAGATAAAACTTGCATCTTTTCAGCAAGTAACTTGCTGCTTATTTCTTCCAGTTTCGCAGACAATTCATTGACTTTTGCCAGCATTTGTGTGACATTTTCTTTGTCTTTATAATTTTTATGGCCTTCTTTAGCCCTTTAATTGTGCACTAATGACTCTTTTTTCTTCCCGTAACTTTTTTTTGTTTTCTTGAAAAAGTTTGTTAACATCCTGTTCTTTTTCTTTAATCAATTAAATTGTTCTTTCTCTTCTTTTTTTTTGCAAAATTTGAATTTCTTTCAACTTTTTTTCGTCTTGCTTTTTTTGAAGAACTGCAATCAAGTCATCCACGACAGCAACTGATGGACCCTCTTGTGCTTTAGTTTTGTTCTTCTTCTTCACAGTGAAATTAGGTAGAGAAAAGATATTTTCAAAATTTGGAGGCACACATTCTTTGGCATTTTTAACAAATGTATTCGTAGGATTTAAGTTACCACTGATGGAAATCTGTGAAGTTGTTGCTTGCTTCGTTACCTATGTCTATACTGACATCTGCACTAGAATTAACACTCGTATCATTGCTGGTATCAGAAAAATGTATTCTTGATTGTTGACTATTTGCTGACAGACCAAGAACTTCAGATTCATGTATACTTGAAGTTTCTACAGAAATACAGGCTTCTTGAGAATTTATTCCTACAGGGATATTATTTTCTTCCGGTGAATTAGGTAGTATCGAACAAATAGGTAGATTTGCTATTGCTTGAGAGGTTTCTTCTGCTGCCGAAGGAATATCTCCATCCAATATAACTTCTCCATTCGCAGTTGAAGGAATGTCACCATTCTTTTGAAAGTAATGTCTCTATTCGCTGTCGAAGGAATGCCTCCATACGCTGTACATGCACTTATATCATGCTGTATTAAATCTGTATTTATATCTTTTGTCGAGCAAATAGTATCATCTACCGTTGAGGGAGTAATTATTAAATAACTATTATCTAGATCTTCTATAAAAATATAATCTTTATCCACTGCCAAAGGAGTCACTTAATCTTCTGTTGATTGAGTTTTCTCTCCAGACGATTGAGTCAGTTCCTCTTCAAGAAAATTTGATATGTTTGAATCGTCAGCTGCTACCACAGGTATTACTTGATGCTGGCCAAATTCATTGTACAATTCTACTTCTCCGAGTAACGTACTTTGGGTTTCTCCTATAATTTGATTTATCAACAAATTGTTGTCTGAATACATTTCTGTATTAGCTATAATGTTGTCTTGTTGAGTAAGGTGTCCGTTTGATACGTCTGCATTTTTCTTTTGTTCATCAGGATTTATGATGGTATATTTTTGTGTAAATAGTTTATTACTTTTAATCTGGGGAAGTGTTGTACGAGGAACTTCTGTTATATTTTCTGCATAAAAAAGTCAGTATTAACTGCATCATTGAAGCTGTTGTCTTGCATACTGTTTTCTCGTGCATTATTACTTAAGTACAAATTATACGTAATTAATCATCTACAGGGAATAACATAATAAATTCTATCAATATAAAAATATAATTAGTTACCACGAAGCCTTCTCAATTTAATCCAGGACTCAAATAGTCCTTTGAAACTGTGCTCTCATTTTTTTTTAATCTTGTAAAACTTCGGGAGCAATCGCATTCCTCTCAAAGAATTCTAAAAGTTTCTGATTGTCACATTTCGTAGAATCAGGTAATGATTTTTCTTTCTCCAAAGCAGATAAAGATTTGCTTTTCTTATGTTTATTCAAAATATTGTAATCAACAGCATCAGGATTCAATGGATATAATCCTCATGACTTGAATCCGTGTACGATGCTGCTTGAAAAATCATTATTTTCCAAAACTAGTTTTAATACTTCAGCAAACATCGACTTCTTGAAGTTGAGCACATTCTTCTCTATCCTCCACTGCCTAAGAGTATCTTATCTAAAAAATCCATTTCACTATTCGACTCTCTTCCTCCGTAGTTAATACAGTCGGTGGGCCTTTTCTGCTGTAAAGGGACGAATAATTCTTCAGCTTGTTGAACAAAGTACTCTTCAGAAGACCAAACTTAACAGCAGCTTCTCGAATCAATTGTCCTTCATTGACTGCATCAATAGCCTGGGAAATTGTAACTGCACAGATTTTTTTTCCTCTCCTTTCTTTGAGGATGTCTTGGCATTTTTGCAGTTTTGCTAGGTGTTAAGGATAAATATACATTTTTAGTAAATAAAGATTTCATTGCATTTTTTCAACTTAGAAGTAAAATTGACGTCACTCAACTACCCTTAACACAAATGTAACTATACTAAGAATTCGCTGACTGTGTTTCTCGAGTACAAAATAAAAAGTAAATACGTTGAATCTAAGTTTTATTAACTATTGGAAGTAATAAAAACGATAACTCCGATTTACAAAGTGGCTCGTCCGAGTATTGCGTCTCATGCGAGTGAACGGCACGTAAATCCGTGCAAGCGCACCACCTTGGCCGAGTATTCGGTACTTATTTGAAATTGGAAGGTATAATCGGACACGTATTTTTATGTAAAAAAATTTATTAATTATTGTTTTACTCGATGAATTATATTTGTTATGCAGTTATTTATTGATATAAACAATTTTGCCGCACACAAAATATACATTTTCATGTTTTTAGCATCAAAATGAATCACCGTGATTTTTACGAAAATCGGGAAAACGAATGAGATTTTCTACAGTTTTCAGATCATATGTTTCAAAGTACTTTTTAAATATAATTAAAATTGAAATTTATTAACATATTGTTAGATTAATATAGCTAAGCCTCTCAGAAATCAATATAAACTTTTATTTATACGATTATAATATTTTTATGCCTAATAATAGATATTTCTTATGGATGTTCGGGTATTGGTCCCAATATCCTGTCTGTCCGAGTATTGGGTACTTTACCTTATTTCTCAATAAAACTCGTAATATGTAAGTTCACGAGTTTGTTCCCTATTCGTGTGTGTATGTTTTGGGCATCTCCGTGGATTAAGGAAAAACGTGCGAGTGAATAAACTTGAGGACCCAGGATCATCAACTCCAAGTAGTACTTCGTCAATCAACTCTAGGCATTCCGGTTTCTTGGCAAGAGTCTAATGGGATATTTGATTTCAGAATTATCGTTAAATGTTCTAACGTGTAAGTGTCTTTATTTCTTATATTAGTGTGTGTGAAGTGGAAACACTGTGTGGGTCGATGTACGCCTGGATTTTGTTTCTAGCAACGTATGATTGCAAGTTTTTCCTTTTTTACCTGTGCGCTTTATATGACAGCAAGTATTCAATGGCTTTACCCATTTGTTGTCGTTCATTCAACAAAATTGTATAATCTATGTTTTAAAATATCTATTGCACTGTTTATGTGTAGGTGCAGGAAATCAAGTCTCGCTCTCTGGGACTTATTACCTTTGTTGAGTACCTGCGTCAAGCTACGCTCTACCTCGACCGTGGCAGGAAAGTGCCAAAACAACTTACGCTGTTCGTCGACCAGATTTCTGTGAGTTTTAATGTATCTTTACAAATTTTAGGTAATCACATCTACACATGTGAAATGTTTTGCTATATTTCTTCTAATTGGGCCTTTCTTTTTCAATTTTATTGTAATGTTATTCGCACACGCTTTAAGTTATTACATGAAATTAAATTTTACTCACATCACTGTCGCTATACAAGAATAGAATAGAATAGAATAGAATAAAAATTTATTTTGCACAAGTCAAAAACATTTTGTACATATCAGTCATATCCTAGTCAATATACATTTCGTCGATATAACTTTACAATGCGCAACCTTTATTCATCGTCAACTCGGTACATATAACGGCGTATTGCTGTCCTAAAACTACTAAGCGACGGAAGACTTCTCGATTCGCGCGGTAGCGAATTCCAAAGTCGTGCACCCTGGGAACTGAAAGACTTCATTCCAGCCTCAGTACGCGAATTCGGGACTACGAGTTCTTTGGGGTCCCTGCTCGAGGTCCTAGACTGGTTTCTCTCAAAAAGAGCAGCAAGATATGGAGGCTGCCTCATAACTATAGCCTTGTACAGCATGACCGCGGCAAAAAATTCTCTCCTCTCTCGAACCGTTATCCATCCCAATTTCTTTCTGTACGGGGAAATATGCTCGTCCTTCCTAACACCACAGATGATATACCTTATACAAGAATTCTGCAGCCTCTGAAGTCGAGACTCAAGCTCCCCTGAGATATCCATATAAACAAGAGAGCAATAATCCAGATGAGAGATTGCAAGAGCACTAGCTAACCACTTACGAAGCGCCTTCGTTGTGCAGGATTTGAAAGATCTGAGACCATATAAAGCCCTATTTACTTTACGACCAACTGCATCAACCTGCGGCTTCCACGTCATTCTCGAGTCCATCACAACACCAAGGTTAGTCACAACGTCAACAAATGGAACGAAAACGCCACTTTCAACCTCAATGCCGGGCAGCTCTAGACTTTGTATTTTATTAATGTTATATTCCGAACCAAATATCACAGCTTTTGTCCTGCTAACGTTAAGGCGGAGCGCATTCTCTGTCGCCCACGCCGACACAGCTCTCGCCACCATCGACAAACGATGCACACCCTCCACAAGATTGTCTCTAGCTACCTGAGTATATGTTTGGAGGTCATCTGCATAAAGCAAGTGCCTAACACCGTCTGATAGTGAACCCTCAGGCCTCTGAAAATTGGCCAAAACATCCTGAAGATCATTTATGTACAAACTGAAAAGCAGAGGTCCCAACACCGAGCCCTGTGGTACTCTAAGATTGGTAGTGAGCCAATCTGACTCGCCGTTAGTTTTTATAACTACTCGATGGTTACGTCCTGTGATATACGATCCAATCCACAGAACCACCGACTTAGAGAACCCTAACCTAATCAGCTTGCTAAGGAGTTTAGAGGGAGAAATGGTGTCAAACGCCTTGCTAAAATCAAACAGCAGAAGAATAGTCAGTAGCTGCTTCTTGCTGTTAATGCCCGCTCTGATATCCTCCGTCAAGCTTAGAAGCGCCGTCTGCGTGCTATGGAACGGGCGAATGCCCGTCTGATGGGAATCAAGAAGCTTCTTTGATTCGATGTATTCCGAGATCTGATCGTGAACGATCTTCTCAAGTACCTTGGCGAGGAAACACAGCAAAGCAATTGGACGGAAGTCCGAGGCAGTAGATGGAATTGCTCTTTTCTTCAGAGGAACCAGATGCGCCCTCTTCCATGCTGCAGGAAAAACTCCCTTTGACAGAGAAAGGTTAAAAATTGTAACCAGATGATGACCCAGAACCGGAAGAGACTTTGCAATGATATCCTGAGGAATACCGTCTACCCCTTTCGCCTGTGATGTAAAATGTGCAACAGCCAGAACAACATCAGAAAACGTTACATCACGAAACTTAAAACCATCTTCACTGGCCGTTGCAAGGACAGCATGCAAGTCCTCCTCACGCTCTGACTGAGAAATGGAAACACCCGCAAAATGAGTATTTAATTCATCTGGTGAAAAGCCATGTAATTCCTCTCTAGTCCTACTTAACAGCCCAAGATTGCGGAGCTCATTCCAGATGTTTTTATCGCCATCCAAGGCCTCCGAGATTTTATTCTGAATGAAGACATCCCGCGCCTCTGCCGTGCGTAGCTCAGCCTCCGCAGCGAGCGACTGAAACTCAGTCCACAGGCGATTGTCACGCGTACGACGAAACCGACGTCTAACAGCATCACGTCGATTATACAGTTCTTGAAGCTCAACGTTGATCCATGGCGAGAGACCCTTCCTCTTTGGTTTAAACTGCTTTAAGGGCGCAAGTTCATCAATAGAATGATTGTAGCTGAATTTATCACGGGACTATATCCGAGGCACTTGTAACAGCTCGGAACGCGGAGCCTGGGTCGAATCCGACAGTTTACCCCTCCGATTTTTATGCAGCCTTTCTTGTGTCCGTTGCCTCCGTCACGTCAAACTCACAGACGGCCAAGGTCTGTCGACGGTTATTCACTCCGAAGACATGGACACTACGCACGGTCTCGGTCTTAGTTTCGCGGTTGATTGCGGCCGCGACGTTCTCTGCTGTTGTAACGCAGTCTAAGTCCATAAATTCCAGCGTCATCCTGGAAGTCATGTCTTTCACAGTTGCAGTAGGTTCTAGTGCAGTCTGTAAGGATTTTTGGAAGGTCTGTTGTTCCTGTCCCCGTTCGAGCTGTAGGATTACCGATCCGTCTCTGGTCTTTCGTATGGCTCGTATGTCTACACGACTGTCGATTGGTTTGACGCTCTCTTTTATGGAATAATGAACATCTGCGTATGTCTTGCCCTCCGCTGGCCTGATTAGGATCTCGTCTCTCCTGGGTTTCAGGTTTGGCCGACCCATCTTACCAGCTTTGAGCTCACTAGTCTTTATCGTCGGACCGTTGGCGTTCGACTCCGTTCCTGTTGCCGCTCTTTGTCTCTTGGGCTTAGTCACCGTTGCCCAAGTTTCCTTAGGCGGGCCCTCTTGTTGTGTAGAAGTTCCCGCTTCTGAAATCGGAGTCTCTCTGTCGCTCTTCCGTTTAGCTCTGGGGGTCTTTTCGTCCTGGCTTTATGAGTTAGTCACCGATCTCGTCCAGTTTGTGAAAAACAGCGTCATACTTCGAAGCTCGTGCATTCCAACTGTCACCGCTTCCTCAATCTCACACATTCCATTCTTAATTTCCATATTGACATTCTTCTGAACCTTAGTTTTAACCTTCATGATGTTTAGGATTCTGCGTATCGCGAGTAGCTGCTCGCGCAGCTTGCTCTCCGCAGCCTCCCAATTTTCTGATGGTGTCTCCTCGATTCAACCCGTCCTTTCGCGATTTCAGGGAGGCTCTTGTTGATCGTGTGTCGCAGGTTGCACTCTTGAACCTGCTTTGATTTGCTTGTTAGCCATTTTTTCGTCTCCTTTTTTTTTTGTTGTGTGCAGTAGTTTGTGGTTTGTATAGTGTGGTTTGTGGTGGTTAGGAGGCTTCGTAAATATTGGACAGGTCATCCCTTCCTGAGCTTCCCCAACTAAAAAGGCGGCCAAGCAGTCCGGTGGCATTGACCGTGCCCCCGACCCTTGCAGTTGAGTCTCTTCCGGTTGCAGACCGGCACTACTACGAGAAACAAGATTATACACACAATGTATAGAGTAGCCTCCCATGCTGGCTAAACTGGGTTCGAGCCCTAAAACCATTGGCGGCCCAGGAGTGCTCTTGTTTTAACGTTAGTACACTCCGGAGTGTAGCCACTCTTACTAGTGAAAAATACCCGTTCTTGGACGCCGTAAGCCCATACAGAAGGAGCTTCAGCGGTTCCATGCACACATGGGAGAGACCCGTTTATAGAGCCCCCACATACATAACCCGTTAGGAATTTACCGTTTATAGTATTCCCCTCCAACTTTTGTGAGCAATAATCCGTTTATAAGGTAGCCCGATCCACTCCCTGCTTTAACCCTCTCCCGTCAGGACCCTCAGTACGTGCTTGCGTAGTGATGAGTAGATGTGTAAGTCAGCAGTTACCACTATACGTACGTCCTCTCAGAGTCAGAGCGTCCTATTAGCCGTTCCGGTTCTAACGTAACTGCAACGAGTATTGACGCGACGAAGAACGTCTCCAATAGGCAGTGCGCAGACCTTGGAAGTTAACATTTGCCCAGAATGGTGCTACCACATTCCAGGCTAGCCCACCTTTTGCAAAAGTATTAATGACAAAACATGTAACTATATTCGAAAATTTAAAAAGCCAAAAGCTTTAATATTGTTTTATCCCAAGAAGTAATCTGTGTGAGAATATCGAAGCAATTAGTATGACCCACACAAGTTAAAGAGTAAATTTAAAGTATAATAGATCACAGTGTTCCCACGGGGCATCCTACGTACATATACATATATATATTTGCTACGTGGATGCTACTGCTCTCCTTAATGTAAAAAAGTAAGAAATGCTTTATTTAAAAAGCAAAGTGAATTTCTTCAGCAATTTTTTATAGAAAACAATTATAAAATTACTATTTATACCTGAAAATATCATATAATGTAAATTATTATTAAAAGTAGTTATGGTGATTTTGCTTTATTTATATAATTAATTCATGTTATAATAGTGAAGAATTTATTACCTTATCGAATAAAACAGGCGTGTGACCTTCAAATTTAACTGATCGATCTCTTGCTCGCTGTTTCCTTTCCCATCTTTTTTTAGCAGGAATAATGCCGAATCCTTCATTATATTCTGGAAAAACTTTTGTAGCTAACCACCATTCATCGTCACTTGCATTAGTAACGTGTAAAATATCGCCAAAATCAAAATTAAGCCCAAGACTTGGCAGATCATCATCTTTATTTGGATCATAATCAAAGAGAGCTCTATTAAAATTAGACAAGATTAAATCACAATATTTTAGATTTCGATTGTTGAGTATTAATACATATACTATAGTATAAATCAATGAACTATTAGTAGTTTTCGATATATACTAGGGTGAAAGAATTGATTCTCGTATGAGTTTATGAATGATTTCGCATGGTTTTGCTATCTGAGCGAGTAGTATGGGCTATGCGGGTTCTGCGCCACTTACTATCCAATTTGGCATTCCCAGCTCACCGACACCAGGTGACTGAGCATTTACGGACCCTGCTAAAAACCGTCAATTGAAATTCAATCAATCTTGAGACTAATCCCTTTTACCAATTTTCACAATTAAAGTAGATTGTTTCGAAAAAATCGATAATTTATGACAGAATCGCAGGTCAACGAGTTCTTCAATACCGACTAGCATAATAGGGATGCAAATTATTTATTAACAAATTCATATTCTGTAATAGTGACCGACCTTCTAATAGATTTTCTTTTATTTCACTATTATTCACGTTTATTTTTACTTAGAAAAAGTTACTATTAATTATTCACTCATTAATTTACTGTTTCAAATATCCTTCAGTATAAAATTCACTTAGTTAACCAATTTACTCCACTATTCACGTGTTCCCTTTTTTTTCTTATAATAATAATAATACTTATCTGTAGACACTATATAGTTTATATGCAAAAAAAGAATTACATGTTTCAATAAATACCAAAATTTGTAGGTAAATTTAATAAAATTGTATTTAAAATATAATTTTAGTCATAGTAGTATAAGTATATATTCATCGATCCCTATGAAGACTAGGACATTTCAGTTGTTGCCGAGGAAACTAAAATATTTCAATTATTGCTGCGAAGTCTAAGACATTCCAGATGCCTCCCGCGAAAACTAATTGTAGGAATTTTTCGCAATGAATAAGACATTTCACAATCTATTATTTTTATCCACGTAAGTATGTAGGTCCATGTCATACTGACATGGGGAGCTACGACCACCCAGGGTACCCACCGCCGCCAACCAATACCAATCGAGAATGGGGCCCAAGTTACCGGCCGAGTCATTTCGGCTCGGGGTAACTCAAGTTACCGGTCGAACCCAAGTGGTTCTAATCTTGGCTAATCCAAGTGATTCTAATCTTTGCTAAGCAATGGATGTCATTTACAGAGCCATCAAGTAATAAGTTAAGTACGAATCTCAATCTCAAAATTTTTTCGTTCACCTATAGTGGAGAGTGTAATGTTGGAACCCCCACGTATGGGGTAAACATTTTATACTTTTTTCAAGAAAACCTTTGCTTGACGAGATATCGACAAAAAACGATTTCCTAACCTTAAGATTTAATATTTTTAAGTACAAACTGCATCACTCTATAGAGGATGCAGAGACGCACGATTTGACCAACACGATTTGACAGCTCTCTAGTATTTACCGTGATTCGTATGCAATAAGCAAAAAACGATTTCCTAACCTCAAAATTGAAAAGTTTTGTGAATTTGTCAGCACCAATCAAAAGAGGTGGTCGATACGCATCGATACCACTTATTAACTGTCCCATAGCTATTATAGATAGCGAGATAGAAAATGATGCTAAAAGATGACGAAGATGGGGAAAGATGATTTTCAAATAACGAGCGTTATAGCTTACGTCACACACAGGTATCAGACTGCTTGTCGAACTTGTAAGGTTCTGATTTACTATGCTGAACCGCGCAGTAATTCTATATACAAATAATTATTTATTTGAGTATAGGTGAACTAGCCTTGACTCGAGAGTCTTCTGTTACAATTAAGTAGGTTATGATTCTAATAAACTGTCTCTTTATGGTACTTCTTTGTTATGACTTTATTTAGATGAAGGCCCAATGCTTTGATACAGATGTTACACAGATGTTTTAATCTAATCTTTATGTTTGTTCTTAATGTTACGTATTTACTTATTTCTATATTGGTTCGACTTACAATCCCGTTCGGACACTACTAGTAGATTGCACGGTCGATGACTGGGCGGTGTTTAGTATTATCCTACACGGATGGTTCCGTGGCGTGTCGAGAGTAAGTTCCTTAACTAAGCTGCCGAAGCTAACGCCAGATATGTTGACGGTCCTTAAGCCTCGTACTGTACCAACTCACGTCCAGAGTATGAAGAATTCCACCGGTTAGCTTCCACGGAGTTTGAGTGGTTTCTAAGCACCCAATAGACGACGCGAAGGACTAAACGGCACTCGTATTCACACACCAGGTCCAGCAGGTACAACACTTGTTGTCCTTGTTAAAAAGAGACTTCACTAAAGGCAATATGAGGACTGAGTGCGGGGCTTATAAGGCTTGGCGGATGATCTCAATGTTAGGGTAATAACCAATCACTGATCGCCATCGAAAGTGTCTTATAATATAGGTTGGTGATGGTGCAGAATAAGTAGGTTTTGGGATTGCTGACTCGGGGGTCAGTTGGTTTAATTAGTGGGACGCGTTTGATGTCGTAAACGCGGTTGCGGAAATGCTTACATTGTGATTATCGTCGTATACCTGCGCCTGTACACATACACGCCGTCATACATCATTCTGTATACAGTATATCCATACATATAATTATCTTTTATGAACATGGGACGTTACACCTCCCCCCCCAGAGTATTGCTGTCCCCAGCAATGGGTGCTGGTGCAAAAAGAAAAAAAAAACGTGCGATGTTCATTCACAATATGTTGTTACATAAGTATGTTGTTTAAGAACTTTTCATAAAGTTAATAATATAATGCTGACATATGCATTAACTCGGAAGATTAATAAGTGATTAAAAAGAAATTTTCGGTATTTTGATCTCTAATCCTAGTTGTAAAAATTTTTGTTCCGATCCGATCATAATTGCGATTTTTCGTATTTTATTTACAGAATAACAATGTAAATATAAACAATTTGGCTAACTTTTATTACATTATTAGTTCGGGGACTCTTAATTGCTAAATTACAAAAAGGTTTGGTTCGAATCCGACCATAATTTTTATTTATTTATTTATTTATTTATTTATTATTTTTTTTTTTCGTAGGTCGATAGAGTATCCTTAACTAACAATTTAGGTACAAAAAATAACAATTTTCGTACTGTAATTTTTCGAGTTACAGGCCTATGAACATTTGATTGTTGCTACTTATTTTTGGGTGTGTTTTGACTTCCTAATGTGCGGTCGAGTGCTAAAAGTCCGAAATTATTATTATTTTGCTAGATAATGCCAATTGTTGCTAAATTGTTTATTCCGCATGTTTAGTATTTGTATAATATGAACCCCTATGTGGTCTTATTGTAAGTCCGCTAGATTGGAAAGTGCATGTGTGTAGGTATAAGTCTGTATGCAAGTATAACTGGTCTTATGTATACTTATATATACTCTTACCCGTCTTTATGTACACTGATATATATACTCGCATGTCCATACGTTATGTTCATTTATATATATACTCGCTGCATATATATAAGTATAGTATTGACTGCGAGTGTGACGTACTGCATTCCTGGGTGGGTCGCATTCCTGGATGGGTCTTTTTGCTTCTTCAAGTATCCGTTCGGTGGCAGGAGTTACCGCGCTTTGGCGCGAACTCGTGCTTTCGTCACGCCTACATATACGCGCGTGCTGTGTAAGTTTCGGCGCGAGCTGACAACACGTGAGCGCGAGTGCATTGGCTTCGGATGGTAGTAGCCGCAATGCTAAGTTCGCTGACAATAGATAGAGATAGACAATAGGCCGAAAATGAACTGCTTATTTTCTTGTTTTGTTTGCCTAATCTTAAGTATTTGTTGTTACGTTTTCTAAGATAATAAGTTTTATTTAAAATTAATCTTTAAGTGAAAAAAAATTTCTTTCAAAAATAGAGTTTTATTCCAGTAATTACATTGAACCCACGATCCTATGCTGCTTCCTTTTGCGTAAAAATTAATTACTACCAAAATCATTTAGTCGAAAGAAGGAGAATAATTTGGACATCGGTAAGTTTAAAATACCGTGTCTTGAATTTGTAGTGGTCTTGTCTGGTCTACTCAGCGATAAAATTTCTCTAACTTATCTTTATGCTTTACTATAAGTTTTCCATTAGATGATTCTACTATGACATTACTATTGTCTTTAATTTCTTTTACAAAAAATTTTCCATTATAAAATTTATCTAATTTCCCATATCTGGGTTCCCTTGCCTTTTTATCATAGTACTCCTTGTTCTTATGTTTTCATTGTATGAGATTATTCCTGGCTACTGTTTGTGCATCTCTCAAACATTCAGTTAGTTCTTGTAT
Organism: Muscidifurax raptorellus; assembly: GCA_020010945.3. Classification (NCBI taxonomy): domain Eukaryota; kingdom Metazoa; phylum Arthropoda; class Insecta; order Hymenoptera; family Pteromalidae; genus Muscidifurax; species Muscidifurax raptorellus. The sequence continues at coordinate 300,423 of JAHUUD020000045.1, forward strand.
GTAATCGTTGTAAGTTTCTAATTCGAATTCGTTCGGCAAACGATTGGGTGTACGGGCTGGTTTGCCGTATACTAATTCATGAGGAGTGTAACCCGTTGATATATGTACGGATGTATTATACTCATGAATAGCAAAGGGAATTATTTTATCCCAATCTTGTTTGCTTGATGATTTATTTCTTAGAAAGTCTGCTAAGACAGCGTGACTTCTTTCTAAGGATCCATTAGACTGTGGATGGTATGCAGTCGTAGTATTTAATTTAAAATTATAAATTTCGGATAACTGTGACAATAGATTGTTTTGAAAACTGCGTCCTCGGTCGCTTAGAATTATTCTAGGTACTCCAAAATGTACAAAAAGGTGTCGGGTCAAAGCGTCTGCGATTGTAACTGCTTTGATGTTGGGCACTGGTACTGCTATACAAAATTTTGAAAACTGACACTGCATAGTTAGTATATGCACGTTACCTTGCGTAGATTTGCATAAAGGTCCAACTGTATCTATGGCTACTTTATAGAAAACTTCACTTGGTGTATCCGTTATTACCATTGGTTCTCTTGTCTTTACTCTAACCAGCTTTTGTTCTTGGCAGATTTCACATTTGCGTACGAAATCATGTATATCTTCTTTCATTCCTTTCCAATAGTATCGTTCTCTTATTCTTCTATAGGTTTTTCCCATACCACGATGTCCTCCAAACAAACTATTATGGTAATCGTTCAGAACTATTAACTTGTATTCAGGGGCTAGTATCTTACACTCACCGTAACATATCGTTACTGCTATTTGTAAATTTTTCAGTTTTTCCTTAATTTTATTTAATAATACCCCTCGTGGAAGAGTGTCGGTTAGCTCTCCGCTTCTAGCTAATCTAAAAGACTTTAACTTTTTATTCTTAATTTCGTTTGCTAATGTATTTAAACATTTCGATAAATTATCTGGTGTAATTTCGTCCTTTTCTTTATCTGAAATAACTAAACTGAAAATGAATCTTTTTCTATTTTGGGTAACTATTACATCACCGATGGTTATCTTGGCCTTCGATAATTCATCGCGATAAATAGCTTCTACGTCAATAAGTAATCTGTTAGTTCCATATGATTAACTTAAATCTTTTGAAATGAAATGTACTATATTATCTTTTAGATAGGTTATACATTCTCTAGTTTTTAAAAATTTTAATGATTCACTCGAGTTCACATCTGAATCTACATAGTCGAAAAATACAGATGTTGGTGTGTTTCCAAATCTTGGAGCTGTACTGTCTTCCTTCGGTTTACTATTTATATAAGAAGTATTATGATTGTTGGTAAGCGTTCCGCTTGTGGGTGTTATTATTGTTTTTGTTGTTTTAGGTGGATTATTTTGTTTTTTGGGTTTAGATAATTTTTTTCTTAACTCTTCGTTAATCTCATCCTCCGATTCTTCTTCACTATCCTCTTGTTCTATTGTGGAGAGGTGATGCCAATTGGTGTTTTCGGCCATCTCTTCAGTCCAAGCAGTAGAAGATGCTCTAGGTTGTTTTATGGGTGACTTGAAACGAATCGGATTAGACTGACTATCTGCGTATTCTAGCATCCATTCTCTCACAGTGCTGCTGGGGACTACTGCCTGTGAAGCTTCTCCTAGTAACGTAGGTGGTTCTGAACTCGCTTTCTCTCCTTGTTGTAAGGGTGATGAGCTTTCAATATCTTTCATGAGGTCCCAGTTCTCAGTTGGAGTTTCATGATAGAGCTCTAAGAAATTATCCCAGCACATCGAGAGTGGTTGGTTATTTGTAGTCTCGCTTGGGTTTCTATTAGGATTAATCTCTTTTTCCCTTGCACTTTTGTTTAATTCTGAATTATCCATGAGTTGACCTGGCATTGATCGTCTCATAGTAGATTGTAATTTTGGGTTTATTAACTCTTTGTCATCACTTGATGATGAAGAATCTCTAAATTTTGTTTCAATTTCCGGACTAGTTTGTCTAGAATTACTATTCTTTTTGTTGTTGGGACTTTTACTCTTGTTCTTGTTGGATTCATTCAATATTATCTCGTCAAATTCACTTTCACCTGGATCCTCGTTTGACTTGGCCGTAGTAGAATCAGTTTCCTCTTCTGACTCTGTATCTTGATTCAACAGGCTAGGAAGCAAAGATTTGTTGCTTAGTGGTATTGGTGGAGCATCGGAAGATTCTGCAATACTACTCTCGATTGAGTTGGTTATTTCTGAGTTATCTGTTTCACTCATTGATGGTGGTTCGGAAACTATGGGTTCTGCAAAAACTACTGTTTTCTTTTCTGTAGTGGCTGGTTCGTTCTTCCTCATTCTAAGTCTCTTCGCGATTGTACTTGCTTCTAGGTCGGCTTGCCCTCCCTCCATACCTAAAGGGATAGTGGGGTTATCAAGCTTGATTCCTTCCTTACGACCCGGTTTCTTTCGATGTTTAACTCCTTCTTTAGAAGTTTCGTTTTCGCTTTGTAGTTGAGTACGATTCTGTCTGGCTAAAGAAGTTTTAGTCGGCTTAGGTAGGATAGGCAGTACTCGTACCTCCCCCCCCTGTTCTTGTTCATCTTCTTTAATTAGTTGGTTTCTATCAACTGGATTGCGGGAAAGGGCGTCTGCGTTAACATTTAGACGACCAGGTTTATACTTGAAAGTATAGTAATAACCTCGTAATCTCATTCTCCAACGATTTAACCTACTGACTGGATCTTTTAATGATTCAATCCATGTCAATGGTTCGTGATCTCCGTAGACGGTGAAATGCTTACCGTAAAGGTAGTGGCTAAAATACTCTATGGCATTTACTACGGCTAAACATTCTTTTTCTGTGGTAGAATAATTTCGTTCGCATTTGTTGAGAGATCTGGACATATAGGCGATTGGATGTTCTTGTCCTGGTTCACCTTGACTTAGGACTGCACCTATAGCTCCATCACTTGCATCCGTAGTTAGAATGAAGGGCTTACTCTCATCCACTGTTGTTAGTACGGGGGCTTCACAAAGTGCTTCTTTTAAGATCTTAAAACTTTGTTCTTGTTCTAATTCCCACTTCCATTTTACGTTTTTGGCTAATAGGGCGTTGATGGGCCCTGCTTTCTCTGAGAAGTTTTCAATAAACCTTCTGTAATAACCAGCTAATCCTAAGAACTGTCGAATTTCAGTTTGGTTAGTCGGCCGTGGGTAGTTTTTAACGGCTTCTAACTTTTTAGGGTCCGGTCTTACTCCATTGCTGTCGATGATATGACCTAAATAATTAATTTCTGGTACAAGGAATTGGCATTTATCCATTTGTAGTCTTAGACCTACCGCTGACAACCTTTCAAACAATTTAGCGATTTTCTCCTCATGTTCTTCGAGAGAATTAGCATAAATCACTATATCATCTAAAAAGACATACATTTCTGATCCTTGTAGACCTGTTAGGACGCAATCCATGAGCCTTTGGAAGGTTGCAGGCGCGTTGGTAAGGCCGAAGGGCATACATAGGTACTCAAAATGGCCGTATTTGGTGTTAAAGGCAGTTTTCTCAACATCCCCAGGGTCAATCTCTATTTGATGGAAGCCCATGGCGAGGTCAAAAACTGAGAAATATTTTGCTCTTCCAATCTGCTCAAGGATTTCCATGATGTTAGGTAGTGGATATGCGTCCTTGATGGTTTTCGCGTTTAACTTTCGGTAGTCAATTACCAACCTGTACTTTTTCTTTCTGTCTGGTCCTGGTTTCTTAGGTACGATTCGAATAGGACTGCAAGATGGGCTTCTTTGAATGCCAGATTATACCGGCTTCCAAAAGTTTTTGTATTTGGTTAAAAAGCTCGTCATCTAGTCCTGTTGGTCCTCTCTTGTACTTAACTTTGACGGGTTCTTCATCGGTTGTCCTAATCTTATGCTTAACACATGATGTTCTTGGTGGCGGATCTCCTGGCAAATAAAACAGATGAGAATATTCTTTTACCATTTTCTTAATCTGTGTTCTTTCTGGTCTTGTGTGATAGTTGGTTAAAACTTTTTCCAGGATTGTTTTTACGCGGTCTTCTTCGTCTTTAGGTGGTTCCCCTTCTAACGGAAACTCGTAGTCATCCTCCAAGTCATCGTAAAAGTCAAATGCTTCCAATGGCTGTGGAGTAATTTCTATTTCGACTGGGTCAGGTAGAGTATTAGTGGCCATTACATAACAGTAGCCTTTGTTATTTTTAACGGCGGCTTCTCCTATAAAAACTCCTGGGACGGTATTTATTCGTCTTAGCTGAATGTTTAGTTGCGGGAATTCTTATAGGAACTTTTGCTCTGGCCGGTAACTTAAATACAGTTTTACCATTGGATTTAAAACCTTTAGAATTAAAATCCCAATTTACTGTATCTATAGATTCCGGTTCTATCTCGCGTTCGGCATATGGAAATTCAAACTCAGGTTCAATCTGAACTCTTTTTACTTCCGTGTTTCGATATGCTTCCTCTGGATGTTTATCTTCACTAGTTTCTGGTATTAGTTTATGAACGAAGGGAACGGGTGTTATCGGATGACTTTCCGTTACTAGTACTCCCTCTCCAAACATGATGTTTACTTTTTCTACAAGTAGAAAAGGGTTACCCAATATAAGTTCCTCTGATAGTGGCGTGCTAGATGGTAACACGTGGAATAAATGGTCCTTTCCTAAGATTTTTAATTTTACAGTTCCTAGAGTCCTTACCTCCTGTGGAGAAATACCTAGTATAGAGATCACGTCATTTTGGTCTACTATAGCATTAGGACCCAATGCATTTTCTTTTACTGCATTGATTTGGGCTCCGGTATCCACTACACATAAGGCTTCTGGAACTGCCAATTGTTCTATTTTTAATTTTATTGTGGGCGAGGATTCGACTCTTGACGTGAGTCGAATAACTTGGGCTGGTTTCCCGACTTGGCTGTGGGGCCGGGACTGGTTGAACGCTGTGGAGTCGTCCCGCTCACTGGTGCGTTCTTCCAGTGAGCGTTGTCCCAGTTTAAATGATTTTTATTTCCACTGCGAAACGGGATTGGCGACTTCGGCTTTTCTCCGTAATAGTCTTGATTTCTGTTAATTGCGGATTCTTGATGGTGACATGGTTCCTGCATTGGGACTGGTCTGTGCGTACACGTTGATGGATTTTGATGTTGGTAGCCTCCATTTTGAGGTGGGTACCAATATCCGGCTCTCTGTTGATTTTGAAAGTATATATAACATGCAGCACAGTTACAGGGTCTGTAATCCAGATATAATGGTGCCTCTGGTGGTATAACATGTCTTTGTACTGGTGGTCTTACTGGCACCATAGTATTTTCGGTATATTCCCTCTGGAGTATACTTGGATGTTTGATAGGCTCGGGTACTGGCTTTTTATAACTCAATTGTGGTGGTGCGTGTATCTTGCCTCCTTCAAAAGTCATTTTTGGGAAATAGGTGTCATCCCGGTCTATTGAATAAGAAATCTCATCTCTATTATGCGTAGAATCATGAAAATTCACTCTTCTTTGCCCTCCTCTATCTCCTTCCTCATTATTCAACGTTCTTACTTGATGTATACTTTCATATATTTCTCCTGAACCATGGGGTGAATCCCGTGAACCATGTGGACTTCGATCTTGTGTATGACTTACTTGATGAATATGTGGATTGGAGTAATGATTATTATACATGGTTACTTTACCCCGTTCATATTTCGATGCTAACGCGAACGCGTCATCCAGTTTTTCTGGTGCTAACTCGATAATACGGGTTCTCCAACCATCTGGCAATCCATTAATAAATGATTCTAAGGCAATGATTTCGATCTGAGGTTTTAAATGATCTCGCTGTACGTTATTTCCCAGTACTTCCAACGCGGCGTTAATTGCGGCATTAACTAGCGCGTTTATTCGACCGTAAAACTGTCGAATATTCTCTCCCTGCCTCATGGAAGATGATTGAATTTCGTGTAAATAATAACTATATGTGCGGGGCGGTGCAAAGCAGTCTTTTAAATGCGATTTTAAATCATTCCAAGTTTTAAATGTGCTACCTTCCAAGGCTTGTCTGGCTTTACCCCTTAATTTTGATATAACGATTCTTAAAAAGTGTGCTTCTGAATCTGTAGAAATCATGGTAAAGCAGTTATCAACATCTTGTAAGAATTCTTTTAGATTCATGTTCTTTCCATCGTAATCTGCAAGATGTTGAGTTGCTCTTTCCACTGCCCGAAAATTATTTGACTCTAATATACTACGTGAAAATTCTAATAATTGTTCTTCTCTTTCTGCCTCTTTAAATCTATAAAATTGATCTAAAGCATTGATTCTTTGTTCTAAGTTGGGTAATCTTAAGATTTCCTCTCTAGTCTGATTAAACGCCATTATGTTTTATTTCGTCTAAAAGTTTCAAAAATACTGACTCTAAATTTCTTTTTAATAATGAAAATTCTAAACGAGACAGTTGGTACTTTAGTAACAATGGCTTAGTTCCCCACAAGGGATGCCATTTGTAAGGTTCTGATTTACTATGCTGAACCGCGCAGTAATTCTATATACAAATAATTATTTATTTGAGTATAGGTGAACTAGCCTTGACTCGAGAGTCTTCTGTTACAATTAAGTAGGTTATGATTCTAATAAACTGTCTCTTTATGGTACTTCTTTGTTATGACTTTATTTAGATGAAGGCCCAATGCTTTGATACAGATGTTATACAGATGTTTTAATCTAATCTTTATGTTTGTTCTTAATGTTACGTATTTACTTATTTCTATATTGGTTCGACTTACAATCCCGTTCGGACACTACTAGTAGATTGCACGGTCGATGACTGGGCGGTGTTTAGTATTATCCTACACGGATGGTTCCGTGGCGTGTTGAGAGTAAGTTCCTTAACTAAGCTGCCGAAGCTAACGCCAGATATGTTGACGGTCCTTAAGCCTCGTACTGTACCAACTCACGTCCAGAGTATGAAGAATTCCACCGGTTAGCTTCCACGGAGTTTGAGTGGTTTCTAAGCACCCAATAGACGACGCGAAGGACTAAACGGCACTCGTATTCACACACCAGGTCCAGCAGGTACAACACTCGTTGTCCTTGTTAAAAAGAGACTTCACTAAAGGCAATATGAGGACTGAGTGCGGGGCTTATAAGGCTTGGCGGATGATCTCAATGTTAGGGTAATAACCAATCACTGATCGCCATCGAAAGTGTCTTACAATATAGGTTGGTGATGGTGCAGAATAAGTAGGTTTTGGGATTGCTGACTCGGGGGTCAATTGGTTTAATTAGTGGGACGCGTTTGATGTCGTAAACGCGGTTGCGGAAATGCTTACATTGTGATTATCGTCGTATACCTGCGCCTGTACACATACACGCCGTCATACATCATTCTGTATACAGTATATCCATACATATAATTATCTTTTATGAACATGGGACGTTACAAACTCGTAGTACCGAGTATCGCAAATGCAGGTTCGACCTAACAGACCATCTCGATAATCCTCGTCTGCACAGGGCGAAGATCGTGATGGAGCTACCCCTGCCTTTATTTATTGCTCATAATAGACACCTGATATAAATCTTGAATTGAATATAAGATTTAAGTCCCATAAACATAAAATTAATTATACAGGTGTTAATATTTATGCAAATTTAATATATAGTAATAAATATAAAGTTTAAGACTTATACGACTTATATCAGCTACTATAGTTATAAAAATAAAAAAGGCCCAGTGTTAAAGTACCACACTGTGCCACACTATGCCAAAGTTTGCCAAGATGTGCCATACTGTGCCAAATTATGTAACATTGTGCCATACTATGCCAAACTATAATCCTTTATTATTATTACAATTTAACTGTCATATTAATGTAGAAGTGTCTTCAACTGTGCAATGTATACAATACTTATTTAAATATTGTTACAAAGGTCATGATTGTGCACTTGTAGAAGTAAGTAATGCAGATGTCAATTTTAGCGAAAATGATGACAAAATTCATCAAAAATGAAATGATGAATCATAATAGTGAAAATATTGAATACGAATACGATAAGATCAAGCAGTATCTTAACACAAGATATTTATGCCCACCTGAAGATATGAGTAGTATATGTGCAAAGATAGAAAAAGATGGCGGCCGAAGCCGAGTGGTGGGGTAGAGCCGGTGAAAGCGTGCAAAGATAGAAACAGTATGGTCGTTCCTAAGGTGTAGTACCTGGGTCAAAAACCAACATGGCCGCCGTAGAGGTAGTGGAATGGTGGGGTGGGGGAAAAGCCCTGTACGGATATAGAAAATCAATGTGGCTGGTGTTGAGGTGTAGAGTCAGTGAAGGTTAGGAAAGATGGCCTCCATAGAGGTGGTGGGTTGGTAGAGGGGGTAAAGGGTCTGCACGGGTATAGAAACTCTCCCCCTTTCAGCATCAGACGTCGTATATGTATAGCGCCTGTGTGGGTATGGAAAATTTCCCTTTCATGAATGGCAGACTATGTGTTGGTAAAGGAGATTTCTGGACTTGGATCTATGCGTGCGTATGTGCGTTTGTGTGTATACATAGCTAAGCACTTGTTTTTAGGTACGTGTGGGTGGTAAATAATTTGATAAACAATAGAAAATATATTTACATAAATTTATTGATAAAATAAACGAAATGGTGTACAAAATTAACATATTAGTAATAAATGAAAAGTTATATATATATTTATTTATCTATAATATTTCAGGTTTACACAATTGAATACAATATTTTAAATGTCGCTTATGGCCATTTCCAACATGGTATTTATATTTATTTTTGTGTTTAAATTTTGTTGTGTAGCCGCGAAGTTTGTTATAAATACGCTCTACAATTTTATCGTTTCTAAAATATAATCTAAAAACATTAAACAAAAATGACCACACACTTTAGAGTTTAGGCTTTGCAATTGTTTAGAGTTCCATTCATAAAAAGTAGTATTTCGCCGTACTGCTCTTATGTAGTATGGAAAAACGGGTGGTAATCCATAACTGTCGACAAAGATTTCATGACCTCGTCTGTCTATATATAAAGCTACCCAAGGAGGTCCAGGTTTTGTGTGTATATCTGTATCAAATACGCGTTCTGTCGGTCTCGTCAATGTCCGAGGAATCCCGTATATACGTAGACTGTGTTTTAGGCGATGATGTTACGAATATACAATAACCAATGCTTGAAACTTCGTCGTATATAGGTTCATCTAATGCATGCCCTGGTATTGGAGGTCTTAAATATTTAATATTTTTCTTTTGTTGTTTTGAATAATCGAGAGGACTAGATGTTACAACAGGTACACTTGTTGAAGCGCAATCAGGGACTGCTCGATCAGGACTTGTGCGGTAAACGAGTCTTGGGTCTAAATAATCGTAGTGTGCGTCTAAAGCAGCCAAAAGGGCAATGTTCTTGTATATCCACGATTTTATTCTGTAGGCGTTATTTAAAGCGGAATTGTGAACGCCCCGGTGTAGAGAACCGTGATAGCAACAGAAAATATGTCGCTTTGGTAAATGATGTGTAGCCGGACAGTTGTAATTCTCCAAATTTTCTACGTATCGCGTAGTTATGCTTTGTATAAGATGCGTCTCTTCTGCCCCACGTGCAAAAATTTATCTGGCTGTTCTTGCTAATTCTCGAAGATTTGCGTGTAGTTGGCGGTAGGGTATGTCTCCTTCGAACCACTCGATACCATGGACGTTGCTTGTAATCCAGTAATTGTGCACTTGTATTTTAATAGGTAAGTTTGAGAATGAATGAGATGCAGCCGCGATCCAGTGTACGATGTGTTCTTTATTTAAAGAAACTACAGTAACTTCTTTGATCATGAACTTGTCGACACCATTGCGAAAATCCAAAACGTTAACTATATAATCCATAATTTTGTGTTGTCGTAGATGTGAAGAGAGCTGAGTACGAAACCTTTCTAACTACTCCTCATGGAAGAGAGCTGTAATTTATACCCAACACCACTCAATGTAATGAGTTTTGTTATCAGTAATCACCATATTTTACGCGGTGAAAAATGTCAATTAGCGGTCATTATATAATGTAAGTGAAACATAAAATTTCTAAAAGTTATCCTCCGAAATCGACTATAACTTGACGAGCTGAATCAATTTCAAGAGCGTTATCGTATTCAGCATATACGATACAATTAACTGATTGTTGTAGAATACTTTCGAATCGTAATTCTAAACGAATAGCTCCCGTTTTCACTAAATTTCAGTGCGTATTACAGTTTGCTGATAAATCAGACGTAAGGTCAAACGCATATAAACAATAACCGTCGGGATAGGCTTCTCTCGATATATTATTACCATCGTCTGCAAAATGAATGCCGGTACCACTAAATAACGTATGATAAGTATCTACATATCTGTATGGATAGTTTGGTTGCATAGCCCTGCTCGGTACTTGTACTCCGTCTACACTCATTGCTAAATAGTTTAAGTTGAAATGTTGAAAATTGAATGGATTTTCTTTTTTACTACCGTTAAAAGCTTTATTTGACACTAAACCTATTATTATACGTTTCGGAATCTGTCCAAGAATAATGTTACCTAAAGTCTCGCCAGTTATACCAGTGTGTAAGGTGAAGGACTTTAGTTCAACACGGGTTAATGGATATTTAGCTGTACCTTTAGATAGCGCTTTTGTGTTTGCAAGTAAAATTCCGGGATTGATTTTAGCACGACGTACTCGTAATGAAGCATCTAGAATTTTCACTTTTACATTTTCAGTTTCATAGTTTATTAAACAAAAAGCGTCTTTGGAGCGTATAAGCTGTACTCTAACCTCCACTCCATTGAGGAGGAATTTTTCCTGATTAAAAACGTCTACGTGCAAATGACCAAGTAAATCAATGATTTTACCGCCATTGCTATAGTTACGACGAACACACGCTCCGATGTTAGCGGAAAAAGAGGTTTTTGTCATCATCACTAGGTTGTCGTAGAGCTGCATCCATCTGTCCGGGTGTATCATTATACCATAGACCACAAGTCAAGTGAGAATTTTTAGCTTCTTCTGAATAATTAAGTAATGTTTATATGTATGCACGATAAGCATAAGCATTACTCGGTAGTAAAACAGCTTTTTGACTGTAAAATAGGTCTACTTGGTTAAAAATACTATGCAGGAAGTTGTTAACAGGTGTAACTAAAGTTTTATCTTCTATAGGCGAATCTCCTTTTTCAAGACGTACAGTGAGATTTATCATAGTATGGGCCATATCAATATAATCATCCGAGTTTCCAGGGATAAGAAATTCTAAATACGAGTCTTCTGAAATACTAGTTACAGGTTTATACTCAATCCATTGAGTACCTTCTACAGATGTCTGAGTAGGAGAAAGTGTAAATAAGTCAAGCTCGGGTTTTGCACACTCGCAAGAGTGAGAGTGAAGAAAAGCCATTTTTATTAAACAGGTCCAAAAATGTCATGAACTGAACGAGTTTTCTTCTTAATATTTCGAGTCTTCCTTTTCTTATTTGATTTTTTATTAGTTTTCCTTGTCTTTGTTTATCCTGCCTTTATTTTACGTCCAGTGTGCTTTTTACCATGACTAACTTTCGACTGACGCTTCTACCGTCGTTGTGTTATTTTATAACCAGAACCCTGCATAAGACTTTCTATTTTTTCTTCAGCTATTCTTTTCAAATTTAGACCTGATTCACGCGCTTTCGTGCGTAGAGCTTTTTTAAATGTAGATTTATTTTCGCTTACATCATCTATTATATGAATTCCTGCTCTGAGTGCTTCTTTCCCTATAGCCCGCGCACCTCGTTTTAGAAATGGTAACGCCCTACGAAAGAGACATCCAAAAAAACGGCCTATACCACCATGGCCTTTCTGATATGGTGCTCCTACGTATACATGTTTGACGCCGCCGCTACCAACTTGTGAATCATAATATTGCTCGTAGTGACTCATGGTGAATGTCGTTACGTAGCTTGTCTAAAATGAAGTATCACCGTTGACGTACCACACTCGAATGGTATAACAAGGCCAAGATGATCTCTTATATCGATCACGATGAGCACATAGTTTACAGGTGTAAAAGTTTGATGTTGGTTAGAACCGAATACGTAATCTTTGTTCAGGTGCAATACGTAGTAGAGCTGATTGTACGTCACCAACGATTGTTGGTTCGCATATGTCTGTATAAATATACAACTGTCTCGGGAGAGCGTTCAAAATATTGGCAGGGTGAGTTGCGACAGCAGGATTACTATCTACTTTGATGTATTCAGAAACTTCAGCAAAACCTAATATGTCTAGGGCAGCACGGCTCATTTTCACAGAGTGTTCAAAATTACAAAGTTCGTTACTGCAGGTACGTTCAGCAAAAACAAAAGTGTTGTTATGTTCAATTGAGAATCTGACAATCATATGTGAATCATTTACGAGTAAAACTTCGTTCAAATGATCTAAGAATTTTGTAAATGTATTATAAACGCCATAGGGAAGAGAGGCTGTTACTTTCAAGTTATAGGATGTTTGATCACCGTATATATCTCTGTGTACAGGTGATATCGAATGCATTGTTATATCCCTATCTTCTTTTCGTAAATGTAAAAATGATCGTGGAAAATGTATTTTAGATATTCCTACTTTCCATAATCCATGTAAATTTCTTTTATATTTGAAGCAGGTATCTATGAATTAAATTTACTTGGGTAGCCTACCCAACTAACAAAATATTTTTTTTTTCTTATCTCTACCACCTGTTTTGAGAATTGTATCTATTTTGTATTCTGTATTGATTAAATTTTTCTCTATGACTGTGAGTTCTTCTTCATAAAATATACCATCTATGAGTTCACCGTTTAAATCTTCAAGCTCGTAAACTGGTGGTTTTCTATGTTTTAATACTTTGATAATTTTGAAAAACCCCTCTGACCAATTGGCTTCATAACCTTTTCCAAAGTTCCTTTTGTAAGACTTATACAGACTAGGTTTCCGACTGAGTACTTTGGCTTTCTATCTTGTATTTTATATCGTAAATCCATGTTTCGTTTAGTTTGTTGAGCATTATATATAGTTACAGCCACTGGCGCCATCTTGATAGTGGAATGCCTAGAATTGTTGTATACTTGAACCAGGTCGTGTAGAATATCCATGTAACGTTTTGTGTTTTCGCTCTTTCGAAGTACGATTAAACCTTTGAACAATATCAGCTTTAACATCTGGATTTCTAGTTACACGGTGATCGATATTTTTTGATTTTAAGAAAATTTACATCACATAACTTGAAAATTCACTACCTTTATCAGTTTGAAAGGTCATTGGGGTTCTACCCTACTCCTTGAAAGAATTTTCTTAAATGACTCTGTAACAGCTAAACAAGTTTTGTCTTTGTTAGGTTCAACGAAAGCATATGTACTTAAAACGTCGATAACAACTGGTAAATACGAAAAATCATCGTTAAAAGCTTTCAATGATAAAAGTTCTATAAGATCACCTTCCCATACAGAATCTATGGTTCGTACATTATAATGAAATCTTTGAAATTTTCGACGCACTGGTTTATGAATTGTGTAGGCGTCTTGAGCTCTCAACCATTTGTAAATATTATTTTTATCTACTTTGTTTTTAATTTTATTAACAAGACGATAGGCGCCTGCATATTCTGCTTCATCTTTTGGATCATAATAAATTTTTTCCAATAACTGGTTATCTTTAGCCATAATTTATTTATTTATTTTTACAAATTACATTGAAATCCTTAACCAACCACCTGTTTGTAGAGAATTATTTTTACTGTTGTTTCTTCTAAGTCTCTTTCTTCGAAGTGTATATGAGCCGTTATGGTCTTCGTTGTTGTCTGTTTGTACATTTACTATAGTCGATGCATCAGTGTATGAGCTGTTATTTAAAGATGGGCCATTAGACGAATTCCTATTAGGTATGGGCGTAGAAGTATATTATGATTTTTTTAAAGTTCCTTGTTTAGATAATAAACTACTGTTGTTTCCCCTAGAGTAGAGTAACCGGACAAAAGGTTCACGACCTGCAGCTCTCACTCCTTTTCTACTACGCACCGCGTTATTTATGAGATCTATGATATTTGAATTTAGAACAACCGCACGAAATTTGAACGTACTGCAATTGTTCCAAGTTAATCTCAATGAATTGTTGGAGTTTTTTAAAAATTGTAGCATTAACTCAGCTTTATGCCTATAGGTTACTGGTACTGACATATCAATTGTCGCTGTGTCAATTCCATGCTCTGGTTCTTCTTCTTTTTTATCTGTTGTCACATTCGAGGCTTTGCTACTCTTTTTTAGTTTTTCAACGAAAAACAAGTATCTTTGTAATGTCACGTTTGTATTTTTTCCATTTGTCTCTTTCATCTTTTTCAGAAGAATTTAAAATTTCGTTCATCACAAAATCTAGTCTTGACAAATGATTACCAGGTGCTTGCACGCTTTTTGTAGCCGATATGATCTCATTTTTATCATCTATCTCGTTAACATTCTGAATCTGTTGTTGTTGTTGCTGTAGTTTGCTTATGCTGCCATGTGGTACTATTACCATTTTACGAGCGTGCTGCATTTTTACTGTCTACTGGGAATAAGTACTGAAAAAATTGTACCTATTAAGGGTGCTAATAAGGTCCCTATGAAACCGTTTCCTTTTTGAACAATTAATCGTTATTTATTTTTCCAACTTTTGGACTTTGAGTCTGATAATCGGTGTAAAATTGTTTTATGTTTTTTAGTTTGGATTTTTGTGATGCATTTAAAGGTACATTATCTTTCAAGGGATTTAAAGCTCATTCACATATACCTTTAACTAATTTTCTATTTGCCTTTTTCAATACTGCTTTGCGCTGCTCTTTACTCAAATGATAGAGAGCGTGTAACACACTCGCTGTTTTGGCATCGAGTGAAGTTCTAGATGTTGACGGTGCCATTATATACGTAAGACTGCTTGATCAGATTCTCCTACGTTTCTTTTTATATTACGTGGTATATAAACATACTGGTGTATTTCATCGGAAAAAATACAAGTACGCACTCTACACGATTCAAGAGTACTTTGTTTTAAATTCAATTTATTAGGTAGAATAAACTCAATCAGTTTGGCAGAATAAGGTAGTCAGTATTTATTGATATAAAAAGGTCAAATAGTTATACAGAATAAAATGCAGAGCATAACTCGAGAGTAAGCGCTGTTACCTCTGCGAGTGCTAGGACTGCACTAACTCTACAGTTTCAGAGGGCTTCTGTCACAGAAGGCTGCAGTTACAGCAGACTGCAGTTGGGCGCATCTTTCACATGTAATAAAAAAAAAGGCCTGAAACATTCTATGCCACATCTGGAGGCATTTGTCCATCGGTGGGCTTCGCATGATCGCGCTAGAAGGTTTTATGGCATCACCTGGGTTTTTCTCTTAATAGCTAAATATTCAAAATATAAAACCGTGCCCGTACACGTATTTCTCAACAAAATCTAATAATAAATAGCAATGGGGTATTGATGTAGCGTCAAAATAAGCCTCTTGTAAAAATTTCGGATCTTCTGAAAAACTTGGCGAGCCATATGCTCAATTTGTGCTCTGTCTCGGGAATTTTTAAAAATAACAATATAGTTCGCGTTTAACGAAATATCTCTTTGCTTTGGACCTTGATGAAATAAATTTTGAGATATTAATATACACGATAAATTCCTGTGATGAGAACCTTTTGTAAAAAGATCGCAGATTGTGTTATTAGAAGATTCTCGCATAAGATTGTCGATAACTACTAATTTTGGCCTAGAATCCGATATAAAATCCTCATCCCGAGGAAGACCTTCGTGAAACTCTACATCTTTACCATACTTTAAATAATCGTCCTGCCATTCTGAATAATAAAACATTTTACGTGCAAAAGGTGTGTCCGACATATGCTCTAAATTTCGAAAAAATCGTTTGACAAAGTATGTTTTTCCACAACCAGTCGGTCCACATATCCTCGATGTCCACGGATGTTTCCATGGTAAACTCATTTTTTATTTTTAGAAAATCGTACTTGTTGAGGTGCCCACCCTACACGTGCACGTGCACGATACCTGACAAGCTATTATTTTAGCTAATGTACAAGTTAACGCCGCGGCCGCTACTATAGCAATGACAGCGTTGGTTCAGCTTCTTTCTTTTTATAAGCTTACTGACTGGGTTATACATCAGCTAAACTGGTTGGGGGATTATTATTATTAGAAATAAAGCACTAGCATTATTTAGTGTTATTATTATTATTATTTATTAGATTTGACAAATATCAAATATTTTACATTTACGGTTGTCTTTTAAAAAAAAAACATTCTTCCTTTCCATGGTAACATTCGTTCCAATGACACTTTATACTCTGGGAAGAAAGGACAGATCGGTACGTTGCAGTTTACAGTGACTTTCTCTTTGAAGATAATTTTTGTTTTGGGTACTAAAAATAAAAACATCATATGTACATTAGTTGAGAATATTTTTTTAAATCTTTATTCAGTATTATTAAAATCAGTAATAATCGGAACTAAGGTTTCGATGACCTTTCTTAAGCCGACATAGATAGCGCTCGTTATTTACCTATTGTATAGGACATCTATGATTGTCTGTGAACGTTGGTACATCGAATCTATTATCTATTGTAAATTGAATATAAACTACATCCTTACAAGCTATCCAAAGTAATAAATCTACGGCCTAAGCATTATTTACAAAAATACATACATCATCATACACTACGATTTTAAGCTTTCGTAGGCAATCATCGGAATCGCAAAACATATAATCACATAAAACACACCACTCACACTCATCCGTGTACTTAACCTTGGCGCTAAACTTTATGTCGCAAACGTTAGCATACATTTTTACTTTTTCTAAATATTTCTTATACTGTGAACTTTTCTCAAACTTAAGCCTAAGTAATTTATTAATACATTATCTCCGAGCTTCACCTTCTAAACTATTTTTAAACTGTGGGTAAAAAAGACAAGTCGGTACATTACACGTATCGGGGTCATCGGCCCGTAAATCTAAAAACAGAAATGCACAAAAATACGTTAAACAAATATGTCGGTATCATTATTTACATTGATAAATATATCTAAAAACAACAATATATTTTTAAACAAAATGTTTAAATATTTATGATTTATTTTTAAATAAATGATTTTAAATCAGTGATCTTGTCTGCATCACCGTAAGAAGAAGATAATCAAATTGGGTCTGAAAAATGTTTGGTTCATCGGACAATTAAACCAAGTGCACCACATACAGCATTTCAAATTCAAATTAAAAATGTGCATTCGTCAATTATGATAAAACGAGGTACTGTAAATGGAGAAAACTTATACTGTTTAGAAAATATATGACCCACATTCATCTAAATTATTCGTTCCATGCGCACAGACTGCAAACAAAGTTGCCCGTTTGCCCTTGTTTTTGTTCTCGAGTTTCCGCACGCGTGTGCAATATCCACGCGTACCTCTGTGTATAATGGACTACAATGAAAAGCTTTGGAAAATAATAATTCTCGTGATTCCCATCGCACCTCTTACATCCAACAATATATATGTATATATATACATATATATATATATATATATATATATATATATATATAGAGAGAGAGAGAGAGAGAGAGAGAGAGAGAGAGAGAGAGAGAGAGAGGATATAGGTGGCGCATAGGTGATAGGTCGTGTATTCTGGTGCTCGTCAGTTTTTTAATAATTATTTATGTCCTCGTGCCAGTACGCCTACAGCCTGCGAGTCGTGGCTGATTGCGTCACTCCGCCGGCTGTGGTGGAGCAGTGGACCGGGTTGTCGCCGTGAGACTACTGCATTTGAGTGCCTTCTTGTGCACCTGGGAGGAGTCAGCTTTGACGGGGTCGCAGTGTAAAGTCCGCCATCTTTTGTCGCGCGTGCTCTGTCTCTCTCTCTCTCTCTCTCTATCTCTCTCTTTCACGTGAGTACGCTTGCCGCTTATCTTACACGCTGCTACTTTCAACTGCTTTTCTGCCGCACTCTGCCTCTGGGCACTTCTGCTTACAGTTTGTTGCACGCTCCTTAATGCAACCTTCAAGCTGACATATTATTCTGCTGGAGGCTGCATTTTGCTACGCTTTTCTCACTCTTGGAAATTCATCCTCTGCAACATAACCTACAAACTGCTTGTCATCGCTCTCTCCTGTTTGGCCTGCCTTTCTGCGCTCCTGTACATCCACGTGGAGACATCTCACGAGTCAACGGAACATCACCATAGCACGGTTCTCTCACAGGTCGGTGTGCTCCTTTCTCTACACTCACTATTAGTACCATCTATTGACGAGCCCAACAAGCTTATTTGTTTTGTCGGCAACTCTACATCAAAGGGTAACCCCCGTATACTTTACATTATCGACTGCCAATAAGTTGCCGGCAAAATGAGCAAAATGAGTATTAGTGGAGAGAAGAGTACTGAAGCCTTCACCACCATCTGCAAGGCCTGTGACAAAACCATACAGTCCAAAGATCCCAAAAAGTGTGAGCTCTGCAACAACCACTTCCACACTAGATGCATCACTTTCAGGTCTGTGATGGTGAGAACTGTTGCTACTCTCGCGTGTTCTGCCTGCGCAGATGCTTACATACGAAAGCGGCTGGAGTCTTCTCTCAACGGCAGTAACACGACATCAAAAGCCGTAAATAATAACAAGAAAAAGATCCAGTCCGCACCAGCATCCACCAATCCATCGCGCAGCCAATCTCCTGCTCGCCCTGCAATCACCGCAGCATCAGCACAGCCCACCACCATGGAGAGTACTCTCCAAAGCATCCTTGCTGTACTAGCGCACATCCGTGCTAAGCAGGATGAAGCGATGGAGGCGCAGCGAGACACCTCAGTGAGGATCTCCGGGCTGGAGGCCAGGCTAGGCCCCATAGAGCAGCGCCTTAAGACTCTTGATGTTCTGCCCCAGCTACAATCTCGCATGTCAACTGCCGAGACATCCATCTCTGAGCTGAAGGTGCAGATGCAAGAGCTAACATCAGGTCGCCTCAGCTCACAGCTTGCACACAACAGCAACAGCACTGACGGTCAGCCCTCCACTGCCATCGTAGTTCCCTCTGAGATCGCCAGCCTTCGTAGGGAGCTCGAGGTCATCAAGCATCGGCAAGAGACTTCTCTCAACAGGGCTGTTGTGATAACTGGGTTGCACTACACCCAGGAGAGCTCCCCACATCTACTCGCCTACTCTGTGCTCTCCGCCCTTGAACCTACTGTCCTCAGGAGGGACATATCTGCCACTAGGATCATGGGAAGAATTAATGCAACCACCAACACCTCGGCTGCAGACAGCAGGCTACCACCGATTGCTGTCACCCTTTCCTCCCATGCCCTCGTTCGCTCCACCCTGGCAGCAAAAATTAAAAAGGGTAAGCTGCACCACGGTGACCACCAGAGGCTCATTAACATCAATGAACTGCTTCCTCCAGATGTACATAAGCTACGTGTGAGGGCCAGACGGGAGGCCAAGAAAGTACAGGGCTGTAGGACCTACGTAAGGGATGGAAAGATCTTCTTACGTACTGCCGAGGACGGAGGAAAGGCCGCCATCATCTCCACTGAAGAGGACCTTCAGAATTTTTTTGCCAAGAGGCCTCCGTGCAACGGCAGCAACGAATGCTAAAATATGTTAGCACCATATCACCTTCACCACCATCATCATCCACATCATCCACATCATCATTACCTTTATCTTCAACCATTTCTAAGGTGACTCTGTCCGACGGTTTAAGAGTCTGTCACTTTAATGCTAACTCCCTCACGGGTCACATTGAGGCGGTGAGACTCTTCTTGTCCACTCGTTCCCCCTTTCACGTAATAGCTGTAACCGAAACCTGGCTGGACGACAAGATAAAAACCATACCCCTACTTGACAACTATACGCTACTTAGACGTGACATCATTCACTCACTGCCACAGTTCTGACATCGTCTGACGGTGTCTGGTCGGGCAAGCCAGGGAAACCGGAGTATCTTCTCTGTGAAATCTCTGCGGGAGGCCTCTCACCCATCTTTGTGGGTGTTGTGTATCGTCCGCCTCATGCCCCTTTCATTCAAGGCAATGACTTTATTGAAAAACTTACCACACACATGCACAACTACTCCACAAAGATAATCATGGGTGACTTCAACGCGGATCAACTCTCCCGATCAGAAGATGCCAAGTTCATCAAGGCTTTCATCGAGGAGAACTCCCTTCAGTCGGTTCCCTATGGTGCTACTCATCATAAACCGGAATCAGACACCTGGCTTGACCTCTGCTTAATCGATGAGCAGGATCGCCTGCTGTCGCATTGTAAGACACCTTTCATTAATGGACATGACCTTATCACGGCCACTCTCGACGTACAGATACCACGCTACGAACCCAAAACGTACACCTACCGTAACTACAAAGGAATCTGTGCCGAAAAATTAAGGGCTTAACTCGGCGCTTGTGACTGGTCATCACTCGATACCTCATCACTTGACGCTTGCATCACTACTCTCAACACTAACTTGACTAACGCCATTAATCATCTCGCCCCATTACGTACAGTGACACCTAGACCAAAACGTCACCCGTGGTTTACCACGGCTCTTCGTGACCTCGTGAAGGAACGGGACAGACTCTACAGACGGTTTCGCAGATCACGTTTCCCGCTGGATCTGTATTTTTATAGACTAGCGAGAGGCGATGCTCATAGACAGGTCGAGGATGCCAGGCTGAAATACTATCATTCACGCCTGTCCTCCCTGACTGATGTCGGCGAGATCTGGAGAGAGCTTGAGAGACTTGGAATTACCACCTCCAAAGATAAACCACCCTCTCGCTTCTCCATTAAAGACCTTGTAACGTCCCATGTTCATAAAAGATAATTATATGTATGAATATACTGTATACAGAATGATGTATGACGGCGTGTATGTGTACAGGCGCAGGTATACGACGATAATCACAATGTAAGCATTTCCGCAACCGCGTTTACGACATCAAACGCGTCCCACTAATTAAACCAACTGACCCCCGAGTCAGCAATCCCAAAACCTACTTATTCTGCACCATCACCAACCTATATTGTAAGACACTTTCGGTGGCGATCAGTGATTGGTTATTACCCTAACATTGAGATCATCCGCCAAGCCTTATAAGCCCCGCACTCAGTCCTCATATTGCCTTTAGTGAAGTCTCTTTTTACAAGGACAACGAGTGTTGTACCTGCTGGACCTGGTGTGTGAATACGAGTGCCGTTTAGTCCTACGCGTCGTCTATTGGGTGCTTAGAAACCACTCAAACTCCGTGGAAGCTAACCGGTGAAATTCTTCATACTCTGGACGTGAGTTGGTACAGTACGAGGCTTAAGGACCGTCAACATATCTGGCGTTAGCTTCGGCAGCTTAGTTAAGGAACTTACTCTCAACACGCCACGGAACCATCCGTGTAGGATAATACTAAACACCGCCCAGTCATCGACCGTGCAATCTACTAGTAGTGTCCGAACGGGATTGTAAGTCGAACCAATATAGAAATAAGTAAATACGTAACATTAAGAACAAACATAAAGATTAGATTAAAACATCTGTGTAACATCTGTATCAAAGCATTGGGCCTTCATCTAAATAAAGTCATAACAAAGAAGTACCATAAAGAGACAGTTTATTAGAATCATATCCTACTTAATAGTAACAGAAGACTCTCGAGTCAAGGCTAGTTCACCTATACTCAAATAAATAATTATTTGTATATAGAATTACTGCGCGGTTCAGCATAGTAAATCAGAACCTTACAACCTCAACGCGCACTTTACGGAATCTCCAATGATCCGCTGGCTCCTGCCGTAGAGGAATATCTGCACACCCTAGAGGGTCTAAATATCCCCGAGCATTCAACTTCAGGGAGATAACGGAATCGGACGTCCTAGACGCAGTGATGCACTTTGACTCCCAGGCCAGGGGCAGTGACGGCATACCACAGGTTGTCATTTATAAAGCGCTGCCGGTGCTCGCTCCATTTCTATGTCATATTTTCAACCTATCCTTGAGCGAGTCATGCTTCCCCTCGGACTGGAAAAAGTCACTAGTGCACGCACTAAACAAAGTAAGTTCTCCAACAACTCTGACTGACTATCGTCCGATCTCCCTCTTGTGTTTCTTGTCCAAGGCGCTGGAGTGGCTAGTGCACAGGCAAACTTCTGAATATCTCGAATCAAGACTTTTCCTTGACGCCCTACAGACTGGTTTCCGTACTGGCCACAGCACACAGTCCGGCTTGGTCAAGCTGACTGATGATGTCAGGCTTGGCATGAACAAAAAGAAGGTAACACTTCTACTTCTTTTCGACTTTAGCAAGGCATTTGATACTGTGTGTCACGTCAAGCTACTCAGAAAGCTAATATCTTTCGGCTTCTCTAAGCAGGTTATCCGCTGGTTCGCCTCTTACCTCACTGGTAGAATGCAGGCTGTCATTGGTGATAGTAATGAACTCTCCACTTTTCTTCCATTAAACATGGGAGTACCGCAGGAGTCTGTACTTGGCCCACTATTATTCTCACTATACATCAATGATATCAGCCTTTGTCTAGACATTGACGTATCTCATCTCATTTACGCGGATGACCTGCAAATCTACAGCCAATGCCACCTTGAATAGCTCGATTCCTGTTCCGAGAGGATGAGTGCTAACGCCGAGAGGATCATGGGCTGGGCTGCACAGAATCATCTTAAACTAAATGTTCTCAAAACGCAGGCGGTCGTCCTGGACTCCTCCTATTATATAAATGCCTTACCTTCTACAGCCAACACTTACATTAACATAGGAGGAGCCAGGGTCGAATATCAGTCGTCTTTGCGTAGTCTGGGACTGGTGCTTGACTCTAAACTTACTTTACGTTTTACAACAGGCATATAACAAAGGTGATTATAGGGACGAACACAGGAGCAAGTGGGGCAATAATTTTTTACGGCCGCGCAGATGTTAAGATTTCGATTAAATGATTTTGATTTTAAATGCTTGTTATAGCAAGCAGTTCCGAAAAATTCAAATAAATAATCGCTACATTTTATGATAGTATTAGTTTTTTCACACATGTGTGAAGCGTTGCAAAGATCACAAACGTTATCACATTTGTGCGTGGTTTTTCTATTTAATTTTTTATTACATAATTTAACATAATATCTACATGCTGCTAAACCAGTTAAATTTGTAATTACGTCAAAGTGAACTATTTCATTTACAAATTGTGTAAATAAAATATTTAAAAAATGTATAGGTACAATATTTTTATTTTTTTAAACTTCAAAACCGTTAAAAAATATCGGTCCGCCTGTACCTAATTGTTCAAGCGTATAAACATTTATAACAGTTTAGAGTTTTTTAAAATAATTTTGAAACAATTTAATTTCATTCAAGCCGCAACCAACCGTTTCATCTATGTTAAGACCTGCACTTTTACTTAAGTCATCGGCCATTTCTAGCTGTAATTTACATTTCGAGTTGCGGATTCTATCCCACTCACTCCTTATAAGCGCTGTATTCTGCTGCTGTTTACTATGAACTAAAGCCGTCACTAACGCACGCGGTAAACATTTCGCATCGCCGTTCACTATTCTAACTATTGATTTAGAATTAAGAATATCGTGTTTCGATATCGTACGACCACAACCTGTAGGAGGCTTAGTACTAACAACTCTAATTCGCAGTGTTTCATCTGCTTTTAATTCACGCGAACTTTGGGTAACCAGTTGAATCATATTCCAAATATGCATGAATTGATAGCCTGATCTTAACCTAAAAGTGTGCAGTTGACCATTCGCTAAACTAGTGCTTGTAATTGTAATACCGACATAGTCGGTCAATGCACAATTTTTGGTTATAAAATCAAATAAACTCCACATATATTCTTCTAAACGATTTACTTTTTCGGAGGAAAAAAAAGTCTGGTTTATCTTCAACTCAATTACCCTAGCAGTCGTTAGAAACCTAACGTAATACTCTACATCATCGGAAATTACGTCAAAACACTCACTACTATCGGCTGTGTTTTCGGCCATTGGTGGTGGTTCCTCCACAACCTCTGTAGCTGTTGGTAGGTTCTGTTCGTTTTCTATACCGCAGGCTACTTGGTCGAGTAGCTCATCCGGTATATCAGTCTCGTACACCATCTCGGACTCATGCTCACTTGGTTGATCGACGTTGAGAAGGGAATTGTCGTCAATCACATCAACGTCAACAACCTCATCAAAGTCCTCTAAAACCATCTGCTGTGCATCCTGATATTCCTCATCGGCTAACTCCCATAAACCGTCGTCCGGTAATTCAGCATCCAGAGCGTCACGAATGTTATTCTCACTTTGAAGGGCTGAAAATATTTAAAAATTAATAACCTAATATCGAAGCATTATTATAAAAATTTGCTTGAATATTGTATTTGAAAAATCTATTCATTTATATTTTTAGATTATATAAGTAATTTTTTAAGAAAATATTTATAAAGTTTTTCATATTAATATAACGTATAGGTTTTTCATATTTAATATAAAATTATATGAATAATTTAAAAATTTTAAACAAAAGTTGTTCTAACATAAATAAGGTTTCTTGTTTATTTATTAAGAATGAAACCAAACATACTGCTCACAAAAATATTCTACGCAAACTTATTTTTTTACATAGGAAAATTCTACATAGATATTTTCTACAAAAGAATTAATTTTATCTCAATTCTACATAAGCATATAACTTATTGTTATACCATTCTTACAACAATGTGTGCAAACATGTGTTGAGCTTTGTAGTAGAGAAAAATTAATTATTTTGTAGAAAATATCTATGTAGAAAAATAAGTTCATGTAGAGTATTTTTGTGTTCACTATACCAGAGGCTCTAGAATTAAAACTTTCAAATTTCTTTATAATTTCAGATATAAATTTTGTTTTTAATCCATACACACATAGATATAGCACCACAGTGTAAGATGACTAGCATAACGTGAGAAAGGTTCGGTCTAATTTACTATTTTTAAAACACTGTAGTAAAAAAAAATTCTTTTGGGATATGATACATTCAAGGTATCGTTGGTATGATATTCAAGTTTAATTAATTTTTAAAGAATTTTTTAAGAATTTCAGTGCATTCTAAATGTCTTACACTATAATTCTTATTACTAGAATGAAACTTACCAGTCCTTATGTTGTTTAATTCATCAAATAAGGGATGTACAGCTTGCACACCCGTAGCATTCTGGGATCCAATATCGGCCGTCACGATCTCCAAAATGGGTAATTCACCATTAAAAATACCCTGCCTCTGTAACCACGCCAGAAAGTGTGTATCCAGGTTCTGAATGAAATCGGTGAATTGTCCCATGACCGTCCTTGTAATTTTGTCCAGTGCCTTCTGCATACGGGCACTAGTGTTGGGCCCATCTCGCGGTGTGAATCGCCGCGCTCTAATTTTAGCTTTCTCGAAAGAAACTAAAGCGGCTCCAGTCACCCGGTCCAACTCAAGATCACCAATTCCTTTAATAAAAGATCAGTTCAACACTTTTTTAAAAATTTAAAAAATCCGTACTCTGTTAAATTCCATTGTAGCTGCTGATGCACTTATACAACACAACACACGTAAATACACACGGCAAGGCGTAGAGCACAATGTCGAAAAAATGGTCAGCACACGGGCGAAGCAGAATTTGGTATAGATACTGGGATTGGGGGGCTCAATTTTTGTTAAAATATTTTGTCGAAAATACCAAAGTTACTCCTAATGTCATAATAAACGGTACTAGTATCATGCTTATGCCGATAGGAAAAACGATTAAATTTATAGACAGTTTGAATTATTTTCACATGAAATTATCTGACTTACCAAAAGTTTTTAGTTTCTCAGATAATCTTATTAAAGGCACGTTTCCGCATTTATTTAATAAAAAAGAAAATTTTGATTATATAGGACCTATACCTGATTAAAAGTTTTACTCACCTGATTGCATGAGTTATTCAGAGAGAGAGAGAAAAATTTCAATCATGGTATAAGGAAACGCTTGACTCTGGCTATATTTTTAATTTTCAAAATGAAATTTTAAAATATTTCAGAACCGATGTTGATATACTGAGAAAATCATGTTCTGCTTTTAGGAAAAGTTTTTTAGAAGTAGGTAATAAATGCCCGTTTACAGAAGCGTCAATGATTGCCAGTGCTTGCTCGCGTGTTTTTCGCAAAAACTTCCTGAAAACCGATGAGATTGGAATAATCCCTCCAGGTGGTTACAGGAAAAGAAATAATCATTCTAGAGAATCTCTAAAATGGCTACTATATAAAGAGCAGGAAACAGGGTTCGACATTCGACATGCGGGTAACGGGGCAGAGGTAAGAATATCCGAAGGTATTTTAGTTTACGGGTATTATGAAGCGGATAATGGACATCGTCACATTTTCCAATATCACGGTTGTTTTTATCACGGCTGCACTTCTTGTTTTACGTCTGACAATCGAGTAAAAATAATATTCGACACGACCCATGAAAAGAAATATAAAGCTACATTAGAGACTTCACAACGTATTCTTGAGGCTGGGTATAAATTAAATGAAATTTTGGGTTGTAAGTTTAAAAAGTTAGAAAACAGTTTTTCACCCGAAATTAAATGATCTATTGATAACAACCCTATTTTGTGGTCAGACAAGTTAAATCCACGTGACGCGTTTTATGGCGGTAGGATGGAATATACCATGAATTTAGCAGAAGTTAGGGAAGGAGAGACAATAGAATATTTAGATATTTCCTCTCTTTACCCTTCTATTTGCGAAACAGGTAAATTTCTGATAGGGCACCCAGAATTTTTGTACCCAGATTAACTGGTGTAGATAATTGCTTGAAAGATGTCGAATCCTACCTCCTCGTCATTTGTTTTTACCTGTACTACCTGTGAGGATGCATAATTGTTTAATGTTCCCTCTTTGTAGGACATGCTGCGAAAACCTCGAGCAGAACGATTGTACGCACGAACCAGTGGAAGATCGTGAAATAACAGGAACTTGGGTATCCGAAGAATTAAAAAAAGCGGTACCTTTATGTTATAAAGTTACAGCCATATACGAAATATGGCAGTACTAAGTGAAGCAATATAACCCCGAGAAAAACGCGCCTGCGTTATTTGTTGATGACATCAACACTTTTTTAAAATTAAAGCAACAGGCTTGTGGTTATCCAAGTAATTGTAAAGACAATCAGGCACGTGATGCTTATATTTTAGATTATGAACGCAAAGAGGGTGTGAAGTTAGACAATGAAAAAATATTAAAAAATCCTGGTTTAAGATTTTTAGCTAAACTTTGTCTAAATTCTTTTTGGGGTAAATTCGGTCAGCGGAAAAATATGGGTAAGTCTGGGGTGATTAATGATAAAAATCTATTGATAGAAATTTTACAATCGTCTGATAGAGAATTAAAAAATGTATTACCTGTTAATCAGGAGACATGTTACATTCAGTGGTCTTATAAAGACGACAGCTATACACCCTCCGATGTAACGAATGTCAGTATAGCTGCATACACCACAGCACAGGCCCGGTTAAAATTATATAATTATTTAGAGAAACCGGATGAACGAGTACTGTATTATGATACAGACTCTTGTATATATTTAAATAGAAATACACCTGGAGAATACAAAGTACCTATAGGTTGCTTTTTAGGTGATATGACAGACGGATTAGAATGTTATGGTGTAAATAGTTATATAGAATCCTTTGTCACAGCGGGAACAAAATTTTATTCATATGTCGTTAAAAAATCTGACGGTCCTAAACACGATGTTTGTAAAGTCAAAGGTATTAGTTTAAATTATTCAACAACTAAAATAATAAATTATGAAAAAATAAAATCTTTAGTTTTAGATAAAGATACTAGGATAGTGCATAATTTCAATTCTATCAAACGCACTGCAATGCATGACGTTGTCACTTGTAGTGAGTCGAAAACTTGTAAATTAAATAGTATAAAAAGGCGATCAGATAATATTTGTACATCTAGACCTTATGGATTTAAGAAGAGTCGAAAAATAATGTAACATAATTCTTCTTACTCGTAATTGTATGGATTTGTAAATAGTTTTATTTATTTATTTATTTATTATTCGTTAACGGGCATTACTGCCTTTTACAAGCAACCATAGGTCGATAACAGAGTAGAAAATTACAAATTTTAATAAGTAGCGAAGTAGATTGTAAAATCCTAAGTGAATAAAAACGGTAAGCGAAATAACAAAGTAAAAATCAAAATGTCGCTACAAGTCCTCGCAGATCAATCTTAAAACTATAACACTCGCCTACGACACGGCAAAGTCGAGAAGAAACCAAAGTTAGAGTGACATAAACTTTCCTCGAGAGGTCTGTGATCCCTTAGATTATAGTTGAGATGTATACACGAAAAAAGGCTACAGCACCTCACGACACTCCCAGGACCTCTAGATTACGATCTCTCCTATACACATGATAGCCTGCAAGGCCGAGTTCGCCGGACAATATCGAGCGTTGCAGCCAAGTCTCTGTAAAAACGATGAAATCTGGTAAATAAGTCATTTGAAGAAGTTTAGTGCGAAGATATGATAACTTATTAACCAGTGAATGGACGTTTTGGTAGCACAAGCAGAGCCTGGCGTCCCTCGCAGCAGCGTTATGAGTTGGAATTCGCAGGAAATTGCCGCTGCCTTCTGCCGGCATCAATAAGAGTCAGGCTTCCCCAAACAAATTTCACAGCCTTAGGCTGGTCCGGGTGAAGCCGGTTGTGTCTGTTGGCCTCCTCCAGCAATTGGCGACGACGAGCACGCTGGGCCGGCATAAGATCAGCGGCTGCAGCGATACCTTTGGGCAACATTTTCCTATAAGTAATGACGCTAATGACCTCGTGGTTGGTTCCAAATCTAATGATGACGGGCGGAAACTCGCTTTTAACATGAATCCTGCTGAGGTCCAGGTTTGGAATCTTGACCAAACAATCTTTCATGACTTGGAGATCTGACTCGCTGGTAGGTAAGTTGTACAGCAGCACGTTGATCGGACGGTACATTTGGTCACGTAGTTCAGCATTGAATCCGGAATCCGCCGAGCTACCCGACGTATGAGCTTTTGCTTCTTTTGAAGGGCCAGATTCACCAGCAGCAATGTCTCGCTCCCGGACTCATTCTCAAGCCTCTTTAGTCTGACTTCCCAGGAAACGAAGTTCTCTTTGATGGTCGCTATGTCTGCGCTGTGAGTCGCTAGTTGGTTATCGACACCACACATCTGACTCTTTACTCTGAGCCGACTTTACTTACTGAGCCCACCGACTCACGCAACCCAGTCATCCCAGTCCTGAAAAGGATGGCAAGATTCTCTTGAAGAGAGCGAAGATTCAGTAGTACAGGTAACTCGATCTCGACTGCAGCAGCAACAGCGCCCTTAGAGCTGAGCGACGGGTGAACCTGCTGACCATTTTGTCGTGCCGATGTACTCACCGCGAGCCGAGCCGGGGACTGCACCTTATTCGAACAAGACGATTTTGTAAGGACCGGAGCAGGCGGACGACAACTGCCGCAAATAATATCGTCCGCACTTTCACTACACTTAGTGTATCCCTCACGCCCCGCACAATCCACATAGTAGAGTCCGTGGCACTCCACGCAATGAAGCTCTATACCAAAGCGGTCACACTCAACATTGTCGCAAGGCATAGCTGGAGCCCCACTGTGCCACGCAGGGGGCCTGCGCTTTACAACCAGCGAGTCATCAAAACTCTTCTGCTGCCCGTCAACTCCGTCAAGAGAAAAAACAAAAGAGCTGCTATTGCGTTCAGCCATAGTCAAGGCAATTCATGCAGCAACACCAGCCGCAACGCAACACAAGCCCAACCGCCGGACACACACAGCAGAATCCAAACTCTGACAACGCACAGCAGCACAAGACGGTCGACACTGATCGCGCACGTCAGCAAGCAAAATCACACTCGACTCCTAACATCAGCTCCAAAACTGCCACCACGACACTACAACAGACACGAAAAGTCAAAGTCACGGCTACAGCGAGAGTTTAGCACCGGTCAAAACCACGACACAGGTCCGAACGGGGCGGAGCTCGGAGCAAGCAGCAGCCCACTCAGGGCAAAGATGATACACGCTGAATGAAAACGGCCCTGGAGGAAAATCCCTCGCCGCAGGCAGCCGCCCCGAGTTCGATCACTGTACCGGGGGAAACAAATAAAAAAAAACAACAACCCGGTCCACTGCGACACCCTCCTGGGCGACTCCGCAACTCCGCTCCACCACAGCCGGCGGAGTGACGCAATCAGCCACGACTCGCAGGCTTTAGGCGTATTGGCACGAGGCCGAACGTGGCGGCAAAGAGATCCACGGAAAACTCTCAGCGATTAACAACAATTGCAACTGAGAGGATCAGGAATACGATCAGGCACTTATTTCCGGTGATAAACATAAATAATTATTAAAAATTGGTAAAAACTGACGAGCACCAGAATACACGACCTATCACCTATGCGCCACCTATATCCCCTCTCTCTCTCTCTCTCTCTCTCTCTCTATATATATATATATATATATATATATATATATATATATATATCACGAGAATTATTATTTTCCAGAGCTTTAAATCCCTTAAAAGTTAATGTACCTTTAAATGCATCACAAAAAACCAAACTAAAAAAACTAAAAAAGGAAACAGTTTCATAGGGGCCTTATTGGCACCCTTAATAGGTACAATTTTTTCAGCACTTATTCCCAGTAGATAGTAAAAATTCAGGACGCTCCTAAAATGGTACTAGTACCACAGGGCAGCATAAGCAAACTACAGCAACAACAACAACAACAGATTCAGAATGTTAACGAGATCGATGATAAAAATGAGATCATATCGGCTACAAAAAGCGTGCAAACACCTGGTAATCATTTGTCAAGACTAGATTTTGAGGTGAACGAAATTTCAAATACTTCTGAAAAAGATGAAAGAGAAAAATGGAAAAAATACAAACGTGACATTACAAAGATACTTGTTTTTCGTTGAAGAACTAAAAAAGAGTAGCAAAACCTCGAATGTGACAACAGATAAAAAAGAAGAAGAACCAGAGCATGTTATTGACACAGCGACAATTGATATGTCAGTACCAGTAACCTATAGGCATAAAGCTGAGTTAATAATACAATTTTTAAAAAACTCCAACAATTCATCGAGATTAACTTGGAACAATCACTGTACCGTCACGATAGATGGCGATGTTGTTCTAAATTCAAATATCATAGATCTCATGAATAACGCGGTGTGCAGTAGAAAAGGAGTGAGATCTGCAGGTCGTGAACATTTCGCTTGGTTACTGCTAGACATTGGAATGCCTTTGGAATTTATTGGGAATACAGAATTATACAAGGAAGGGCAAAAATTTACACGCAGTCTGCCCTCACGAGACTATGGTTTCCCGCCCCGACGATAATCATTCTCTCCCGACGTACGCAGGTCCCCAGGCGTGCCCGCCGTTGCTGCGCCGGTGACTTCGCCGGAACTTCGACGCGCCCACTCACACACTTTATATCGCTATACTTAACTTAACGGAACCGCTGACCCGACTATCATACTTAAATTACATTCGATTTTCAATTT
Source organism: Muscidifurax raptorellus (assembly GCA_020010945.3). Taxonomy (NCBI): domain Eukaryota; kingdom Metazoa; phylum Arthropoda; class Insecta; order Hymenoptera; family Pteromalidae; genus Muscidifurax; species Muscidifurax raptorellus. Next base: position 332,050 of record JAHUUD020000045.1, read on the forward strand.
AATCTAATACTAAGTCTTAATTTACTATAAAATAACGCGCGGGCTAGAACTAGCGATGGTCGTGACCGTGTGTATGTCGTGTAGGTCGTAGTTGTGCCGTATACGAGAGCGAGGACAATAGCTTGTTAGTGTAAATTTAGTTTTTGTCATTGTCGTGGAGCGAGAGCGATAGCTTGAAAGTCACTTTCACGATAGTTATGCCTTCCAGGGTGAAAACGATAACCTGTGTGTAATCTTGTCGAGTCTAAAGTTATAGTGTGAAAATGGTAGCGTTAACGTAGGAACAGTTAACGGTAGTGTAAACGATAGTGAGAGCGATAGCTTGTCGGTAACAATTGTCGTCAAGAATATTCGTCAGTCAGTGTACAGTTAACTGGTGTGTAAACGATAGTGAGAACGATAGATTGTCGGTAAAAGTTGTCGTCAAGAGTGTACATCAGTAGTCATCGTCAGTCTGTTGGCGATAGATCGTGGTATGCGGTAATTTATTCACGGCTTAGCGTTTACGGTTTCCGTCCAACGACTCGTCGCGTTAACCCGACGAAGCATGTTAAGACCGCACTCATGCTCCGCCGCCATGTTGGCCACGTGTCGGCTTATAAACCCTACATTACACGTTTCGATTAAGGCAAGTCTTTATAAAACAGTCCCCGTTCGGGCGCCATGTAAAGGTTGCGTTTCCCCCGCGCCGAATATTGTCAGTCGGGACCAGGATTCGGATAGGGAAGTGGGTTAATAACTACATTCTGATTTGGTTTGAGTGGTTTATATTTAATTATTAATATGGCATGCTGTCATTCGTCACCTGTAACAAAACCAAACAAGAATACGCTATTTAGAAAGATTTGTCTTTACAAGTTGTTCTTATACGGTACGGAGCGGTAACGGTACGGTACGGTACGGTGTCGCTTGTTTACATTTCACTGCATCGGTTACAACGAAACCGTGTGCGCACGGCTTGAAGTTCCCGGGTGCGGTTGTTCGGTTGTTCCTATTGTCCTGTGTGCACGAAGTGACAGTAGGAACGAATACCTGGGTGTGGATTTGTAGTCACAGAGTCCTCACAAGAACGTGTGCGCACGATCTTGCGCGGTTTCTGTGCCGGTTCTCGGCTTCCTTCTACCCTGTGTGCACACAGCGGCAGGCGGAACGGAGGAACGTCAGAACAGTGTCTGTGTGCGTGTTTATCTGTGTCCCACAGGATCTGGTTGAGACGTGTGCGCACGACTCAATCTGATGTTGTGGCTGCTTCTCGCGGTTTCCCTTGCCCTGTGTGCGCACAGCGGCAAATAGAGAGGCGGAACGGTGCAGGTGTGTGCAGTGGCGTGTCGAGTCTTGTTCCACAGGATCTGGTTGAGACGTGTGCGCACGACTCAGGCTGATATTGCGGCTACTTCTCGCGGTTTCCCTTGTCCTGTGTGCGCACAGCGGCAAGCATAACGGCGGAACGGTGGAGGTGTGTGTAGTGGCGTGCAGAGTCTGACAGAGACTTATGCTCAGGACTCTGCAAGTCTCTGCAGTCGGTTTCTGGTTCCTATTACCCCGTGTGCTAACAGCGGCAATAGGAACGAGGAAACGGTGAGACGGTACTTGGCGGTGGCTTTTATACCTGTAGTTGCGCCACGTGTGCTCACGAAGGTGCTCCTCCAGGTACTTAGTGATTCTGGATCACCCTGTGTGCTCACAGCGATAATCCAGATAGCGGTGCGGTGATTTCGGATGTCTGTGCCGTCACCTGTGCGCACGAAACGGCCAGACGTCGGTGGTTCTATTAGCGCTCTCCCAACGGTGTCGTGTGCTCACGGCAACGCTTGGATCGGAAGCTCTAACTAAACTGCCGGCTGTGCTGTCGCAGCTGGGCTTATATAGTCCCAGTCGCTGGCGCCAACGTCCTCTGGAGGTGAGTGGGTAGTGTAGTGTGTGTATATCCGTGTAGCGCTTTGTGTGTTCCCTTCGTTAGATGCGTGCGGCGATTTGCTCCCGTCGTCGGTTTTACCCGCGGCTGTATTCACGGTGCTCGAGCTCGCGTTGGTATACATGAGCATCCGGCTTGTGCTCGCTTTGTTTTTGTGCGGGTTCGCCCTTCGCTCGCCCATGTGTGTGACTACTTTGCGTGTGTTCTGCGCGAGACTGACGTCTCGTTGCAACCTAAATAAATCACAAGATCAATCTTTTGATAAAGTTGGATTATATTTCAAAAAAATGGAAATTAAACAATGACGCAAAAATATGTACACGAAATATAGTATATTCAGAAATATTTCATAATTGATAATATTTATTTAATATTTTTGAAAATCTAGGAGATGTCTCACATTTTATAGACATTACGATATTATTTACATATTTATTAATACATGTCTACACATATATCTATATATATATTCTAACTGTTCGGAGCTGTTTCTAGGCGGATAAATGCCTATGGCCACCGTACAAATGCAAAGTACTCCTGCACTTTGCTTCTGCGAGATGCTGATCTCGCTTGTGTGGTCGCTTACCAGCGACGATGCTTCGTGTGTACTACACCTCTGAGTAGTGCCCGCGGAGGCGGCGGTATTCGGCGGTTTGAATAGGAAAAGAAATTGGGACGCTAATAAAAAAATTTTTAAATTAAATTATTTTTATTCAATAAAAAACGTCTACGTGTGTTCCGCGATTTCGCATCGCGAGAAGGCCGTAAAATCAAGTTCAGATCTGCGACTGGGGCCAAATGCCTCGCCAGTCGATCACGCGTAATTAAATAGTATGTTCCTACTTTTACGATGCGATGATCCTTGTCATTTGCACTGGGCTGATGATGCAGATGCTGCGCTGCCTTTGCTGCTCTCTGTTTCCGTTGCTGCTCTGCTGCTGTAGTTGCTGTTACTGTTGTTGCTGCTGTGGCTGCTCACTCCTTTGGACCACTCGAGGAAAACATTATCACTCTCTCTCGCGAATCAAAGTTAACTAACTGGAATTTTCCCTCTAATTGCGAGTCCCTTCTATAGGCCTTCCCGCGTTTTTGGCTATCCGCGCTGACGTGCGCCTTTCACCGCCTGTTATAACCCCCCCTAGAACCAAAACATCGCCCCGAGTTTGGTTGTACCATCGTATAGGAACAGGGTGGTGCCAAATAACAAACTCCTCATCTTCAACAATAAACAAAGTAACATTTATTTATAAAAGGGGGCGCCATGGGATCCGCCCGAATGAGGGTAATTGGGGCACCGCGAAGCTCTATTGACCCGCTTGTGGTCACAGACACGCGCGATCGCTCCTGGATGGGGGACTACCTCCAGGCCTACTCTTTGGCCCTCAGGTCTCTTATGGCGGCGGGACTAATCAATGGCTTTGAGCGCGGCCTTCTCCTCCTCCATCAGATACACCCAGGCTTTCGAGCTTTGGCGGAAGGCCGTCCCGTGCTGGCGTATCCTCCAGTCCGTCATCTCCAGAGCGGCCTTCGCTCGCTCCCAGTTCCCGTCACGTGTTTGCTCTAGTACCCGCTTCCCTAGGACAATCTGTATTACCTGTTACGGTCTCCTCTTCTCGAGATATTGCCCTCGCCGGAGAAAATCGTTTGAGTTGACTGGCATGGACCAAGTCTATCGCATGCCCTTCTTCGTCCTTCAAACAATACATCGTGGCACTCGTATAACACCTCTTTGCGCTTTTCGCGCGGGACAACATTTTTCCATGCCTTATCATCTTCAATTGACGGTGGCAAGTTTGTATCCGGGCGATAAGTGTACAATTGCCCTCTATGTAGTTTGAGCCGAGGTGCATCTCGTGGTCTCGATTGTACCTTCTTGACTCTTTCTGATACCATTCGTCTTGTGTTTCATCGGCATATTTGACCACACAATTGGTGCTGCGCCGTCTTCGTACATTCTTGATAAGGCATCTGGTACGGCATTCAGTGAGCCCTTCCTATGCTCCACAGTGTAACTATGTCCTTACATTTCCAAAGCCCACCGTGCTAATCTTCCCGTAGGATTTTGCAGGTTACATAGCCAGCGCCGACTACTATATTCTGTTATGACTTTAAACTCATATCTTTCGATATAAGGTCTAAACTTCTTTATCACCAAATCACAGCTAGGCATTCACGCTCAGTTACTGAGTAGATTCGCTCAGCCAGTGAGAGGGTACGGCTGGCAAACTCTAATACTCTTTCTTCGCCGTCTATGATTTGTATCAATACGGCTCCTAAGACAGTATCGCTTGCATCCGTTTGTACGACGAACTGAGCGTCGAAGTCTGGTCGAAGTAAGACTGGCGCTGTTACCATCAGCGCATTAATCTTCATAAAAGCATCTTGTTGTGCTTCACTCCACTCATACTTCCTTCGCTTCTTGGTCAATGCAAAAAGTGGTTTAGCGATGCTCGCAAAGTCATTTAAAAACTTGCGATACCATGACGCCATTTCTAAGAATCGCCTTAGCTGTTTTAAGTTTTTCGGTACCGGATAGTCCATTACTGGGTCTATCTTACTTGGATCAGGCCGAAATCCATCCTGGTTGACTAGGACGCCTAGGTACTTGACCTCACTTTGGCAAAAGACACTTTTCTTATGATTGATGACAAGTCCAGCCTCTTTCACCCTTGTCAAGACCTTTTCTATGTACTTGAGATGTTCCTCGAACGTCTCTGTGAAAATAATTATGTCATCAAGGTACGAATAAGCGTACGGTTGAAGCTCTGGCCCGATTACTTCATCGATTAGCCTCTGAAATGACGCTCCTGCATAGGCTAAACCAAAAGGCATGCGCTTAAACTGGAATAATCCCAGACGTGGCACCGTAAACGCCGTGATTGGTCTCGCTTCTTTCATTGATTACTGAGGTCCAATGTCGAGATATACTTTACTTTCTGCAGTTTGCGCAGTATATCGTCCATATTCGGCAATGGATAAGCATCAGCTTTTGATACCGCATTGACTTTCCGAAAGTCAACGAAGAAACGAAATTTCCCGTTCGCTTTGCGCACCAAAACCACTGGGTTTGACCAACCACTCGTCGATGGTTGGATAATGCCCGCCTCCAGCATCTCATGTACTTAGCGATGCATCTCTTCCTCCATCACCCTCGACAATAGGTAGTACTTCCGCTTTATGGGCCTAATAGTACCAATGTCGATATCGTGCTCTATCAGCTGAGTGCGACTTAGCGCATTCGGCTGGGCCGGTTTCACCCTGGCCAAAAGTCTGTTCAGTCTAGCGCGTTCTTCCTCCGTAATCTCCGCTAAACCTACTGAGGCTATGTTGAGCACTCCAGTAACTCCGAGCGTTGCCAGTTGAAGCTGCACTATTTTCTTTTAGCGCTTCAAATATAATACTCCCTCGTTTGGGTCATGTACTGCATCGAAGAGTCTGCCGAAGTTTGCTTCAACTAGGCAGCTCCTAACTGCATCTGGCATTATTGCTACAGTTACTTCTCTCTGGACTCCTTCGACTTCAAACGATAGGTCTGCTGTACCCACAATCGTTGAAGTCTGTCCATTAGCGCATTGTGCTTGTCGACCATAGCACGGGCGTATTTTGCGCCCACACACGCTGGCTATTTGTAAATCTAGCGTGCCCGTCACCGTCAACGCCGCCCCTGGGTCATAGAGCGCTCGTACTTGGAATTCTCCAATTCCAACTTTTACCCAATAGTGTGACTCATCGCCATTCAGATTGGGTTGCGCCTCCTTGCTAACCTTGGCTAGCATCTCGATCGTCCGATCGAAATCATCAGGCGAGGCCTGCCGCACTGGACTTGCTTCAGTCTCATGCTGCGCCCCCCTCCCCGCAGAGATATAAGGGCCACACCTACGCCTCCTTCTTGGCGTTTCCCGCCTGGTGTCTACAATTCCTGGCGATTTGACTCTTTTTACCGCAGCTGAAGAACTCCACGTCGCGATAGATGTTGTTTCTCTTCCCGTTGGGGCTTTCCGACTTATCTCCAGTCTTGCGACGTTCGTTTCGTGGCGGGCTAGGCTCTTTATACTTTTTCTTCGGACATTTTCTTCGCCCTCGGTTAGTACTGCGATAAGCCTTTGGCCCTTGTATGCGTGCCTGTGCCTCTACTTGAAGCCTCTGCTGGTATCCCTGAGTTTTGCCAAACCATGTCTTGGCACACGCGCAAAACTCTTGCCAACTAGCCCACCCTCCAGTCTCATCAACCCGGTTCAAAAAACACTCGTAGGCATAACCGGTGAATACTTCTTGTAGTGCAGCTAACATCTATTCTTCTGTGAGGGTGTTCAATCTCTGCACTCTCTCCATTTCCTGAATGAACTGCACGATGCTCATGCTGGAATCACCGTTGAACCGGACTGGCCATTTTCCGAATACATTATCAGCCGCTCTGGACGAATTGTAAGAGGACGTCATACCACTGGTAGTGCTTCTACTACTAGGTCCGCTACTCATCTTACCAGTAGCGTTTCTACTCCGCCCAGCACCTGCCAGGGGTTGACGTCTAGCGCACCTTGCCGGCAACGTCGTCGTACTGGACTGACCATGTCCTCGTTTCCAAAGATACTATACGTATCTTGAAAATCGACCCTTGACGGGGGTAGACCACAAATTTGTTCCACTCTGGACTCGAAGCGGCGTTACCCATAATTATCGCCATTAACGTTTCCATATTCTTCGTTATCTGGTCCATCTTGGCATCTGTTACCTCCACTCGGTGTGCCAGAATTCTTAGAGCATCATCTGGTTCATCCTTGCCAGATTCAGCTGTCTCTTTCCTGTTTGCCGTCTGTATCGCAGCTTGACCTTACGCTCGCTGTAAACTCCCTTCAGCCGATCCTCTACCGTGAGTCGGAAAAGACATGAGCTTCAGCTGCTCATCGTCCTCCCTCTGTCTGTCTCACGGTGTACTGGCTGAGGCTCGCGCTACCTTCTTCATAGCGCCTTGCCCGCATGGGACCCGTGTCTCACTCGACCACCTTAACCGTTCGTCTACGGTCTGGTCCTGCGCCAAACTTTCCAGCGGGTATGTTGCCATAGGGTCATACGAGTCATCTGCAATCGTATCACCTGTCGTTTCCAGCCTGGTTTCGTCGATAAATGTCTGCCAGAGTTGCTGTCTTTCGATGCGAGCTTCCGATAGCAACCCCTCTCCCATTGGCATAAAGTCTTCTTCAGCGTAGTCGCCCATTAACCATCGGTGCAGTCTGGCGACTTTGGCTAATTTGAAGCCATCAGCTCGAAGCTTCAGCGAAGTCAGTGCTTCTTCTAAATCCGCGTCGTTTAGTGCACAGCACCAGTCTCCTTCAGTTTCTTGAGCCACCTTTCACGCGTAGCTAAACTTTACGGACGCTATAAAACATTCAATAATGAGCAAACAAACATTATAAATATATAAATATATACACCAAGAAATTTAATAGAACATAAATAATTGTATATAATTATAGGTGAGATTAAAATGAGAATTTAATATAACTTTTTAATAAAGAGCGTTCGTGGCTCAGTTAGCTAAGGCGCACACCTTAGCCGGATGAAACACGTCCGTTCCAGGGGTCGTGGGTTCGATTCCCACTGAAGTCACTTGGATTTTTTCTGAGTTTGTTTCAACGCATGTTTTTCCCCGTAATTTTCCTTCAGTGAAAATCCGGGTTTTCCCTGTCTCACGAACGCAAGTCTGGGCAAATGCGAAGCAGTTGTTAGGGGTTGTAAAAGAAAAAAAGTGTATAGGGGGTAATACGGGTTTGGCCAATCCGATGCAATAGGCAGGGAGCGCCGGCCTTACCGACGAGGAGCTGAGGCTTAAATATGTCCTTCTCCGGAGAGGCTAAACACTGAAGTGCGGACCCGATGCCCTTTCTAGAGGCAGAGAGTGTCGGCTTAACCGATGTGGTGCAGGCTGAAACATGTCTTCACCGGAGATGCATTCAGGTTCTAAGTTGGGGTACGGGGTATGGGCAACTTCCTCACAGAGGTGGTGGAAGTCCCCCGTCAGCTGGGCCAAGTAGCCTGCGACGGAAAAAAACATAACTTTTTAATAAGTTCAATTTATAAACTTTTAATTGTAAAGATAATTACTAACAAATTAATTAATTAATAATGCCAAAAATGTAAAATAAATTATTTTTAAAAAATTTAAATTATATAATTAATTATTATTGAAAATTCTATTGAAAATACTGTATTGCTTACTCATTAATTGAAAACTTTCTTGTTTATTTATAGTGTTTACATTTATATTAATAAAAAAGCTCTCTGAAATAAGTCTTTATACCTATTGTACTCGCAATCTAAAATTATAATATTATCAAAATCAAAACAGTGTGAAGGATTATTTCTTACGAGTGTCGAAATCGGTAATATTTTGTCGATCGAAGTTTTTTTGTGTTCATCAATCCTTGTTTTTAAATTTCTTTTTATTTGACCAATATAGGTAGCCGAACAACTGTTACATTGAAATTGATATATCACAATAGTTTCACTCCATTTATCTAAAACATCCTTACCTAACTTCACAATACCATTTAATTTATGTGTCATTAACGGAACACAATGTAAACCAAATTTGTTGAATGTATGTTTATAAGAATAGAAAAAGCTTTCATGAAATAGTAACGAAACTATTTGTGTTGGTTTTGCGCGTGTATTTTATAGGTTATTTTTTGAATAGTTGATTTTTCTAAAGCGATGTCGACCGCAAGAATCAATGAACCAAACTGGATAATCATTATCAAGTAACATATTTTTAACGATGGAAATATTGTCAGCATGAAAAGATATATGAGAAAGTAGCAAAGCTCTATCAACTAAATTATAAACAATGTTACGTTTGAGCTGTATAGTATGATTAGAATGATAATTTAAATCTCTACCTGAATTCGTAGGTTTTTGAAACCAATAATAATGTAATTATTATTAATAGATAAAGTAACATCGAGAAAAGAAATATTATTGTTATACAAATGACTATTGTAACTGTTAAAAATATCCAACACTATACTAAGTTGTTCCTCTTTAATGCATAAAATAGTGTCATCTACTTATCTAAAATAAAAGAAAGGTATACATCCATAATTATCATTTAACATTTTAAGACACTCAGTTTCTAAATGATCCTTAACGATACCCGCAAACAAAGGTGAAATAGGTGAGCCCATCGGAATACCAAAAATTTGTTTGAAAATGACATTATCAAACTGGAAATAAGCATGTTCAAACATAAATTTAATATTGTCAACAATGACTGTAAACGGAATCATAGACACCGAATGAATAGAATAAAACCGTCTGTCTATACTTTTCAAAACTAGATCAACAGAAACGTTAGTAAATAACGAGATAAATATAAAGTAAATATAGCCTTGTGGAATGAAAATATCCGACAATTTTTCTTTCAAAATAAAACTGTTACTGATATACGATTTAGGTCTATTTAAACATTTTTTAAGATCACTGTCAATTAATTTAGATAAAAAATATGTAGGGCTATTAATAGTAGATAAAATGGGTCTAAGAGGGTAATTTTGTTTGTGTATTTTTTATAAACCATAGGCTATGGAAAGAACGGTGTTAATTTGAGTTAAACAATTTTTATCATATTTAAGTTCTAAGAAGTTATTATTGTTAAAATTCGATAAAATTTCATAAACCTTTGACTGCAAAGATCGTAAAGGATTTCTTTTTACAACTTTGTATGCATTGGTGTCACTGAGTAAATCATTTATCTTAGACTTGTAATCATCAATATTCAAACATATAGTTAAATTGCCCTTGTCTGCGTGAGTAAAAAAGACTGATTGGTTATTTTTACAAAATTCTTTAGTGATTGATAATTTTCTAGAAAATTCCTTCTCATGTTTATCGTGAATAGTAGGACGTTTGGTAACAAATTCAATATTTTTAATTAAACTTAATCTCAAAACATTAGCAACATCAGGCTAACTATATTGGTCAAACAAAAAGAAATTTAAAAACAAGGATTGATGAACACAAAAAACTTCGATCGACCAAATATTACCGATTCCGACACACATGAGAAATAATCCTTCACACTGTTTTGATTTTGATAATGTTATAATTTTAGATCCCGAGTACAAAAGGTATAAAAGACTAATTTCAGATAGCTTTTTATTAATATAAATGTAAACACTATAAATAAACAAGAAGATTTTCAATTAACTAGAAAATTCGTGCGCGCTTACAGCGCACTTATACTGCTTTACTTTATATTTAAAATTATAATTTATACTAATATTTACTCACTAAAAATTTCAATAAATGCATATAAGTCAATATACACTTATAGCTGACTAAAGCTGTTAACAATCTTCACTGTGGAATCTTTTTTAAGTCAGGCAATGTTATTATCCATCAAATTTTCAAAATGAAGTTGTAAAATCACTGAATAAATTGTCAAGTATGGCTCCCGTGTATAGTATAATCATTATTATTTCTACACAAATAATATTTTTGTTAAAAATTTCAACCATCACATTATGCACGATTTCTCTTTCACATGTAGTTTATCGATTCAATTGCTTCAACAGCTATTTGATAGGAAGTGTTACAATTTAAAATCTTCAGAAGGACATAAACTTACAATTTTACAATTTTCAATTTTAAATTAGAATTATTATTATTTTTTTTTTTATTAAGCTTTTGAGGCCTTATAGGAGGCTTATTTCAGCTGTACAATGTTTACAATTACAATTATTTTTACATAGGTTTGTACATAATATTAGATCGTTAAGTTGCATTCTTTTATAAACGCTAATACATTCTTGATCGCACTTATGTTTGGCGCGGCTATTAATGATTCTATACATTGAGGTAGTTGTAACTTGTCTTTGGATAAAGCATTTATAAGATTGATTCTTTGGTTATTGTATAATTTACATTGCCATAATACATGGTTAATTGTTTACGGTTCCTCGTTACATTTACAAATATCGTCTGCGATTATACCGATACGAGCTAGGGATGCGGCCAAATTATAATGATTGGCTCTAATTCTATTAACCGTAACTATAATTTCTCTCGCAAGAGTTACATTTCAGTACCAAGGAGTGCGTGATTCATTATAATATAATTTAAAGTAGTTTGCACCTTTCGATTCGCCTTGCTCTTTCAGTAATAATCTAGTTTGAGTTTCAGAAGTTTTTTTAAAGTTTTCAAATAAATTAATAAATGGAATTTTTGTGATGTTAAGAGAGTCCGATAAAGTTGCTTTTTTGGCTAGTTCATCGACGTATTCATTTCCTGCGATTCCCACGTGAGCAGGGATCCAAAACAACTTTAAATAACTGCCGTTGGGTGTTTCTCGAATAAATTGTTTGTATTTTTTAAATATTTCTAGTATGTTGTTATTAATTTTTATGTCGATATGAGGTGATTCAAGAACTTTTAAGGCGCTGAGGGAATCGGAGAAAACGAATACGTTGTGATTTTTATTTTCAAGTGCAATATCTAAAGCATCATTTAATGCGGTACACTCTGCAGTATAAACTGAGGCTTGTTTGTCTATGCTTTTGGTTTTAAATATCTTCAGGTTATCTAATTAAGGTTATCACTGAGTGATCTAATTAAGCTTTTATACAGAATAACTAAAGTTGATGGATCAGCTCCCCACCATGTACCGCAAAGAAATTTTATTATGTTGAGAGATTTCGCGCATCTTTGTGAAACTTTTTCGATTTGACCTATAAATGATAACTTATAATCAAAGATGATTCCCAGAACTCGTGCTGATTCAGTGGATTTGATTGTGTGGTCTTTAACCTTAATTTCGACGCTTCCTGGGAGAATTCTTTTATTATTGAAGTGTATAAGTACTGTTTTATTTGGAGCGAGTTCTAAACCTATGTCAGAAAGATTTTTTCCCACAATATTAACGGCTCTTTCAATAAGTCTTCTACTTCTTTTAGTGGAATTGCACTTGATATACAGGGCAATATCATCTGCAAACTGAGAGACTATCACACTTTTTTGGAGGTTTTTGATGATACCTGACACGTAAAGAATGTATAAAAGGGGGCTGAGGACTCCTCCTTGTGGTACGCCCTTGTGCACTTTTCTATAATTTTAGCCTGTGTAATCTGTATGAATATAGCGTTCATGTGTTAAAAATTTGATATATTTAAGAAAGTTACTTGAACAACCAATTTCAGATAGTTTTTTAAGCAATATGTCGACGTTAATGTTATCAAAATCTCCTTTAACATCTAAAAAGGCTGCAAATACTTCTTTCTTTCCGACAAATGCTTAGTCAATTTTGATTGTTAGATTCATGAGATTATCTGTACATGATTTGCCTTTCCTGAAACCGTGTTGGCTAGAAGGGATGAGATTGTAAAACTCTACGTACCATTGTAATCTATTTGTTGTCAAGGATTCATACAGTTTGCTCAAGCAGGATGTGAGGGCTATGGGGCGTACAGATTTGCCGTCGCTTTTATTTATGAAATGTATAAATGCGTGTTTCCAACTGGTGGGGAAAGTGCTGTTCAAGTGCATTTCATTGAAGATATCTAAAAGCAGGAGTTTATATTTTACAGGTAATTCTTGTAGGGTTTCGTTATCAATGCCATCCATACCCGAGGCAGACTTTTTATTTTTATTATCTAGTGCGATATTAAGTTCTACAAAACTAAAGGGACGGTCAAAAAATTCGTTTGTGGTTTGTTAGTAGTAGGGGCTGCACTGCTCCTGCGCCACACAGCTCCCACGCCACCGAATACCGACCGATGGTAACTTATATTAACAGATCCCTGTTTTACCGACCGTGTATCTGTTATCGATTGAGAATTTACCACAGGCCCCACATGTTACGGGTAGTAGTAGGGGCTGGTACTGCGCCAGGCGGGACCCGCGCCACCAAATACCGACCAAAGGTAACTAGTATTAGCAGATTCCTGTTTTACCGACCGGGTGCCACATGCTGCCGAGGCCCACGCAGCCTCCTACATCACCGACAGAGGATTATTCTTCGAACATGTTTTTTATCGATTGATATATTCAAGGATCTCACGACCTGACCTCTAGCGACTGAAATTTCGCAGATTCGTGATTGGCTATGGCTGATCCACAGAATACCGCATATAAATATATATAGGTTACACTTCTGTGGGTGAGATCGCAATAGGATGATAAAGGAATAGATGGAAGGAATAAAGGTTAGGATTAATCATTAAAAAATAACATATGATTATTTATTTTTTTCTTTATTCAAAAACATAAGTACATAAAACATTATTTGTAAAGACATGATAAAATATTTCAGAACTTCTTATAACCTTGATGTTCTGGCATGGACTTTGTGTTAGTGGAATATTTCTCAAAAGTATTTTTCCACTGTTCACTTTTATTAGTAGGAGCAGAACAAGGTTTTCCACGATACGTATTACATTGTTTATCATCTTGCACTCTTCTAGCGCTTTTGTCCTCCTTGAGAGGAGTGTACGAAGCGCTATATCAATTCATTTTTTAGATCTATCTTGACTGATGGTTTATAACAGTACTGACTAATTAATTGTTCACGCAAACTTTATATAGTTTTAGACGAGTTTCTTAACATCACCGCTTATAGGATTATACTCAACAATGCGATCATGTAAAATTAGACAGTACGCAGTTGTATTTGCAGGCATATTATTCTTACATACAAATTCAAGGCGTACATCGACAGCTGCTTGTTTAAGAGACTCGTTTTGTTTTGAACAATCTATGACTATGAGTGGTGCATGTAGAATAAATTCTTCTTTACTCAAAAGAGGATCTATTACAATTCTATCAGAATAATATACATTTTGGAAATTTGCATACATATCATAGAGTATGGCAAACTGATTGTTTGCAATATCGAGATTGAGATTACCGTATGGGTAACTCTGAGAGTTGAGGAAAAGTTTTACATTACTAATATCGCAGTGATCAAAATAACTAGCATTTTTTCTTCGTACTCCTTTCCTCGCTGTTTGAAAACCTAGAATGATAAAACGTGTGTGGTTGTTGAAGTACTGGATACTCATACAATTCACATGAACTAAAGCAGTACCATCCTGCTTTGCAATCTTTCCACAAATGTGTAGTGAACTTTTGGATGGTAGTACACACAAATCTTGATGTTGTATAGCAATTCGAATTTCATCATTATTGTTGAATGTAAGTGCGGTGTAGGGTTAATGTGCATGAACCTCATAATGTGAGACAGATTCATCAAAGATGACTGGAGATTGTACGTTAAGAACTGCCTCCATCTTGGCAGCAGCAGCAGCAGCAGATAAACGTACAAGTTATTTTTTCAATATTTTTTTCGCTTGCCTTGTTCTTCCTCCACCACCGCGTACTTTGAGACCGAGACTTTGCAGGAACTGACTGTTCTGACGTGTTAATCGTTTGATCACTCGCTGCCGACTGACTGTCTGATGACATACTGTACCGCTAATATAGCTTTTCTCCGCATTAAAAACAATACCCATTTCAATTGCTTTTTAAATGTAGACGAATTGTAAGAATTTCACCTCGCAGATTAATCAAATCACCATCTTGATCTACTATGCGTAGTTGTAAATGATCGATTACTTTCACAGATATTGGTAAGTATATTATTTGTTTAGGCACCTCAATTATCTTGTAGCCGGGAGGAACTGCTGGGAAAAACTCATGTATTGTATGAACTTTTTGTTGATTTATGTATGCTCCTGCCGTAACATTACACTCGACACGTAAAGCGTTCACTTTGAGAATAGCTACTGGTAAATCTGAGTCGTGGCTTATATAAGGTTTTAAGAGTCTTGGAGTGAATTCTAGTAGACGACCAATCGAGTCACTTGGTCGAAAATCAATTTCATGACTGCACCCAGTAATACTGCGCAGTGTATTATTATTTGGCTTGATACTAACTTTTATGTCTCGAGTATCAAGGATCCCTTGCAGAGTTCGATCAATATCCTCAATCTCATAACTACCCGTAGAAAGTTTAATAATTTCTTGACCAACATAAAATTTATTACAGTTTTCATCAACGTTCGGTATAGAATTAAAAGTCAGTAACTCAACAAGTCCAAGACTGTATTGCTTATCCGGATCCAGTTCTATTGGAGGAAAATAGTGCGTCTCAAGGATTGATGACGTGCCGGAAATGCTGAGAGTCATTGATTCGACAACCATCTTGAGCAGACTAATTCAAATCAATAGTCTACTTCTTTTTATATAGACAAAAATTATTCTTACGATTGAGCTGATTACAGAGAAATTTTAGACAGAGATGACCACCGATGAAAGTTGAAAATTCTTGATACCTTTGATAATTGTACTTAACTTGAGATACTTTCCAATAGTTCATTAGATCTTTTGGTGGTTGTAAATCACCGAAACTATCAAAATATGTAACTGTATCACCAATTTTTCGATAAGCTACCCAATGCGTACCAGGTCCACTTGCATCATCCAGATTAACGATTGCCGATTCTCTAGCTCAACAACCATTCAAAGGCAGACCATTTCGCATAAAAACTCCACGAAAGTTTGGTATTTTCATTAATTTTACATATTTGAGTAAATCATAGTCGGTGAGTGCACGTTTTGGTAGTCTTAATTCATCAAAGTTTTTTTTTCCTCCTCTACATTGTTCCTTTTTTTCAGAACAATGCCGAAACCTTTACGATGAGGTTTCAGAAACAGTCCTTTACCGACTGCCAACATTTCCATTCTCTCATTATGTCTTTTTTGCTCTCCGATTTGTTTTTTTGCAGCACTTGCTTTACTTATTGCTTTAGCGATTCCTGCAGCTCCTCCTGCAAGTGAGCCTACTGCACAGAGACCGGCAAAAAGTGGAATAAGCGCTGGAAGAAAGCCACCTACTTTACTGGGAACAGGCAATATGCGCGGAACACTAACTTTACTTTTTCCACCATTTTTTTTCACATGTTCTCGAGCCATCTTCAATGCGGACTTAATCACAGAGCGGGAGTCATTGCCAGGAATGACTGATTTTCCAGTTGACTCAATCAAATTTTTTAGCGTGATCTTTTTCTTTTTAATCGTTTTCTTGAGTTTATTAGATTTTCGAGCCTTTCCTCCAACACCCATACCAAGCTTTGATTTTAACTTCATGGTACTTGCTACAGCAAAAGCTGCTGCTCTTTCTTTCAAACCAGCGTCTTTAGATTTCACTCTCTGCCACGCCTTCTCTGCTAAAATTTTATCAGCTGCGTTTCTCTCTTGAATGTTATCGGGATTCTTCGAGTAAGCAATGTCGTGTTCTTTGCAAGCAGCGTCTAGAGGATTTATTCCAGGATCACCACGAGCTCGACGTTTAGCTAGTTTAGTACCTGGTCCGCAGTACTGATAAACAGGCACATGAAGTTCAATGGGTAATTTGTTAATCAATGTATTAACTAAACCTGTACCTTTTTTCTGTTTCATGATGCTAGCTCCTAACAAGCTCATGCGAGCCTGACTGAAGAAACTATAAATGCTCATATTTATAACGTTTCGAGTCAGTCATGATATGAATTTTTAAGAAGCATGATGGATCTTAAGAAACAGTCAGCAAAGTTACCAGTGGTTAATTTCGATCTTTTAAAGCAGCAGCAGCAAAAAAAACCACGACATGGAAAATTGCTACCTAACAGTATAAGAGCAGTATTTTGTGGCCCATCTAATTGTGGTAAAACGAACGCTCTCTTATCTGTAATCATTCATCCTAATGGTTTGAGATTTGAAAATATTTATGTATACTCGAAATCTCTGAATCAGCCTAAGTATAAATTCTTACAACAACTTGTTGAGCCTTTAGAAGGTATCAAATACTTATCGTTCGGTGAACACGATCTTGTCGTATCACCTGATGAGGCTCAACCAAATTCAATTTTTGTTTTTGATGATATTGCATGTGAAAAGCAGGATAATGTCAAAGCTTTCTACTGCATGGGTAGACATAAAAGCGTGGATTGTTTTTACTTGTGTCAGTCGTATGCACAAGTACCGAAACACTTGGTGCGTGACAATGTCAACTTGTTGGTAATTTTTCGACATGATGATATGAACTTGAAACATGTTTACAATGATCACGTTAATACAGATATGACATATCAATGCTTTAAAGATGTTTGTTCAATGTGTTGGAATGATGGCAATCACAGTTTTCTCGTTATAGACAAAGACCGAGATATAAATGATGGTCGCTACAGAAAAGGTTTTGATCAGTTTGTAATAAATATACAGGCTACCGAATAGATTTAGCACTCGATCGTGAGACGCTTAGCTATCAAGATGTCTGATTTTAATCAGCAAACTGTAGTCCTACGCGAAGTTGAAAAAGCTCGAAACGCTGTGAAAAGAAAGTATGATTTGATAAAGTTACATAAATTAAAGGTAGAAAAAGGTTTGGAGGACTCATTGAAGCCGATTGTGAAACTATTGGAAAAATTAATCGATGTAAGTGAATATAAAATAAAACAAGAAAAAAGTTTGTCATCAGTTAAAAAGAAAAAAGAAAGAAGAGAAAATTAAAATCTGAGCGGATTGAAAACAATAAAAAAGACTATGATGGTGGTGATGATGGTGGTGATGATGATGATGATGATGATGATGGTGGTGATGATGATGATGATCCTGGAGAATCAGCGTTTGAGTCAGCTGTAGTGATTCAGATCAAGAAGAAAGTGTCAATAAAAGTAATGTATCAAATTTTTCAGATCATGAAAAAACAGTTGTGGTGATAGTGTTGATGAAATCGTTCAATTGTTGCTTAAGGGACGAACACAAACCTTAGATACAGTATATGGAGTGCGGAAAATGCGAGATGGTAAACTAATGATTGGAAATAGTCCTATAAATTTTAAAAAAGATGAAATTATCGTTAGCGATAAACAGTATGACAAAGTTCCAGGTCTAGTGGAGTTATTGTTCATGAAATATCCTGATGATACTTTAATCACTGACAATGATAAGAAAAATTATGCTAAGATTTTAAAAGACACAAATGCTCACAAAAAATACTATAATACAAGGGAAGAGATTCGTGAAAATTCAAGTAAAAAGTATACTGATTTTGTGAGTAAAATTCTCAAGATTCCGCAAGGTAAAAGTGGAAAAGGACTTAGTAAGACTTTGTTATATAAGAATGCTCGTAAAAATACATATACTGATTACATTTATTGGGATGATCCAAACGAGCTTGTAGATCGTTTGAGAGTACTTATAGCGGAAACATCTGCTGGCAATAATAACCATGTCAATGAAATACAATCAATCGTTGAAGAGCTTCGTGAAGTAGGAATTATTTTGTAACAACTCAGTATCAAAATGAGCATCGATGTGTTTGGACGTCGACTGCTCCACGCAGGCACATCTCGAGGACCGCCTGGACTAGGATTCAAGCTGACTAGTGATGGAAATTTTGATTTAGAGAACCAAAAACTATGTCATGTTGGTGATGCTGTGGATCAAGATGATGCCGTAAATTTAAAGTCTGTAAAAAAGTTGATTAAACGAAGAACTGAAAAGATTGTACAAGAATTGGAGAGTTTAGTAAATGATAGAGTTATAAATACTGAGGCTGAATTTTCTAGAATAAATAATACGTTAAGAGATTTACACGAGAAATTACAAATCTTGGATTCCACAGTAAATAAACTTGTAAATCGGGATGAAAGCAGCGCTAGTAGAAGAACTTCATAAACCTGCTAGACGTAATTATCCACGTCGCTCTGTTCTCGTTAAAGATATCGATGAAACTTGGCAGGCAGATCTTGTTAAAATGATTCCATATGCTAAACAGAATAAAGGTTTCAAATACTTGCATACAGTCATTGATATACTATCAAAGTATGCTTGGACTGTGCCAGTGAAACAAAAAACTGGAAAATGTGTAACTCAAGCTATGAAATCAATACTGCTACAAAAAAGAGTACCTAAGAACTTGCAAACCGATCGTGGCAAAGAATTCTACAATAAAGATTTTGAGAAACTAATGAAAAATTATAAAATTTATTTATACTCCACCTACAGTAATCTCAAAGCATCAATTTGTGAACGTTTTAATCGCACTTTAAAAAGCAAGATGTGGCAGTTATTTAGTCTACGTGGTACCTATAAATGGTTGGATATTTTGCCAGATTTAACTTTACAGTATAATAATAGACGGCATCGGACAATAGGAATGAAGCCTGCTGAAGTGAATCGAGACAAAGTTAATGGTATACTTAATCGAATTAGAAAGACAAACACTGTCAGAAATGTATTTAAACGAGCTAAGATTATAATTGGAGATAAAGTACGTGTAAGTCGAAACAAGGAGGTTTTCGATAAAGGTTATACACCCAATTGGTCAACTGAAGTCTTTACAATAACGCAAGTTTCTCAAACAAAGCCTTACACCTATCATTTAAAGGATTATCAAGACAAACCAATAGCTAGAGGATTTTATGAGGAAGAACTTCTCAAGATTAAACATCCTGATGTATATTTGATTGAAAAAGTTTTGAAAAAAAGTGGTAATAGAGTTTATGTAAAATGGTTAGGTTTTGATAATACTCACAATAGTTGGATAAATAAAAATGATATGTAAACGAAAATAAATTATAATTAATTAAAAAAATATATTGTTTATTTATTTTATATTTCCTTTAGTTTTTTTAAAAGTACAGGCATTATAATATCATTTATTTGCATGATTCTTCTCCTGAAACGTTCTCGATCGCGTGCAGCCTGTTCCCATTTGCCACATCGAGCTTCATGATGCGCAAATCTCCAGGTATACATTACGTGGATAGTTGGTTCATCCTTAAATCGCACACACTTCTTTTCACTGCAATTAAACGTTTCTAAATTTAATTGGGTGATATATATATATGCATGCTTAATTTGAACTTTCCCATTTATTTTGTAGTGTCCCCAGGCGAGCGTATCTGTACTGTCGTCTTGCAAGAATCGTTTATCATCGTAAGGACTGAGAGCAATCTTACTCTGCCGAATGGTTTGGACGTTATGAAGTCTTGATCTTATAGCAAACTGCTCTCGACTTTGAATGCAAGAATTTCGTAGACACTCTAAGTAGTCATTAAATTCAATAGTTTTCTTTACAAGAGAAGCCTTAATACCTTTAATTTTTTTCATACTATCTTGATTATTGACGCGTGTACTGTACATTTTGCTTCTCAGTCCAACAAATTCAATGAGAATCTGGCAATTACACTCATCCTTCATAAGTCATACTACTTTTTTATTAACACGTGGTATGTTAAATATATTATCTACAGAATAATCTGAAGTATCGAATCTGTGAATTTTCTTTTTCATATCTTCGTAAAAATCATTACATTTAACAGCATAGATGAAACTATCGGTATCTGTGTAAAGTAATTTACAATTA
The DNA here is from genome assembly GCA_020010945.3 of Muscidifurax raptorellus. NCBI lineage: Eukaryota > Metazoa > Arthropoda > Insecta > Hymenoptera > Pteromalidae > Muscidifurax > Muscidifurax raptorellus. The sequence continues at coordinate 352,365 of JAHUUD020000045.1, forward strand.
TCTTTATACATTTGTCGCATATAATTGTAATGGAAATCATACATCAGTGTTTTGGGCAGATCTAGAACTGTAAGCCCAATGTAGATTGGTTTATTCATAAGTATTTCAGTTTTATTTAGTTGTATGGCAACTAGATTTTCATTAAATATTGAACTACTATGAAAGTTCGGCTTTGAAATTTGAGCCTGTACACCATATCTTCCATCATATTTACTCATAAGCTTGACTGAAACTCGCTTTCTAATATTTTCCATAGTCTTACCAAATACTGCATTATTCATTAACTTGAAAAAAATTTTTTCAAATTCATTTTTTGCTACTGCTCTCATACTAGTGTTCAAATCAATATATGATTTGAGCCATGGAGACTGCTTGAATTTTAGAATTCTATGTATCTTAATGAGCTGAAGACCATTCAAAAGACCTTGTTGTAGAGCAACATAATGAATCACATAATGTCTTTTAGGTTGAAGTGTAGCTAAAAGTTTTTCTTGCTTTGATCCAGGAGGTTTTGCATGTTCTGGACAAAATGGTAAGTCGTTATGCTCATCATGTATTTTGTAAGGATAATCTAAATAAACCTCTAAAATGTATCCATGAGAAGCATCTGATATGATTGAAAACAAATCAAAATTTTCAAAATTTTCATACCATTGAAATTCATCGTATGGAAGACATTGTGAAAGTCCGAATCCATACAAATTATTTGCATCTAAATAAATTAAATATTCTTTTTCTTTATCTTTTTCATACTTTTCAAGCATATACTTATGATTGGCTGCTGCATAACGATTTGAACACTGACTCAAGCCACCTCGGATTCCACGTTCTATAAAAAGTACCATATCGATATCTGTTAAAAGTCTTAATTGTGCGCCAGTATATTTGAGCATTGTATCCCAGGAAAAACCTGGAGTGGTATAATAGTGAGCAGGGTCGAGACCATAAACTTTCATGCTTTGTTCTCGAAAATTTTCAAAAACATCTGCTAACAACAAAACATCAGTTTTCATATAAAGATCTGAATACTCGCCAAGCGTTTGAACATTAAATGTATTCCAGACAATTTGTGCATGATCATAATCCCTATCAGATATATGTGAATCATTAAGCATACTAAAAAAATCATCTTTTTCTGGTAATTTACACTCTTCTAGCTTGTCCCATGAGCTTATATACGCGTAGGGTAAAACGCCTTTACTCGTTAACAGATCAATCTGGTCTCTGTTACAATCATTAAATTCATGATCAACAATTTTATACTTCAATTTTTCCAGTGATGAAGGCATGAATCTAAACGAATCCAGAAATCTGAATTTAATTTTACTATTCTCTACATGTTTTGTAAATGAAATATATTTTTCTTTTGTCAGAGGTAGTAGATCAATCTGTCCTAGAAAATGATTTTATATATCGGATATAATAAAGTTTGCATCATAACCACTTAAATTGTGAAACACAACTGGTATTATTTTTGAATCTTGATAATTTAGGTTACAGGTAGTATGTGCCGGCCCTCGATATTTTCCAGTGAGATGGCAATGATGACGCACCTTGACATCATTATTCAAAAAATTTTACAAATATGACACGTTTTTGAATTATAATACTCTGTTCTTTCAGCGTCAGATAGAACTGGCATGGGTAAAGGATTCGCGTATAAAGCACTTATTTGTTTCTCAATATTTTTCAACTGTTCAGCAAACCGTCTTGAAGCTTCATGACCTCTATAAAAATCATATTTCGATAAAGAGTCATTGTAACTACATTTAAAGTAGTATCCTATACTATAAATTTCATGCCTCTGTACTGGTCGAGTGTTAGTTTCCACATCTTGTCTTAGTGGTTTTAACAAACACACACAATCTGCATATATTATGAAAAGTAACTTTTCACTATAGCAATGATTTTTAAACATTATCACATTATTATCTTCACTAGGGAGTTTAATTCTACAATTATTCAACTTTTTACAATGTTCTTCATGCTTAGTCAAATGATCTTCTTTGTAAAAGAAATTTAAACATCTGTCACATGTAAATAGTTTTTTTCTTTGTTTGCTCAAATCGTTTTTGATTAAACGTGAAAGATTTTTGATGTATACATAATGTGACTGATTTGGTAATTCATCACTTTCATCATTATAACTCATGAGTAAAAGCAGATTTATATGATTACTCTTTTTACATGAAGTTAAGTAGAAAGGTACAACATTTTTATTATCTAAGCCGAACACATTGACGGATATTGTAGTGTTTTGCTTTTCAAATCTTGGTATCTTTTTCAATGATACAGGAAACTCAATACCATTCATATCCAAGGTCTGTTCATATTGAATGTAATTGCTTAATCTGTTAGGATGATTTTTACTGTTTATTGGATATAAAGCAGATAAAATAGCCCATATGAAGCATTTGTTATCATAATTTTTAACATTGATACATGATTTTCTTTTCTCTATAAATGTTGGTAGAGGTATATACGAGTTGCCGCTACGCATTGGATTGAATTTATTTATGTTTATCTGTATATTTTCAATTGAATGTAGAGTCCAACCAGAGTCGCGTTCCTGAAATTCCTCAATATCTGAGAGTAGAGGTTCAGTAACATTAGCCTCAAACCATTTGTTTAATGATGTCGCCGATAAAATTTCATAGTTTTTTGTGTTAAAATGTTTAATCTCAATACATTCTTCTTTTTCTTCTTCTTCTTCTTCTTCTTCTTCATTATCGTTATTCTTTACACATATTTTTTTTTAATTTGCATGATAAAACAGTATTTACTTTTAAAGCTTCATCATTTAAACGCATTATATTTTTTAATTTTCTTGAGAATAATATAGCACAGTCTTTCAAAAAATTCATCACATCGATATGTATCAAATTCGCTATCACAACAGTTCTCATACGATTCTCAAATGCGTTATCCATATCTATCCAACGTACACGTTTAGTAATGGTATTGTTGGTCGTATGTATTCTACCACCACTTTTTCGTTTATATATAATTTTAAGTCGTGCTTGTATACATTCTAATTTTGCAATAATGCATAAAACACTCTGTTTTTGATGTACTGAAAGTCCTTTATTAGTTAAAACTTTACGAAAAGTCTTGAGTGATAAAACAAAATTATTTTTCCAACGGGTTATAGTCGTTGAATCAGTAGAAGAAGAAGAAAATAACAATTTTTCAGCTGCCTCCATAAGCTTAGCTTGCTGCATACATTCAGCTATTATATCATCCATTTTGATGGTAACTATAATCAAACATAAAGAAATATACAGGGTGTCCCATTTTAATTTACCACCCCCTAAAACTGGTTAATAATTTGCTCTGAGAAAAAAATGTTTCAAATAAAATTTGTTGGGTTCGAAGGGGGGCATCTTTTGGCTATTTTAGCTGCGACCTTGAACATGACCTTCAAGGTCATTTGAAAGTCAAAACCAAATTTTCATATGAAATGTGCATATTTTTATGGCGGATTCGGATTCTACTAAAAAAGAGAAACACTTTTTGTCCGAATCATTTTTTGAAAAAATCCTAAATTTTTGTTGTAAACGGCTTTAAAAAAGTTGAAAAAATTACTAATATCTCTTATTGCCCCACCCTTTAAAAGAAGTTAAAAATTTGCTCTGAGAAAAAAATGTTTCAAATAAAATTTATTGGGTTAGAAGGGGGGCATCTTTTGGCTATTCCAGCTGTGACCTTGAACATGACCTTCAAGGTCATTTGAATAAGATTTATCACAGATTCGGGTTCTACTAAAAAAGTAACACTTTTTGTCTTAACCATTGTTTGATCATCAATAGGTAGCTCTCCCTTTAACTGAAAAGAGAATTCGTCCTAGTAACAAGCTGTTTTAGATGAATGTTACTAGCTTCAAACAAAGACAGAGGTATCCTTTGGATCACTTAAAGCAAGACCTTCACGTCCAGCCACTTAAGGCAAGACCCCGTCCAACCACTTAAGGCAAGACCCTATCCAGCCACTTACGGCAAGACCTTCACGTCCAGCCAAGGCAAGACCCCTTCAAGTCCGATCAAAGAAAAATGGATCTATGCGCATTCGTATTTCCGCCCACTGACAGAATCTAAGTCGCCTGGCAGGATCACCAGGCTCAATGGCATGTGTAAGGTGCAAGTGATATGGATGAAATCTAAAATGACGCAATACACGGGAAACTGTTGATCTGGGTACTCCATGCATTCGCTGAATTTGTCGCGTCGAAATATGAGGATCCTCGGCAATTACAGCACGAACCCCAAGCGCAATATGCTCTCTTGGGCCCGTCCGTCGCCTCTTCCTTCTTAAGTTACCTTCTTGAGCTCTTATCGTTAGAAGTTTAATATTCCTCCTACTAGGATGACGAGTGTCCGGGTACCTTTCAGCGTACAGCCTCGCTGCAGCCTTGTAATTGTCGTGGCATTCTCCCAGAATCTTGATCATGTTGACTATCTCTACTGGCGTGTAGTCAGCCATTATCTGTTGTAGGTAGATTTTTTAGGGAATATTTAATCTTACTAGAAATAATTTATTATAAGTATTTTTCTGCTCTGAAATTCAGAAAGTCAATGAAAACCTAATGATGAGAAGCTTTGAGGAGCTGTAAGAATTTACAAGCTTTACCAATAGAACGATAACGAAGCAAAAAAATGTCTTTTAGCGAGAAATAAAGCATTTACGAGAAAAATATTTCTTAAAAAGATGTGTACTTTATCAGAGAATCTGAATATGATTTAAAATATGTACAATTTTACTTTATCAGAGAATCTGAATATGATTTAAAATATGTACAATTTTACTTTATCAGAGAATCTGAATATGATTTAAAATATGTACAATTTTCATTAAAAAAACTAAGCTTGATTTTGATTCTCAGTTGAAAACATGCCCCTTACTGCTCAAACTTGCCCCAGATGATGTCAAACTTTTCCCAGTTGTGACCGTAAACTTGCCCCAGATGATGTCAAATTTTCCGCAGATGACGTAAAACTTACCCCAGAGAATGTCAAACATACCCCGAAGATTGCAAACTTGTCCCAGAGAATGTCAAACATACCCCGAAGATTGCAAACTTCCCCCATGTGATAAAAAATGAATCAGATTAGCGTTCTAATGAACTTTGGTTCTGTTGATAAATTTTTTGGTAATTTCATTTCTTTGAAAAAGAGAGTATTTTCCATTAAAGTGATGGTTCTTTCTTAAAATGAATTAAAGGTTCGAGGTCAAAGTCATAGCCAAGCTTCAATTGCCGGAATAAAAATCGAAGATTACCGTTAAATAAATTGACTGACCTTCGAATGACCTTGTTGGTTAAGGACAAGTTCATGGCTAAGGTCATACTTGGAACAAAAATTTGTAAAATTGTGTACGTTTCTAATTCCTCGGATAAAATGTAAAATTTTTAACTTCTTTTAAAGGGTGGGGCAATAAGAGATATCTAGTGATTTTTTCAACTTTTTTAAAGCCGTTTACAACAAAAATTTGGGATTTTTTCAAAAAATGATTCGAACAAAAAGTGTTTCTCTTTTTTAGTAGAATCCGAATCCGCCATAAAAATATGCACATTTCATATGAAAATTTGGTCTTGACTTTCAAATGACATTTAAGGTCATGTTCAAGGTCGCAGCTAAAATAGCCAAAAGATGCCCCCCTTCGAACCCAACAAATTTTATTTGAAACATTTTTTTCTCAGAGCAAATTTTTAACTTCTTTTAAAGGGTGGGGCAATAAGAGATATTAGTAATTTTTTCAACTTTTTTAAAGCCGTTTACAACAAAAATTTTTTTTCAGAGCAAATTATTAACCAGTTTTAGGGGGTGGTAAATTAAAATGGGACACCCTGTATATATATATATATACATGTATATATATATATACATATTAATATAAAATATAAATGTATAAACCCTATTTCTAAAAACAAGACCATTTGTATCGTAGCCATCAACACAGTAACATTATCCATTTAATATACATTTATAAGGGAGAAAGTTTACTTTAGGTACATACGTGCATGTATATAAGTGAGTGAATGATGATAAAACAGAATACTGTATGGAAACTGCTGTGGCATCGCGTGAGAAAGAGAGAGAGAGAATAATACGAACAATAATACGGAAAAACTTACTTGATTATGAGTCATAGTGGAATTATGTCAATAGTATCAGACCCTTTGAAAAATTCTTAGATGTTTAATTGCTTGTACACTTTAACACACACCCGCAACAATTTTTTGCAATACTTCAAATAATCAGTTTCTGCTACCTCAAGGTTTAATTGTTAGACACTCACACAACAATTTCGATATACTCAATTTTGAATGAAATGTGATATCACTTGGATAAGATTTTTTTAAATCGTTTCACTCTACACAGTCTACTAACTAATTTTATTTATTTTTTATCAGTATATTATATGGTTGATATTTACGACACTTAATATAAATTTTTACTAACTTTTTATTTAAACATAAATAATACTAATAGATACTTATTGATATTATATAGAGTAAGTGTAACGTGAATAATATGTAATTCGGATATTATAAATTTTTAGATTGAAGCATATTTCATTTGCAAGCTGGCTTATATATTCTAAAAATTGTAAAGTGGGGGTAATTTTTAAATGATTTCAAACGTAAAGTTTAGTAGTTGTTTTATTCAAAAAAGCATGTGATCGCTAACATCAATTTTTATATAGAGAGTAAAGGGCGGCTATCGCTCAGTTCAAAGAAACTTGGAGGTTTACGCATCGGTAAAGTGAAAGAGGTGAGGTAAGGTATAGGGAACATGCATTGCTTGCGGCTGCAACTTTTGATGTGCCGCATGCTATACTTGCCGAGAATCGATGTCTAGCTCCATTTTTACGCATAGGAAAACATATAGGAAAATGAGGGCTAGTTAACGTTTTAATTCAAACTAAGCAATGCACAGCTTGAAACGTTTGATGAGCCGCATGCGGTACTTGCTCAGAATCTGTATCGAGCTATATTTTTCTCATAGTACGAAGGCTATGTAGAATACATAGGAAAAGTAAGGGAGCTGCCGCCCAGATCAAAGCAACGTGGAAAGCGTAAGAGAGACGCTGCACGCTGTGCTTGCGTATAGAGTATGCGCTTACGAGGTGCATCGATAGCGCACAGGACCGTTGCGCTTTCATGTACCGCACGCGTGTTTTAGCTCTGCTGAGGTGTCTAGGCGGTGAAAATCGGTGCACCCACGTCTGAGTGGAACGGGTGCAAGTTTTTAGTGTATTTAAGCTGTGCTGCGTCCCGTATTGGTACACATTTTCGAGCTTCACGCACAGTCCAGAAAGCAATTGTAAGTATACTCTAATAAATGTATTTTATCATTACATTCTCATCAATAATATTAAGCATTGAATGTTTTCATAGAAAAATGGATTTGATTGTTGATACTCAGGGCTTCAAGGGACAAAACGGCAACTTCATAATCAAGGAGTTGGCATACATTAATCCTAACGAACCAGCAGCAGCAGCTCAACTAGCAACGTTTCAATCGCCGCACTCTTGGTACGACTTACCGCATGACCTCAAATGTGTCAATCTATGGCTGAAATATTCGTTTCATGGATTGAATTGGAGCGACGGTGATCTTCCATACGACAAGTTGATCGAGTTTTGCTCCAACCTTCTCGACTTATCACCTACAAGGAACATCGTTGTTTGGGTAAAAGGTGCGCAGAAAAAGGAGTGGCTGCAGCCATATTTTCCAGATATCCGTAACATAGAAGATCTCGGCTGTCCATCCTTAAAGACACCAGGATTTCGACCTCCGCTGGTGTGTACACATCACCTTCTTGACTGGAAGGAGAATTGTGCAGTTCAAAACGTCTACGCTATAAATAAGTGACTCTGGACGGAACGCCAAGATATTCTCTGCTCACTCCATTTGTGTGAGCATTACACATCGGATTCTGATTCAACGACATCGACATTAGACGTATAATTTATTATGTAAGTATGATATATTCTTATAACTAATACATAAATATAATAAACTTATATATATTGTTTCATTATTTTTACAGGATCGAGTCGCTAAACGCCGTGACAAAAACTTCACCATTCCTGCCTACGAAAAAAATTAAGGATTGGATGGAGATCAACAAAAAGTACAAGATAACAAAATGCAAGAAAATTCAGACCAAGTTCGGTGTAAAGATAGTGCTAGAGTTAGATGTAAGTTTCGACGTTTTCCTACCCACCAAAGTGAACACTTTCCTCATGGAAAACGCCGTCGACGAGGAGAAGTTGAAGCGGGAGATAGAAACTAGAGATGTCTATCTCCAACACCTTGGTAACAACATTATTGAATTTGTTTAATAACAATATATCTCCATCGCGTATAATATTAAGGATTTTTTCTCAATCATTAGAGTGTGTATGCTGAATTCTTTTAAACTATGCATAGGTGTATTGCGCTTACTAAGATTAAGGATTTTTTTTATTTGCTATATGTTATTATTTTGCATTATCATCTGCTAAAATATTCTAAGGATTTTTGATGTTCTTATTTGTAAACGCGTCTTATAATTATTTGTTTATTAAGGGTTTCTCGATATCTTACTATCACCAAGTATTATACATTAAATTTACATAGAAGAAAATTATTGTAGAGGATTAGCTGACGTATTAATATATTATTATTTGCTATATTACACTAACTTTAAGGATTTTTCAATGCTGTTGTACATAAGCGTATTTTACACTTAATTAATACTAATTGTTTATTGATGGTTTTCTCGATACACTGAAAATTATGGATCGATGGTGCAGTTTCTAGTCGATAAAGTTGATATCAAGTACACATTTATACACTCTACATAATATGGCACATTTAGAAATTTCTTTAAATTTACGTTGTTTTTTTAGATTTCCATAAATTTCATTAGCTATATTTTTATGGTATACTATACATTCTTCAGGAACATTCAATGTATCATCACTATTATTTAATGTTCCGTTACCAACGTCTAATAAAAATTTTGCAAATCCAATTTCATGAGGCAGAACTCTCATATTTTGAGTAAGAGTGAAAAAATATTTCCATACGGTACTAAATTTAATAGACAAGTTAATTAATTCATTTCGAGTTGCATTGATTGTTACTGGAAGTAATTGACAAAAATCACCGCCTAAAATCATTATTTTCCCACCGAATGGCTTTTTATTATTCATAATATATTTTAATGTACGGTCTATGACTTCTAATACATATCGTGGTGCCATTAGAGCTTCATCCCAAATAAAAACATCAGTTTCTTTTAAACCTTAAGCCTCTTTGGATTGTACTTTGATGTTAGAAACTGAATCTGAGTATAAAGGTACTGGGAGTCCAAAAAATTCATGAATAGTTTTTGAATTTGGTAATAGAATCACTGCTATTCCAGTAAAAGCCATAGTTTTCAATTTTGTATTCTTACTTTTTAGTAAATCACAAAGTGTTGTATAAATAAAAGTTTTTCCAGATCCACCTGGCCCATCTATATATAAACAGTGAGAGTTATCAGAATTTCCATCTACTGCCGTAAGAACGATATAAACAATTTGTTTTTGTTGTTGATTTAACTACTGATATAAGTTTTGACTAATATTCAAAGATCCGTCTACTAATATACTATTGTTATCTGATTGTAATTGATTAATGTCTAATACTGATTGATTCATAGAAAGAAAATTTAAAATGGGTTGTCCTTCTATTTCTAACATTTTTGAAATTTCAGCATAAGCTCTTTGTTGGGCTAAAAAAGGGCTTTCATTGCGGGAAAGTCTTCCGACATTGCACATTTATGATTTTCCCAGAGTTGTTCAGGATGTAAAGGTTGACAATGTATTAAGATTCATACGAATAAAAATCTAATTTGACATGGCGTCCCAAAGTGTAGCTCCTTTCAAAGCGCGGTTCCACTCATCATCATCCTCAATTATTCCTAAAGCTAAGCATGCCTCAGAAAATATGTTAAATGTTTGTCGGTTAACAGTTTTTAAATCATCAAAACTGGTAGCACCTTTTACGTGAAGTAATAACAGTCTCAAAATGAAAGAGTTCTAATTGACTTGGTGATACCGAATACATGCGACCAGTCGTATTGAAATGCCTTTTCCGTGGTCTCCATCGGGAAATTTTTTCATCGTATTCTTCTAACTTTCGAAATGTATAATAACAAGGAATTTCAGTGTAAAAGAATTGACGAGCATTTTCATCTCTCTTGTTTAATTCAAAATAGTCAATCAGCATAGTGACTTGATTTAACGCTGATCTCAATTCATTATCGTTTGCATTACTTGCATCGAATATTATGTAATGCTCATTAGGTAAATTAATAGGTAAGCGAGTAATGCTATGACTTTTGTCTTGAAGAGATTTAGATAATATACGCCAACATGCTTCAACAGGACTAACGTAACGTGTTTAAGAAAATCTTTTATTTCATCATGGTTAATAATTCTTTCTTGTCCATCTGATTCGTCTTGATCTTGAATAACTATAGAAGCTGAATCATGACCTTTATAGACATATTTATATAAATATTTGACTGCTTGAATATTTGAAACAACTTCTACATTAATGTGAGCATTAAATTTTAACAATAATTCGGGGCAATACGGTACAACATGACGATTGTCAACCTCGTACGTAGGCAGTCGTGAATACGTTTTACCTGTATTTAGTCGTCTATATTGAGGATAACCATTTGTATCAATAGTTGTTTCATCTTGAAATGATTTAGGGAAACGTTTTGAACAATTTTCATTTACAATGCACCAATCACCACATGGACCATGTATCATATTTTTCATAACTATACTATGTAATTTTGGTTTATGTATTGGATCAGGAATTTCAGCAGAAATAAATTTGTCAACTGCATCGGTGTTGTTAACTTTGAATTCCTTTTTAAAGTAACGAACAGGTGTATATGTGGTAAACCACGTTTTTGAAATTCGATAATATAAACATAAGCTTCCACATCTCCAAACATTCTGTCTTTTACCATCAAGTCAATTAAGTGATCTTTTTTCAAACTAAAAACCCGAGCACAAATATGCGGTCTATCTGCTGGTTGTTGGTTTGGTAAAAGATTTTCTTTTATTTCAATCCACTTTGGGTTATATGTCATTGTGATAAAAAGATCTGGCTTTCCTTTGGCTCTAACTATAGCCATTGAATCTTGATAATTTAGCATCATATTACGCGGAGATCCTATTAATGTTGAAGGTAAAATTACCATTTTTCCTACTCTAGCATTGTTATCGTTAGCTGTATTATGGAAATAGTCAATTAAACCTTGATAAGAGTCAGCTCGCAATTGTTTTTGATTATCTTTACAAAACTGAATTCTATCCTTTTCAACTTTCACGTAATGATCTACTCCCCATTGTTGAAAAAGTCTACGCCCGTAAATAAAAGGGTTAAATTCATTATCTCGTATTGCCATTCCATACTTAATATAAGCTGATCTAGTAATGCGACGATTACTATTTTTGCGATATAAATCTTTATTCCAACCTCGAGTTCCATATGGATAAAAAAGCGGATAAATCCATGGTTCTACATTTGGATCAATAGTACTAACAATTTGTAAAGATTGAGTGTTTTTTTACGAATCGTGACATAAGATTCAGGCATTTCACCATCAGCAGTAGTAGATAACACTGCAGCTACTTCATTAACTCGTTGAAAATTATAACGACGTCGATCCATACCTGACTTAAACGTAAATAGCAATTGTAATTATGGTTCATTTGAAAGACAATTACTTGCTGCTGATAATTCTTGTTGACGTTTTACTTCTTCGTACATCATCTAATACGACTGAGCAAAAATATTATGTTTTCTCATTGTTTGGTCTAAAATTTGAATAACATTTGCATCAAGCTGTTCATTACATATCATTCTATATTCTATCGCTTCTGATGGATCTACTATAAAAGGCTGTCCAAATGAAGGATTTTGATCAGGTTCAGGATATAATGCAGTATTAATTTTATAAATGCTGTTAAAGGGGTAGAAGATGCAAGCGAGCCGCAAAAGCATCAAATTATAATTGCAAACGCGCCGCGTAAACGAGGTAGGCCGCGCAAAACGCGAGTTATTGTGAACCGCGCTGCGATTAAAATCACGCGAGCGAAGAAGTCTGCGGATCCGCCGCCAGAGACGGGAAAGGCCGTCGGAAAGGCTGATAGGCCCCGACGCGGTCGACCGAAAGGTTCCAAAAATAAAAGCGCGCCGCGAATTAGTCTTTCTCCCCGTCGCACGAGGTCAGCGATAACGCGATCGTAAATTCTCTATGTTCAAAATAAAATCTTGTCGAGTTTCACCGATACTATCCGAATCTATAAGTGATAACCGTTTCCTCACCCTTCCTACCACCTACTAGGGGATTATGGCGACTCCGCTCCTGCAAAACCGCGACGACGACGGGGACTCCAACGATAACCATAGCAGCTTGATGACTGTCGTCGACAGTTCGGGGCCGTCGCCGCCCATGGGTCCGGCGGACCCCTCGGCTGACCAGGTCTGGGAGGGCGTAGAGCAGCTACTCCGACCCGCTCGCGACCACCGCCGAGAGTCACTCCGCATGGAGCGGGAAGCGTTTGCTGCCCTGGACGGCTTCCTGGCAACCTTCGGGGAGCGAGCGGTAGAGGGCAATTATCCTCGCTTGGTGGAGGACGCCCGTGAGGTATAGCGACAACGCGACGAATACGTCGCCCAGAGAAACGCCGATCGCCGCCGGCGGAGAGAGCGGGCGGAGCAGCAGAAAATCCGCGAGGAGGCGCAGTTCAACCTCGAAAACGCTGTTATCGAGTATGAGAACTACCGAGCTGCAGGTCGTGAGGTGCCCAACCCCGTGCTGGAAGAGTGGGCTGGAGGGAAAGGCTCGGGGACGAGAGTGCCCCGAGAGAGAAAAACCCCGGAACCGGTGGGTCAAGGGCAATGAAATGAGCGATATCGCACAATAGGGTACCGCCCTACACCTTTCCCCACCTTTGCTTCCTGTAAATTTACGAAGAAAAGGAACTATAATAAAAAAGAAAAATATAAATAAATAAAATGAATATGAGTGAAGAAATTTCCCCATTTTCCTTTCCAGAATTTTTTTTTATTTTTGTTTTTTTTTTTAACATGCATGCTGGTGAGATGAGTTTGATGGAGAGCTGGTACACCTTTCGGCTACTCAGCGTCTGGGAGGGGGGGGGTGACGAGAGCGATAGCCCTCGTCTAACCCAGCATGCTCCTGTAGGTTAAGTTATACATGTGTTTACAGGAGAGACAGCGGAGACGATCCAGAGATGAGTAGAGTAGGGAGAGGGAGAGCAACGCGATACGCGACTAGAGAGATAGATACGTTTCGACTAGCTCACGAGAAAGATCTTTCGGAGGAATATAGTTTTGTCAAGAGCGATCATAGTAGTGTTGTGCGAATTTGTAAAGGATTTTGTGAAACTGACTCGACGACTGCAGCCTGCTGCACGTGCCAGTTTTTGCCTTTTATTGCGGCTACGATTTGTAAGTACCTGCTCTCTTTCTCTCACTTGCTCACTCACTAGTGCTTTCGCGCTCTCGCTGACCTCGCTCAAGCTTTTCACGAGGCTTACACGCTTTTCACGTAGCTTATACGCTTGCCACGCTGCTGTAAATATCCGTCTTTTACTGAATAAACTGTGTGTTGTAACGTCAACTATCGCTTTTACTTATTTTATTCATTTTGCATGCATTATCGCCTTCCTTGCCGCTTCGCGTATTTCATCAACCCAGCCGCCTCCGCGGGCACGCATTTCGCTTCTCGAAGTGCGTGCGAAATGACTAGTCGTCGCCTGTGCGGAACCTGGTGCACAGATTCCAAACCGCTCGCCTCCGCGAGCAAACGAGTACGCTCGTCGGCTACTCGATTATAACGAGGATCATCGGTCGCATTGCACGCAGCTGATGACTGCGCGACCGCAACGTAACTAACATCGCGTTCATCCCATTATAAAATTAAAACAATCAGCGATAATTATTTATTAAAATCAAACGTGACCACACTCACTGACATATACGTACTGTTCTGGCATGCATATCCTTATATATAGATTTTTAAACATAAAAAATAGCTAATATCTGCATTCCCAAGGTCTCAACAAACATTTTCCTGTCTGCATGACACAAAGTCACAGGCAATATCAGAATTAACTAACTTATAAACAAGCTTATTTATGCAGAAAAACTTGGGAATGACATAAGAAAAAAATTATAAATTTTTTTTTCATCTGTGATTTGGGCCCAAACATCATTAGCCAATTTTTTAATATATATAATAAAAGAATGAGTAGTCTCATCTGATTCAGATACTCTTGGCATTTCCCAAAATGCATCTAATCAACTTTTTTTTAACTCTTGGTTATGAGAAATGAGAACTCTTGGTTTAGAAGTTATGAGAAAAATTGAAAATAGTGTGAAGCATCATATCGTAGTTTCAATTTTTCAGGATTAGAATTGTTCTCATAACTTGTAAAGTAAGAGTCACAAACTATTAGTCCGGGCGCTGAGAGGAGTCTGAGTGTGCAATTTTTTAGATTTTATATTTTAAGGTCGCCACGGTAACCAAGCGTTTTTTATGTATTTTGAGGTGTAGGATCCGAATTTCGTGGTTTTCAGGTGAAAAAGTGGTTACTTTTTTATTTATTCAACAATTTAATGCAATTTAGTGAGAATAAGGCATTAAATTGTTAAATAAATAAAAAAGTAACGACTTTTACGCCTGGAATCCACGAAATTCGGATTCTACAGCTCAAAATACATAAAAAAACGATTGGTTACCGCGGCGACTCCATACTTTAAAAGTTGCACCCTCAAACCCCCCTCAGCGCCCGGACTATATTGATTAAATGCATTTTTGAAAAGGCCAAGAGTAGCAAAATCAGATGAGACTATTCATTCTTTTATACATCTAAAAAATTGGCTGATGGTATTTGGATCCAAATGATCGATGAAAAGAAAAATTTATAATTTTTATCTCATGTTATTCCAAGTCTTTCCGCATAAATAAGCTTATTTATAACTCAGTTAGATTCTGATATCGCCTGTGATTAAATGTCATACAGACACGGGAATCTTGGCGGAGACCTTGGGAATGCAGATATCGTCTATTTTTTATGTTTAAAAAATAAAATGAAAAACCTACATATAAGAACATGCATTTTAGAATAGTATATGCCAGTAAGTGTTGAATATGCCATTATGTATATACTTAGGTGTAAAGTAAATGCAGTAGTAGAGTAAAATGTAAATTATTAATTGAGTACTTTACCTATACAAAATATAGATGATTGATGCCTAATAAAAAGAAGCTGTGTTGTTCTAAGCTCGCTCAACTTCTATACATTCTGAAATTCAATAAATTATGTTAAACATAAACTCCACATAAAACTGCGTATATGCAAGCCAGTTGCAGTCAATATCTGAATTTTTATAGATATTCAGTGTGTAAGATGAATCCATTTTTATGTAGGTATTTTATGTAAGTATATTCAGTGTGTAAGATGAATCCATTTTTATGTAGGTATTTTATGTAAGTATATTCAGTGTGTAAGATGAATCCATTTTTATGTAGGTATTTTATGTAAGTATATTCAGTGTGTAAGATGAATCCATTTTTATGTAGGTATTTGTTTAATTCTCTAGAAACAGTTGTTATATCCTACCATGTATAATTAATCTTAGCATCTGAGTACAATAATATTTTTGTTAACTACCCAATCCGGCTAAGAGGTTTGTCTCCCAGTAATTAGCATAGACATAAGAGTGTTAGACTGTGTGTAGGCTAGCGAATCTGGCACCCATTTAGAAAGAGACAGCATACCTCTATCCCATATACCAAGCATTGATAGAAGGTACGCTGTCTTTGTCTTACACACAGGACAACGGGTACCACTTTCGCTAACCTGCACTCGCAGTCTATATCTATTATGTCTATGACTAAACATAAGAGAGATAGACTGCGTGTGCAGGTTAGCAATAGTGGCACTCGTTGTCCTGTGTGTAAGACAAAGACAGATTCGCTAGCTTACACACAGTCTATCACTCTTATGTCTTCACTACACGCACTGAATCTGTCAATAACTACTGAGAGACATAACCTCTTAGCCAGATTGAGTAGTTTACAATAATATTATTGTACTCAGATGCTAAGATCAACTATACATGCTATAGGGTATAAAAACTCTGCAAAAAAATATTACAGTGAATACTTACTTCTGAGAGAAATAGAAGACTCACGACAGTTGATCCGAGTCCCAAGCGTAACACACAAAGCGAATAAATTTCTCTCACTATAGGTAATCTTAGACCACGTCTGAAAAAACTATAAACGCGAGATCTGATCAAAAAATATAATTATGTTATGTATAACAGTCTTTCAACTGGAGGTTATGGACGATGTGTATATACCACAGAACAGAAGTATATATACTTTGCAGTCCGGTCCGATTCCGGAACGTCTACTATTCCGTTCTGTGCGCAAGTCTTATAGGTTGAGTTAGGTTATATATCATATCACTGCAGTCGTATAAAGGCTACAGGCGAATAAAACATCATTGATTCTAAATATATGTATATATACATTGATTTTAATAATTTAATTAATTATTACAATTACAATTTGTATTGAATTACATGGATTCATCAAAATAGAAAATCAAATTCAAAATCGACAAACAAACGCGCCTTTCTTGGCCGACCAATCAGACGACTCATAGATCTACTTTAAGATAGCGCGATCAATCTTTTAGATAGGATGAGTAAGCAATACAGTATTTTCAATAAAATTTTCAATAATAATTAATTATATAATTTGAAATTTTTTAAAATAATTTATTTTATATTTTTGGCGTTATTAATTAATTAATTAAATAATATTAATTTATTAATTTGTTAGTAATTATCTTTACAATTAAAAATGTATAATTCGAACTTATTAAAAAGGTATATTAAATTCTCATTTTTATCTCACCCATAATTATATACAATTATTTATGTTCTATTAAATTTCTTGGTGTATATATTTATATATTTATAACGTTTGTTTGCTCATTATTGAATGTTTCCAAACAGGTAGATAACCACATTTCCTATGAATATGGACACTTACTGTTTGTCGGTGAGGCTGCTTTTTCCGTGTACCTCTCTTGCAATAGGTATCGAAAGGGGGACCGCTGTTGGCTTGGGCCCTGCGTAGGTAAGGCGGTCCGTCGGTAATAGTTGGAGCATTGCGTTTCTAGCGTCTGCATCTGCCAATTTGTTCTTAATTTTCCTCGATGTGGATATGATGTTTGTACATTTTTACACTTGCTATTGAAATGCTTCTAGTGACGTTCGATATGCTCAAATCTCAGTCTGGTTTTAACTTTCGTGTACGATAATCTTACGCCGTATTTGAGTTAGTTATTCTGACTCTTTGTTAAATTGTATTTTACCGAAATTTGTGTTCATATAATAGTGTCATCTCGCGCATGATTGTTTGTATTTCGTTTTGGATATTTGTTATATCAATCATTTTACTTTAATTTAATAATGTATACGATCACTTTGTCTCTCCTGTTCTTATCGTCTCCCGCTTCCTATATTTTAAAGTATTTGGAATGTATAATGTGCTTTCCCGAGTTGGCTTGTACTTTTATTTTCTTGACCTTCTCGGCTCGGAGCTATTCAGTGTTTACTCTCACTCAATGTCATCAATGCTCTCTCTCCCGCTATACTCAATGGAATTGCTATTCTATTGCTTGCATATAATATATTTTTAGTATCTATAATCATTCTTATTGAAAAAAGAAATGCAAAAAATTGTGCATTTCACAATATGGAGAAGAAAATGAGTTATTTGGAATTCCGGCTGATATATTAACAAAAGAAAACAATTTGAGATATTTGGGAACGAAATAAAATTAAATGATAAAACATTGAATGATAAAGTCATTATGGCTCCTAAAAACAATGATGTCATTGGTATTAATAATATAATTCTAGATATAATGGATAGATACGCTATTGAATATTTAAGTATTGATACAGCAGAACATGATAATAGAGAAAATTTAGATGTCATGTTACCTAGAAAATTTCTTAATTCATTAACTCCTAATGGACTTCTACCACACAAATTACGATTAAAACTTGGTAACATTGTAATTCTTTTAAGAAATTTAAATATACATGCAGTTCTTTATAATGGGACAAAGTTAATAGTCAACAAATTATTAAAATATTCAATTCAAGCAGAAATTTTACGTTGAAAGCGCATTGGAAAATTAGTTTTAATACCAAGAATAACATTATCATCATCTAAAGAAGAACTACCATTTAATATGTGTTGTAAACAGTTTCCCATAAGATTAGGTTTTGCAATGACAATTAAAAAAATCTGCTGTAGTATTATTATATCAGAAAAATCGGCAGTAGCATTTTCGAAATGCAGCGCAGAAAAATAATGTAAAACAGTAAAAAACTCGAAAACAGTCATTTTATACATGCATTATTAAAAACAATAAATATATGACTCTTGAAAATTTTACCTTACCAGCACGTCCTCACCGTGAGAGCCAGGTAACACATTTAAGTGGCTAACGCTGGAAGGATTAAAAAATTTTATCTAATATTCTATTTTTGTAGATAATGTCGAGGATTATCTTACCGAAAAGTAATACGAAATGTTTTAAGGGTGCTGTATACCCTAGTGCTGCCATCTAGTCTACAATTTTGCTTATTTGCATACATTTTTAATATTCACGGTCCTTAAAAACATAAAAACAAAGTTTCCCCACGTGCACTGACTATTTAAGATTATGTTAAAGAAAAAATTATTTGGATATTTGCAATAATAAAATTATAAGACGTCGAGAAAAATTGCAAGTTTGGTGGTCGAATTTTTTAACCCACCACCAAACTTACAATTTTTCTCGACGTCTTATAATGTTATTATTGCAAATAGCCGAATAAATTTTTTTAAACATAATCTTAAATAGTTAGTGCACGTGAGGAAACTTTGTTTTCATATTTTTAAGGACCGTGAGTATTAAAAGTTTATGCAAATAAGCAAAAATGTAGACTAGAGGGCGCTTCTAGGGTACAGAACACTCTTAATGGGAATGATATTAATACATACAGTCTGCGTTGGCTATTTACAATGAAATTCAACCGATTTCGCGTTTCTGACTGACACATGTCTATTTATTTTAATTTGATTTATGTCCCCCAATTGAGCATAAATTCTTTTCCAGGCGTCATGTACGTCTTGAGGCAGTGATTCGTCCCAGTCAAGTTTGAGCGTCCAAAGTCTCTGCATAATAATTTTTGCTTGGATGACGGCCGGCCCGACTAGTCCCAACGGATCGAAAATTTGAGCAATCATTGACAATATTGTTCGTTTGGTAATTCTGCGCGTGTCCGTGAATCTAACTCTATATTTGAGCGTGTCACTTGAAGGGTCCCACAGCAGCCCTAAGGTTTTAGGATCTTTATCCGCTTGTATTGATACAGATGAGCTCGTCAAGTTCTGTTGTCCTTCAAGTATACGCGTGTCGTTAGAAGCCCATTTACGAAGATTCATGCAAGCCGACTGTAAAATCTCATCAAGCTTGCGCTTCAAACGTATACCTTCAGCAATGGAGTTGACGCCCGTTAGCAAGTCATCTACGTAAAAATCCTTCTCTATTACTTTGCTAGCTTAAGGATATTTATCGCGATTTTCAATTCCAAGTTGCACAAGACAGCGAGTTGCCAAGAATGCTCCGGACGCGGTTCCGTAGGTGACTGTGTTGAGTTCGTACTCTTTAATTAGAGAGTTAACGTCGGTGCGCCACAAAATTTTTTGCATTTTTCGTTGCTCTTTTTTGACAAGAATTTGTCTATACATCTTCGCGATGTCCGCGGAGATCACGTACGCGTGCTGCCTAAATCGTATAACGATCGCGAAAAGTTCGTCTTGTACGGTCGGTCCAGCGTATTGTACGTCATTTAAGGATAGCCCTTTTGTGCCGTCTGGTCGTTCGGTATTTTTTGAGCCGTGAAAAACGACGCGTTTTTTTAGTAGTGGTGCTCTCTTCTTTTGACACCAAGAGGTAAAGTAGGTAACAACATGGCTCGTTATCGTCCGTATCTTTTGCCGATACTTCGCTCATGTGTCCTAGCGACTCATAATCTCCCATGAAGTCAGTGTAGTCTTTTTTAAATTCTGGCCTTCTGGCCCAAGTCCTTTCAGTAGAGAGAAATTGCTTTAGCGCTAAGTTTTTAGAGTTTCCTATCTCACTCACATTATCCTTAAAGGGTATGCTCACTACAAAGCGTCCGTTTTCGTCACGCTTCGTAGTTATAATAAAATGTCTCTCGCAAAAGTCATTTGAGTTATCTTTTATGTCTAAAAAACAGTGCTCTATTTCCCAGAATTTTTTCAGCAGTTCGTTCAGCTGATCATTTTTGACCAAGTTGCATACGACTCTATAGTTGCTCAAATGGGGCAGCTGAATCGTTCCCGCTACTACCCACCCTAGCAGCGTTTATTTGAAAAATGGCTGATCCTTTTCTAGCCTTATCATGCCGTTGCATTCCAATAATTAATATAACCCGGCGCCAATTAAGAAACTAAACGCCTTCTATTCCCGTGACTTCGATTGACGTTTTTTGTAGAGGCAAACCTAACCGGGCGCGAAGATCGGCTGTGATTATATGAGCTTGTGAACCCGGGTCAAGCCGCGCGCGGCATTCCCGCAATTGCCTTTGTTTGTCGCATACTTTTACGACGGCAGTCGCGAGTAATACATAATCAGATGCTCTAGGCACGCTCACCTGAGCACTCATTATCTTTTGAGGAGATCCGGAGGTTTCGACCTCAGGTTGATTTGTCGGCATTGAAGCTGCACTCGATGCACTCGGTTTTGCAGTCGTGTTTTCTTGCGTGGGGGTCTGATCTATGTGAAGCAAATTATTGTGCTTTTTTCCGCATCTCTTGCAAGGCCCAAAATTCCATTGCCTGTTCCTATGCGAGTCCGACAGGCAGTTAAAACATAGGTTTAAGGCCTGCGCCTTTCGTACGCGCTCTATTGGCGAGAGTCGTTTAAAAACGTCACATGCATAAATAGCATGCGTGCCATTGCAAAGAGTGCATATTTTTGTGGTTACCGCGTAAGATTTAACGTGGCTATTATTTCTTTGATTTGATTTATTATATTTACTTTCACTAATCGGTTTATCAGTTTGAACCTTTTGTAAATACTTGCAGTGCATTTCTAGAAAGTCGGTCATAATCTTTAACCTGATTTTCGATTCTTTCTGCGACATTCGGGATTTTTCCCATTCGCGTTTTACCGCGTTGCTTAGTTTTGAGGTTAGGATATAGACGAGGAGAGTGTCCTATTGCTCAGTTGGCTCGTCTGATGCCTTCAAAGCCATTAAGTGGCTATTCGCGCTATCTAACAGATTGCGTAGTTCAGTATATGATTCCTTTGTGAGCATCGGATTCATTTCTTTTCCCCTTTATATTTAGCTTCCAAACATATTACACTTTGAACCTCGGCGCTGGCCGAGACTTCCATTCTCGCGACACACTCTGCGACTCACATACTGCCCGTGCGATTTTCACTTCCACTGCGCAAGCGGCCTCACAAAAGTAACCCGTTAAAAACTCTTTCCCGGTAGATTTGCCCGCGCTCATCGGTCAATCGCCACCGCATCCACGCTCGTCAGCGCGAACGTCCGTCGACTTGCCGATGCGGTCGAGCACCCACCTCGCCTTTCCGAAAACGCCCGCCAGCCAGGACGATCAGTGCGTCCGTCACGGCGTAATCTCACGGGCTCGCAAATCCCCAGAACTCTGTAACCTACCGCTTGCCGATAACCTTGCCGCGACCGTGACGCGCGCGCACACACACACGACACTGGGACTCGCTGTCCCTACGCATCTTACTACACTCATTCCACACAATGCTTCCACGCATAATCTTTTACTAATTGAGTTATGCCATAATACTATTACGAGAGCGCAGACGAGAGCTGGGGTTTATTAGCAAGAGCTGGGGACGTTCGATATCTGGGATACGATAAATGGTGAGAGAAGGCGTTAGCTTGCGAGAGGAGACGATAGTTGAGGGAGGACGATAGCTTATTTAAAGGACACGATAGTTTATGAGGAGACGGTAGCTTGGGAGAGGAGGCGATAACTTATGAGAAGACTAAAGCTTACGGGTTGCCACGAGAGTCGAGGAGGACGATAGAGTATTTAAGGGGACGATAGCTTATCATTATACGAGAGAGAATACAAGCGAAAACCAAGGAACGAAAACTATGACACGGCCGCGAATAGTAGTTAGAAACAAAGGCACGGTAGCTCGTACGTGGTCGCGGTACATCGCGCCCTTAAGCACTCCACTGTATTGCCCGCGAATGGAGAGTACCTCACTTCGTTGATCTTGCTTACTCCGTTTCTACATCGGCGACCCCGATACTGACTTTAGCGCAACTCGGGTTTGCCTCCAACGCTCCTGATCTACCTGACGAAAAGCTGTTGCGACGAGAGCCGAGGTAAAAGAGGAAGAGCCGGAATCGTCTGCGCCCCGATCGGTACCCAAGGCCCGTGAGTCAGCGCCGCGCGCGCCTGACGAGCGCGCCTCCCCCCTCATGCCCACTTGCGAGTTGGCTTGTTCCGCCGCGAGAGACGGTCGCTCTTTTACGACGTAGCGTCGTTCGCTTGCCTTGTAACGTGCAGTCGACCTGCGACGTTACTGCCTCTCTTCTTGTCAGGGTGGCGGCGTGCGCTGTAGTTCAGTCCACCTGTGCCTGAGCTGATAGCTGCTTCCTAGATTGTCTGGTTGTTGACCTCTGGCCATGGGGTCTCGTGGTCTTGGCTGCGTTAGGAGTGGGACAAGATGGAGCTGAGGCCCTAAGCTCTTCAATTCAGATGTCCAAGTAATCGCTAGTGAGATTAGACGAGAAGGTGACTGGTAATAGGCGGATTAGTTTAAATATAGATCAAGTAAAATGGTGTGCTTTGTCGGTTCTGTCGGAGTCTCTGGTCGAGTCGGTCTCACAGTCTGGGGGTAGCTGCTCTCGAAGGATGTTGTCGCCTTGGGAGGCTATGAAGGGTCCCCTGGCACGCCACTCTTCTCCGTGTGTAGGGCACTCCTACACCATCACATTCCCCAGTCCGCAGCGGTAGCAGTACCGGTAGCTGTGCCGCTGCATGTCTGGACAAGGCGGGGCCCGTTTGTCGGGAGTTCCGCAAACCCAGCAGCCCGAGCGAGGGGCGGTCAGGTACAATGGACGCTGGTGGAGTCGGCACCGGTGGAGTTGGTGCTGCGGTTGAGGTGATATTGCAGGATGGTGCACGGTCAAGGCTCGGCGTTGCCGATGGCAGTTCCCTGGCATCCCTAACCCTGTCGTGGTGATCGCGTCGCTGGTGCTTGGTCGCTGTGTGACGTGGCTGGCGTGGTCTCGTCCCCCGTTTGCGTCCCGATGTCGATAGTCGAGGTGCGGCTAGTCTGCGTGCCGGTGTAGGTAGTCGAAGTCCTTTCCATCTGTGTCACAGTGTCCCAGTGGGCAGTATGTGCTTCCACGGACGGGAGGACCATATGTACCGAGACATACCGGCGAGAATTTGAGGTTCGTCTCGCTGGTATCTCCATCTTGCCTATGCAGGGTTGGGTGGAGCTGGGTGTCTTGCACGGTCGGTGACGGACCAGCTTGACGACCCGGTTGTACATCTTCTGAATCGCCTGCAGGATTCGGGGTGTCGCGTAAGAAACGCAGAAGACGGTCCATGTGGGGGTCCAGGGGTTCGTAGGCTTACAGGACGTCGCGGACTGGGATCGTGACTAGGCCTGTCTGGCTGTCTGTTGGAGGAGTCTCATGGCCGCGAAGCGCGGCCGGCGGAGGTGAGGTTCTTCGTCCGTGGATTAGTTATCGATAGAGGGTTGCTCTGCAGGGAAATCTCCGCCGAACTATGGCTGTCGAGGACGACGTAGTCAAAGTCCCCCTCCTCGTCGAGATCGGAGGTGTCCCCCAGGAGTATGTCCTCGTCTAGTGCGTCCGGTCGTGACATTCTCGATTAGTTGGGGTCGGTAGTGGTGTGAGTGGTAAGATGTGTGAGTGTGTGCTACGATATGCGTGGGTGGGCTAGAGTGTGAGTGCGTGGGCGAGAGCGTGTGAGTGAGGATGTGGGTGTGTGAGCGATAGCATTTGTGTGTGCGGTAAGCGGCGATAATGGCGATAGCTGGAGCGGTAGCGTGTGTATGGCGTGGCGGTGATGACGATATACTACAGGTGCTACACTGAGTCTTCAGCCTGGAAAGATATTGCAGCGTAATGGATGTTGTTATGATTAAGCCTGTTAATATGCGTCTCGCTCGGAGTATTTTTTCAAGTCAGAGATATGTGTGCGAGGCAACACTTTACCGTCGTTGCCGATTAACTTGTAAATGCGTGGTGATATTATTTTTGTAATTGTAAATGGAACTTTGAATTTGTTTGCTAATTTCGCAGCGATATTTTTGGATGCATTAGATAAAACCCTGTTCCTTGCCCACACCTTCTCCCCCGCAACTAACGCAATTGCTCGGTATTTTTTATTGTAATATCGCGCCTGGTGGTCGTGTGAGGCGCCTATGTTGTGAGAGATCCAGTCGTGAATTGCTGTTAGTCGTCGCAGACGTTCGATCCAGGTCGTTTCATCTTTTTTATCAACGTCAGTTGTTACCTCCAATTCTGTACGCTAGTTTTGTAAAGGTAGCGGTTCTCTCCGAAGTTGAGGAAGGCTGGCATCACCCCCGTGGAGGCATGCTTAGCGGTGTTGAAGACGTAACGGAAATTGAGCATGTGTTTATCCCAATCTTTGTAATCTTGGCCAATAAATGCGCATATCATAGCTTTAAGCATTCTATTCACTCTTTCGACTGGATTTGCTTGTGGTCTGTAGGAGGGTGTACTCGAGTGGTGGATTTTAAGCCCGTCTGTAAGCATTGACATGGTGCTATTAACAAATTCGGTGCCGTTGTTGGTTAGTAGTACGCGGGGTGTTCCCCATCTATTAATCCCCGTCGGTTTCCACAGTGCTTTGACCTCTATCTACTTTGTAAAGAGGTCTTGAATTACAAGCACATAGGACATGCCGGGCTTGCTGGTCAGAAAAGGACCCATTATATCCGCTGCAACCACTACCCACGGGTGCTCAATTATCCTTTGATCTAGGTGTTCTGGGGCTAACTGATACCGGTTAGACTGTAGGGAACGCACATTAACGATAATGTTGTCCTGAGAGGGGCCGATCGTTATCTTTCCGTCTGCTTGGAGGTGAGCTTGGAGGTTTCAGTAGACGATGGTCGTGGCGGGAAGCGAGAAAACTTTGGCCGCGACGGGACCCTCTTAAATGCACGGAGCTGCGGACACTCCAGGACAGCTTCACTCAGGGAAAGACAAACGCATAGGACATCTTCTTCCGCCACAGGTATCGCCGCCTGAATCTCGGTTGGCAAGGGAAGCGGTGACGTTGGCTGCGGCACCACAAGAGACGGTATAAGCGGCGCAGCGGGCCCGTTGGATTGCGCTTTCTCGGTGGCGAGGCTGGATTGCGCGTCGAAGATTCCTCAGGAACTGTCGAGAGCGTCGGCGATTACGCTTTAGGCGTTGTGCTTGTGAGCTGTGTTTCAGCTTCTTTAAAAGTGATTCTCGCGATCACGATGCCGCATCTTTAAGCCGAAAGCGCGGCTCTCACAGAGAGCCTATTTCCGCGAGATTCTGGGGCGGAGCATCCCGAATACAATTATGTTAGGGATCAGGGCCGTTAATTCAGCGTGTCTAACGCGGATCCGGGATCGCGTCTCGAGAATTTTCTACTCGAATCGCGACCTCCAGATATTACGGGCTATTTTTCCGAGAGGCTAGAGCTTAACTGAAGAAGAGCGGTAGGCCCGAAACACCAGTGATTTATCTGGCGTTATACGTTCGCGGCTAACCTAACTCCTTACGACGCACTTGTTCGGTTACGTTAACTTTCCGGAGCGGAGCCACCAGAAGGTTATGAGTCTACTCGTTCGCTCGAACTCGCAACGCGAAACGTTCCGGAACAGAGTCACCAGGAGGTTATAGGGTTTGACTCCCTCGTTGAAGATAGAATGGGTTGGCGAAGGTTGTACGCTCCAGAGCGACGTCTTCGGGAGTCGAGCTCTACCAGAGAGGTCTTGCAGGCTCGGAGCGTCAATCTTGACTGACTCACGGGAGAGAACGCGTGGGCTAATATGTTTAGTTCTACTCATTTTTCAACTCAGAAATGACTATTTTAAAGCTACGCTTTCAAAGAGTAGGTCTCTCGTTGTATCAGAAAGCAGCACTATTACATCCAATGAAAAGGAAAACAGTCAGACGGTATGTCCATGAATGTTTTGTTATTGCTAAACAGGACATGATCACTCACATCCTTGAAACATTTAACGGTTACTTAATCATTTCGATTTCTTCAAAATAATGTACCAAATTGTAATAACCCACCCATAGGCTCTCTCGCGACAAGCCCCAAACACCGCGCCGCTAGTACCGTGCGCCGACGCTAGGTGGCCACGCTCCTCCGGCGCGCTGCCCGCTAGCAAAGCAGCACCGCGCGGGGCATATAAAGAGGCCGGCCGAGATGGCCCAGACACCTTCCCCAATGGTCCTCACCGACCAAAGAAAGCCGAGCCTAGGCCAGTGCGAGTATTAGACAATCGAGGAATAAACCGTTCTTTTTGTTTTAAATAATTACCATCGTAATTATTTCACCCTTCCCTCACCTTCCACCTCCTCTAATCCCACGCCCATGAGAGAGAGTGAGAGAGAGGCTTACCGAGCCGAGTTGGAGCTGATTCATGGTTACCTGGCCGTAGCCAATCGGCGAAACACCATTTTGGAACGCCGGCAACACCGAGCCAGCCCAGTCGACGCCGCCACCCAGACCGAGTGCCCTCACTAGGACAGCAGCACCCAGACCGACGATCAGCGGACTTCGCCGCTCGTTCCCGCCAACGCTGCGGATTCGCCTTCGCTGGATGACGGAGCGCTCTGCGCAGAGTGGCCAGAGCACCTGAAGCTGATCGACCTCCCGAGTCGCCAGCCCTCGCCGGATCTCCGGGAACTCCTGAAGTCGTCCACACCCCGGCTCGAGATCATCTCGCGGAAGATCGGGGCCAAGAGAGCGGCGAAGCCGACTCCTCCGCTCAAACGTAAACCCACCGCTCCTCCACCACGAGGCAAACCTAAGCTGGTTCGCATCGCTCCCGTGGTACCTCCCCTCCTCCTGGCGGTACGGAAGACGGCTCCGAAGCCAGCGGCTGACGAGCAAGTCGACCTGACGCTCTACGACTAAGGCGCTTCGCGTCCTCTAGTCATTTTTGTGTGGTCGGTTCCTTTATTGGGGCTGGCCCGTAACAAAAGAAAGATAAATTTCTCTTTCCCCTTTTCCCCATTAGCTGTGGTGAGTTCTCACCGGGTTGGGCGGCCCTCCCTCGTCCAGGCTCTCCCACAGAGCCGACCTAGAGAGGTCCGAGCAGTGTCCGCTCTCTAGGCAACTGGAAGCACCGTCGAGGGATTCAGCCCAGCAGCGACTGCACCGAGGGCGCCTCAGCGGGCGCTCACTGCCCAGACAGAAACGAGCACAGCAGCAGCCGACAAAGGACTCATCCAGGGCGCCTCAACAGGCGCTCCCTGATCAGCGAACCGGCACGAGGGGATCACTTCGCTTCGCCTACCCCTTTCCCTGCCCAGGAGCAGGAAGGATTAAGCGGGTCCAACCGGCCTCAGCCGGCTTCCCCGCGCCACCGAGCACCTTCTCTTCCTCCCATCAGGCCCGCTTATATCAAGGTAAATGTTAAAAAGAACAAAGTTTTCAGTGTCTTTTAGATAATTTGCAATTCTTTGCGATTTGGCTTTACATACTGATTTTATTACTCTTTTTCACAGAGCTAGCATCCCGACTCAATGTGTAGATTAACTTTATAACTTCTTAGTTTATTTTATTGCATTTTATCGCCGATTTCTATTTGGCTTAAAATTACATAATTTTTCATCCCAGGAAAAGAGCATCTTAACGCTTGAATCGTCGGCTGAAATAATAATTGTTGGTCCAGAAGATTAAACCAAACTAATGTTATATGTGTAAAACATTTTCTTTATAACAATTTAAAAACGAAATAATTGTTTGTGTAACTTGCAGAGCCAGTCCTTATACGAAATACGATTCTACATCGTGCTATTATAAAACTTAATAATATGTAAGCAGATTTCTTGTATTTATACATACCTTACATACATTGACTTTTTCTCAGTTGTTTTAATTATTGTTCCAATATTCATCGACTGTTGGAATCGATATTCCTTTAAATTATTTAGCTTAGAATCAAATCTATTATATTCTTCGAGATCAGGTAGAACAATTAGTGTTACTTTTCCATCTGTATCCTAAAATGTTGGTATTTTTCTATGAGTATTATTTTAATTCAAATGTACGATTATCTCTTAAGCTTTACGTATAAATAAGTATTGATTAAGATCGATTCTATCTCAAATCATGCAAGCTAATCGCACCTATAACTTATAATATATAAATTCTATTTAGAAAATAAACATAGTCATAATTTTTTCCTTTTTA
Organism: Muscidifurax raptorellus; assembly: GCA_020010945.3. Classification (NCBI taxonomy): domain Eukaryota; kingdom Metazoa; phylum Arthropoda; class Insecta; order Hymenoptera; family Pteromalidae; genus Muscidifurax; species Muscidifurax raptorellus. Next base: position 381,030 of record JAHUUD020000045.1, read on the forward strand.
TTCTTTCTAATTCGCATTTTCATTGATATTTGAAAATAATTCTATATCTGTTTGATACTGAAGATGATGCTCATACATTTGTCAAAAATCTATATAAATTGATCGCAAAGAAACGCTATCAATTCTTTGTCACGCAGCTTCCATCAACGTATTAATCAATGTATTGCTTAAATATCAAAATTATTTTTACTTCGTATATAATTGTATAAAGTTTTTGTACTTTTTCGTTTGATAGAGGAAATTATCTTGATTTAATTGTATATGCATAATCAATTATAATTATCTCTCTCTCTCTCTCTCTCTCTCTCTCTCTCTCTCTCTCTCTCTCTCTCTCTCTCTCTACCTCCTCTCTTGTAAACTAACTGGTTACTTAAATAACCGAAAGAAAGGGATCAAGGTGCTATATAATCTGGCTAAGTCCAAAATTGAAACTTGATTATTGGTTTTTTATCAAGTTATCACATCCCGTAAATAACAATATATTTTAGCTTTTTATATTTAGATAAAGTAGGAATTAATCTCTATTTTATTTATGCGCGATCGACTGGCGAGGCATTTGGCCCCAGTCGTTGATACGGTAGATTTTGCGGCCTTCTCGCGACGTGAATACGCGCAACACGGACGACGGATTTCTTACTGAATAAACGCCTTTTTAGTAGAATCGGTAGTGTGTTCATTTGATTGTCGTCCCGATCCCTCTTCCTATTCAAACCACCGAATACCGCCGCCTCCGCGGGCACTACACAGGAGTGTAGTACATACTGAGCACCGGAGCATCGTTGCAGGTAGGCGACCACACGAGCGAGGACACGGGGGTGCATAGGCAGTTAGCCGCCTAGAAACCACTCCGTTACAATATATATATATATATATACAGGGTGTCCCATTTTAATTTACCACCCCCTAAAACTGGTTAATAACTTGCTCAGAGAAAAAAATGTTTCAAATAAAATTTGTTGGGTTCGAAGGGGGGCATCTTTTGGCTATTTTAGCTGCGACCTTGAACATGACCTTCAAGGTCATTTGAAAGTCAAGACCAAATTTTCATATGAAATGTGCATATTTTTATGGCGGATTCGGATTCTACTAAAAAAGAGAAACACTTTTTGTCCGAATCATTTTTTGAAAAAATCCTAAATTTTTGTTGTAAACGGCTTTAAAACAGTTGAAAAAATTACTAATATCTCTTATTGCCCCACCCTTTAAAAGAAGTTAAAAATTTGCTCTGAGAAAAAAATGTTTCAAATAAAATTTGTTGGGTTAGAAGGGGGGCATCTTTTGGCTATTCCAGCTGTGACCTTGAACATGACCTTCAAGGTCATTTGAATAAGATTTATCAGAGATTCGGGTTCTACTAAAAAAGTAACACTTTTTGTCTTAACCATTGTTTGATCATTAATAGGTAGCTCTCCCTTTAACTGAAAAGAGAATTCGTCCTAGTAACAAGCTGTTTTAGATGAATGTTACTAGCTTCAAACAAAGACAGAGGTATCCTTTGGATCACTTAAAGCAAGACCTTCACGTCCAGCCACTTAAGGCAAGACCCCGTCCAGCCACTTAAGGAAAGACCCCGTCCAGCCACTTAAGGCAAGACCCCGTCCAACCACTTAAGGCAAGACCCTATCCAGCCACTTAAGGCAAGACCTTCACGTCCAGCCAAGGCAAGACCCCTTCGTTCAGCTAGTCACGGAAATTTCAACGTCTCAAGTGCTCTATCAATTGCCCATTTTGTTGAATGCACATTTGAATTCTCTGCCGAAAACTTCTTTGGACATCTATTAATGTTTGTGGGGTGAACGCCCGGAATGCTGCAACAATTCTCTCCATCATATTTTGTGCCGTCGTCGGGGCTTCCGTGTAAACTCTCTGCTTCACGGCCCCCACAGAAAGAAGTCCAATGGGGTAAAATCTGGCGATCGCGCAGGGAATTCACAGATTGGACTACCAATTCCAATCCAACTATTTGGGTATGTCGCGTTCAGAAATCTCCTGACAAGTAGTCTACTATGAGCGGGAGCACCATCTTGCTGGAACCACATGTCTCGCCTTATTTCTAGCGGAATGTTTTCTAGAAGAGGTGGAATTTGGTTCTCGAGAATATCTAAATAAAGCTTGCCGTTTAAATTACGGTCATAACAAATTGGACCCATAACGTATTCCCCAACTATGCCTGCCCAAACATTAATTGACCACCGTCTTTGTGTACGGTGATCTCGCTGCCAATGTGGATTTTCTTCTGCATAATAATGCGCGTTATGAAGATTAACTCCTCCCATATTGTCGAACTTTGCCCCGTCTGTAAAGAGAGTCCGATCAAAGAAAAATGGATCTATGCGCATACGTGTTTCCGCCCATTGACAGAATCTAAGTCGCCTGGCAGGATCACCAGGCTCAATGGCATGTGTAAGGTGCAAGTGATATGGATGAAATCTAAAATGACGCAATACACGGGAAACTGTTGATCTGGGTACTCCATGCATTCGCTGAATTTGTCGCGTCGAAATATGAGGATCCTCGGCAATTACAGCACGAACCCCAAGCGCAATATGCTCTCTTAGGCCCATCCGTCGCCTCTTCCTTCTTAAGTTACCTCCTTGAGCTCTTATCGTTAGAAGTTTAATATTCAATGAAAACCTAATGATGAGAAGCTTTGAGGAGCTGTAAGAATTTACAAGATTTACCAATAGGACGATAACGAAGCAAAAAAATGTCTTTTAGCGAGAAATAAAGCATTTACGAGAAAAATATTTCTTAAAAAGATGCGTACTTTATCAGAGAATCTGAATATGATTTAAAATATGTACAATTTTACTTTATCAGAGAATCTGAATATGATTTAAAATATGTACAATTTTACTTTATCAGAGAATCTGAATATGATTTAAAATATGTACAATTTTCATTAAAAAAACTAAGCTTGATTTTGATTCTCAGTTGAAAACATGCCCCTTACTGCTCAAACTTGCCCCGAAGATTGCAAACTTGCCCCAGAGAATGTCAAACATACCCCGAAGATTGCAAACTTCCCCCATGTGATAAAAAATGAATCAGATTAGCGTTCTAATGAACTTTGGTTCTGTTCATAAATTTTTTGGTAATTTCATTTCTTTGAAAAAGAGAGTATTTTCCATTAAAGTGATGGTTCTTCCTTAAAATGAATTTAAGGTTCGAGGTCAAGGTCATAGCCAAGCTTCAATTGCCGGAATAAAAAATCGAGGATTACCGGTTAATAAATTGAGTGACCTTCGAATGACCTTGTTGGTTAAGGACAAGTTCATGGCTAAGGTCATACTTGGACTTAAATTTGTAAAATTGTGTACGTTTCTAATTCCTCGGATAAAATGTAAAATTTTTAACATCTTTTAAAGGGTGGGGCAATAAGAGATATCTAGTGATTTGTTCAACTTTTTTAAAGCCGTTTACAACAAAAATTTGGGATTTTTTCAAAAAATGATTCGAACAAAAAGTGTTTCACTTTTTTAGTAGAATCCGAATCCGCCATAAAAATATGCACATTTCATATGAAAATTTGGTCTTGACTTTCAAATGACCTTGGAGGTCATGTTCAAGGTCGCAGCTAAAATAGCCAAAAGATGCCCCCCTTCGAACCCAACAAATTTTATTTGAAACATTTTTTCTCAGAGCAAATTATTAACCAGTTTTAGGGGGTGGTAAATTAAAATGGGACACCCTGTAGATTTAAAAAGCAATGATGTAGAAACCGATCACTTCTTAAATAATTTTTTAGAATCTGGTTTTGTGTCGCTTTTTACTGGCGTAACAAGACCAAGCACGAATAATTTATCAATTTAGGCAGTTGTATTGACAATGTTATTTTCAAAACTAATGACATAAAAGCCAAAGCATATAAACTTATGAGCTGCTTCACTGATCATTATCCACTCTTTCTCTCATTATCAATGGAAAAATACAATAACAATCAAAATTTAAATAATACTTATGTTGACTACAAGACAGTAAAAACGAAAAGCAGTAGATTGGATTGTTATCAGTGTAGCAATCTTAAGGAACCTGAGCAAGCTATAAATTTACTAGTTGAAAACATTAAACAAATTATATCAATGGCTACAAAATCACAAAAAAATAAATCTATAAATAAAATAAAAATAAATAAAAAGAAATCTCCCAGAAACCCTTGGATTACGAGTGGCATCATTCAATCATGTTTAACTAAGGAATATTTGTATAATAAAGCTAAAAAAATACAAATGACAGAAAGTTACAAACAAGGTACAAAGATTATGTAAAAAAGCTAAATAAAGTAATAACCCATGCTAAATATTTATATGAAATAAATGAAGTACAAAAAATTCAAAATGACAGTAAAAACTTATTTTTTATTTATTTATTTATTAAATCCAGAGTAACAAGGAAATTTACATATAATAATACATATCATACATAAGTTTCTTACAAGTACCTTCACAGGCAACTACAATGCCGAACTTATTTTACAATGAACCGCTGTAGTGCCATGAATCTTGCAGAGGAAAAACAAATTTCTGTTCGCAGGACTAGGATGAACTTAACTACATTTGTCGGCTAGTTTTGCTGTGCATACGCACAACAATAACCTTCGGCCATACTGCACACATTCACACTAGCATACTAGGCAGCGGTAGCACCTTCTCGGTCGCAAAAACTGAAAAAGATTGCTTATCACTGCCTACACATTCACACATATATTGGGTATAAGTGCCTTTGGCCTACTTATACTCCAACTTGCCCTACTTATAATTTGGCTTACAAAGTAACATTTACAATGTTGTTGTACAAAAATGCCAACCTTAGATATTGCGTCTTATCCAGTTCTTAAGTAACTTTCTATTCGTAAATTTTTTCAAATCTAGTAGTTTAAGATCGTTTGTTAGCTGATTATATATTTTGACTGCCTGGTAATAATTGTTTTTGTTGCCAACTGCTTTTTTCGCTATAGGAATCGGGATACTCCTATTCCTGGTTACGCTTTTAGACTTGTAATAATGAATTTTGAGTTTAGTGTAGTAAAATTTTAGGCACTCGTATGAAAAAATTTGAGTTAAGCTTAATAGGTTTTCTTGTACAAATTTGTTTTTATTAACTATTCTTAGTATTTTATTCTGTAGTTTTTGTAAGAGAGACAAAATGGTTTTATAAGCACCTCCCCATGCAATGTTACCATAACTGATGACACTGTGGAAGAATGCATGGTAAACCATCATCAGTGTGTCTGACTGCATATACTTGGATATTTTATATAAAATATAAGCAAGATATTTGGTATTTTTTATTATGTACTCAATATGTTTATCCCATTTTAAATTGAAATCAATATTTATCCCAAAGTATTTGTAACAGTATAATCTAGTTACCCTATTACCATTAATTCTTATGTCAAAATCTTTAGGAACACTGTCACAGTAATTGCCAAAGGTTATATATACTGTCTTTTGTATATTTAACGATAATTTATTTAGCGCCAACCATGTGGCTACTTCATTTAAATATCTATTCATAGCACTCTCTACTTCACTCCAGGTATTAGCAGAGGATACAATTGCTGTATCATCCGCAAAGGTAATGGCTTTATCCGACATGTCTATTAAGAGATCATTAACGAATAAAATAAATAGTAGAGGTCCTAAAATTGTTCCTTGTGGAACACCAGTGTTTATTGTCATGAAGTCGCTTTTAACATTTCCAATTGTGATTCCTTGTTTCCTTCCATTTAAGTTACTTTTAATTAGGTTATATGCATTGCCTCTAATCTCGTAGTTGAATAATTTGTTTAATAATAGCTTATGATTAACAGTATCAAAAGCCTTCGCTAAGTCTAGGAATTTAACAGCTATTGGTTTGCATCTATCTAGATTATCATAGATTTTACTCGTTATGTAGCTTAGTGCATCTGTAGTACCTTTGTTTTTAATAAAACCAAACTGGTTAGTAGCAAGAATGTTGTTTACAAAAATGAAGTCATAGATTCTATTGTATATTAACCTTTCAAAGTTTTTAGCTATATTCGAAATTAGAGATATAGGTCTATAGTTAGATACTTCAGTTTTCATTCCTGACTTGTATATGGGTACAACCTCTGCAACCTTTAAGGCTGGCCATATAGTTTCTTCAATACAGTGATTGAAGATATTTTTTAAGGATTCTGTGATATAGGGAGCCATCACTTTTAATGTTTTAGTATTGATTTCATCATTTCCTCCGTTTTTTAATTTCATATTATCTATTATTTCTAGAATTTCAATGTTGTTTAGTGGATTTAAAAATATGGAATTGTTGTTCATTGGAGGCATCTTAATTTTAACATTTGTAGGTGTAACTATTTTATCGCTCAGATTTCTTCCTATATCACAGAAGAAGATGTTCATTGAGTTTGTAATTCCTTTTGTATTCTGAATCAAACTACCAGCCTCCAAGCTAATTCGTTTAATTGTATCCCTTTTTATATCTCTATTTCCAATTTTATTATTAATAGTTCTCCATAATTTCTTTGGATTATTTATATTTCTTTCAATTTCTTCCTTATCATGCTTAATTTTGGCTAGTTTTATTATTTTGTCTAGTTGTTTGGTATAACTCTTATATATTAGTCTATAGCTATTATTGTCGGGATTGCTTTTCATATTCCTATACAATTGTTCCTTTTTATCACATGATACCATAATTGCTTTCGTAATCCATTCTTTCCTAGGTTTATTTTTTTGGAGTAAAAACATCGAATACTTTAAGCATAGCTAATGCTCTTAACAAATTTTTTATTAATATAGGTACCGAACTAGCCGGCAAAATCCGAAAACCAAAAATATTGAATCCCAAAAACATAAAACCAAATGAACGTACTATTTTTTTAAAACCAACAAATGCAAATGAGATTGAAAAAATTGTAATGGGAATGAGTAATAAAGCAGGTGAAGTAGACGGAATTAGTACGAAAGTGCTTAAAACTATTATTGAGTATGTTAAGTACCCATTGGAACATATTTATAATCTATGCATTGAAAAGGGAATTTGGCCAAAGTGTTTAAAGGTGGCTGAAGTGGTACCGTTGTTTAAATCAGGTAGCAAATACCTCGCAACCAATTTTAGACCTATTTCTTTGATATCTAACATAGCCAAAGTACTGGAAAAAATTATTCATATCAGATTGATAAACTTTTTGAATGAATGCAAAATTCTATCAAAATATCAATTTGGTTTTAGAAAAAATCGAGGTATCAAAGAAGTATTAGCACTTATTTCAAGTGTAATATATAATAACCTTAACAATGGTTAACCTACTGTTGCAACCTTTCTTGATTTGACCAAGGCCTTTGATACGGTTAATCGTAGCATTCTTCTTGACAAATTAGAAAAATATGGTTTTAGAGGCATAACGCATAGTCTACTGCATGATTATCTTAACAACGGAGAACAATTAGTTAAAATTTCAAATTGTAAAAGTGAGAATATGTCAATTGGTACAGGCGTCCCATAAGGAACAATACTAGGACCATTATTATTTATTGTATACATACATGATTTACTAAGTATGTTGCCTGAAAAATGTATTGTATCATATGCTGATGATACGGTAATTCTAAGTTCTGATGAAAATTGGCAAAAAGCAGGAGAAAAAATGAACAGGTACCTACTCGATGTGAATACCTGGTTCACACTAAATGAACTATCTTTAAATGCAGCTAAAACCGTATACATGACTTATGGTATTTATAGAAACAGCGTTCCGGCTAGTATGCGAATTTTTATTAGCGATACTGAAATTGAAAGAGTCAACCATACCAAATATCTAGGTGTAATTTTTGATTATCAAATGAATTGGAAAAATCATATAGCATACATCGTTAAAATAACGAAACACTTACTGTTTATTTTTAATAAATTAGCAAAAATTATGAATAAAAAATCGCTACTAACTGTTTACTACGCTTTTTTCCACATTATTGCTAGCTATGGAACAATCGCTTGGGGTGGTGCTTATAATAATGTGATAAAGATAGTAGAATCTCTACAACGTAGATTATTAAAAATAATCCTAAATAACGATAAAGAACTGTCTAGACTACTTAATATAAAAGATGTATTCGAAGTGGAATGCTTGATGAATTTTTATAGTGACCTAAGTATGAAGTATAAGAACTCTAAAAGTATTACGAGAAACAAAAATATTATTTTGCCTAAAGTAAATAAAACCATTAGTTTTAAAAATTGTGAACAGATTGCAATAGAATTATTCAATTCGTTGCCAAATGAGCTAAAAATCCTAAAATTAAGTAAAAAACAATTAAAAAGAGAATCAATCAATGTTTGCGGAAATAATTATGTTAGATTATTTCAGGTTTATGGAAAGATTACTAAGTACAATTATCAAAATTAGCTATATAGGGTTAGTTGTAATTTTTAGTCTATAAGTTAGTTTTAGTTTTCTTTCCAGACCTATGCACAGGTAACTGTGATTACCTCTATAGGATGCTGGTTTTATCAGTTATATATTTGTATAATGTGATGTAAACCTGCTTGTTTTTGTACTCTGGATTAAATAAATAAATAAATAAATGCGCGTATGTGTATGTATAATATTGTTATACTTAGTTAATGCGTAATGGAATTGAGGATTCCATTACGTTTAACAGTTTTATCGATTAAAAACTTATTGTTGTTTAATAGTCTCGAAAATTAGTTCGTTTTGACTATTTTTTGTTTAAAAGTTTTATCGATTAAGTACTTATTATACGCCGTAGTAATGTTTGTACTTACCAGATTATAACGTATTATTTTACAAATAAATTTGTAAGTTTACTATAATATAATTTAATATTTCTATTTTATTCAAACCTATTATTTAGAAATAATATGCAAAAATGAATAAGCAATTTAATATTAGAAATAATAAACTATTATATGATTTCTCACATGTTAAAAACATATAATTTTATTACATGATAAATTGAAACCACAATAACATGTAATAAAATTATATGTCATTAACATGTAATAAAAAGACATAAAAAACATATGTTTTTTTTTCAACCGGGCTTACTCTGTTGCAGAACATACAACACACAGCCCACACACATCATGAACACCGCACGTAATCTAAACCATTTCTGTTTTCATAGCGATTCAGGAAAAAGTGAATAAAATAAACTCTTTCACAATCTTCAAAGAAAATTGTTAAACATAGAGATTGAAGAAATACATAAATTTGCATAAATACATATTATTTAGAATCAGAATCAGAAAAATTAAAACAAATTACATGAATCAATACCACAAAACACATTAACAAGAATTTTTGAAAACCAAAACAATAATAATACTAGATACCAAAAAATTGAAAAGAAAACGTGAAAATAAATTCAACAATAAATCAATGACAGGCAGTATCACTATTGAGTTGAATAGTGAAAAATGGTTATAAATCTTTCGAACGTTGAGATTCCAAAAAGTGTGAAATTGATAAGAGCACTATGAAAGAAATTCAATCCAAAGAGTGAACTTGATAAAACTTTGACTAATAAATGCATTAAAAATATAGAAAATTTGATGACTTATAGCAATATTCCAGAAAACACTGCAAATAATATACGTAATACATTGAACAACAAAATAACTCGAAATAGGAATAAAACAAAACATACCAAAATAGAAGACACAGTTCTTTAGGACAAACTAAAAGAAACGGAAATCATCATTACAAATAACAGAGACATCATGTTCACTCTTGCTGATAAAGGAAATGTAACTGTGGCATGTATAGATCCGATTACATTGACAAAATGGAGACTCAAGAAAAATACAAACAAAAGCACAAAAGTTCTTAACTACTTGGAATAAAATGTTTTGTTTGTAAAAAATACAGCAAATTTAAATTTACACAGACACAGCTCTACAAAAATTTGACGGGTTACCAAAAATACACACAAAAGGTCTCGTATTACGACCGTTTATATCAACAATAGGCTCACCTATGTATTTGTTATCAAAAGCCTTTTCAAAATCTTACACAATATCATCAAAAAACCTGCATCTTATGTTAGAAATAGTTACAAATTTATAGAAAAAATATCAATATTTTTCCAAATTACTTTTTGATCAGTCTCGATGTAAAATCACTTTCCACGAACCGAATGTACCTATTATTAAAAAACAATGCCCTAAAAGAAAAATGTTTCATATTGCGCAACAAAAAATTTTTTAGAGATGAAGCAAATGAAGTTTATGATATATTTTCTAAAGACAAAGCTAGGTATATGAATAGATTGAGTCACCTGTGACACACATTTTTAATATTTAGTTAAATTCTGGCTCTTCATTAGATAAACTTAGATTAAATCATTTAGAAGGTGTAGAAAAAAAAACATGCACTCGATTGAATTAACAGATATAAAGAAAGATTTCTAATGGAAGGCCAAGATTTAGGGTCAGCCACTAATATTATGCATAGAGCAATCACAACTTCTGATGTTCCAATAAACGTTAAACAATATTAATTTCCATTTTCACTAAAAGATTAAATTATTCGTCAAGTTCACAAATTAGTTTATGAGGATATAATAAAACAGAAGCATGTCAATCTCCTAAGAGGTAGTGTGATTATAATTGACCTATTTGGATTGTACCCAAGAAAGCAGATGCTAATGGTGCAGTTACCTATAGACCAGTTTCTGATTTTAGAAAACTCAATGAAATTACGATAAGCGATGCTTATTCATTACCTGTAATGTCATAAATAGTTGATGCGATTAGAGGATACAAATATTATAGCGTTTTTTACTTAACATCTGGGTTTCATCAAATTTTAATGAATCCAGCTGATGCTCATAAAACAACTTTTTCTACTCCCTTTGGTCATTATGAATTTGTATAAATGATATTTGGTTTACGTAACACACCTGCTACTTTCCAGCGATTCATAGACGATACGCTGAGAGATTTGCAAGGAAAAGTTTCATATTCATTTATTGATGAAATAATTATTTTTGTAAACACTTTAGAAGATCATGAGGAAAAAATGCATTTGCTAAAAAGTGTTAATTTCTTAAGAAAGAGATATGTTATTAGGTCATATTATTGGCAAAGATGGTTTAAAACCAAACATAAGAAAATTTGAGGCCGTGGCCAATAATCCACGTCCATGAAATGTCAAAAATATCAGAAAAGTTTTAGGTCTTTTTGGATATTATCGAAGTTTAATTAAGAATTTTGCAAAAATTGCCAAACATTTGACTCGGTTATTACAGAAAGATATTGAATTTTTATGGACTGATAATGGCGAAAAAGCTTTTATTACTCTGTGAGAAGCCCTATGTAATCCGCCAATATTGCAATACCTGATTTTTCCAAATCTTTTGTTGTCACCTGCGACGCTTCAGGTATAGCGAAAGGAGAAGTACTTTTCCAAGGAAAAATTGGTAAGGATCTCCTAATCGCCTACACATCTCGAGTTCTCAGAGGTCCTGAATTGTCTTATGAAGTATATGAGAAAGAAGCTTTAGCTATGGTACACTGTGTTAAGGTATTCAAGGATTATATATATGGAAAAAAATCACTATTATTAAAGATCATCAACCTTTGGTATGGTTAAACCCTGCTAATCTTAATACACGAGTATTAAAATGGCGTTTTAAATTATCAAAGTATGATTGAACCGAAAAGTACTATGCCCGAACCTATATTGAATACGGAAATGCCACTTAGTAAAGGTCACAATCCCGTGTGCACAAGGTAAATGTAGCACCAGAGACAAATTCACCTGATATCAATCTATTTGAAAAGCAATCAGTGACAACAATAGGTATGAGTGAAATTTCAATATATTCTAGGAATTCTAATAATAAATGTAAAATTGTAGAAGTTGAAAATGTATTAAATTTTCGAAAAGAGTCTATTATCTGTTTTGTAGATTCTCAAGGAAAACCTTATGATGATGGTGCAAAACTCCTAATAAATTTAAACAAAATCAAAAGCAAATTAAATTTAGAAATTAATTCAATAAAGGACGTAAAACAAAATAATAATCATTAACTACTGTTAAAAACAATATTAATATTACGTTAGAAAAATTAAAAGTATTTTTAAATACATAATAATTTACCTATAATTAATATAGCTCATAGTAATTTTACTGAGAATTAAGATTGGAGTGAAATTTTAGCTTTAATTAAATCAATATTTTGTTTAGTTAATTTAAAGATCATTATATTTAAAGGAACTATTCAATATATACCGCTTGAAAAACGTGACGAAATCTTTGCTGTTACATATCTCTCCAATAGTTGGACATTGCAGTGTATAAAAAACGGTCTATCGAATGAGACACAATTGTTATTGGGAAAATTTGAAAGATGATATTCAAAGGCGAATTCAACAATGTCTACAATGTTAACTCAAAAAATTAGTTAGATTGAAAACAAAACAACCTATGGTAATTACCGATACACCTGGTACTGTGTTTTATAAGATTTCTCTTGACGTAGTTCGACCTTTACTAAAGACTAAAAATGGTTATGAATATATATTAAATATGCAGGATCAGTTCTCAAAATATTGTTTAGCTATCTCATTAATTAATACACTTTCATCAAGTAATGCTGATACTTTTGTGACTGATCAAGGTCAACATTTTCTTAGTAAACTGATGGGTCGTATAGCCAAAAGCATGGAGGAAGAGAGAAGGAGATCAAACTCCGTACTTCCAACATGGACCTCTTTTCCTGGCGAAGATCGCCAGGTCCGCTCGACTAAAAAGCCCTGACCTAGCGAGTATGAGAGCCGCCTGTCGGCGACTTATCGCACTGATCAGCGAACTCCTGATTACAAAATATATCGGAGTTCAAATCCATATAAAATCACTTTTTTTATCGTGTTGTTAATGTTTTATAAATAATTATTATATACAATTATTAATTATATTGTAAAAAGTTCATACAAAATAAACATAGAATGTGCGTTTGTTCTAGACTTGATGCATTCAAATAAAAAAGTAATACAATATTGAAGATATATTTGTAAATTTTCACGATAAATTCGTATAGGCATTAATTTTTATAATAAATAAACAATCCTTTTATTATTAATTTAACAAAACCGTACATAAATAACCGATTACTTGTACCGAAAGAAGTTATAAGGATAAAGATAAATATTTTGAAACCCCTTCTTTTGTTTAAATTTAAACTTTTGTTGAAGCTTAAATTTAAACTTAAACTTAAACTGAAGCTTAAGTTTAAGCTTAAACTTAAACTGAAGCTTAAATTTAAGCTTAAACAAATTCCAAGCTCCTACGTGAGTTCGATGATCATATGTAACTTTCAATTATATATTCTCAACGATTTTGATGGCTGAGGGGTTAGCGTGTTTTCCTATTGACTTTTTGATTCGGGTTCGATTCTCGGTGTGGTCAAATTTTTTTTCATGTCATAATTCAGAGGTACTTTTTATTTTTATTATAAATAAATCACGATGAACTTCAATTATGTATACTGTGATGGTAAGTATTATTTTAAATTATATAATACAGAAGAGCACGAAAGACAGTCTTTGATCAATTTCACCTTCATTTTTGCAATCATAGCGATCAGTAGCTGGGTGATTGTGCTACTTGGTTATTTATTTAGATTATTTATATAGTAAGTCTCATTTTCTGTTGTAAAGTAGTATAATCTTTAAATAATTATGATTGAATTCAACCACAATAATAAATTCCATAAGAAAGCGAAATTTATGTACAGTAACAAATTCCAAGAGAATGCGAAATTTATGTACAGTAACAAATTCCAAGAGAATGCGAAATTTATCTAAGACTGCCTATCACCAACAAAAACAAATTAAAATATGTAATAAAAGTACTTAATATGTTCATTATGTTTTATTGTTTCTTTATTATACCCTCTTCTGGAATTTATAACAATTGTATATAATTTAAAATAATACTAACCATTACAGTATACATAATTGAAATTCATCGTGATTTATTTATAATAAAAATAAAAAGTACCTCTGAATTATGACATGAAAAAAAAATTTGACCACACCGAGAATCAAACCCGAATCAATAAGTCAATAGGACAACACGCTAACCCCTCAGCCATCAAGATCGTTGAGAATATATAATTGAAAGTTACATATGATCATCGAACTCACGTGGGGGCTTGGAATTTGTTTAAGCTTAAACTTAAGCTTCAGTTTAAGTTTAAGTTTAAATTTAAGCTTCAACAAAAGTTTAAATTTAAACAAAAGAAGGGGTTTCAAAATATTTATCTTTATCCTTATAACTTCTTTCGGTACAAGTAATCGGTTATTTATGTACGGTTTTGTTAAATTAATAATAAAAGAATTGTTTATTTATTATAAAAATTAATGCCTATACGAATTTATCGTGAAAATTTACAAATATATCTTCAATATTGTATTACTTTTTTATTTGAATGTATCAAGTCTAGAACAAACGCACATTCTATGTTTATTTTGTATGAACTTTTTACAATATAATTAATAATTGTATATAATAATTATTTATATAACATTAACAACACGATAAAAAAAGTGGTTTTATGTGGATTTGAACTCCGATATATTTTGTAATCAGGAGTTCGCTGATCAGTGCAATAAGTCGCCGACAGGCGGCTCTCATACTCGCTAGGTCAGGGCTTTTTAGTCGAGCAAACCTGGCGATCTTCGCCAGGAAAAGAGGTCCATTTCGGCAACGCGAGCCTATAAGAGTTTGGTCTCCTTCTCTCTTCCTCCATGGCCAAAAGATTTAAGATTAAATGCATTCGTACGACCGTTTTTCACCCACAATTTAACGGTTCTTTAGAACGATCTCATCATACACTGGGGGAATTTTTGAAAATGTATATCGATAAAGACAGTAATTGGGATGAGTGGTTAGAAATAGCTATGCTCAATTACAATACTTGTGTGCAAGAAATTACTAAACATACACCTTTCGACATCATGGAAAAATAGCACGATTACCATCTAGTGATCCCTTAAGGGAAGGAGATCTATTACCTACGTACAAAGGTTATATCATAGACTTAGCCACTCAACTAATCGGGATTCGCCGTTTAGTTTATGATAACCTTGTGCAATCTAAAAGTAGGTCGGAAAAATATCATGATAGATATTTAAATCATCGTAATTTTAATTAGGCGACTATGTCTACTTATTACGAGGACATAAATCAACAAAAATTGAGAATCGTTTCTCAGGACCTTATAACATCATGGGAATTATTGATTCAAACAATGTATGAATTCAATTAAATAAAAAGAAAGACAAATTGTCCACACTAATCGATTAAGAATATCTTACATTGGTAATACTTAAATAAAGAATAACAAAAATAATAATATAGATTGTGTGTTTACTTAAGGAAAATTCTTTTTTATTTTTTTACTGAAATTGTTTTCTGATTACATACAAAACAAAACATAACCAATTATGAATGTGTTAATCCTACTTCTACTGATAGGCTCTACCCCTAGTCTTAGCCAAATGAGCATTATTACTATTTCTCTTCGAGATGCGGGAGAATGCGACATCCCAAAGATCCATGTTAACGTATCAGGCCGCTACATTTAACTACTACAATTTAACGATTTTCACGAAACCAACGTTATTCAATTTAAAATTCACATTCATCTATAGTAGCACTTGGTATGAATGAGTATCTTTTTGAAAGTTCATCTAAAGCATATACCGATTTACATACAAGTCAACAATACTAGCGCTTATCACTCACTTGCAGAGGTACTCAATATTCAGATCTAGTTGGTACTTGGGAGAATGTAGTAGTGTAAGGTACAGTTAGAATTACAATGCGTACCCACTATGCACGTATATCTCTTGGAGATAATAAAATATATTTAGACTAAGATATAAGTTGCATTTTCACTGACCAACAATGTTTAGATTTAAAAAATGGTAATGGTTCTTGGGAAAGTATGCTATCCGATAGTTTTAAGTTTAATCGTTACAGCGTTTTATATGAGGGTTATGCTAAGTACACATCCGATTATCCAAATCACGATAAAAAATTGTATTCAGTTACTTCCGATCAAATCACGTTAGCTTTATTTATTATGGGAAAGAAACTTTGTGGTTATATCATCTCATCTACTAAGCATCCAAAACTATTTATTTTTAATACCGGTGCCAGTAGAACGTTCACCTCTAAGACCGATAAAAGAGTTTGCAAATTTAGATATTTTTAACTATTTTAATTCAAACTTTGTCAACGTAGAAAAGCACATTCATAAGCAAATTTATCAATTATATTATGATATTTTAGTTCATAAGTGTGAATTAGAATGTCAAGTAAAAACTGTTGCAGGAAGGAATTGTAGAGAAAATCTTTACCAGAATTTGGGATCCCTTGAGTGGCAAATTTCTCACTTTTGGAATCGTTAGCGCTGGTGTCATTGCTATATTAATTATAATACATGCTGTCAAAACCCTCATTGATTTAGCAATCCAAGGGTATGCCTTGCATTTAGTGTATAGATGATCCATTCACTTACTTGGAGCCATTTAGAGCTTAGATACAGAACTGTTGTTATAACTGGGCAAAAGAGACACTTCAACTTCTCCAATCACTTATGACATAGAAGGAAGAGAGGGAGAGGGAGAGAGAAAGAGCGCGAGAGAGAGATCAAATATTTCGATTCCTTAGTCTCATTCTGGATCAATAGTGACATATTTATATACGTTAGAAGTTGAAGATTTATACCAGGATATTTCAACATGGCATCCTATGTAAATCCTGGAGTGGTATAGTAGTGTGCCGGATCTAGCTCGCAGGCGTTTAGACAGTGGGTTCGAAAATTTTTAGATACGTCCGCCAGTACTCGCCTGGTGTCTGTATATATGTCTATCGTATAACTTGCTGTAGAAGCATTATTTGTCAGGCAGTGATGTTTCTTTTTCAGTGATGTTTCAGATTTTCTAATGCTGTAATATGACCATATGAAAACACACGTTTTCTCTTGAGTAGCTCGATTTGAGCATCAGTACAATTAATCTTAAACTCTTTCTCAGCGATGTCAACTTTTTCCAAGTACGATACGAGTTTGTCTAGAGAAGAAGGCATAAAGTTCTACTTTCTATTTCTAATAGTCGATGAATCTGAATTTAATGTCGCTACCGTTTATGTGTTTGGTGAATGATATGTACTTATTTATCTTATTTTCCGAGAGAGAAAGATTCGATCTTTGTAATTATTCGCAATCTCTTTTATAAAGAGATACGAATCATAACCACTTAGATTATGAAAGTTTACTGGGATAAATCTTGAATCTTTATAGTTCAGATTGCAACTATTGTGTTCTGTTCCACGGTACCTGGAATAAAAAGATATCATTAGATCAAATTAATAAATAACTTAAGATAAGATACAATAAAATTAATCAAACTCACTGCCCAGTGATGTGACAGTAGTTTTAAATTTTTATTTTAATGACATCTCATCAAATTGGCAATGCTCTCAGCAAACTCTTTCTTTATTTTAGAATTCTTGTATATAGGTTCGAGTTCATATGCTAGTTCATGAAGTTAATCAACAAACCACTTTCAGGATCTTCTTCGTAAATGAACTTTTATCTATAACTCAAGTACTTTAACTTGAGTTGTTTGGATCATCACCATAGCTACATTTAACATGCTGCTGATATACCCGCTACTGGACATCATCAACAGGTTTGAGTATACATTCAAAATCTGCATAAACAACGATTGAAACTAGCTCTTTATTCTTGAAATTCTTGAATTTCAACGTACTTTCTTCTTTTTTAGGTAGCGCTATTTTACACTTATTTATTTATTTATTTATTTATTTATTTACCAGAGTATATATACAATACAAGTATGATTACATTAATATTGCACATTAATTACGTTACAAAAGAGTAACCCAGCAGAGGGAAAATCCCTGTTCGGTGGTCTGGCTCGATATAAACTAAAAATTAAAATTAACGAAAAATACTTATATCTAAAACTTAAAAACTAAAGAAAAAACATTAAAACTACAAGTATGTGTATAATCCGCCATCCCGACTCAGTACCTGGTAACATCGTTACCAGGTTAGAATCAGAAATAGTAAGATCACACACACAGTAAATTCTTGTGCTCTTCTATCGCCAATATCTGATCAACATTGAACTAGCTTTAGTAAAAGTTTCAGTTGGTGCGTTCTTTTTCCTCTTGTATGCTTCTTTTTCGTAACTGTTCATTTTAGCTGAACATGTTAGGCCTACCGCGCACGTAACTCTATAATGCGGAAACATTTCTCGATGTTGATGAGAGGAGTCACATTTGCAGTCAGCACAAAAAACAATTCCGTCCAGTACAATCAGATCCTTGTATTTCGGATGTTTGGAAATTGGAAGCATTGAGTTAGTGAAAGTTTGTGTTCCTCGTATTCCTCTGTCAAAATAGAGTAAAGCTTTGTTATTTCCGAGGTAGTTAATGTCACCATACGACATTCTTACTTCATTTTTTTGTAGTAAAGTTTTCCCGGGTGGTTCCGGACATTTTTTGGCTAAAGCTTTTCCCGTATTTTTGGTAGCCTTTTGATCGATTTGAGTGAAAACTTCTTCAATCTGTATGTACGGGGTTTTTGTAAAGTTGTTCTTCTTAATAACTTGCTTACTCCTGACAAAGTGCGTATGTCTCAATCCCTTCAATTTCGGGTTCAGACAGTACACACATCCAAATACTTTTGTTTGTGCCTTTTTTCGTGGTGATGTTAAACTTCCAATTAGTTTAGTTGCTAGATTCTTTATTTTTATTAAATTTATTTCCTTCTTTTGCATTTTTTTCCAGTTGTATTCCGATATCCAGCGATGAGAGCGCTTGTGTTGTAGTTGGCATAAGCCATTTGTACAAAAGTATGTTCTTAAGTCTAGCACCATACTGTCTGTGATAATAGACACCCCCTCATGGACTTCCGATGTAGAGGGATCCTTCTCACTCAACATGCTATCTAGACTTCTCCTATGTATGTGGTCTTCTAGTAAATGTTTAATGTTTTTACAATTTATTCTGTTATTTATTGTGTGCGTCGTTAATAGCTTTCCTTCAGCCATTTTTTGAGTTTTGATTTCCTGCTGTGAATCATAACTATCGTTTTATATTCATTAGGCAATCTATTGAAGTAATAAATTAACCTTAGGAGGCTGTTTTTATTACTCACTCTTTTATTAGTTTTTGGTAGAATTATGTTCTTGTTTCTTGTTACTAAGCTAGAGTTCCTAAATTTCTCCATCAAATATTCATAATTATACAGGAGAGACTCACAAGTAAACACCTGATCAATATAAAGGGGTTGTTTGTCAACAATCAAAGTATTTTTGTTTATTATCTTGAGTATCCTGTTTTGTAGATTTTGCAGAGTTCTTGTGCAGCTTATATAAGCTCCTCCCCATGCAATAATTCCATAGGACAATGTACCATGGAAAAATGCATAGTAGAACATTCTTAAGGTGTCAGTTGTCATGATTCTTGATAATTTGTAAAACACAAAAATCAAGTATTTGGTCTTGTTGTAAACGCTCATCACATGTTCTTCCCATTTCATGTTACTGTCGAAAATAACACCTTGTGCGATTCACTCTTTCTATATTTGTACCTTTTATCGTTATGTTCATTGTTTTTGGTGTACTATTGCAATTATTTCCAAATTCTACGTAAATTGTTTTATCTGTATTGAGAGACAACTTATTGTAAACAAGCCAGTCTGAAACTATACTTAAAAAGGCATTCATTTTTGTTTCAACTTCCGTCCAATTATTACCTTCTACTATCACAGCAGTGTCATCAGCATACGATATAATCGAGTTTTCTGGTAATACTTCTAACATATCATTTATATAAATGATGAAAACTAGAGGTCCTAGAATCGTTCCTTGCGGGACTCCGGTATTAACTGTTTTATATGAACTTGCTTTATTGTTGACTTTTACTCTTTGCTTTCGATTTGTTAGGTAACTTGTTAGAAGTTGATGTGCATTACCTCTAATTCCTATATTGTATAGCTTCTTTAACAATATTTGATGGTTTACTGTATCAAAGGCCTTGGCTAAATCAAGAAAAGTGACTGCAATTGGTTTACTGTTGTCCAGCTGATTGTAAATCAGATTAGTGATTAAGTTCAACGCATCTTTTGTACTCTTTCCTTTTCTACCGAATTGTTTGTCGGAGAAAATTTTGTGCTTGTTAATAAAACTTATTAGACGGTTGGGCAGAATTTTTTCAAAAATTTTTGCTACATTTGAGATTAAGGAAAATGGTCTGTAGTTATTTCTGAGAAATTTTTCTTTTGCCTTGTGAATTGGTATGATTTCTGCTTTTTTAAGTTCATCTGGCCAGGTTCCTTTCTCAATGCAACTGTTTATAATAGTCGCTATTGGGTCGCTGATATATTCTGCAATTTTTTTTAGACAAGCTGCATTTATGCCATCTATGCCTCCATTTTTGTTTTTTAAGCTTTTTATAGTTTTATGAACTTCGATATTATTAGTTGGAAAGATAAAGATTTTTTTATTATTGGCTGGTGGTAAAGGAATTGCTTCGTTTGACTCAATCTGTTCACTCAATTTTATACCTACGTTGGTGAAAAAATCATTCATATGTTCTGCTATTAAATCTGTGTCAGTTATTTTAGAATCTTCATTTTTTATGTATTTGACAATCTCACTTTTTTTATTGCTTTTACCTAGTTTATTATTGATAATCTTCCATAGTTTCTTTTGATCACCTTGACTAGCCTGTATGGTTTTTTGTCATAATTTTCCTTGGCTTTATTAATAACTTGATTTAATGATTTCACATAATCTTGATAATTTTTTCTTTTTCCTGTATTCGTTGGATCTTGCTTCCAAATTTTATATAGCTGTTCTTTTTTGTTGCATGAAGTCATTATTGCACTAGTTATCCATGATTTTCTAGGTCTCATGTTTCTTTGTTTACGTTTTTTAGTACTGCACTCTGCATCTTTCATGCATTTTTGTATCATTTGTATTAGCCTGTCTATAGCTTTATTTGGGTCTTCTGTTTCAGCAACGTCAGACCATTTCTGCAAGCTTGCAATTCTGTGTAGCTTTTGATAATTTATGTGTGTATTGTCTGTATTTTTCTTTTTATTTTTGCTACTCTTGATGGTTATGAAAATCGGGTAGTGATCATTAAAAGTTATTGTCAAAGCATATGTTTTGTGTTCAATGTTGTTAGACTTTATGTAGAAATTATCAATACAACTTGCCCTATTACAATCAGTAATAGCGGGTCTAGTAATATCTTTAATTCCAGGATAGTAGCCATTTTCTAGCATAATCTGCAAAAATTCTTGGTCTATTGTTTCGCTACTATTTATGTCAACATTAAAGTCACCTACTATAATGTTATTTTTGTTTGATTTGTTACCTTCTAGTAGAGCTTTTATATCTAAGACAAATTCTGATTTCGTGAGACTGTGACTTCTATACAGAGATGAGATGGTAATTTCATTATTGTTTTGTAAGGTGATTTTTGTACTTAAAATTTTTAAATTATTTATTTGTAAGATTTCAGTTGCTTCATTAATACTTTCATGAATATAAATTACAACTCCATCATTTTGATTTATACGGCTGTTATTATAATAGCTTTTGTATTCATCTAGATGGAACAGATCATGGTATTTTAAATTCCATGTCTCAGTACAGACAATAATACTTGGTTTTGTTTGGAGACTGTTAAGAAAAATAACTAATTTATTGAAACTTTGATTTAAGCTTCTAATATTTACGCATAGTAAAAATTCTTTATTGTCTTGATTTTTATCTAATTCTTTGATATTATCTAGTCTAATTTAACTACTTTCAAATTCTTCCATTTTTGATATGAATTACTTATGCAGTGCACTTTCGGTGTCTGATATATTGTTTTAATTGATCCTCTGCACACGCGAGTGTACAGTTGTAGTTACGTTCCTTACCTTCTGTCTCGCTGTTGTGTTTCTATCGAAGCTGCTTTCTACTTTCCCGAAGTATCTCTGGTAAGTAGGTTGCAGGGGATAGTCAGTGGATTCGATGAATTTCTTTATTTCAAATTTGAGAATTTCGCACATTTGGCTGTCTATGGCACTATGATTTGTATTATATTTGGTCTTATATTTATTATTGTGAAAATCACAATTTGGACATTTGAGCTGGTCACTTTTGCACTCTGACGCTATATGATCGCCAGCGCATTTGTGACACGTTGCGTTATTTTCGCAATTCTTGCCACCGTGTCCGAATCTCGCGCATTTGTTGCATGGACTTGTATTTATGATATCAAATACTTTACAGTTTTGATATGCGATGAACATTTTACTTCTGTTTTCTTTTATTGTTTTATATATGTTAGATGACACCTCAATAATAGCACCAATTGTATTTTTTGTACTATTGAAACTGTTGTTTAACTGTATTTATTTGTAACTTTTTTTGTTTGTATTCTTTTGTCCTTTGTAATGCAGTTATACACTGTTTTACTTATGTTAGTATTGTCATTTTTATCTGTTTTCTTTATAATTAGTGTTGGCATTTTTTTGTCTCTAGGTTCAGCAGGTATTTGTTTGACACTATCAGTGTATGACACTTTTTTGATAAAATTAGCACTGTTATTGCTTGCTTTTTCTTTTGTTAACAAGTCATTTAATAACTTATTTTTATCTTGCACTTCTCTCAGTAGTTGTTTAAGAAGGCTGTTCTCCACTTTTAGTGTTTGCACTTCATTTAAATCTTCAAAAACAGTAGCATTTAGTCCTTTGGTTTTATTTAAACCGATATCCTCGATTTCCGAGAGCAATTCTTGTTTTGTCGCTTCTCTGTCAACACTTTTCAGCTGGGCACGAACTCAGCTGTTTCTGCTGACAGCTTACCATATAGCAGCTTCGAAGTCAAAGCCAGGTTAGAATGTTCTTGACAAATAACAAACGAATTATTCAGGAACTTTACGGGAACTCCAGCATTATATTTTGCTACAAATTCGTTTGTATGAAAAAATTCACCACACACATTGCACACTACCGATCCTACTTTAGTACTAGGATGACATTTGTAATATTTTTCTAGCGGAGCATCAGGAGGCCGACTGCCCCCCGACGTCATTTTGATACGTATGATATTAACTTGTGAACAATCGAGTTCGTGAACATTCAGTTGAATCTGAGTTTGAAAGTAATGAATACAGTAGTCACAAAACAACTTTACTAGTTGTGATAAATCCATAATCCATACATAATGGAATTTCAAATCTGGCTTTTCATTGATTTCAATGTCTTCATGGTTTTCATCGATGTAAGAATCCTGTATGATTAGGAGATTGAAATGCTTCTGTTTCTTTTCTTTTTTAGCATAAAAAGATTAACTGAAACTTCATTTTGACATTCAAATCTTCATATTTTTTTTTGGTTCCACTGGAAAGTTGATGTTGTTGAACACTAACGTATTCTCGTGTTCTTTGTATTTTAACACGCGATGTACACCACATTCTACCAGATACAAAGCTGCCAAAATAGCCCACTTAAAACATTCATTGTCTTTATTTTGAACTTTCGTATATGAACCAGCTTGCATCGGTTGCAGTTTCTTTATATTTATTGCTAAGTTCAAGATAGCACGTAGCGACCAACCATAATCTCGCACTTGAAGCTCCTCCATGTCACGTTCAATCAAGTGCTTCACATTCGCTGTAAACCCCTCCTTCAATATATTATCACTATTCTTCATGATAGCGTACTCTGCTGCAAGAGGAGTGTCCACTTTCAAAGAGCCGTGCTACTTGAGAACCTCTTCGATTTTTTCTACGAAAAGCATGCTTGCATCACTCATACAAGAAACAATATCTAGATGTTTTAATTTATGTACAGTGTCCGAATAAAATAACTTTACATTACGCACCACAACATGGCCGCTGGTTCTGTTGGTAACGGGGCTCCGTCAACAAGGTTAGGTCAGACGCATCGGCGGCTATGGATGGCGTTTCTATAAAACTCAATGCGCCGAGGTTGACGTCGAATAGTGAACGCCGTGCGTAATTTAAAATGGCAATGTAATTTATGTAACAGTATTGAATTTAATCGAGTTCTAATTTAAAAAGGGCGATTCGGATACCGCATTTAATTGAATGGGAAATCTTATTGATCCCTATCGATTATTTTTAACAGGGAAATGTAGTAGAACATGCGAAATTTTTGTATAAATAAATATAAGATCAATTTTTGTAATGTATTTCTTTTATTGATAACGCAAGATTCCCAATAAGTCTGCAAGCTTGATACTCGAAATAAATAATTATAGGTCCTTTATATGGCAAAAAAAAATCCCGAAGAGGTACTTTTTCTACCATATAAACGACCTATAATTATTTATTTCGAGTGTTGAGCTTGTAGAATTATTGGGAACTTACTATTACAAAAATTGATCTTATATTTATTTATACAAAAATTGACGGAGCCCCGTTACCAACAGAACCGGCGGCCATGTTATGGTGCGTAATGTAAAGTTATTTTGTCCGGACACTGTACATAAATTAAAATATGATACTGTACATTTTCCATTGCAAACCATTGGTTCTCCCAAATTGTTTGGTACATTATTTTCTTATAAAAGTTGAGGTTAGTAGACTTAATCAAATCATTCACTTTCACTATAACACTAGAAGTTAAGTCAATCCATCGTTGAATATCACAGGCGTCGGCAGAAGTCTCGCACTTCTTTATGTACTACTCTCCCTACTCCACTACCACCAACGGCGGTGCTGCTGCTCACCAACGATTGGATCAGCGCTGCTCCTCGAACGTTGTAATTGGATCGGCGTAGTTCCACCGTAAGTAGAGAGTGGGGGGAGAGCTACTGCTCGCACGCGATTGGATTGGCGCTGTTATTTATGTATTCTGATTAGATCACGTTATAGGTAGCTCGGACCAGATCCTCGGAGAGCTATATAAGAAAGTGTAACGCCCTTGAATTCATTTCTGTTCGAGATGGAGTACATAGTGGATATTCCAGTTTTCAACAGCGATAACGAGGAGATAGCAATTATCGCTCTCGAAGAAGAAGATGTTATTCCGTTGGTCTTTCTCTTTCTACCACCATTCTCTTGAAAGCATTTACCGTTGAAGCATAAGAGTGTGAAACGTTGGTCGGAATACAACAATAATATATAGATAATATGATAATTGGCATCATTTATAGATAATATGAGTGAATAAAAGAATAAATGATGAGATTGTGAGATGAAAATGATTGTGCACTGCTTAAGTATTTTCTAGACTAATAAAGTATTGCTTTACCTGACGTTTGAAAGATAATAGTGATCTATTGTCGCAAAGATGAGTGGGCAATTATTTCGCATTCCTCCGCGTTTCTGTGACGAAAGTGGGGATGCCCAGAGAGGTCACCTCACCCCTCACGGGGCAGAGTGCGACGTGGAAGTCAAAAAAGGACATGATATAAGATCGAGTATCGGTGTTAAAGTTTTCTAAGGAAACATGCCATAAAGTACTCCCTACGTCCGGCGTTGGTGAGCCATTGCAACTCACGCCTGTAGGGGGTGATCCCTGCGCTCGTCCCTCCTTACACCATAGATGTAACGAATTTCCGTGTTTACCAGTCTCTGTTGCTTAATGTCCAGTTCTTGCGTCAGGTCACAGTAAACTAATGAGCAATAGTCAATGATGGGGAACAACAGAGCTTGCACAAGATGCTTGCGCAGCTCGAAACCGGTGCTCTTTCTAAAGAAGTATAATCTATATTTAACCGAGTATGCACGCTTACACAGTTGTGTAACGTGTTCTTTCCAAGTGAGATTAGATTTAAGCACCAGTCCCAGACTACGCACAGGCGACTGATATTCAACCCTGGCTCCTCCTATGTTAATGTAGGTATTAGCCATAGAAGGTAAAGCATTTATATAATAGGAGGAGCCCAGGACGATTGCCTGCGTAGAACGTTTAGTTTAAGATGATTCTGCGCAGCCCAGCCCATGATCCTCTCGGCGTTAGCACTCATCCTCACGGAACAGGGATCGAGCTCCTCAAGGTGGCATTAGCTATAAATTTGCAAGTCATCGGCATACATGAGGTGAGATACGTCGATGTCTAGACAAAGGCTGATATCATTGATGTACAATGCAAATAACAGTGGGCCTAGTACAGGCCCCTGTGGTACTCCCATGTTTAACGGTTGAAAGGTGGAGTTCATTACTATCACCAATAATAGCCTGCATTCTACCAGTGAGGTAGGAGGCGAACCAGTGGATAACCTGCTTAGAGAAGCCGAAAGAGGTTAGCTTTCAGAATAGCCTGACGTGCCACACAGTATCAAACGCCTTACTAAATTCAAAGAAAAATAGTGTTACCTTCTTTTTGTTCATGCCAAACCTGACATCGTCAGTCAAGCCGGGCTGTGTGCTGTGGCCAGTGCGGAAACCTGTTTGTAGGTCATCAAAGAAAAGTCTTAATTCGAGATATTGAGAGGTTTGCCTGTGTACTAGCCACTCCAGCACTTTGGACAAGAAACATAGGAGGGAGATCGGACGATAGTCAGTTAGAGTTGTTAGATAACTAACTTTATTCAGTGCGTGCACTAGTGACTTTTTCCAGTCCGAGGGGAAGCATGACTCACTCAAGGATAGGTTGAAAATACGACATAGAAATATAGTGAGTACCGGCAGTGCTTTGTAAATGACAACCTGTGGGATGCCGTCATTGTCCCTGGCCTGGGAGTCGAAGTGCATCACTGCATCTAAAACGTCCGATTCCGTTATCTCCCTAAAATTCGAATATTCGGGGATATTCAGACCCTCCAGGATGTGCAGATATTCCTCCACGGCAGGGGTCAGCGGATCGTTAGACATTCCGCTGAAGTGCGCGTTGAGGTCTTTAATGGAGAAGCGAGAGTTCGGTTTTTCTTTGGAGGTGGTAACTCCAAGTCTCTCAAGCTCTCTCCAGATCTCGCCGACGTCAGTCAGGGAGGACAGGCGCGAGTGATAGTAGCTCAGCCTGGCATCCTCGACCTGTCTATGAGCATCATCTCTCGCTAGTCTTTCAAAATACAGATCCAGCGGGAGACATGATCTGCGAAACAGTCTGTAGAGTCTGTTCCGTTCTTTCAAGAGGTCACGAAGAGCCGTGGTAAACCATGGGTGACGTTTTGGTCCAGGAGTCACTGTAAGTAATGTGGCGAGATGATTAATGGCGTTAGTCAAGTTGGTGTTGAGAGTGATGATGCCAACGTCAAGTGATGAGGTATCAAGCAATGACCAGTCACAGGCGCTGAGATAAACTCATAGTCTCTCGGCACAGATTCCTTTGTAGTTTCGGTAAGTAAACGTTTTGGTATGTACGTAAAGGTCATGTCCGTTAATGAAGAGTGTATCAGTCTTCCAGTGCGACAGCAGGCGATCCTGCTCGTCGATTAAGCAGAGGTCAAGCCAGGTGTCTGATTCCGGTTTATGATGTGTAGCACCATAAGGAACCGACTGAAGGGAGTTCTCCTCGATGAAAGCCTTGATGAACTTAGCTTCTTCTGATTGGGAGAGTTGGTATGCATTGAAGTCACCCATGATTATCTTTGTGGAGGAATGAATGGGGCTTGGGGTGGACGACACACAACACTAATAAAGATGGATGAGAGACCTTTTGCAGAGATTTCACAGAAAAGATACTCCGGCTTCCCTGGCTTGCCCGACCAGACATCGTCAGACCATGTCAGAACTGTGGCTGAGATTGAATGATGTATGTAGAAGGCCACACCTCCACCATTTCTGTTTCTGTCCCATCTGAGAAGTATGTAATTGTCAAGTAAGGGTATGGCTTTTGTCTTGTCATCCAGCCAGCTTTCAGTTACAGCTTCAGAGATATAGGGTATAGGGTATACGATAGAGGGGAAGAGTGGGCAAGAGGAGCTTCACAGCCTCAATGTGGCCCGTAAGAGAGTAAGCATTAAAGTGACAGGCCCTTAAACCATCGGACAGAGTTACCTTAGAAACGGTTGAAGATGTAGGCAATGATGATGTGAATGATGATGGTGGTGAGGGTGATATGATGCAAACGATTTTTCTCTTTATAATAGTGGCCTTACCTCCGCCCACAGCAGCATGGATGAAAATCCTCCCGTCCCTCACATAGGTCCAATAGTCCTGTGCCTCCCTGGCCTCCTTTCTGGCCTTAACGCGGAGCTTATGCACATCTGGAGGAAGCAGCTCGTTAATCTTAATAAGCCCCTGGTGGTCGGGGGCTAGAGCCTTGGCTTCCTCCAGAAGGTCCGTGCTGAGCTCGAAAAAGTGCAGCTTACCCGTTTTAATTTTAGCTGCCAGGGTGGAGCGAACAAGGGCATGGGAAGACAGGGTGACAGCAATTGATGGTAACCTGCTGTCTGCAGCCGAGGTGTTGGTGGCTCCATTAAGTCTTCCCATGATCCTTGTGGCAGCTATGTCCCTCCTCAGGACAAGAGTGTCAAGGGCAGAGAGTATTGAGAAAGCAAGTACATGAAGAGAGCTCTCCTGGATGTAATGCAGCCCAGTTAACACGACAACATTGTTGCTTGATGCCTCCTGTCGATGTTTAATGGCCTCGAGCTCCCTACGAAGACTGGCGATCTCGGAGGGAACTATATCAGCAGGGAAAGGTTGATCGTCAGAACTGTTGCTGCTTTGTACGGGCTGAGCTTTGAGGTGGCCTGATGTTAGCTTCTGAACCTGCACCTCCAGCTCGGAGATGGATGTCTCGGCAGTTGTCATGCGAGACTGTAACTGGAGCAGGACATCAAGAGCCTTAAGGTGCTGCTCTATAGGGCCTAGCCTAACCTCCAGCTCGGAGATCCTCTCTGAGGTGTCTGTCTGCGCCTCCACTGCTTTATCCTGCTTAGCACGGATGTCCGCCAGTGCAGCGAGGATATTCTGAAGAGTGCACTCCATGGTGGTGGGCGGTGCTGATGCTGCAGTGACTGCTGGGCCCGCTGGTGATTGACTGCGTGATGGATTCGCGCAAGAGAATGAAAATTCCGTTATTTTTCGATATCTCTTTTTTTATTTTTTTTACCGTTTTTTACGTTTTTACCTATTTAGCAAAAATTTAGTTTTCAGCCTAGAGCGACGATTTTTGGACTGTAGGTGTATCTTAACGCACTCTATCAATTACCATTGAAAAAAAAATTAATATATGGATAATCGCGAATCGTGTTTAAAAACGTACTAATGCATGTTCGCACCTGCGCTGGGTAACAGATTGCAGTCAATTTTTAACAAAGTCATCACTGCTCGTTGTTCCGCGAAATTATTGCTTTCAGTTTTTTTTCATGTCAACTCTCTTACCATGTATACTGTAAATATAATATCTTCTACTCGACATCGTTGCAAATGTCATTCTAAGAAGTCTATAACCAAAGAATACCAGAAAATATATGCACGCGTGCACATGAATAGCCAGTATGATCTTTCGGAGATATATTGTCCTTTATTAGCAGTATGAGCATAAAAAGCGTTGTGTTTTGTGCTGCATTCCCACCGTGTAGACGGAGACAATATGTAAAGAGCTACACTTGCACGTTTCGGCAGTTCTACATTAGATAGTCAAAGTCTCTCTGTCAGAATGATTAGGGCAAGTGTGGCACATTTAGCAAAAGTTATCGGTCAGCCATTGAGTATCCTGAAAGATCGAGACTCACATATTCACACAATGTATGGTAGAGTATGGGCCTCAGACCTACAGAACCAATCAGCAGAGGTTTTATACAGAAAGCTGCATTTTTTACTGCATTGTAGTATCAATTACTTTTTTTCACATCTGAACTCTTAGAATATTATTATTTATTTCAATATTTTTATCGACATTATTTCAATGTTTAACCAGATGATGCGAGACACCAAGGGTGATTCTTTCATCACGGTGCGTGATGAGTCGATAGGAAACGAGAATAATTGTAAGTATTGAGGTAATTAAAATACAAATATTAATTTTTCATTTTAATGAAGTAATTTTAATTCTCTCAATACTTAGTTTCAGAGCCACATGCACGTATGGCTGATCAACAAGACGCTGCACACTTAGTTACAGCCAATTGTAGGTGGTGAATATGTTATAATTAAAATGATGGTAATTATTATTCAATTAAATGCACATTCCCCATTTTAGTTATAGACGCTGAACCATCAACATCTGGAAATTACCATCCACAATCATCGGACCATCGTCAACATAAATAATCGTAAGTATTAAGCCTGTCTGTATATAATTTTCATTTATTGTTTTTTCCGCAATATAAAGGCATGCTCTAATATGTAAGCTTCAGAGGTCAAGAGAGAGGCACCAGCGTAATCGAAATACAGGGTTTTCAATTCAAAGATCTTTG
Source organism: Muscidifurax raptorellus (assembly GCA_020010945.3). Lineage (NCBI taxonomy): Eukaryota > Metazoa > Arthropoda > Insecta > Hymenoptera > Pteromalidae > Muscidifurax > Muscidifurax raptorellus. Next base: position 411,423 of record JAHUUD020000045.1, read on the forward strand.
GGAAATATTACACAGTGCTATACAATGTGCGAACGAATTCAATGTAAATGAACGGTTATCCGTTAACTGTGGTGTTGTCAGAGGTGTGGCCGGTCGTGGACGAGTTTGTTTAACCGAGGAGTCAGTGAAATAACAATCTATATTAAACATCAATAACGATGACAGTATTTGTCTACCGCGAAGTTTAGCTGCCACTTATGCCTATGCCGTAAGAGCTCAGGTGCGCTCAGGACTGCTTCACAAATATTGGAACCAGATTCGTCAATCACAAGGAAGAATTCAAAAAACTGCTACTACTGATCTTATGAATTTGGCAAACGTTCAAGTGCCGGTGAAAGGCTGTGGACTAGCAGAAATCCGTAAGTTTCAAGATTTCTTCGCTACTCGCGGAACGGCAATCGTAGTTTATAATTTTTCATCGTTCGCTCGTGGAACGACAATCGTAGTTTATAATTTTTCATCGTTCGCTCGTGGAAATCCAGCAATCTATGACGGCACACGATATGTCTGTGAAAATCACGGTGATGTTACACACGTATTACGCATAATGTATTACGACCGGACAAATCATTATCAACCAATATTAAATCTTGTTGGAGCAAGCGGTAGCAAGGGCTACTGTATACCATACAATATAAGTTATTGGCGAGCCGAAGAACATAGATTTTCAAACAAGGGCTATAAGTGCATGTCCGTGCCACTGTGTAATACAGCGGAAAATCTAAAAAAATGTAATGCTTGTTTAAAATTATTTTTTGGCCATGGTTGTTTGCAAAATCATCTTAAAATAGGATCATATAATAGCAGTAAGTATGTAGTAAAATAAGATTCTGTCAAATTTCTTTTAAAATAGTTCAAGTAAATAAAAGTCAGCCGCATGAGTGTAATGTATCTCTATGTAAAACGTGTAAATCAGGATTACCTATTAGACACCTGTGTTACGTACAACCGATCTATTGCAGCAAATATGCAGTCTTATATACAAATTCATTGTAAGGCTCGATTTTCGCTTAAATTCTTTAGATGGCTACGCAGAGCCACTTTGAATCTCGAGAGCGAGGCCAAGGTTCTTATGCTGTCTGGCAGCGAATTCCACAGCCTCGCCCCAAAAACTCGAAACAATTTTAGGCCCACCTCTGTGCGCGACTTCGGTAAGGCCAGGTCCCTGGATACCCTCGCCGAGGATCTGCACTGGTTTTTTTCGAAGAGGGCAGAAAGATATGGCAGCTGCCTCATAGAATAAGCCTTGTATACAAGTAACGCCGCGAAATCGGCTCTTCGATCACTAACGTCCAACCATTTCAGCTCGGTGCGGTGAGGGGTGATGCGCTCGCCCCGTCCAACACCCCTAATATATCTCACACATGAATTCTGTAACCTCTACAGTCTCGTCTAAAGCTCCTCCGACACATCTAGATAAACCACCGAGCAATAGTCCAGGTGAGAAACGACAAGGGCGCTGGCCAGCTGCTTGCGCAGAACCTCAGTGGTGCAGGACCTAAAAAATCTCAGCCCATAAACGGCTCTGTTAACCTTGCGGCTAACAGCATCCACCTGTGGTTTCCATGTAAGTTTAGAGTCCATGATCACACCAAGGTTCTTTACTACATCGACAAAGGGCACGAAAACACCCTCCTGAACCTCAACACCCTGCAGGTTTAGCCTCTGCTGAGAGCCTGAAGCTGATTAATGTTATGCTCGGAACCGAAAACGATTGCCTGCGTTTTCTTTGTGTTGAGGTACTCGTGACCTGAGTATATACCTGCAGATCATTCGCGTATAGCAGGTGCGTGACACCCTCATCCAAATACCCCCGTGGGCTTTTAAATTTATACAAAACATCTTTTAAATCATTGATGTACAAGCTGAAAAGAAGAGGCCCCAGTATCGAGCCCTGCGGGACACCAAGGTTGGTTGTTAACCAATCAGATTTCCCGTCTGTTCTGGTAACCACTCTCTGATTACGTCCAGTTATAAATGATCGAACCCACATGACCGTCAACCTAGAGAAACCCATTCCAAGCAGCTTGCGAAGGAGTTTAGATGGTGAAATAGTGTCAAAGGCTTTGCTGAAATCAAACAGTAGCAAAATTGTCAGGAGGGGCTTATCACTGTCAATACCCGTCCTAATGTCTTCTGTGAGTTTAAGCAGTGCTGTTTGCGTTGAATTATTGCGTCGAAAACCAGTCTGGTGAGGGTCAAGAACTTTTTGCGCTTCCAAGAATTCAACAATCTGGTCGTGTACCAACTTTTCCAGAACCTTGGAGAGAAAGCACAACAGGGCTATTGGACGAAAGTCCGAGACTGCTGATGGAGTTGGGGTCTTCTTAAACGGCACAAGGTGTGCTCTCTTCCAAGCCGTCGGAAAAGTCCCCGTTGATAGCGATATATTAAACAGTGTCACTAAATGTTGGCCTATAATGGGTAACGATTTCGCAATGATGTTCTGCGGAATTCCATCTTCTCCCTTTGCTTGAGACGAGAAATGAGCCACAGCAAGCACGACGTCAGCAAGGGTGACGTCATGAAAAGTGAATCCTCCCTCGCCAGCCATCAACACAATGTCATCCAGGTCTGCCTCGCCTTCAGAGTTCGATATGGACACTCCAGCGAAATGACTGTTTAATTCGTTTGGTGTGAAGCCGTGTAGGTCGTTCTTAGCTTTAGACACCAAACCCAGATTACGCAATTCATTCCGCACATTTTTATTGTTATCAAGCGCGTCAAAGATTCTGCTCTGCATAAAAGCCTCACGCGCGAGCGCAGTACGTTCTTCAGCCTCCTGTGCTAACGTCTGATATTCCGTCCATAGGTGTGTCCGTTTCCTACGTTTAGACCGTCTATGTGTTGCGTCTCGTCGATTGTACAAGTCTCGTAAGTCTGAGTCTACCCACGGAGGAAGCATTTTTCCTCTGGGTCTAAATTGTTTGAGTGGAGCAAGTTGGTCAATGACATTCATGATAATGTGACTAAGATTTTCTAGTCGTGTGTCAACTCCACTTCCAGTGCAACCAACTGGCGACCAATCACAAGCGGCTAATAGGGACAGAAGTTACTCCGTTTTAATACCCTTGAAATCCCTATATTCAAACCCGTTGAGAGTTGGAGGTTTAACCGTGTGATAGTCAATCTCAACATCAATTACATCATGCCTACTTGGAAAGGTCGCCAGTGAGTTGCTCGCATTCAGCACCACATTGTCTTCGTCGGTTAGGATCACATCAATCCTGGTGGGAGAATCTCCTACATGATCCGTCGCGCCATGATCTACAAATTTGAGATTCAACTCTCGCGCAATTTCCCGAAAAAACTCTGCATCGTAAGAGCTCGACAGCATGTTTGCGTTGATGTTCCCAATTACAATTCTGCATTCGTAGTCCACTGAGTATCTGCGTAGATCATTAATAAGATCAGAGTCATACGAGACTGCGATACCTGGTGGACGGTAAATTAGCGCAACAAATACAGGTAGCATGGTACCCTGTCGCACATTGCAGATTAATTACTCCGGAGTTCCCGGCTTTCCTTCCGCCTCCGTTGGCGAGGAACACAGTAGAGTGGCTTTGTAGTCGTTACGGATGTAAAGGGCGACTCCAACCCCACGCCTATTCCTATCCTGTCTCATAATGGAGTACCCATCAACCTGGACAAACACGTCGTCAACCTTAGAACCAAATCGCGTCTCCGCCACGCCAAACAAGTGATATGATGGGCGAGCGCCCTCCAGAAACTGTCGAAACATGCCCATTTCGCGCATACAGCGAGGCTGCATTGAGGAACCCCGCTCGAAGCACCTCCCTGTTCGTCTCTCTCTTACTCTGACCTCGTCACGCCTGACCAGCTGGGACCAAGGCCGGACCTTGTGCTGTAGGCCGCTTGGGTACATCATCAGTAGCCCTTGCAACCTCTCTGGCTGCAGACTCGACAGTCCCGTCAGTCTTAACAATCTCCCCATAGGAAGCCGCCAGCGCATGCAGGTCTGCTGCCGAAGTAAACTCGTGCGTTTTTCCACCGTCTTGTCTGTTAGTAAGGAATCGCCCGCCTCTATGCCAAGTGTATTTGAATTCCAAACCGCGCGCAATCTGTTTTAGATTGTTAAAACGACTGAAATTCTCTTTGCTTAAATATACATTAATAAAAATCCTACTCTGAATAAGGCTTTCACGCGTTTCCTCACTAAGAGAGGTTACGTTGATGTGCTTCGTGTTCATTGCTGTGAATCTCCTTTTCGAACGCATGATCTTATCCACAAGCTCACGATGAGAGAGACAAACTACCCATGGTGAACGCCGATGTGTCGAATCCGGCGCCCTCGCGCCGCCCTTCAGCCTCGCTCCAGGTCTGAGCAGACGCGTGGATACAACATCTCCTCTCACTATTGAAGGGACGACCGTAGTGAGGACAGCAAACACTATGTCTGCACACATTGCATCGGAACCATCACTAATATTTGTCATAACTATTTCCGCTAAATCCTCAGCACAAGCCAGTGTCCCCTCCACGGAGACGCCTCCACTCAGCTCCGGAGTGGCAACTTTCGCGGGTTGAGGACCCCGAATCCGACGCAGCTTGTCGTGTCGCAATCGAGGCCCATCAAGGTCTGAAGCAATATCGCAGATTTACTCAGCATCTGTATTGTTGCTACCGTCAATTAAACAAACACTACTATTTTTATTAACATTAATATATACCGTGTTCGGGCATACGGTCCTATCATGATCTCTAAGAGAGACAAAGATTTGAGAGTCTTCCGCAACACTGAGGCCACGCTGGCAACCCTCGTCAATGCCACCACCATCCGCGCTGTCAACGATAGATGTTATTTTGGACATAAGGCTTTTAATATCCTGTTTAAGGATTGAGTTTTTCTGTAGAAGCAACAGACGGTCACCACGCAGTCCCTCCAGCATAGACGACTGCTCAGCAATCGTTTCCTCCAGCGAGGAAACTCTGGCCATCAGACAGTTGATTGACTCCTCCAATGCTGTGGAGGGTGCCGAATCTACACTAGCGGCCCTGAGTTTCCCCACGAGAAGAGCTTTCAGACCGTCGATCGCATTCTCCAGCAAGTCAAACCTATTACCAAAGAGGTCCAGCATGGAGGATGGCAGTGAGCAATACCGAATGCCACCAGAATCCACAACTGAACCACTCCTAGAAATGACGCTCAAGGATGGTGTTGATGCTGTTAGCTTCGCAGATACATCACTATGTACATTAATAATCGGCGCGGAAACATTGAAGCTCGCAGTATCCATGTCGGGCACTCTATCGCGAGTGTTCACAACCATAACATCCGGGTCAACGGTACCAATGTTACTAACACCAGCAGTATCATTTGCACTATTATTACTAGTATTACTAGTACTATTTATAGTACCTCTTATGAGCGGACTGCGTACTTTAATCGTATTTGCGGACTTATTTTGCGACATGGGAGCTATGCTAGTAGTAACTGCATCGCTTTTCTTCTTTTGTAGTTTTCTTGTCCTACCCTCCTGACACGCAAATTTGCCACTTGTCAGAGTTACCCAGTCATGACAAATATCATGATAGGGCAAGTCACAATCCTTACATCTGCGTATCTTGGCATTCAGCCGAAGAATTTCAGTGCACTTTTTGCATGACGTGCGCGACATCTTTGGTAAAAATAATAATATAAAAATATAAAAATAATGATAAAAAAACAAGTGCAAATAATACTGTAGGTTAGACTAGAATAATAATAATAATATAATATAACATACGCGCAATCAAATCACTACTAAGAGTGTGACTAGATCAATTTGGAATTTAAAATTTAAAGTTCCAAATTAATTTAAAATTTAAATTTCGCGCGCTCCTATATTCAAAACACGCGCGCAGCGCGTATTGCGCGGGCCCAACGCATGCGCGTATAACGACGCTGGTGTTGCCGCCTTGCAGCGAAGCATGAAACGTTGAGTCCAGCGGTGCAAGGATTTCGCCCGCTTATCGGCGAGGTAGATATATATATATATATATATATATATATATATATATATATATATATATATATATATATATATATATATATATATATATGGACATAGGCCTGACCTCAAGTTGCAGTACAAAAAAAAACCATGAACGCAGAACGATTGCGTTGACTGCGATGTGCCACTGACCAGAAGTTCCCTCTGGAAGACGAGTGTTGATCTTCCCCGATGTGCTTGACTCTCCGTAGTTGGACTTTCGATAGATGCAGCGAAAATTATAGGTTATGTTGTTGGTACATCGCGGAAAATTCCCTCCAGGCTCATAAAAGAAATACCAACAGTGTAATTTTTTAGCGTCAGCATGAGAGCCAATCGGGGGGTCCTTTCCGCTGTAAGAAAATACTCCGAGGAGTGAACAGAATATTAGTAATGCGCAAAGAAAGCAGAGCGATGAATTAGTGCTTCCTTACTTACCAGTACGACACACACAAGACGAGGTCGTTCTAAGAAGAACCTCGAGGCTATGTTTCTTTGAGCGAAGACGCAGAGACGGAAAAACTAGACTATGACAGAAGCTTGAGCGATGTCAAATATCATGCTTTACTCGCAAGGATCAGAGGAGATCCGCAAACATTTAAAGAAGCGATAAACTCTCAAGAGTCAGAGAAATGGAAAGAAGCCATAAAGGCTGAACTTGATGCTATTAGAAAAAAAGGAGTTTACACGATCGTAGATAGATCAGACATTTCTATGACAAACAAGAAACCTAAAATCGTCGATTCACGTTGGGTATTCAAGAAAAAGACAGATGAAAATGGAAAGATCAAATTCAAAGGACGATTAGTTATTTGAGGTTTCAAGGACAGAAACGAGTACGACTTACGAGAGATGTATACACCGGTATGTAGAATATCACTCATCAGATCTTTCTTCTCGATAGTTAATAAATTTGGATATGCTATGAGACAACTTGATGTCAAGACAGCATTCCTATACGGTGAACTATCCGAGGACATCTACCTTGAAATTCCAGAGGGATCGCATGTAGATAGCGATACACGGAAAAGATACGTTTGGAAATTGAACAAATCACTCTACCGCTTAAAGATAAGTCCTAAGAAGTTGAACGATAAATTCTCGTCTGTAATGAGCAGACTAGGATTTGATTCAAGTGACATAGATCCTTGTCTATTTCCTAAAAGAGATAGTAAAACAACTGTACTAGTAATATTGTACGTTGACGACATCTTGATAGACAGTCCTTCGGACGAATCGTTGCAAGAGACCAGCGATAACTTGAGCAAAGAGTTCAAGATCAAAGACTTAGGCAGTCCTAAAGAGTTCCTAGGTATTGCTATAGAAAGAGACTTTGATAGACAAGTCATAACTCTAAATCAGACGAAATTCGTAGAGAAAATGCTTTCACGGTTTGGACTAGATAAATACAAACCAGTTAATACTCCCATGCTTCAGAAAGGCTCAGCTGATCGTTCTAGAAAAGAGAGGGAAGAATTCGAAGACTCACAAGAGATCGTACCGAACAGACTGTACAGAGAAGCAGTAGGTTTATTGTTATACTTAGCGAATGCAACGAGACCCGACATCTCGTATGCAGTCAATGTGCTAAGTCGACATCAAGTCAATCCGACTAAACTAGAATGTACTATGGTAACAAGAGTTTTCCAATACTTGTCAGAATCTAGAGATCTAGAGTTGGTCTATAATCACACTGACGACGACATTATCGTATACTCAGATGCGAGTCTAGCGGACTGCAAAGACTCATTAACTACTTGCGGCTTATTGATAAAGCTATTCGGCAACGTTGTTGCGTGGCGAACGCATAAACAACAAAGCATGGCATTATCGAGCGTGCCAAGAAGCAATGTCGCTGCATAATTCAATCTCGATAATGTTGAATGCGCGACTCTACGCTATGACATTGTTTTGCGATAACATGTCAGCCTTAGCATGCGTTAAGGTAAATGGTGGCAATAGATTGCGTCATATGGTTGAGTGACGAGAACATTACATCAAAGAATGTGTCAAGCGAGGATGCATTGATGTAAAATGGATATGTTCTAAGGGTCAACTAGCCGATATTTTTACCAAGGCGTTGCCCAGAGAACTGCATGCTGAATTAACAGGTAAAATGTTAAGCATGTAACTAATGTTGTTTTCTTTTGTTTTAGATACCCAGGAAGTAGACAACCCAGAGCAAGAGACATGGGACTAAACGTCAAAGGGACGACATACGGCACTCTGACACAAGAATGAAAGGGAGTGTTAGTATTAAGGGCACTCTGTGTCCGACGGGCCTCACTGATGTGAACATGGCTTGCGCTCTGTGCGCTTGCGCGGGGTCGAGCGCTCACTGAGTTCGAGCTCCCACCGAGTTAGTTCTGAGCATACCACCGAGTGATGCACACGTGCTAGAGCACACCCTACTTCTTTTACGTTTTACTTCGTTGTTTAAATAAAGCTCCGGTACTTTCAATATAACTCTGCATTGTATAATTATTTAGCTACCTCACCCTGATTACTCCATCAATAAGTTTGAATGCTGGGTTACGATCTGTGGCTAAACTGTGTCTAAATTCTCTATGGGGAAAGTTTGATCAACGCGAGAATTTAACAAAAATAATAGTGGTGAAGAATCCAGAGAATCTTATGAATTTACTTACCAGTGCAGATGTTGAAGTTAACGGTATTCTACCTGTGAATGACGATACACTCTAAGTCAATTGGTGCTACAGAGTACAGAAACGAGGCTCTGTCATCCTCAGTATCGTCGTCAATGACAAACGTGGTCCTTGCTGCTTTTACAACAGTATATGCACGTCTAAAACTGTTCCGATATCTGCATGCCTTGGGTCCACGAGTTCTCGGCAAATCGGTGAATACGAGTTGCCAATCGCTTCGTCGCTGGGCAGTTTGACAAATGAACTAGCCGACAAGGGCCCTGATGCATATATAACGACCTTTTCGCCAGACGGTCCAAAGTTTTACGCGTATAAATGTAAAAAATCGGATGGCGAAGAGGAGTGTATATGCAAGGTTAAAGGGATTCGGTTGAACTATACGAACAGTAAACAAGTCAATTTGGATTCGATTCGAGAGATGATCACTCCTCCACACCGGGAAATAGTATTGACGAATTCCGCTATACGTAGAACGGCATTTCACGACGTGTTTAAAGTTACCCATATGGCTATAAGATATCGGTAACTGACAGCCTGTAGTTACATGTAGCGAAAACATTAACCATTAACCTGATTGGACAAGGTACGCTGCCGTCGAGCTGATTGGCTGTTTGTACTGATGCAGCTGGTAGTGGTGATGGTGACGGTGGGCGGTCACAATGATAGCACTAGTCGCGGGGGGATCTATATTTAAGTCAGCGTGTTCACACTGCAAATTAGTAGTATTTGATTAGCTACACGGCACAACTTTAAAGAAGAACTACACTGTTTTTTTTATCTATTATAAAAGAAAAAGTATGTATATCAATTATAATTATTATTATCATTTAAATAATATAATAATAAAATGATGTACATTATATGTTTAGATGGATTTAGAGGGCCTGAACAAGATTGCTAGTGGAGGTTACCTTCCTACGAAGAAGGTAACTAAGCTGGAGGTTGATCGTCATCACATGGTGACGGCACTAAGAGAAGTCAAGACACGTTTTGACTCGAAGATTGTGGTAGTTCTCGATGAAGAATGTGACGTTGTGCATCGTAGCTGTATCGAGCCAGGAAATTTCCCACCGATTTGGCGAGGTAGAGCATGTACGTAAACAGTGCGAGTGCCAGACGGCTTTCCGCGAAGCGGCGCCGGCTGGCATGCTGTTGTTGCTTGCCGCGCAATTTCCGAGAAATCGACGCATCAAGGAGAGGTTGGAGCGCGGGATAGTGCGCGTAGCCAGAGCCAGCGTCTCGCGGTTTCAGCCTATCGGCTGGCTGCTACGCGAGGCTCCAAGGATTGCGCGGTTCGCGAGCCAATTAGCGCGGCTCTTACATGAGCGGGTCCGCGAGATTGCTTTGAGTTTGTGGCGCAGCAGCTCTTCAGAGTGCGCGAATTTAGTCAGTTCCCGTGCTGACAACGTTGACGCAACATCGACAAAAGTGCTGCATACGCGTGTGAGTGTTCAGAGACAGAGAGAGAGAGTGAGTGACAGTGATACGGAGTTGACACTTTGTGTCACCGCCAGCACCCGGGCTATCTCCTTGATTCGTTGGCGAGTGAGTCGCCAACGGCTTCAAGGCATCTGCAAGAGGAGAGAACGAGAGGACGTCCAGGGCCAGCTAGGATACACTGGAAGCGGGAGCTTCCGGTCCTCGCCAACCTAGGCACCAAAGAAAGAACGAGAGAGACCCAGAGCATCTGGGAAACCAGCGACACTGACGTCAGCTGGCTTCCTGAGCTTCGTGGGGGAGGAGGGAACCTGGGGCTCGTCCCCCTCCCCCTCATGAGGTAAGAATTTTTTCTTTTTTCACGTAAAATACCCGGCGCGTGCACGCGTGCCGCCGGAGACTCGAATGTGTGTGTGAGGGAGGGAGGGAGGAAGCCAGAGAGAGAGAGAGAGAGAGAGAGAGAGAGAGAGAGAGAGAGAGAGAGAGAGAGAGAGGGAGAGGGAGAGGGAGAGGGAGAGGGAGAGGGAGAGGGAGAGGGAGAGGGAGAGGGAGAGGGAGAGGGAGCGGGAGCGGGAGGGAGGGAGGGAGGGAGGAAGGGAGGGAGAGAGGGAGGGAGAGAGAGAGAGAGAGAGAGAGAGAGAGAGAGAGAGAGAGAGAGAGAGAGAGAGAGAGAGAGAGAGAGAGAGAGAGAGAGAGAGAGAGAGAGAGAGAGAGAGAGAGAGAGAGAGAGAGAGAGAGAGAGAGAGAGAGAGAGAGAGAGAGAGAGAGAGAGAGAGAGAGAGAGAGAGAGAGAGAGAGAGAGAGAGATACGGAGAGTGAGAGCGTTCAGCCGGCGGCAGCGGGCTATACGATCTAGCTCTACGCTGGGTCGGTGGTACCATGCAAGGCGACAGAGATAGAGAGAGCGCGCAGAGAGAAATTGGCCGGCTGCTTACTAGGTGCTTACGCACCGGAAGAGCGCCGAGCCTACGTACAGAAGCCAGAGCGAGATGGCTCTGCGTGGCTGTGCAACGTGTGGGAGGCTTACTTAGCCTCCACGTTGTAGGGAGGGGTTTCGGGCGAAATACACTATTATTTATAGAAAGTTGTTGTTGTTATTCTCTCCCCTCTTTCCCAGTTCTCTCAAGCGTAGACGATCAGGTCGTATTCCTCGGCATAAAAATAATTCGAGCGCATTAGTGGCGCAAGAGTGGCGTGCGCGCTGTTGGGAGGCAGCATGTCGTAAGAATTCCAAATTTTTCTTCCTTCTCGAGTACCTTCTGCACCGACGAAGGATACTAACTTGTTGGACAAGCTGAGTGCTCAAGCCAACAAATTACAACTTTTGTTAGATTATAAGCGTAACAACATTATTGATTTTACCATGGTGTAACTCTTTTGTAAAGAAAAACTATGAATATGGAAAAACGGTTACGATTTTAAGAGAAATCAGTGTTTCATTCAATGTGTGCATGGGTATAAGCATATAAAAAAGCACGTCGAAGAGAGTGGCAATAAATAGCTCGTGATCAAGAGTGTTTTCGAATGAGGATTCTAAAAACTAATAGCATTATTACTGCTGTACTTTAAAAAGAAAACTCAAAAAATTGTCTATTAAATAACAAATTGTTTGCACTTATACTTTTTTTCTAAATAAATGTATTTTTTACTTTGATTGTTTCTTCAAATTTCTTAAGCCCTTATACCATACCTAATTCTTATGCATGCGGACGAAAAAAAACCGCTGCCAATTCATTGGCATGTAGCTTCCTCCAAACAAATCTATTCTTCCTTGTTCGTATCTATCGTTCAAGTATATTAATTTAATAACGCATTTCTTTCTCTCCGAATCTTCTTAATAAAATGAATTTTGATTTATAACACAAATAGACCTCATAACCTCATAAAACCATAAATTTTGTCGAAACATTCTGAGTTTTCGTTTGCCAGTTATAAGGTTTAACAAAAATAATAATTTTCAGTTATACAGGGTAGAGAGGTTGAGAGACAAAGAATTTGTATTTTAATATCTTTTGAACTAATTATTTTCATAATCTGCGAAAAGAACTTAGCCGAGGTAATCAAAAGATCTACCTTTCCCAAAATTTCAAGTTAATTAAAGCTTTTTTACTGCAGTAACCGTGCGTCATAGGAAACCGATTTTCTAGGTTTTCGATTTTTTTCTCAAAAACTAATCACCAAAAAGAGTTGAAATTTTTACAACATTTAGACATTATTATTTTTTGTTGTCATAAATTTTTTCAAAATATTAGACTATTTAATTTGGATGATATGAGTTTAAAAAGAACACCTTGTAATAACAATTGAACGAAACGATCAAATTAGAATATCTTGCAGCAATAGTAGGACATTTTATACTCTTGCAAAAACACTATTGCTGAATTTTTTGGATAAATTATATCATTTAAAAAAAAACGAAACAAACAATTTTCAAAACTCAAAAAATGGCCAAAAAATGGCCACAATTGTCAAAATCAAAACAATTTTTTTTTCCGAATGCAGAATCAAAAAACAAATATGCATGTCAAATTTTATTATTATAGACCACGTCGTTCCAGAAATACAACGGTATACATACATACACACAGCCATCCGCACGGACATTTTCTAAAAACACATGATTCGAACTCCATACATCTCAAAACACGTTTCTATGAAGTTTTAGCGAAACTGAACATTTTACTATTACAAAGCTTCCTCTAGGAGGAAGCAAAACTTCTATTGTGTAACTATAGATGGCACTGTGTTACGTGAAAGGTAACTGGTCGATCATCGAGGGTTAAAGTGACGTGTTGGTTACATGATTGTGTCAGTAGCAGTTATGGATACGCGATGGAAATATCCTGATCTAAAATCTTGATCATTGATGACTTGATGCGAGAATCGTCGTCGAACGGTAGTATAGTCGATATTTTCAACATATTGAATTCATCTACTTGCAAAAGTGAGCGCGAAAAATACACAATATCGTTCTGTGCTGCAGCGTTATCTCCAACTCAAGGATGTCGATAACTATGATAAGATTAGAAAAAAGGAGGAAAAAGATAACAAAGATTGGGGTCAAATGCAAAACAACAACGATGATGATGATGTTGATGAAAACGACGACAATTATAATGACGAAGCACAGCAGCTCGAGGAAGAGGATGGTATTGATCGAGCGAGCATGATGGAGAGCGTGCCTGCAAAGTACAGGCGACAGGCTGGACAAGTATTGCGTAAATTATGTGTTAGTGGGAATATCGCCTGGAATGCAAATGGTACCGTGACAATAGGTGGTCTGCGTATACACGGAACCAACATGATTGACCTGGTAAATGATGCTATGAGAAATAGAAAAGGTTCTCCACCACCTGGGTACACGCAATTTGCCATTGCTCTTCGAGAATTGTTTATACCATGCGAATACATCGGTAACAATCGTGTTTGGAATACCATAGTAACCAGTACACCAGGTCAGGCTGACCCGTTTGGGAATATACCGCTAACATCAGGTTGTGCCACTGGTACCGTTCCACGCCAGAATTCATCACAAAGTAGCGTTGGTCGTCGCCTTGCCAGGCTGCTGCCGAAACCGATAAACGGAAAAAAGCAGCAGCAGCAGTAGCAGCAGCAACTGGTTAGGGTAGTGCAAAGAAGTCGAGGAAAAAAGTTGTTCTTGGCAGTTCTGAAATTACATCATGGCGACGATTGAGCGGGAAGTTCAACCAGGACAGAAGAGTGAAATGACCGACCAAGAAGATAAAGAAGAGCAAGAACGAGTAAACGTGAAAAATATCGCACTGGATGAATTGATCGATTTGCTACCGTTTGAAATGTACGTACCCGGTATAGATTTTGCGGCCCAAGTACAAAACTAGCGGAACGTATCGAACGTGGTGAAGTCGGTATCAGTCCGATGGATGAGGCGTGTCGTCAGCATGTTCTACTCTACGGTGACAAACAAGGCAACCGGCACAAGGCTGATCGAGTTTTAGCTGAATACGCATTTTCACGAATGCTCGCGGATGAAACAGATGGAGACGCGCAGACACTGGCTATGATGACAGCCTGCTGCACGGTGAGCAAGATAACCTTTGAAAAGTTTTTTTCACGAATCAAGAAAGTACTGAAGAAGTATAAGAAAAAAGTACAAACGAAATCAAAAGATAGTAGTAGTAGCAGCGAAGTTGATGAATCTGTGAAAAAAGGGATTAGCAAACAACAAAAAGAAGGTAAGGGGTCGAAAATAAAAAATAAAAAAGTGAATAAACAATCGATGCATGATGAGTAGAGAAGAAGAAGATTCGAGAACATTTATTACGCGTCTCCACATCCGGCAGCGTACGCTGGTATTAATAAACTTTTTCAAGCTACGCGTGAGAGAGGTAAAAACAGTAATGAAAAAGAAAAAGTTAATCGTGAGAGTGTTGTAGTTTGGCTGGACAGTCAAGATGCGTATAATCTACATCGACCGATCAGACATCGATTTCCGCGACGTAGCTACAATGTGCGAAATTTGGATGATCTGTGGGAGGTTGATCGCATAGATTTAGGATCCTTAAAATCTTTCAACGAGGGCTACAGTTACATTTTGACTGTCATCGACGTTGTCAGCAAATATAGCTATTTGGAACCGATCAATCAAAAAAGCTTCAGAAATATCGCTGAGTCTTTCTTGCGTATACTGCGAGAAGCAATATGCGTAAACCAAAGTGTCTCCTGACAGACAAAGGTAAAGAATTCCTTAGTCGTGAGACGCAGCAAGACACGCAAGCGACAATGACATCAATCACAGACTGGCACAAAGTCCGAATACAAAGGCTGCCATCACGGACAGACTAATACAAACTATTAAGGAGTGAATTTGGCAATATTTCACTCATAAAAATACATGAAGGTACGTCGATGTGTTGCAGAATATTATAGAGGTATACCATCACAGTAAACACTCAGCAATAAAGATGACACCTGCATCTGTGACCTTGTACAACGTTGGAAAAGTACGGGAAAATTTACAGCGTCGCTATAATAATAACAATGGTTGTAATTTACCATGGTTGTAAGTTCAAAGTCGGTAAGTTCGTTCGCGTCAGTCGTGCACGGTCCGGCTTTTTATAAAGGATACGAGGGCGGGTGGACACTGGAGTTATTTAAAATTGTACGGATTTCTCTGACACGCGCACCACCTGTTTAACATTTGCAAGACTGCCAGGTGAGGACATAAATGGTGGTTTCAACGCGGCGGAATTGAGCAGAGTTCGAAAAGATCTGGTCACGGAATCGTTCAATATAGAAAAAATTTTACGCCGCAGAGATAAGGGTCGCTCAAAGGAGTATTTCGTCAGCTGGAAAGACTATCCCGAAAAGTTCAACTCCTGAGTCAAAGCTAATCAATTTTCGCAAATATGAGGGATTAATTTTACATTATTCTGCCTAGCAACAGCAGTATGAATTATTGCTCAAAAAACACTACAACGCATTTTGTTACACAGTTGCCATAACAGATCAGATTACAAGGTTCATGGCTGGTCGCGCTTACAGAAGTTCAAATTCTGCTAACGTTTCAACACGTGTCAGTCGACAAAGAAGAAAGAAAATTTTCCCTGAAACGAATTCCCCCACAAGACTCGAGACGTATGAGCGAAGAGTGGATAATTTTACAATCGCAGAATCGCTGATTCGTTCAGGAAATTACAAGAATCTCACACTCTCGTTGAGGAGATAAATAACTAAGAATGTATTAGTGGTCATTTGCGGCTGATAGTTGAACGTGGTGGTTATGTGACAGTCAGCAGAGTTTGTGGAAAGGATAACTGCTCTCAGTTCAGTCACGAGCTTTGCTTATCGGAAAAAATGCGAAAAATTCTCGGATTGGAGAAGAATAGGCAGATTCTCTTTGTTGCCGATCAATACACCATAGAGGCTGCTAGACCTGCTCGAGTTTCCAATGGTCTACCAGCCATGTTTATGATCTACAGCGACATCTGTAAAGCGTATATGACAGTTGATGTTCAATCAAGGTTGCTACGCGTTGTATCGATGAATACCGACAATTACGAGTACGGTACTACCCGGATCAAAAGTTTCTCTCCGCCAATGCACGCACCATTGTTATTCAGCTCATATCAGAACATTGAAATAGATATAAGAGATGAATGCCGACAATCGATTCCATTCGATTATGGGACAGTAACTGTGACACTTCATTTCAAGAAAGTCGAGTAGATGAATCGCTACGAAGATTACTTCAGTTACCAAGTTGGCAATGGCTACCGAGTGGTAGTAGGATGGGGTAGGAATCCGTACATCGGAGGAATTGGCCATATTTACATCGGTTCTCCATACCAAAGAGGTCACGGTGGTGTCGACTCCTTCCTAGCTGGTATATTTCGTCGAGTTCTCCCGCTTATTAGTCGGGGAGCCAAAGCTGTGGGTAAGGAGGCTGTACGTACGATTCCAACATTGTGTCCGATGTTACGGCACGCAACACACCAGTTAAGGAGTCCTTCCGCAACCGTGTGGGAGAATCTAGTGAAGTTCGAAAAGAAAGGCGGAAGAAAAATTGGACAGACTAATGGAGGTGTCGGGATATAAAATACCACGCTACGGGAATCCAGCTCAGTTGCAGTTGCTCGGTGAACCTGTCACAGTGCGCAAGATAAAGAGGGGTGTCGGTAGGAAACACCGTAGAACTGACAGTAGTATAAAACGCAAGTCGAGATGAGGTGTTAAAGATCAAAGAGAAGAATAAGAAGTATACAGCTCGAAAGAAGAGCTCCAAGAGGAGGGTCGAAAGAAGCAGTACGGCTAGAGTTAATTTTTGACTGTTAAAAAAAATGGCATTTCTACACATTTATTCGAGCGAGTGTTTAAAGTCCGAGCTACTATTGTTCTACATTCCACCGACACAAACCACAATCGAGGATTCGCATTGGATTCAATATAAACCGATATCGTCTTTGACCGATGACTCACCGTTAGAATTTGTGATTTCTGGCAATAGTGATGAATACCTTAATCTGGTTCATTCAATGCTCAGTCTTCGTGTAAATTTGAGATCTACCACGTCCGAAGACGATATATCTGAGGCAAATTGACCAGCTTTTAGACTTTTATAAGCCCGAGTAGGATCAATCAATAATTTGATGCATTGACTGTCCAATCAAGTGGATGTGTCTTTCAATCAGAAACCCGTGTCACCACCTACCAACGCCTATGCCTACAGATCGTACATCGAAACATTGCTGAATTACGGAACTGCCGCGAAATCCTCCCACTTGTCGACTGTCTTGTGGTGTGAGGACACGGCTGGAAAAATGAACGACACAGAAAATCAGAACTAGGGATTAGTGGAGAGACGAAAATTGCTTGCCGCGGATAAATCTGTTGATCTTATTAGCCACCTTTACGCCGACGTGTTTAATCAGGACAAGCTCCTGATCAATGGAGTTGAAGTGAGAGTACGCTTAGTGAAATCTCGCGATAACTTTTGGCTGATGGATGCTCAGGCTCTTATTCCATACACATCGAGGAGACGAACCTTCTCGTCAGACGTATAAAAATTAGTCTGGGCATTTTGCTAGCACACGTTCAGTCACTTTCAAAATCAACGGCTAAATACCTTTTGACGAGGGTCGAAGTCAAAGCAGTGACTATGCACAGTGGTGTACACGGTGAAACATTGGACAATATCATATTGGGTCAGCTGCCGAAGAGAATTATCCTGGGTTTTGTCAATAATAAAGCTTTTAATGGCGATCGGCTGCTCAATCCCTTTAATTTCGAGCATTTTAATATAAACTTTCTATGTTTGTACGTTGATGGGGTACAGGCGCCTTCGAAACCGCTGCAACCAGACTTTGAAGCAACAAATCTATATGTGGACGCATATCACACACTATTCTCCGATACAGGCATACACTTTCTCAAGGAGGGGAACCAAATGGCGCGCGAATCGTACCCCCACGGATACGGTCTATTTGCCTTTGATTTGACTCCAGATTTATCGGCATATGACTGCAGTCATTGGAATTTTATCAAACGCGGTAGCGTTAGATTAAAAGTACGTTTCAGTGCGGCTCTAACAGAAACATCGAGTTGTATTATATACGCAGAGTATGATAATATTTTGGAAATTGATGCCTCACATCAAGTCATAGTCGATTTTAGCAGTTAAAACGTTTAACTCACAGATGTTGCTACTCTCTACTACTGTATATATACAGGGTGATTCAAAAAGACCGGGATACCAGCGTAACTCCAAAGAAAAGTTTTTTACAAAAAAATGCTTCAAATAAAAGTTGTAGGGTTTAAAAAGATGCACCTAACGGTGACCTCGCGTTTGACCTTGAGGTCGAATTTAGTTTTTTTTGTGGGGTTACCTGAAAAGCATTGTTTATAGGACAAACCCACAAACTATCGAAGAACTTCGGCAGAGAATTTTAGATGCAGCTGCATCGATTCCAGCAGATATGATTCAAAATGCCGTATGTTACGTCCAGATTATAAATTTAAATTACAAAATCTAACACATAAATACAATTACATGAATTCCTACCTGAATTGGTAACCGAACTTCACGATATGTGAAAGTTATAATAATTTAAATGATTAAATGAGTGAATGATAGGAAATCCCTTTTGGCTACCGCGGACGCGGTCATTGCCTACCGGGGAAGTTAGCCGGATACGAAGTCACTTAAACTATACATTATTTCTTTTTAAATCGACACACGTTTATTTCTAAAAAGAGAAAAGTACCTTAATGTGTGAGTGTGCGTGGCTGTTTGTATATATGTGTAAAGATGTTCCTGAGTGGCTGCGGCTGTCAATCCTCGGCGCCTTCCAGCCTAGGCTCGGTGGTTCAGGTTACAGCGGTGGCTAGATGCACTTGGATGTGACGGCTCGTCCTTTCGATGTGCGTAGAGTAGATCGCAGGGAGTCAACTGCCTCTGTTTCTTCTTCTTTTCAGCAGGGGGTGATATTTGGAAAAGATGCCGATGGATACACTTGCTCGACCGTGCGACTAAGTCCGATATGCTCTTTATTTCTAAACGTACAAGTAGCGTATACTGTGTGATGCTAGTTTTTTAATGAATGGTCTGGCGACGAGCAGAGTAACGTTCCGCGAGAGATTTCGGATATTACTGACTGATGATGGTCTGGCGAGAAGCAGAGTAACGTTCTGCGAGAGCTTACTGACTGACGCTTGCCCTTTGCTCCTGGGCTTTATATACTCGCATATCCCCTTGTTTTTCTCGGGCTAGTGATTTCCATATTGGGTCACCTCACTATTTGTATTTTTCTCTCTCAATTTTAAGGGAATCGTAGCAGGTCAAGTCATAAACATCATAGTTTATGACTACCACTTAAGAATTTGTCTCTTTTAGAACTCTCCCGCGGTCTCTTTTTTTACTGGAGATCGCACACGTGTTTCCAATGGATTTCCAGATCGTCGAATATTGCGCCTCGGTTTCTTTCTCTCCTCGCTAGTTTTTTTCTCATAGTTGTGCTCATTTTTCCGCGGTGGTTTGTCGTCGCATTGCGTGGAAACAGCTCCCCCGTTCTCGTGCTTGGTAATTCATGGCTTTCCGTTTAAAATACGAATACGCGGTTCTTATGAAGCTATCATTGAATCTAAAATATCCCTTAGCGTTTTTATGACATTTTGAATTTATTGCGTGGTTCGTTGGAATATGGCCTATTTTCGTGAAGGTGCCGCTCGCACGTATGAGCGAATCTCTCTCTCTCTCCCGTCTTTTTCTTCTTGGGTGCCGCTTGTACGTATGAGTAAATTTTTCTCTCTCCTGGTTTTTCAGATTCACTTCTTATGTGCCGCTTGCACTTATAAGTGAATCTCTCTCTCTCTCTCCTGGTTTTTTTGTCAGCTCCACTTCTTGAGTGCTGCGATGTCGTGCTAGTAAGTAAGTGTGTGCGTGTGTGTGTGTGTAGATATGATATGTATAGCAATAGTAGTGTTTTGGATGCGTAATGGAATCGGTGATTACATTACGCGTAGATAGTTTTTATGATAGACTAGCTCACTGTCAAACAGTTAATGGTGCACATTTCGAGCACTTGTTGTAATAATGATTTTTTTGTGTCGGGCTTACGAAACTTACTTATTTTGCAAATTTATATTCGATGTCACAATTAAATTAGTTCTACGTTCGACAATATGCGATTGTAAAAATGTTTTTGTTAAAAAATTAATGAAATTCTTTAAAAGTTCAAACTGTATTTTGTTTTATTATTTCAAAACCTAAAGTACACATTGAAAAATAAGTTGCGACGTAATGATGTGAGGGCGCAGATACGCATTCACAGCGCAAGATAATGTTGAAAACAATCGTATGACCTTTGGGGTCACTCTGCCCCTACAATATAGGAGTATATTTGAACGTAGAATTCTATGCTCTTTCTAATCCCGCTGTCAAAAAATAGGGTTTCCATTTAAAAAAACTAAGTTGACCTTCAAATGACCTTGAAATTCGACCTCAAGGTCAAACGCAAGGTCACCGTGAGGTGCGTGTTTTTAAACCCTATAACTTTTATTTGAAGCATTTTTTTGTAAAAAACGTTTTTTTGGAGTTACGCAGGTGTTCCGGTCTTTTTGAATCACCCTGTATATATCTAGCAAGTTATTTTGCAAATTCAGTCTCTCTAACACTGTTCTTCAAAGACACCAGGCATCGAAATATACCAAAAGAGGAAGTCGTATTGGCTGTGAACAGTAATTTTAGTAGTCATTGGCTGGTAACACCGGCAATAGCGATTGGTCATCTGAGTATATATATATATATATACGAAGTCAGAAAGATTGGCTGACCCAGTAACATCACGGACTTGACTAATTTGACGGTAAGGTGTCTTTGAAGGCGGTGAAAAAAATTTTAAAAGAACTTTTGAAAAGTGTTCGGTAACTATACGTTAGGGGTAATGATAAATGGCTAGTGCTACACAAAATAATATCTCGTCAAATTTGTAATCTCGAGTACGATCAGGATTGCCCGTCTTTCGATAAATTATTATCGTCCGATGTATACCGCATGTAACACGC
This sequence comes from Muscidifurax raptorellus, assembly GCA_020010945.3. Lineage (NCBI taxonomy): Eukaryota > Metazoa > Arthropoda > Insecta > Hymenoptera > Pteromalidae > Muscidifurax > Muscidifurax raptorellus. The sequence continues at coordinate 432,559 of JAHUUD020000045.1, forward strand.
TGTCAAACCTTGCTACAAAAGTTATCGTTGTGCTCTAAATCAGGCTTGTAGACTAAAATCGTGGCTACTCACAGGTACGATTAGAAATTCGAGCAGTGCTTTTGAAGACATTTTTAATGATGGCCTTTGTAATTTACTGATTGCATTTGTAATGATGGCCTTCAAATATTGAAAAATCTGTCAAAATTCCGCTCGCATACTGTCTGTGTAATCCCAGCCGATGAGATACCGAAGGTGTGGACGAAACCGACAGCGTTCGTTGTGAACACGGATGATCATACGAAATTGGCTATGCATTGGGTTGCCCTGTATGCTGACAAATTTTGCAGCGCTTTTTATTTTGATAGTTTTGGTCTCCCTCCATTCATACCCGTTCATATAAATCGATTGGGTCATGCGAAATTGGGTCTGGGTTATAATAAATTTCTTGAGAATTTCTCTGATAATCTGCGAAAAAACGATGATGTAGTCCAGCAATATGTAGACTGTAAAGAAAAAAAAGCGCTGACAAAAATTTTATCGGAAGCGATGGGTGCATTTTCAGGTGTTTGCAAAGCTGCAGTTCTAAGATATCATTGTTGTAACGCAAGATGATACTGCGAGATACAGCATTTTTTTTTCTTCGAATGTTTCCTGCTCAATTAGTATTAATGCACTCTCTTTGTTCCCCCTCCGATGAGTGTCGCACACGTGTCGGTTACCACCTCCACAGCCACCATCTCAACCATTGCCTATACTACATACCAAGCGCTCGGAGTAGTTTAGTCATTTCAAATTGGTGGCAGAGGTGAAAAACGAAGACCGGCTTCAGCTGCTGAATATCCTGTACACTTTAGATAAGTCGTATGCAATGGAGATCATTTTCGGGCTGGAACACACCAGCTTCAGACACGAGTACTACGAGCCTGTGATGCGCCTATTGGGCGACGACTCCAAAGGAATCGCTTTTACCTACGATGGATGGCTGCAATTCAGAGACTGTTTCAATGAATTTTTCAAGTATCTTTGTGGACCCAGTATGGAAGACATGACGGGTTAACAGATTTGCGCTACAGGATGGATAGCAAAATTCACACAGAATTGGAAAGACAGAGCTATCGAAATTGAGGATAATACTCTTCCTAGGATACTTGGAGTTCTCAGCAAACGCTATTGTGCAACTATTATTATGAATAAAGTTACGTTTCTTCATTTGAATAAGTATATTGTGAAATGTATTGATGCACGCCTACAATATCTTAAGCTTGTAGCAGACAGTGTAAGTTGTGTTGCCAGAGAGACTGTAGAGTATATTAAGAGTTTTGATCTGGACAATATACCACGCATGAATACTGGTGTGTACACAACGACTTTTGTCAAACAAATTATTAATCTGATTGATGATAAATGGTTCGATATTATTACAGCGAGTATGCAAACACGTGCGAGAGAAATTGAAAGACCAAATTCCGTTTAGCCGAAATGATATTGTTGATGTATTTTATCAGCTTGCGTCACAGCACCTTGATGTAATTGTCGACTTACTGAACAGTCACAACGAGTCATATAATGCTTTTTTTTAATTTTTGATATTATAACCAATTTATATATATATATATATATATATATATATATATATATATATATATATATATATATATATATATATATATATATATATACATATACATATATATATCTTAACGCCGTATATCACAATGAATTTGTAGAAATATAGATGATTGAATGAATGAATCAGTGTGTATGTTCTGATCCTCGTATGCTCTGATTGCGTCGGCGTAACTTTCAAGACATAACCTCAATGTTTCGAACTTCAAATATTTTGTATTATGCTTTTTGTATATTTTTCTAGTAATATTGGAAATGGAAGCTTAATGCTTCCAAAACTTTGGTCTTATAAATTAAAATGCTTAATTATTCGTCTAATTACCTTCAATGCCGTAGCTGCATCTTCATGTGAAATGTTAATGAAATCAATATCATTAACTTTCAATATTCTGTCTCCTTTTTGTAATTTACCATCGGTATCTGCTGGCCCTCCTGGTAATATATATGAGATATATATACCTGCATCATCTTCACCACCTACTATATTAAAGCCTAAGCCTCGAGGTCCTTTATGTAAAGTTATTGTGTGAATTTTTCTGAAAAAATAATAAACTGTTTACTCATATTTTAATATATAAAAGGATTTTCAAATTTTATAATATATTAACAATTTCTACATTGGTTTATAACAAATAATACACATAAATAGTTTCAATTTGCCTTTCACGACACAAAACCATATTGTAAAACTCTCGCTTTTTCTCGACCCTCACCACGCAAGTCAAAATGGCGTGAATACAAAACCTCATAACGGCCGACATCTCTATGAATTTAGAGGATCGCATAATAGGAGGGGGGGGTAATAAATTTATACCCACCGAAACCAACAATCCTATGCGGGAACAAAAAGCCACCCGCAGAGCAAATTAGAAAGTGGAACTTCCACTTTAACAGCAACAGCAACTATATGCCTTCCTGGACCGCATAACTGAACTGAACCCATCTCACAAACTCTTGAATCAAGACCTACTTGAAGGCCTCCTCGAAATATTAAAAGACGAATCTCTGGAATGGATGCGCAACAGTCGCAGAACCTGGTAATCTTGGAATGATGTGGAAATCAACCTGAAGCTAAATTTTCTCTTACCCGACAAGGAAGATAGCTTAGAAAACCAGATCCATTATTGAAAGCAAAGGAAAACTGAGAAAGTATGTCCTTACATCAACACAATACAAACGCTGATACGACGTAAAGGAGATTAAACCGACAAACAACAACTCAACCTCATGTATAAAAACATGCGACCGGAATACCGCATGCACTTTACAGCAAATGGCACTCAATACAATCAGAAGTTTATACAAATACATACTAATTAAGCTGGATCTCAACAACGCCACCAAGATCGATAACCGGAACAAGTTATAGGAAAATCATGACGACGCAACCATAGGCCACCTAGCAGCTGCGAAAACACTAAACCAACTCGCCCAGCATTACTACTGATCAGAAATGCTCCAATAAGCGGCTGAGTACGTAAGAAACTGCCCGACCTAGCAACAATGCAAGGCAGAACAACGCCAGAAACCAGGACTAATGCAACCACACATCCCAGACTCTCTATGGCAGATCATCACCATCGATATAGGTTCTACTATTAGAACCTTTACCACGATCTTCAAACGATAACTCTCCCTGTTGGTAATACATGATAAGCATGATAATCCTCAAAATGAGTAGTCAGTGCCAATGAGAAGAGCCATCACAACGACCGTCACAAAATAAATGAGGACAATAATCCTTAGACACAGAGCCCCGAAAACACTAATCTAAAGAACTTACCGAAATACTCAAAAATTACGAGATAAAATACCGACAAACATCGCCATACTTGCCAATGTAATCCGGTCGAGAGGACGAATAAAGTGCTAAAAGCAAAGATAGCACAATCATCGAAAAGGAAACACAATCAGAAGCACAAGTAAATCTACGTTTTCACCTACTCATATAACTCTGCCGTTTCCGAATCAACAGTCTACCTAAACTACGGACGCGAGCTAACCCTTGGTAAGCCTACCTATTCACGCCCAAAGGATCTTCAAACTAACATCCGCATCAAACAACTACAAGAAGTATGCGAATTCGTAAAAACAAAGTTATCTTTAAGACATTCCAAAAACAAGCGAAACACTACAGTCCCCCTCCCCCCGACGATATAATCGTTTTACCCTATAAGCTTTTGACCCGTAACTGCATAACCTTATGTCCCCATAATTTTATAAACTTTAACCCTATAACCTTATGATCCCATAAATCTATAACATTATGCCCTAATAACCCTATAAACCTCTAACCCTGTACCCTGATGTACCCATAACCACTAAACCTAAAATCTTATAACCCTATAAACCCTATTAACTCCCATAACGTATAGCCTTATGTCCCCATACCTCCTAAGCTTAAAACCCTATGACCCAATAAACCCCTAATTATATAACCTTATTACCCCATAACCGTATAAACCCCATTACCTTTTCATCCTATAACCTTTTGATTCCTAACTGCATAACCTGTTAAAGTGTACTGTTAAACAAGAAGTATACAAGATGATGTATACAATAAATGTATGAACTGTGATTTGATTGCTGTGATAAGTTATATGAATACCAATTCGACTAAATAACTTGTATATATATATGTATATTTTATTTGTTATAACTTTGAAAATAAACTACTATTCTATTGTACTCTATGCTACCTTATGTTCTGCGTAACCCTGTCAACCTCGAACCCTATAACATTATGATCCCATAATTCTATAAACCGCTAATCCGGTAGCCTCATGTGCTCATAACCACTAACGCTAAAACCTTATGACTCAATAAACGCCTAATCCTATATAACCTTATAACCTTTAACCCTTTGAGTCACAGTGGTACTGCCAGAGTGCCACCTATATATACCGCTGTCGAAAATGTTCTACTGCATATTTCGGTCTGAATTTTTGTATTCGGGGGTTATCGGGGTCGCTAAACATGAATCTGAGGTTATATTGACGGAATTCAAAATGTCGGATCTAAGATTTTGGGCATACTATGTGAAACTGAACTTATATTTTAGGCTAACCAGACAAACATTATTTCACGGCATATTTTGGTCTGAATATCTGTACACGAGAGTTTTCAGGTTCGCAGATCACAAAACCAAGGTTATATTTGTAAAATTCAAAATGGTGGATCCAAGATAGCGGAAAATGTGTGAAATTGAACTAATCATTTCGACATACCAATCAAACTATATTCTACAGGATATTTTAGTCTACATATTTGAGCCGTTGATTACAAAACTACTATTAGCTTTGGAAAATTCAACGTAAATACAATATGGGTTTTCGGGATTACGAATCTAAGGTCAGATTTTCACTCAGCATTACCCAGACCTAACGACGTGGATGTAAAGAGTTTCTAGCTCCTTTTTTTGCTTTTTTTTGTATTTCTTTGTTTTTTTAATTTTTATAGTTTTTTTTTGTTTGTTTTATTTGTTTGTGATCAGCATCCCCAAAACCCCTATATACCAATTTTAGTGAAATTTGATTGAATTTCACAAATTTTGTCCGCCATATTGGATTCGCCATCTTGGATTTGAAAATTATAAAAAAATAACTTCAAATTCGTGATCAGCGAACCCAAAAATCCCTGAGTACAAAATTTCAGGTCAAAATATAAAAAGTATAAAAGAATGACTCAAAGGGTTAACGCTATAACCCCGTAATCATAATACTGAAATGCTTGATATCTTGTCAGAGGTTGAGCGATACTGCTACAGTAGTGTGATTCCAGTGTAATAAAGTAAGATTAGGGGTTTATAGGATTATGGGGTCATAGGTTTATAGGATTAGAGGTTTAGTGAATCTTAATGTTTTAAGGTTAGGAGTTATGCGGACGTAAGTGTATAGGTTACGGGGGTTTATTGGGTTTATAGGTTTATGGCATTCTAAGATTTTAAGGTTAGGGGTTATGGGCATAAGGTTGTAGGGTTAGAGATTTATAGGATTATATTTATACGAATATAGTTTTAGTTATAAAATCGTTCGGAATTATCGGGTCTAAAGATTTTAGTATATTTTCAGCGAACCTAAAAAGACATAGTATACATGGTCAGACACCCAGGCCAAAATATTTTATTTTATGTGTGGCTGTGTAATTAAACCTCGACAGCACCCACCTATACGTGCACCAGGTCAAAACCGGCCAAGCCATGGACTACTACCGATCCAGATGGGCTAAAAAAGGTACTGATTAAATGAACAAAATTAAAGATATTACCTACGCAGGACCTTGGGAGCCAGAAACGTAAGTTTCATTATACTTATTTTCTTTTACCCCCCTCCCCTCCGAGAAAGAGAAAAGTATGATGATTACGCGAACGAGCGCGTATATCGCACTAGTAGTTCCTGATCTGTCCGCCATATGGACACGGTGCCGGCGAAGCATTGTACACCGGCAACCGACACACGAGTACACACAGAAAGATTAATCCAGTCATTATAGATTTTTTTCGGGAAAAAATACCACTCGCAATTTTTTTACATGATATTGTTTTTTGATAAGCATCATGAACAACATATTCAAAATATAACTCGAGACTGGTTGGGAAAGTTTGTTTAAACAATGATCAATGTTATGAAAAAGCAGTTTTTTGACTTGCGTAAAAAAACTATTATCGATAGCGAAAAATAATTAAATAAAAAAGGTAGGTATTAAATGAAACTATAAAATGAGATATGCCGGATTATCTGCCGATAATTTGTTTGTGCACGAGAGCTCAAAAATGGTCGAATTTTAAAATATCACTAATAATTAATGTAATTTTCATCACAAACTTTTGTAATTTAGGATTTTTTAGACTCTTCCCAACCTAAAATAACGCTGTCAATTCATTGGCACGTATCTTCCTCCAACTAAATTTATAGTTTAATTAATAAAATATTTTTTTTGAAAATTTTTACGTTTTTTACGTTTAAATCGGCCATATTTTTTTTGTCGGTGTCTAATCGAAATTTTGAGCTCAAATTCTGAAAGAGCATCAAATTTCGCGTAGGAGTAGAGTTATTGCATTATTTTTTTGGTCAGATAACATAATAAATAAACACGTTAAAAAGTTAGTAAACATTCTGATCATCACGGCGTTAATGGATTAAAACCCATAGGGTTCTGAAAGCTGTGCAAAAAACTCTTACACAATGTACAGAAAGTCCACCTTTTTCCAAAGTAAATTTCAATTGGCTTACATTCGTACTCGTAGTTTAAAGAAAATATTCAAGTTTTAACACAAAATATAATGAAATATGATGATTAACGATTATACAGGGTATACCGGGTGAAAAAAAATTCAAATTTTCGTATCTATGATCCTAAAGGATTTTATAAGCTGCGCAAAGAACTTAACCGAGATAAACAAAAGATCTATCTTTTCCCAAAATTTAAAGTTAATGAAGGGGACAATACAGCCCTATGACGTGAAAAATAAAAAAAAAAGTAAAATTAATATATAAATTAAATTTTATGAAGAGATGTTTTCTATAATAATGGTAGGTCAAATCACCTACAATTTGCCTGATAGTGGTGAATGTAAGCATACCCATCAAAGTATTTTGGCACTGTCCGTAAGATTCCAAATGAACCGATGGATGAAATGGGCTCTTATTTTTTTCACAAGTCTTATACGCCTGTTATTCTTATATGAATGATGTGATTTTGATTTGAATACGTAGAAGTTGCTTTACAACCAAAATACTATATTTTTTATTATATGTCGACAAATTTTGCTACTAATTATTTTATTAAACAACTTCTACTCATTCAAATTAAAATCACATCATGCATATTATAAGAATGACAGGTATATAGAACTTGCAAAAAAATTTGAGCTCATTTCATCCATTAGTTCTCCTGGAATCCTACAGACAATGAGCTGAAATCAAGAAAAATCAATATTAGTAAAAATCAATATTAAAGTTTGGAGTCACTATTATAATTATAACTTTACTTATCAAACAGCAAATTAAGTGGGCGAATTTATGTCTTCTTCCAGTTGTCGAGACCAACATTTTCACTATTAATATGATATATTTTGTCATACCATACCAGGTCTATACAACAATTTTTACCTGGAACTAAGAAAAAAACATTTTAATTATATTTATCAGATATCTTAAAATCTTAATATATAACTTAATAACTCAAAAAATTATACTTACGTATCTTATATAAAATTGTATGCCACTCATGTATGTATGCGTATATGTAAACTCACCTGTCAGATCTGTGACTGTCGTATACTTCTGTAGTTGTCGTATACTTCTGCAGTTGTCGTATACTTCTGTTATGGTCATAAACTTCTGTTGTTGTCATACAATTCACCATATTCCAAGATAATACGAATTTATTGCACATCACATGAATTGTGAAATAGTTTTTTTTGAGATCTATTTTCTTTAAGAGTTGGAAGCGAATGATTTTTGTTGAATGTCGATGAAACTTCCTAAAAATCTTTTTGGTTGTTTCCTTGTCCTGACAAAGGAACAATTGGCATCCGGATGATTAGATGCAAATCTTGCCTTTACATCCTTATCCGTGCGACGTTGTACGTCGCAGCCGTGTCGAATCGGGAAATTTCCGACCGATTCGGCGAGTTTAAGCCTGCACATAAACAGTGCGAGAGCCAGACTATTTTTCTGTGAAGCGGCGCCGGGCTACCTTGTTGTCGCGCCTGCCGCGCGGAGGGAGGGATGGAGGGAGGGAGGGAGGGAGGGAGCGAGGGGGGGAGAGAGAGGGAGAGAGAGAGAGAGAGAGAGAGAGAGAGAGAGAGAGAGAGAGTACACGTGAGTTTTCGCGCGCGGTGCCAGGCGCACGAGGACCTAAACAAGCAGTGTGGGGCTTGGGAGAGCGAGAGCGTGAGAGAGAGAGAGAGAGAGAGAGACGGCGAGTAAGTGCACGCGGTACGGCAGGTCGGGCTTTGACCCAGCGCATCGTTGCGCTGAGGAAAAAGCCAACGAGAGTCGGGCGCGCGTGCGTGTGTGCGAGAGAGAGATAGAGTGAGTGAGTGCTGCCGGCGGCAGCGAGCTGCACGGTCTGGTTCTGCGCCAGATCGGTGCGTGTCGTGCGAGGCAGGCGGAGAGAGTGTGTCGAGAGTGGTTGGCTGGCTGCTTACCAGGTGCTTACGCATCGGGAGAGCGCCGAGCTTGCGCGTAGTAGGAAGAACGAGAAGGCCCTGCGTGGCTGTGAAACGCGTGGGAAGCTTGCGTAGCCACCACGTTGTAGGGAGGGGTTTTGGGCGAAATATAGTATTATTTATTAAAAATTCGTATTATTATTCTCCCTCCTCTTTCCCAGCTCTCCCAAGCGACGGTGATCACGTCGAGTCCCTCGACAAATAAATAAATCGGGCGCATAAGAGGCGCAAGAGTTTCGTGCGCGCTACTGGGAGGCAGCACATCGCATCCGAAGCCATTGCTTACCTTTACTTACACATTAAATTCACATTAACACTTTACACTGTTTCTTTATTTTATAAATTCGAATCAAAAAGCACATATGCATGTCAAATTTTATTATTATAGACAACGTAGTTCCAGAAATACAACGGTATACATACATACACACACAGCCATCCGCACGGACATTTTCTAAAAATACATGATTCGAACTCCAAACACCTCAAAACACGTTTCTATGAAGTTTTAGCGAAACTGAAAACTTTACTATTACAAAGCTTCCTCTAGGAGAAAGCCAAAAGTAGTAAAAATTCCAGCCCGATAGCTTTATTAGTTGAAAATAAGTTTATATTAACAGTCAGTTTAATTTTTCTGTATATTTTAATAAAATCGTCTTTCTACAAATGACCGGAAGCTCAGGTAACTTATTTTTAATCAAAAATCGCTGTGACATTAATTATTGATATTAGGAGCCGAAACTTGGAGAGAGTCTACGTTAAGAGCCATATTTACATGTCCTACATTAACATTAATATTAATTTAATTTTATTCAATATTTAATTGTAAAATGAAATGAAGAAGCGTAAACATAAATTTTTGTAGTAAATAAGATTTCCGTTCACTGGCAGATAAAATTATTCTATATTGATAGTAAAAATAATACTAAAATTTAATGAGGTAAGGTCAAATTAATGTGCAGGTTTTTATGGTATAGTATAGTATAATATAATATAGCATAGTATTTAGTTATATTTAATTTGTAGATTTCATTTTACAATGATTTCTTATAAACTAAACTAATTTTATATCTCAGTTTACATTTTTGGTTATAAATTTCGTCTTTATAACCTTACAACTAAATTAATCTACAGGACAGATTTTTAAAGTTGATCCCCAAGAAACAAGAGAGCGTGTAAGGTAAGGAAATCTATTATAAAATAAATCCGCGTTTGTTCTAGACTTGATACATTCAAATAAAAAAGTAATACAATATTGAAGATATATTTGTAAATTTTCACGATAAATTCGTATAGGCATTAATTTTTATAATAAATAAACAATCCTTTTATTATTAATTTAACAAGATTAATACATTAAATAAAATATAATAAAAAGTGCGCGAATTAATAAATAATAGAAACGCGAAGAAAAACAATAAACATTCTATAAGTGACGAGAAATACAAAGGAATTAGAAAAGGATCATATTACCTGGCCGCGTGCTATCGGAAATAGCAGATGCGTAGAAGCATAGCGTGGCGTCGTGCGGTGACGTCACAATCGAGCTTTTATACAAAGATACAGCATCAAGTATCTAGAAAATACAAAAGAGTTTGAATTGCTGTGAATGTTTAAAGTTAAATAATTGAGCATTATATTAGTTTTTTTGATGCACGGTCCAATAAAATCATAATAAAATCATTGTTTAAATTAGAAATGAGAATGTCTTGACATAAAAAAAAATATAAATCATTCTAACTATTATTCAATTCAAATATAAGAAAGTTAGAGATAAATATAGCAGAAGGATTGTTCGGTAAAAGCAGCGATAACCAAGGTGAAATTTGATCACATCCAGAAATTTAAAGTATGTGCGAGTAGTATTATAACACAATTAAGAAGGGGAGGGCCCATTTAAAATAAACGTACCCAAATTTCCTTATATGTATAAGCTGCGAATATACAGGAATTCATATATATACAAAAAAAATTCACCAAAATCTGGTCGACCAGCAAGGAAAAGCTGAATTGGCACATTTCTGCCACAGTCGAACCAGAGCGTAGCTGACGCAGGTGCTCGATAGAGGTGATAGATCCCGCAGAGCGTGGTTGACCCTCTGAGCCTATACATACATATATTAATTAACATATTTCAAAATATATAATATAATTCTATCGAATGGTTGACAATAAAAGGGTAAGACCATTCAAAATAATTGTCTTTTACTCATATTTGAAGAAATAAATTAAAGGTTACGTACCTATGAAGTAGTGTTCGTAGATGAACATAAGTTCTCGGATACGTTTGTCTGGTGTATGAAAATTCACACCACCTGTAAAAGAAACGTACAATTTACCCAAAGCAATTTGCTCTTGTGCTCAGTTGATGATAATTCAATCAAGAAATTATAAATAAAAATACTTATCTGACAAGCAGCAACAGGTTGCACTGCTTGCGATACATCGTGTTGGGTCCATAAACATTTTCAGTCACAACTTTGGTCCTAATCAACAGAACAAACCAAAACACACACACACGAGTAGAGGAGATACTCGCGAATCCACAGATTATGGGTTTCAACAATGAATAACGCGTTTTACGCAAAATACTTCGGTGAGAAAAATACGCGACGCGCGAGAAGTTTAAACACGCAACATACAGTGTGTAGCAGCCGACGCCTCGTGTTTGTTCAGAGCAAACACCAGCGCAGGCGTGGAACTAGACGCGGCACTAGGGAGACCATGGAGGAAAAGAGAAGGAGACCAAACTCTTATGGGCTCGCGTTTCCGAAATGGACCTCTTTTACCGACGAAGATCGCCAGGTTCGCTCGACTAAAAAGCCCTGACCTAGCGAGTATCAGAGCCGCCTGTCGGCGACTTATTGCACTGATCAGCGAACTCCTGATTACAAAATATATCGGAGTTCAAATCCACATAAAACCACTTTTTTTATCGTTTTGTTAATGTTATATAAATAATTATTATATACAATTATTAATTATATTGTAAAAAGTTCATACAAAATAAACATAGAATGTGCGTTTGTTCTAGACTTGATACATTCAAATAAAAAAGTAATACAATATTGAAGATATATTTGTAAATTTTCACGATAAATTCGTATAGGCATTAATTTTTATAATAAATAAACAATCCTTTTATTATTAATTTAACAAAACCGTATATAAATAACCGATTACTTGTACCGAAAGAAGTTATAAGGATAAAGATAAATATTTTGAAACCCCTTCTTTTGTTTAAATTTAAGCTTTTGTTGAATTGTTTGTCAAATTTTTTTTCATTTCATAATTCAGAGGTGCTTTTTATTTTTATTATAAATAAATCATGATGAATTTCAATTATGTATACTGTAATGGTTAGTATTATTTTAAATTATATACAATTGTTATAAATTCCAGAAGAGGGTATAATAAAGAAACAATAAAACATAATGAACATATTAAGTGCTTTTATTACATAATTTAATTTGTTTTGGTTAGTGAGAGGCAGTCTTAGATAAATTTCGCTTTCTCTTGGAATTTGTATGTAAAGTAATTTATACTTTTATTAAATATACTTACCATCTTTTTCTATAGAGCGCAGATTTTATAAATTCAATCATAATTATTTAAAGATTATACTACTTTACCACAGAAAATCAAACTTACTATATAAATAATCTAAATAAATAACCAAGTAGCACAATGACCCAGCTACTGATCGCTATGATTGCAAAAATGAAGGTAAAATTGATCAAAGACTGTCTTTCATGCTCTTCTGTATTATATAATTTAAAATAATACTTACCATTACAGTATACATAATTGAAGTTCATCGTGATTTATTTATAATAAAAATAAAAAGTACCTCTGAATTATGAAATGAAAAAAAATTTGACAAACAATTCAACAAAAGCTTAAATTTAAACAAAAGAAGGGGTTTCAAAATATTTATCTTTATCCTTATAACTTCTTTCGGTACAAGTAATCGGTTATTTATGTACGGTTTTGTTAAATTAATAATAAAAGGATTGTTTATTTATTATAAAAATTAATGCCTATACGAATTTATCGTGAAAATTTACAAATATATCTTCAATATTGTATTACTTTTTTATTTGAATGTATTAAGTGTAGAACATTCTATGTTTATTTTGTATGAACTTTTTACAATATAATTAATAATTGTATATAATAATTATTTATATAACATTAACAACACGATAAAAAAAGTGGTTTTATGTGGATTTGAACTCCGATATATTTTGTAATCAGGAGTTCGCTGATCAGTGCGATAAGTCGCCGACAGGCGGCTCTCATACTCGCTAGGTCAGGGCTTTTTAGTCGAGCGGACCTGGCGATCTTCGCCAGGAAAAGAGGTCCATGTTGGAAGTACGGAGTTTGATCTCCTTCTCTCTTCCTCCATGAGGGAGACTATAGTGGTGTAGGTCTAGTGACTTGGCACCTCTACAGCGGCCATTTTGGAAGAGTATAGAACGCGCGCGAGATTTAAACTACAATACATGTAAAGCTGATAGATAGATGATATTTGACAATGAAAATTAACTAATTATTATAAATGAATTATTAGAGTGCCAATTTAAATAAATAAATAATTTTTTTTTATAATAAAATTTTCTCGGGGAATTTTACAGCTTTTTGGTTTTATTTGCTCATAATTGAGATTTTTCACAGAGTATTAAAATAAAGATCAATTATTTAAATAATTAGAGTGAAATTCAGACACTATAAAATATTATATAGTATAACGTTAATTTTATTGTTTTCTTGTTTTTTTTTTACATGCATTGAGGATTTTTGCAATATCATTTCCAACTGAGGTACCACTCTAATGCGTCCATGCAGTGAATATTTATGCATTAATATTCACGTGAATATTTTAAATAATAAATTCACTTTTTGATCACTTCTATTTAGTTTAATTATTTCAATTCGAAAGTGAAAATTTTTTCATTTGTTTCAAACCAAGAGCGTAACAGTAATTTTCATTGAAGTTTTTGAGCATTTGTCAAGATACTTTTAGACTTATGTATTTTATTTCATTTTAAAAAGATTTCTTCATAGGCTGACAAATTTTCTACGTTTTCATTTAGTTTGCTTACAAAAGCGACTATTCATTATAAACCTCATAAGTCTGCTTGATAGCGGCTTTTCCTTGGATCTGCTCAATAGCGGTCATACTATATCCTAAGGTTTGCTCAATAACAACCTGATCCTTTGGTCTGCTTAGCAGCGACTACTCTTGTGAATCCTGAGTCAGCTGAGTAGCGGCTCTCCTTGGACTAGCTTAACAGCGGTCATTGTATCCAATAAGACACAACCCATGAAGGAAGAAAATTTCTCAGGCAGAGAAAAGTTATTTAACAAAAATAGATCAGGAAAAAAATATTTCTTGCAAAAATTATTGTTTGAAAAGAAAGCATTAGAGAAAATGCTCAAAGAAATAAATGATCAATTGTACAATTATTACCGGGAAGACAATAGAATAAACGTGAATCATAATAAAGTTTTTGAGAATAATTTAAATTTTCAATCTGAAGTAAGCAAAAAGTTTAATGAACTTTTGGAGTTCGCCTTAAAGGAAACAAATAAACGAGAAGCCAATTAATTAATTTTCTTTTTGACAAAAGACCACATCTAGTTGCTCTTGAACCAGTTTGACGTATTTCCTGGTGACCCTAAACCCAGACTTAGCGACCCATAACCCGCTTGAATAAACAATCCCAACATCTAGACCCATTATAAACTATTTTTCCTTTGAAAGAAGAAAAAGAATTTTCACGAAAAAAATATACAAAACAGCATTCAAAATGAATGTAGGCGACGAAACAAATGCCACAGGAACCAGAACAACAAATGCGAACGCATCCGATTCCAATTTCATGCTGATGAATAGCATGGCAAACACCTTCGCGCTCATGAACTGCATAAGCGGTATCCCAACTTTTGACGGCAAGAGAAGTCTCAGAGAATACATACAGGACTTAAGAAATGCAGCATCTCTAGTGAGTGAGGACATACAACCACAGTTTTTACAAAATGCATTGCACAAAATCAATGGACCAGCAAAGAAGAGTTTAATCAATACACAAATTACTACAGTTGAAGAACTCATAGCACATCTAAAACAGAGATTCGGACCAGGAAGGAATTTTAGCTATTTTAATAACAAAATTCAGAATGTTCGAATGAGAGAACATGGCACCGTCGGTGATTTCTATGATGAAATCAACGTTTTGCTTGGGAGTGCAAAAACAGCACTCCAAGAAGAAAAAGGCAATAGTTACAAGAAGGAAATGATGGACCCGTTGAAATCACTTGCAGTGGATATCTTTATAAAAGGTCTACCTGCCAATTTAGCGGAAAGAGTGGACTATAGCAAACCGGCAACACTACGTGAAGCCTATGAAGAAGCTGTACGTCTAGAGACGAGGATGGAAGCCAAAATAATCCCAGACTCCAGACCATATCGTGGCCGGAGTCATGGCTACAATACCCCCAGATTATATAGTGAACCACGGACTGGAATGAATTACAGAAATAACAGAAGATACAATGACGAACATCAATACAGGAATAGTCAGCATAGAGATCCTCAATAGATAGGTTACATAGAGGAACGATACGAGCATGAAGAGCCCGAATACATTGCCTATGTACAAGATCGATCGAGAAATTTACCACGTGATGGATATTCCACCAACCGCCGCCAAACAAATGGTTATCAACAAAACCATTACCAAGAGAATACTCACAGAAATCCGAATTACGTAAATCGTTACAATAATACAAATTATGGAAACGGATTTCGCCAGAACCAAAACTACAATGACAACCGACAAGAGAGTTATCGTTCGCGTGAAAGTAATAATCAATCCTACATAGCGAGTCAACGAATATTCAACCCTCAAACAGGAAGATATGAAAGTACGTAGAACCGACCTAACAGGCGGGATACCAGCAATTGGCGCAATGAAAATCTCAGATATGACAACCAAAATGATAGGGACAATTTAAACTACCAACAGGCTCGTCACGAACCCAAGATGACGAGCCAAAATCAAAAGTATTCGAGACAAAATGATCAACAAACACCCAGGAATATGCACCAAGCAAATTATCAAAGACAGCTGCAGGAATACAACCAGAATCGAGATTTGAATCCCAGGAACCTGCAAGAAAATCAGACGAAAGCCCCAGTAATGGCGATACTAACCAAACCCGAGAGATCGCGAGGATGTGTTCCACGAACTGTAATGGACCTGAAAACTATAATTGGGAAGATGGAGAGGCAACAGCTGTAAGAATAAAGATAACCGAAGGAACACAGAGAACGTATTTGGACTTCATGATAGATAATGGCGCAACTGTAAACCTAATAAAAATCGGAGCTCTGCACGACGACTTACCAATAAGCATTGAAGATGCCAGAGAATTAGGAGGCATCACAGACCAAACAGTGTGGACAGCAGGATCAGTGTACCTGGATATAAGAGGAACCCCAGTAAAATATCAAATAATACAGGACGATTTTCCCATTAAACAAGATGGCATGTTAGGAAGGAATCACCTAAAGAAGGAAGAAGCAGTAATCTCCTACCATAAGAATGCTCTCATGGTAAGTGGTGATGTAATGCATCCCATACCGTTCATAGGACATGAAGCAGAACATAACCCAAGGAATCTATGAAGAGGATATAAATGCAGACAAGCAAATGAAGTACTGAAAGTAGAAGCGAAAATTGATGACGAGAGCAAATGTATGGAACAAAATATGGAGAACCAAGAAAATGTTACCACGGACAAAGTAAAATACATAATAAAAGCTAAAATTAGACAAGTAGTCCAAATTAACCTAATCAAAAGTGACTTGAAGTAAGGCTACATTCCTAGGATACATGTAGGAAATGACAATGTATTTCTAGGTGAAGGCGTAGTCAATAATGTAAGCAATACCTGCAAAATGATGGCCATAAATACAAGTGAACAAGACGTGATGATACAAGTAGACCCAAAAGAGTCAATACCTTTCGATACCGGACCAGACTTTCTACAAGAAACAGACAGTGATTTTGATGGAGATGCAATTGTTGACCAAATTAAAAGATTAGAACGAGTGAAGGCATCAATCAGAAGAAATCATTTGAATAAAGAGGAATTAGAAATTGTGGACCACATAATAGAAGATTTTCTGGATCGATTTCTATTGCCAGGAGACAGGCTCCCGTGTACCGACATGATCGAGCATCATATTCATTTAGAAAATAGCGTACCTATAAACACCAAACAGTACAGACATCCTCCTCAACATAAACAAGTTGTAAGAGAAAGCGTAGCCAAAAAGCTCAAAGACAAGATTATAAGAGAATCCAATTCTCTCTGCAATTCACCCATTGGATAGTACCCAAGAAACCAGATAGTCATGGCAACCCAAGATGGCGCATGGTATTGATTTTAGAGAACTAAATAAGAAAACCATCAAAGATGCATGCCCGTTACCAAATATTGCGGAAATAATGGATCAACTGGGAGGAGCAATCTATTTTTCGATATTTGACTTTGCCAGTGGTTTCCAACAAATACCGATGGCTCCTGAAGATTGTTATAAAACAGCATTCACAACGATAAATGGAAACTATGAGTACACAAGAATGCCTGAAGGTTTGAAGAACGCTACGGCGACTTTTCAACGCCTCATGGAAAAGGTTCTCAGAGGACTACAGAATATTGAAATGTTAGTATACTTGGATGACATCATAGTTTACAGTAAAAAATTTAAAAGACCATGAAAGGAGAACACAAAATCTTATGGAAAGGTCGAGAGAAGCAAAGTTAGTCTTGCAACCTGACAAGATTGAATTCTTTAGAAAAGAAGTTGGATTTTTAGGACACGTAATTAGCGCAAAAGGAGTTGAACCCAATCCGGAAAAGGTTTCGGCAATAGCCAAACTAGCCACACCCAAGAGTGTCAAGAATATAAGAGAAGTACTAGGAATGTTTGGATATTACCGAAAGTATATCAAAGACTTTGCTAAAATAGCGAAAATATTGAATGATCTACTAAAGAAAAACCGTGAAGTTTGAATGGACCCCTCAATGTGACGAGAGCTTTCAAAAACTCAAGCAATGCCTAATGGAAGAACCCATCTTACAATTCCCGGATTTTGATAAGGAATTCACCCTAACCACAGATGCATCAGACTACGCGATCGGAGCAGTCCTGAGTCAGGAAAAGGATGGATTTGATCATCCAGTCCAATACTTGTCTAGAGCTTTAAATAAAGCTGAAAGGAATTACTCCACCACTGAAAAAGAGTGCTTAGCGGTACTATATGCTCTACATCAGTTTAGACCATACTTACTGTGTCGCAAGTTCACTTTACTGTCTGACCACGAACCATTAAATTGGATGCATAGCAGAAAAGACCCTGGTCAAAGATTAATGAGATGGATGTTTTGGTTCACAGGCTATGAATACACCTTCAAATACAAACCAGGTAAACTAAACAAAAATGCTGATGCCCTTTCAAGAAACCCTCCAGAAACCACCGAAGAGGAAATAAACAAAAATTTACCTAGAATCAAAGTGATGATAATAGAAGAAAAAGCAAAACAAGAACAAGAAAAGGCTAAAAGTAAGATACCATCACAGAAGACTAGTTTTGGCAACAGAGCACATTCAGCATAGGAAAAGACCCATAGGAGCGAAAACAAATAAAGAAGCGCCCAAACTGAAACATAGTGTGGTAGCGCAGAGGACGAGAGCAAAACGTGCTCAGGTAGAAAGCCCAGTAGGACAATACATCAAACAAGGAGGACCAAGCAAGACGTCCAAACCCATTGGTACAAAGAAAACTACGCAAACAGAGACATCAACAAAAACTGAAACAGCAATAACAGAGGCAACTTCCATCAAACATCGAGAAGTGCCAGGAAGTTCGTCTGATATAGATTCGGGCATTTCAATGACAGTCAACCCATCCAGGAGATCATGGCTATCGTCAACGGCTAATGAAGACAGCGATCTAGATAAACCACCCATACCAGACCCTAGATACAGCGGATTACGACAACCAGACTCAGAGACTACAGAAGATGAAGCCCAAGAAGTACCCGAGAACGAAACATCTTCTTCAGAAGATAGTCAGAATAAAACTATAAGCAATATCGCAATAGACATGACTGCAGTAGAAGATTCTCAAGATGAAGATAATACAGATGAAGAATCTATAGAAACTCTATCAGTCAGAACCACCCTAACGAAACAAGAAGTAGAAGAAGCTAGCAGAAAATTTGATGAAAGCATGAGGAAATATGAAATGGATAAACAAACTGATATCAACGAATCAACAACTGACATAGATATCCAGCTGGATTTACCCTCACACTTCTCTGACGATGACAATGTACTCGATGATGTGCGTGAAGCAATCTACACATCTGATCCAAGATTTGAGAAAGAAACCGACGTAGACAAAGTTCGGAGAAAAAGTGTTCAAACCTTTATAAAACGAGCACGACAGAAGCTACAAGAAGCATCTGGTCAAGAGGACACAGGAAATAAGTCAGATGTCGAGAGCGTAACTGACATAATACTGCCACCAGTGAGAAAGACATTATCAGTCACACCTACAATAAAAAGTGACAGCCCTACCGCCAACAGTACACCAAGAAATATGTCAAAGAACCACAAGAAGTTAGGGATATTGAGCGAAATAGAAGCCGAAGAAGGCTCCATCATAGGTATAAGATTTTCGAAACCACCAGAACCCACAATTTTCGCCTTCGAATTTCGCCTTTTCTCCTACCCACTCCACCAGGCTTAGAACCTCTAAACAAAGGTCATGAAATACGAGAAAGCGAGCAAAAATCCGAAAGCAATTTAACTCGTACCACTGAGAAGACCATGCGAATTCCCAACAACATAATTACCGTGAGAGAATGCCTCACACATAAGCGAGATAATATTGTGCATTTCCTATCAGCGGATTGTGACAACACGAGGTCTGTTACCAGACTACTCGAAGAAATAGGAGCCATTGATCTAATGAAAATAAAGAACAGAATACCAAAACCAGGACAAGTCTTAGTCACTCCTTTCAAGAAACATCAAATATTTACTGTAATAGTGAAAGACAAGTACTTCAACACAATAAAAATGGAGAATGTACACAAAGGACTAAAGAACCTAAAAGAAATATTACTCAATAGAAATATCAAGAGTTTCAGAGTAGCACGGAAAGGAGATATTCTGGACCAAATGGGCTCCCCAACCATCATTGAAATACTTCATGAACATTTCCACAAAAGTGAAATAAGAGTAACAATGTGTTACGGAAAAGCAGAAGTACCCGCTGAAAAAGACAGAAAAGAAATAATTGGACACCTTCATGACAGCCTGACAGGAGGACATAAAGGAATCAACCAAACGTACCAGAAACTAAGGGAACGATACTATTGGCCAGGAATGAGAAACGACGTTCAAAACTATGTCAGACGATGTGCAAACCGTCAAGAACAGAAAATAGAACGGTTCAAGACGAGAGAACCAATGATCATCAAAGACACGCCAATAGAAGCTTTCGATAAAGTATCAATTGACACAGTAGGAAAATTGAGGATGCCACCAAGAGGGAACTGTCATCTCTTAACGATGCAGTGTAACTTAACCAAATACTTAATAGCAATACCCATCAAAAACCTCAATGCAACGACAATAGCTGACGCACTGGCGAAATATCTCATTTGTTAATTTGGAGCTCCGAGAGCCATACTCTCAGACCGAGGGACCAGTTTCTTATTAAGTATAGTAGAATCACTACTAAAGCTATTAAAGATAAATCATCTAACAAGTTCAGGCTATAGACCTCAAACAAATGGGTCATTGGAGAGAAGTCATGCTTCACTCATAGAGTTCATCCGAATATACTCTGAAAGATACGATGTTTGGGACCACCTAACCCCCTTTGCAACCTTTACATATAATACCAGTGTACACGCAGCCACGAACTTTACACCTTTAGAATTGGTTTATGGAAAAATAGCACGTTTCCCTTTGAGAATCCCTTCCGATGAAGAATTAAAAACATATAGCATTTATATGCGAGACCTAGTACTAAGACTAGAAGAAATGAAACTTTTATCAGGAGAAACTCAAATAACCAACAAAATTAGGACTAAAGAAAGGTATGACAAAAAGGTCAGAACTTTCAAGGGAAAAGTCAGCGGATATGCTAGATTAATTAAAGAACCCCGCGTCCATAAGATCGATTCATATAGAAATAAACCACTAAAAATCATAGAATTCGTAGGTCGGAAAAATGTAATTCTAGAATACCCCAAGGGAAAGAGGGTCAGAAAGCACATTGACAAACTAAAGGATGTCGAGATGGATTCAGACCTGAATTCTGATTAAATTACATGAACAAAGAGAATAATAAAAGGGTCAATATCATTTATAAATGTTAACTAATCACTATTCTTTTTTCTTTTAGGACAGGACACACTCAATCATAAATATTTCAATAATTTTAAAGTATAGATATGAAGATCCAATATGCACCCTTACACCTATGGACACATAAAAAAAAAAGTACCTATACCATAAAATATTAAAGAAAAAGAGAGGCACCAATATCAGATCCAAAGGCGTACCGTAACCGATACGAAGCACAAGGACCCCAAAACCATATATCATACCCTAGTAATTGTTACATGACCACTAATAATAAACATTAAGTACCATATTTAAATTGGACCCTGAACCAAAATTAATTCAAACCAACTTGAATTTTTCCAGCAAAATGGACCACACCGGCATAGAGATACTAGACATCAGTGAGATGGACAAGGTGAGCATATTAGCAAAAGCTCAAGGCGACCAACAGGCCATAACTCACCTCTTCAGAAGTTATGGACCCTGCAACATCACATGCACCACTACGACAACACCAAATCTATATTTACTGATGGTCATATATGAAAATGAACATCAGAAAAATAGAGCCCTGAATGCAGGAGAAGATGCGATGAAATTTATAGATGGTATAGATGGTCATGACAAAGAAAATGACATCACATCAACAGTAGAAAGTTACATATGATCATCGAACTCACGTGGGGGCTTGGAATTTGTTTAAGCTTAAATTTAAGCTTCAGTTTAAGTTTAAGTTTAAATTTAAGTTTCAACAAAAGCTTAAATTTAAACAAAAGAAGGGGTTTCAAAATATTTATCTTTATCCTTATAACTTCTTTCGGTACAAGTAATCGGTTATTTATATACGGTTTTGTTAAATTAATAATAAAAGGATTATTTATTTATTATAAAAATTAATGCCTATACGAATTTATCGTGAAAATTTACAAATATATCTTCAATATTGTATTACTTTTTTATTTGAATGTATCAAGTCTAGAACAAACGCACATTCTATGTTCATTTTGTATGAACTTTTTACAATATAATTAATAATTGTATATAATAATTATTTATATAACATTAACAACACGATAAAAAAAGTGGTTTTATGTGGATTTGAACTCCGATATATTTTGTAATCAGGAGTTCGCTGATCAGTGCAATAAGTCGCCGACAGGCGGCTCTGATACTCGCTAGGTCAGGGCTTTTTAGTCGAGCGAACCTGGCGATCTTCGTCGGTAAAAGAGGTCCATTTCGGAAACGCGAGCCCATAAGAGTTTGGTCTCCTTCTCTCTTCCTCCATGGTCTCCCTAGTGCCGCGTCTAGTTCCACGCCTGCGCTGGTGTTTGCTCTGAACAAACACGAGGCGTCGGCTGCTACACACTGTATGTTGCGTGTTTAAACTTCTCGCGCGTCGCGTATTTTTCTCACCGAAGTATTTTGCGTAAAACGCGTTATTCATTGTTGAAACCCATAATCTGTGGATTCGCGAGTATCTCCTCTACTCGTGTGTGTGTGTTTTGGTTTGTTCTGTTGATTAGGACCAAAGTTGTGACTGAAAATGTTTATGGACCCAACACGATGTATCGCAAGCAGTGCAACCTGTTGCTGCTTGTCAGATAAGTATTTTTATTTATAATTTCTTGATTGAATTATCATCAACTGAGCACAAGAGCAAATTGCTTTGGGTAAATTGTACGTTTCTTTTACAGGTGGTGTGAATTTTCATACACCAGACAAACGTATCCGAGAACTTATGTTCATCTACGAACACTACTTCATAGGTACGTAACCTTTAATTTATTTCTTCAAATATGAGTAAAAGACAATTATTTTGAATGGTCTTACCCTTTTATTGTCAACCATTCGATAGAATTATATTATATATTTTGAAATATGTTAATTAATATATGTATGTATAGGCTCAGAGGGTCAACCACGCTCTGCGGGGTCTATCACCTCTATCGAGCACCTGCGTCAGCTACGCTCTGGTTCGACTGTGGCAGAAATGTGCCAATTCAGCTTTTCCTTGCTGGTCGACCAGATTTTGGTGAATTTTTTTTGTATATATATGAATTCCTGTATATTCGCAGCTTATACATATAAGGAAATTTGGGTACGTTTATTTTAAATGGGCCCTCCCCTTCTTAATTGTGTTATAATACTACTCGCACATACTTTAAATTTCTGGATGTGATCAAATTTCACCTTGGTTATCGCTGCTTTTACCGAACAATCCTTCTGCTATATTTATCTCTAACTTTCTTATATTTGAATTGAATAATAGTTAGAATGATTTATATTTTTTTTTATGTCAAGACATTCTCATTTCTAATTTAAACAATGATTTTATTATGATTTTATTGGACCGTGCATCAAAAAAACTAATATAATGCTCAATTATTTAACTTTAAACATTCACAGCAATTCAAACTCTTTTGTATTTTCTAGATACTTGATGCTGTATCTTTGTATAAAAGCTCGATTGTGACGTCACCGCACGACGCCACGCTATGCTTCTACGCATCTGCTATTTCCGATAGCACGCGGCCAGGTAATATGATCCTTTTCTAATTCCTTTGTATTTCTCGTCACTTATAGAATGTTTATTGTTTTTCTTCGCGTTTCTATTATTTATTAATTCGCGCACTTTTTATTATATTTTATTTAATGTATTAATCTTGTTAAATTAATAATAAAAGGATTGTTTATTTATTATAAAAATTAATGCCTATACGAATTTATCGTGAAAATTTACAAATATATCTTCAATATTGTATTACTTTTTTATTTGAATGTATCAAGTCTAGAACAAACGCACATTCTATGTTTATTTTGTATGAACTTTTTACAATATAATTAATAATTGTATATAATAATTATTTATATAACATTAACAACACGATAAAAAAAGTGGTTTTATGTGGATTTGAACTCCGATATATTTTGCAATCAGGAGTTCGCTGATCAGTGCAATAAGTTGCCGACAGGCGGCTCTGATACTCGCTAGGTCAGGGCTTTTTAGTCGAGCGAACCTGGCGATCTTCGTCGGTAAAAGAGGTCCATTTCGGAAACGCGAGCCCATAAGAGTTTGGTTTCCTTCTCTCTTCCTTCATGGATATAGGATAACATTTGAATATAGATCAAAATTATCGCGAAATGGACTGCTGTATTGGTAACTGTCAACATCAGGAAGAGGACGTTAATTAGTAGAGCTTGGTTTCCTGAGTAGTAGAGTAATACGACTTTCAATAAAAAGAAGTAATTTTATCTTGAAGTATATAAACAATGCTCTATCTGGGCACTCCAGTTCCTGAATATATTAAAATATAATATTTATTAAATTAATAAAAAATAAAAAAATTAATTTTAATAAATTATACGATCATTATGTTTCTAGTAGCAAACTTTTTAGACGAAAATACAAAATTAAGTTTCCAATCAGGCATACATTAAACCTCGAAATTGAAAAAATAATATATTTAGGTTTCTGATGAACCTATTATTTAATTAAATATATGTTTACGAATGATTGTATGCAGTTTATTGGTTGCGTCCAAAATAGAAAATGTTTCTTTCTGATGAAATGTAATTTTAGCCTGACTAGCTTACGTTATGTATTTGTAATTGTTATCTCTTACAAATATTTTGAAACATTCCATCACGAGGTTTTTGTAGTGCATGTTTATAGTACAAATCACTAAATATCTTTAAGCTCGTAATTAATATTAGCTTATAGTAGTGTTTGAACCTATGCAAACAAATAGAAAAAGTAAGATTAAAAAGAAATTGAAAACAAAGATAAGTTTTACAAAGAAGTATAGGTATATAGAAGAATATTGAAAATAAAAAAAAGAGAATATACGAAAGTATAAATATCTGTATTGCATGCTGTATTACATTGTTACAACCCTTTTTTCTTACTTTTCGTGCTTTTTTGTAATACCTATATAGGAAAGGAAAAAACACAAAACAATAATATTAAACATTTTTAATATTATATAATGTTACAAGTTGTAAATATTTGTATTGCATGCTGTATTACACATAATTACAATATTTTGTATTTCTTGTGCATGTTTCTTTATATTCTCTGTATCCATTATTATATTAAAACGGAAAAAATATTAAAACGGTTACAAAAGGTCAAAATATGAAAAAAAAATATATAATACAGAGAACAATATCAACAATAAAAACATTGTAACAACATAATTATATCCATGCTTTAGAATCAATTATTTATTAAATTTATTCAAACTTTTGTAACCTGTTTATCAGTTCTGCCTAACAATTATTTTGCTCTTATTTAAAGATTTGGTGTACATAACATTTTAATATGTTTTAATATGTTTAATTATGAAAAAACTGTTGCCAAAACTAAATAATGAGTTATTAAAGGTTAATTCTCTATTATCTAAGTATACATTATTATATATTATACACCTTTGTTATTTATATAAATAACAATAAAGGATTTTTTAAAAGAATTACGACCGCATTAAACGCAAACAAGTATTACATTGGGACGCCATCTGCCGGCGAATTCTTTGGAAGGCAGATGGCACCACCACACGTACATAGATATCACGTGACACGAAAGGTGGAACTCATAACTCGCGATTTGTGTTTCCGACATCCCCTTAATGAAAAAGAATTGAGTCCGCGTCCTTAGAATATAAAACTCGATTTGAAATTTATGTATAGTAGATGGCACGCGTTAAGTCGAATCGGCTGCTTTGCTGCTCTGCTACCTGCTCATCCTATCGGTGGGTGATCGGGATCACTGGATCAGTAGTCGGCTCCAGAGATATAAGTTAGGTACGTGATGCAATTATGCAAGGACTCGGGTGTAGGAACTCGATTGAATAGTCGTGATTTAACAACAATAAATCTTCGTTTATTCACTTGAAATGACAATTACCCGACGCTCAGTGTAACTATTACGCTATTATAATATATGAAATTGATAAGGCGGTATCAAATTTATAAAACTGTATGTATGAGACGACCAGCTCTGAGAAACGGGGCGAGACGTAATGGTCGTAGGTTCCCTTACTAAAAGGGCTACTGGTATCTAAAAACTAGTAATTTAATATGCACTCGATTCCGATTGGAAATTTACTCGCGCTCTACGTTAATTTATCCGTTCGCGATGCGAGAATATAATTTCTTTTGATGGTTCCAACTATGTTGTTTAATGTAAATCCCGGGTTGATAGATTATATATGCGTTGATGCTAAGTCCCGAATCGAGCTTGGTAAAAATTTATCCAAAGGTAACCAAGCTCTGACTATGCTTTCCCTAACTATACGAATCGGCTTGTACTTTTATTCTCTTGGTCTTCTCGGTTCAGACCTATTCAGCGGTTACTCTGATTCGACATCTTCGATGCTCTCTCTCTCTCTCTCTCTCTCTCTCTCTCTCTCTCTCTCTCTCTCTCTCTCTCTCTCTCTCTCTCTCTCTCTCTCTTCTCTCTCTCTCCCTCTCCCTCTCCCTCTCCCTCTCCCTCTCCCTCTCCCTCTCTCTCTCTCTCTCTCTCTCTCACGCTATAAACCAGTGGGACAGCCATTTTATTACTTGTATATAATATATTATTACTATATATAACATTCTTACTGAACATGGTAGCAGAGCATAGTTTAATAGTTTGATGGTTGAAAATTTTTGAGATTAAGTAACCACATATACCGGTTAGTTAAGTAATCGGTGTAAATGAACCTAGAAGGGCACAAAATAAATCCCGACAAGTCAACAAAATTACACCGGCACACAAAATAAAATAGATATCTGCGCAAGAAATCGAACCTATCTATCCTAATATTTGTCGGGTCGCTCAATTCGAATATAAGGTCAGTTTAGCCCTATCACGACAGGTCAAGGTCAGTTTGAGGTAAAACTGAGAAGAAACGGTTAAATAAATAAAAATGCCGTACATTTACAATTTTTTCGTCGCTGAATCCGAAGCCGGGGTCAGTCTGGTCAGGGTCAAGGCCATTTCAAGGTCGAACTGAGAAGAAGCAGTTTAAACCGATAAAAATGACATAAAAACTTTCCAAAAATGGGACCACTAGTTTAGTAACTCTCTATGTCTTTCTTTACTCTTATTTCTATTTTCTTGTAACGAACTGTTTTTTCTTCAAATGACCTATGCAATGGGTTTCTTTTTCTCTTTTTGTTATTTCTTTTAATATCTCTCTTCAGCTACCAACAAATATCATGTTGACATTCCATCTTCCTTGATATCTATTCTCAATTATAATTATATTTCGATGAAATCATTTTCCCTGTTCTTTACTGATGTCTCCTAGATTAAGAGTAAAGTAATCAAGCTGGGAATATAAGAAGAACATTTTATAACTCATCAAGCAACTCAAATTTTTGAAATTCTCCAACATTTATTCAACTAGTTTCTAATAGTTCTCACTTTTTTTATTTGTTGCGCAACTGTTCGCGAAAACTTTTTAGGAAATAAAAAAAGTGAGAACTATTAGAAACTATAGTTGAATAAATGATGGAGAATTTCAAAAATTTGGGTTGTTTGATGGGTCATAAAATGTTCTTCTTATATTCCCAGCTTGATTACTTTACTTTTAATCTAGGAGACGTCAGTGAAGAACAGGAAAAACGATTTCATCGAAATATAACTATAATTGAGAATAGATATCAAGGAAGATGGAATGTCAACATGATTTTTGTTGGTAGCTGAAGAGAGATATTAAAACAAATTACGAAAAGAGAAAAAGAAACCCATTGCATAGGACATTTGAAGAAAAAACAGTTCGTTACAAGAAAAGAAAGGAAAAAAGGAGTAAAGATAGATATTGAGAGTTGCTAAGCTGGTGGAAAAAATCAAAAAAAGAAAAAAATATTAACGAAAACATCCTTACTCTGTACGCAAGGAAGGTATTATGTAACTAATTAAGACTTCTAATAATTTTTGGTGAGTTTTTCCATTTTTGGAAAGTCTTTATGTCATTTTTATCGGTTTAAACTGCTTCTTCTCAATTTTACCTTTAATCAATTTAACGTCAATTTAACCGTTTAAACTGACCTTATATTCGATTTCAGCGACTTGAAAAACATAAGGATTGTTTGGCAATGTTATTAATAAAACAGAATAAGAATATCTGGATTTTTAAGAAAATAATTTTTGTGAAAGAAAACGAAGTATCAAAATGCCAAAAAAATCAAGAAATAAAAATACATAGTTCTGATGACAGTGATTATAATATATGGGAAAAAAGAATATTATTATATTTTAAATGGAAAAAGTGTGATTAACCGGCTACACGTGGAAAATTGAATACAGATACAGATTTTGAATGGGATAAAAAAAACTTGAAATCAATACATCTACTGTAGTATAACAAATCTAAAATTGGAGTTTATTGGCAATGAACAGAGTGCTCTGAAAATATTAACAAAATTTGATCCGACGTATTTAAAAGAATCGACTGCATTATAGATCTATATAAGAAATAGAATAGATATAATGAAATTAAAAGATTATGAAGAATCAAGCACATCTTTCTCAGAATTTGAAATAATAATAAATGGATTGAAGAGTACTCATGCACGGATTACAGAAAGAGAAAAACTCACCTATACGTTAAAGACGCTACTGGATTCACTAAGTTATGTTGGTGATTTAATTGATTGAATGCGAAAAAGGGATCGTCCTTGTGAATTTTTGAAAGGCTGAGACTACAGTCAATGAAGCTACGGCGAAGTCGACGATCGCTACGGTCAACGAGAACGAAAAAGAGCTTGTCAGCCACGTGCCGACGAAACGAGTCAACACAATGCGAGGTATTCGTATAATGAGGGTTATAGTGATAACTATAAAGGAATTTTTCCTAACTTAGGTAGAGCAACAAGATGGTGGTATAAGCGAACCCGTAGATTATAAGTGTGGTAGCAGTAATATAGAGTGGATATCACATAGTGGTTGCTCGGATAATATAAAAGATGACTCATATTTTTCTGAAAATATGAATTTGGAATTGACAATAAAATTTTAAAACATTTTTGTATTTTATGGGAAAAAAGTGGATAATAATCTGATTGGATTTGCGACAGTAACGGACAAAAATACAATTATATGGATAAGAAATATGTTAAAGATTTACAACAAGAGGAACAATCTGATAGGAGTCGCTTGTAAAGAAAATGGTTTGTATAAAATAAATAGTTATGCAGAAAGAATAGAAAATTCTGAAAATAATGTAAAAAAATGTCAGAAAATGAAAAATTTTGCGCACCTATGTGCAAACATCGATTCCAACGGAGTAACCGCCACTTTACACATCTCACCCCGAAGAGAGAGAGAGAGGATGACCGGGGCCGGCCGGGATTTACGAGAAGAAGGAGCTTCCGTATCCTCGCTAGCCCAGACGCCAGAAGGACAGAGGAGAGAGAGAGAGAGAGAGAGAGAGAGAGAGAGAGAGAGAGAGAGAGAGAGAGAGAGAGAGAGAGAGAGAGAGAGAGAGAGAGAGAGAGAGAGAGAGAGAGAGAGAGAGAGAGAGAGAGAGAGAGACGGAGGTTTAGCAATTCAAAAATCAATTTCAACGTCAATTATATTATGTCTACTTGGAAAGGTCGCCAGGGAATTGCTTGCATTCAGCACTGCATTGTCATCGTCAACGAGGATCACATCGATCCAGGTGTGAGAATCTCCCACATGATGCGTTGCACGGTGCTCAACAAATTTAAGATTTAATTCTCGTGCGATCTCTCGAAACAATTCTGCGTCATGAGATTTCGACAGCATATTGGAATTCAGGTCTCTCATTACAATTCTGCAGTCATAATCCACCGAGTATGTTCGCAGATCATCAACGAGATCAGAGTCATCTGAAATTGAGACGCCCGGCGGACGATATATTAATGCAACAAATACCGATGGCACGGTACCCGGCTGCACACTAAAGAACAAGTACTCCGGAATGCCAGTATTTCCCTGCACCTGCGTTGGTGAAGAACATAATAGAGTTGCTTTGTAGTCATTTCGAATGTAGAGACCAACTTCACCTCCCCGCTTATTCCTATCCTGCCTCATAACGGAATACTCCTCGACCTGAGCAAACACGCCGTCGACCTCACAACCCAATCGCATCTCTGCCACGCCAAACAAGTAATATGAGGGGCGAGGACACTCCAGAAACTGACGAAATATTCCCATATGTGCATAGAGCGAGGTTGCATTGAGGAACCCGCTCTAAGCACTTCCCTCTTTGCCTCTCTTTTATTGCCATATCCTAGTAACGCCTGGTTTGTCAGATCCGGTGCCTGACTCTATTCCACAGGCTGCTCAACAACCATGTTGGAGACTTCTGAAGCCTCACTTACTGCAGTTGCGTCATCAGTCTTATTTTTATTGATATACGAAGCTATCAACGCATGTAGGTCAGTCGCTGAAGTAAATTCATGCGTTTTTCTACATCCCCTCTCTTCGTAAGGAATTGCCCGCCACGATGCCAAACATATTCAAAACCTAAACCACTTATAATCTGTTTAAGATTGTTATATCGGACATAATCTTCTTTATTTAAATATTCATTAATAAAAATTTTACTCTGAATCAGGCTATTACGCGTTTCCTCACTAAGTGTAGTTATGTCGACTTTCTTCATGTTAAATGCCGTGAATCTCCCTTTAGAACGCATGATCTTATGTACAGTGTCCCGATGAGAGAGGCAAACCACCCACGGTGAACAACAGTACGTCGAGATCGACACCCCCGTCCCGCTCGTCGATCTTGCTTCGGGTCTGAACAGGCGCGAAGACACAAGGTCATCCCTCGACATCGAAGATATAAGATATCGGCAACCCTAGTGAGGACAGCATACACTACGTCTGTGCACATGGCATCAGTTCCATCACATATGTTAAATATTACAATTTTTACGAAATCCTCACCATTGCTACGACTATCACCATTATTCTCATTACTATTGTTACTACCGTTACTATTTTTCTTTTTAGAATGATCGGTGCCACTACGCCTCGTTATTTTTCTTTTCGTATCAGCGCTCTTGTTTAACTATTTTGCGCGGCAGTCCTGGCAAGCATATATGCTGCTCGCCAATAGTACCCATTCATGACAAATATCATGATAGGGCATGTCACAATAAACTATCACAGCTTGAATAAATAATAAATAAATAAATAATAAATAACAGTACAAAATTTAGTACAAAAAAAATTGTCAAAATTGTTAAAATTGTCTAGTCATTAATCATTAAATTAATAAATAAATACTTAGTTAAGCCGAAGCAGTTAAGTGAAACAATAACAAATACATATAAGCGCACATAAAAATATATATAAGCGCTCTGCTTATGTACAATTTAATACTATTTGAGCTTCCAGAATTTCAAATATCGCGTCATAGGTTCGATAACTCCGACTTCAAGATTCAAAATTCGCGCTATGACATCTGCCGAACTCGCTATACCTTCAGTTTTTTTGGAAGGTAAGAGAAAGAGAGAGAGAGAGAGAGAGAGGTAGAGAGAGAGAGAGAGAGAGCACGTGCTACACAAGACGGCATCAACGGTGACATACCGTTGGCACTAAAATTGATTTTCCCTTCTACATCATGAGTCCAACGACCAAGAAAATCAACGAAGTATGTCCGGTGTGCAACGACAACTCCACACCACCAACAAGCACTTGCCCGGTATGCCAGCTTCGGTGTCATTCACGATGCACCGGAAAAAAAATTGGAGGGCAGTGTGATATTTGTGTAAAAAGACCGAAACACAAGGCACCAGCGAAGCCTGCAAATATAGCTAAGCGTGCGACACCAGGCGCCTTGCAGAGCGCTACAAGAAACTCTCGCCGAGCCAAACAGACGCATCCCCCTTCTACCAAGAAGCAGGAGCACGAGAGCGCGGACCCGCAACCGGTCCCCCCACTCTCGCCCAAGACTCCGAGCGAGGAAGAACGCGAGCCGTTCCTACACTCAACGCAGCATGACTCTCCAATGCTGCCGCTCAATACAGCGAGCGTAAGAGGGGTCAAGCCGGCGGAAATTTTAAACTGTTCGGAGGACACCTTCTTGTTTCTACGGCGTTCTGCTGATACTAATAGTACGCGCGTAGGCAACGTGGAACAGAATACGACCAAGGGAATTCTGGGCGCCTCAGGAAACAGTAGATCATCATTCAGCAATCCGCCAATTATTAATAATAATATATTAATTCCGCAGAGTACACTTGACTTATTTTTTCAACGCTTTGACATGCTCCAAGCGCAGTTTGACGATATCAAATCCTGTATGACTCGGGTTCAGGCGCCCGCGAATGTCGCTTGTTCTTCTCACCAGCTATGGAGGAGATGAATCGGGACTTGGTGGCGCAGATCTCTGGTCTGCAGTCTTTGGTGACTAAGCAGTCTACCCAGCTGGAGGAACTGCGTAACAATCGTCAGCTACTCTTGGACGATAATAAATTGCTCAAGGACCAAATTAAGACATTGACTGATAGTCTGAGTACTCTCCGGATGCATCATGCGTGCAATAATAATGGTAATAACGATAGTAATAGTAATGGTAGTTGTAGTAATAGTCATAAGGAAAATGTTATCACTGACATGGCGTCCACTTGTGCCAGAGCTCCGCGTCATAGCGTTGGCCACACTGCTGGTGTATCTGGCGGTTCCAGCGACGGCCTGGGGATCGAGGGTGCTGAGAACTGCAAATTAATTATTCACGGGGTTTTGAATAATGTGACTGTCTCCTCTCAAGAGGCATTAAATACTATAGCCTACGCAGTACTCAGCACCATCCTCCCTTCTCTCACCAGCGAAGACATCATCGGTGTGCGCGCTGAGGAGGGAGGTAACAGCTCTAAGGATACCTCGCAACCGGCTGGGAGGGTGCAGTCGTCCTGTATCGTGACACTGACATGAGCGAAACTGGCTGGAGATGTGTTGCGGGCCAAGCTTACACTCGCTAATAACTACATGATGACTCAGAACATAAAGCTTGAATTGCTGGGCCAGTATTCTGAAAACTGCATGCCAGTGCGTAAGATTTACGTTAATGAACTTCTGCCCCGTGATAAATTTAAACTTTTTAGAAACTTGAAGCCAATTGCGCAGGGGCTAGGCTTCAAATATGTCTGGCATTCAGGAAGCAGATTCATGGCAAGGCGCAGAGGAGGTGAGCGTGCGCACGTTTTCGAATCAGCTGCCGACTTACAAGTCATTCGCACGGCGTGTCAGACCAGATCCGAAAAACCAAGATGGCTATACACGCACATAACTGACAACGGTGACAACTTGACCTGCTGTCCACGACCGATGATGCCATTACCATCAGGCGTCTATCCGAGGTATTATCTCTTCCGATTGTCCGCCATGGTCCCACTCATCATACTTCATCCTCGCACACATGGATTGACTTGATCTTGACAGACGAGAAGGTGCTTTAAATAGTTTAAATAATAATTTAAGATTGGCAGTTGATGAATTAGCGCCTTTAAAAACTTCCCGAAAAAGAGAATGAAGTACCCTCCTTGATCTGGACCTGATCTGAGGCTCCTTATTGATAAACGTGATGCAACGCACAGGCGTTATCAACGCACTGGGCGCGCAGATCTACTCAATGAGTTCCTCAGGCTCACTAATGAGGTCGATATGCGCTTGGCTCAAGACCGTGAATCCTTTCTTAGGCAACAGCTGAATGACGCTCTTGATGATAACAAAAACATCTGGAAGGTAATGCGTCATCTCGGCCTCTTGCCTGGGCGTAAGGAAGAGGAGTTTTTTAGTTTCTCGCCTGGGGAGCTGAATGGGCACTTTTCGGGGATCTGGGCCTCACCCCTTGAAAATATTGCCGAAGCAACGGGCACTATTTTATCAGCGAGTGATGAGGGTTTTAGTTTCAGCCCTGTCAGCATGAGTGACGTTGTCCTTGCTATCTCTCACTTTTCCTCGCAAGCAACAGGTGTTGACAGCATTCCCTGTGAGGTGGTCACTGAGGCTCTTCCTATCATTGGCAATATTATTTTAAATATTTTTAACTCCTCCATTGCTTAGGGAATCTTTCCGAGTATCTGGAAGCAGGCGCAGTTAATTGCACTAAGGAAGAACAACACTCCATCTAATGTTTCCGACTTTCGTCCAATTGCTTTGCTCTGCTTTCTATCTAAGGTACTCGAGAAGATCGCGCACACCCAGATCACGGAGTACCTTAACAAAAATCACATATTGGATCCCTTCCAGGCAGGTTTTCGTAAGCACCATAGTACACAGACAGCGTTACTGAAACTGACTGACAACATACGCATGGCCGTTGACAGAAAGAGGGTTACGCTATTACTGCTGTTTGACTTAAGTCGTAAGGCATTTGACAGCATCTCGCCCACCAAACTACTATCCAAACTGCGACAGCTGGGTTTCTCCCATTCTCTGAATGGTTGGATACAAACCTGAGTGTTCCACAGTCTTTATGTCAACGACCTGCCAAACATACTTGTCGATAATGCTTTAACTCACCTATTTTACGCTGACGACCTTCAGATTTATCTACCTACCACCAAAGATAAATTTCACGAGGGTTTGTCTCGACTGGCGGATGCGGCGCGACTGGTGTCTGATTGGGCAGGGAGCTCCGGTCTGCAGCTGAACTCCAGCAAAGCTGAGGCTATATTTTTTGGTTCCCGTAAAAATGTCAATGATATCGAGTCATGGAACCTGCCTGGAGTTCGGCTGCAGGACGGAGTGATTGTCCCTTTCAGTGAAACCGTCGTGAGTCTCGGTGTTGTTCTTGACAGTAAACTCGCTTGGAAACCGCAGGTAGATTCGATAACGAAAAAAGTTAATAAAGCCCTCTATAGCCTGCGGTTTATTAGGGACTGCACCAGTGAGACTCTCCGCAGAAGGCTAGTCGAATCACTCATATAACCGCATATGGACTACTGTGCTGTGACTGTCCTGGACGCCGCCGACGAACAACGCATACGCTTACAACGACTGAGTAATTCGTGTGTGAGTTTCATATTTGGGGTGAGAAGGGATGAGTATATCTCTCCTTTCAGGAGGCGCCTCGAGTGGCTTCAAACTGATTCGAGGAGGCTTTATTTTGAAGGTATTCTTCTATATAAGGCGCTTCGGATCAGGGAACCACAATATTTATCGGTATTTTTTGCCAAAAGCAAGCCGAGGCCCTCAAGTAGGGGAGTTCCCCCAGAACTGAGTATCCCGTCAGTAAGAACAGAAACCGGGGCAAAAGCCTTTCAGGTTCAAGGGGCTCGTTTCTGGAATGCTCTCCGTCCCGCTCTGCGCAACCTACCATCTCTCGCATCATTTAAAAGAGCTGTGCGAAGGCATCTGCTTGCCCTCGATGCCTAATTGACTAATAACTTCTTATCTGATGTAAGTTGTTAAAATTGCAATATTTAACTAGTCTGACGTGGCCCCTATTGGTTGTACTGCTTTAAGATTATCACAGTGATGCTCTTGTATATAAATTAGATAGGTCTATGACAAAATTGTGATTTAAAATTAATACTAGACTGTGATAATTCTTTATCTAATATTGTCTTGTAATGTCGACGTGTATATAGGTGTGTTTAAGCCTGTTTTACGTCGTAACTGTAATCTGTGATTTTGTTTTTTTTTAATGTATATAATACAGCATTTTATTGTATTATTTATTTATATTTTTACTGTATTCAGTGAATAAAGATCTATCTATCTATCTATCTATCTATCTCTCTTTCTCTCTTTCTCTCTTATTAGGACAGTGCTTGATGCACTGCGTGCAATCAATCTCGATGATCGTCTCGTCTAAACCCATATATACACATCATGAGAAGGGAGAATGTATTAATTAAGGTAGTTCAGGGGTTTTATGAAAACGTAGGGATTGTCATAAAATTTTAGAATATGATTTCTAATCATATTTCATTAACAAATTAATTTTTTCAAAATGTTTGACCTCGTAGTTTTGAAACACGACGCTTTTTAAATTTGATAATTTTATATGGTTCCTTATGGGACATACATATTTTATCTGTTTGCAATAAAAAATGAAGTAGAAACAGCGTAGAGAATTGAATGATATTTAAATTAATTATAGAAAAAACAACTAGGAATCTTTTGGTATGTAGATAGAGGTACGTTCAATTTACGAAGTAATTTACAATAATCTATCATTAATAAAGTACTAAATTTGAATCATATACGACTTCGTAATAAATGTGGCAACAGCGCAGCTCACACGTATACGATGAAGATGCGCGGTCATGTGTGTACCTAAGCAGCCGTGACCATCGAGCCAATGGTGGCTGTAGGTGTGTAGTTCGAATATAAGTGTGAGCATGGCGCTGTGCTCATCTGTCCGCTGTTGCCAAATTTATTCCACCTCAATCAATACGTTTTAGTGAAGAAAATTTGTTGCAAAAAAATTATTATGTAACGTAAAAATACTTTAAGTCATTAAATATGAGATTAGAGAGGCCTTTTACACAATTATTTTATTTAAAATATCGTTTTTGGTTAGCGTGAAATAATATAATTTAAGTTGGCATCCCTGACGCAGTCCCATGTTAAAGCATAGGCACTTCCCCGCGCCCTTCACCTCCCCGCATGATACCCCTGAACTATCTTAAGGACATTTGAGAGTTAATCACTTGCATGCTATCCCGAATCCAAACAATTTCTCAATAGCCCAACAAAGTAAGCTGAGCTGCCGAGACGAATCCCTCTCCGCCGAGAGACGAACTTTTATCTTGACGCGGTGGTTTCGCGCGACTGTTCCATTTACTTGGCTGGACAAACTGTTGTCTATTCGCACAAGCAAAGTCACCACGTCACACATTTTAAAGTTGTAAACTGTCTTCAATGATTTTGGCTCACTCACTGGTATCCGGACACGCATTACTCACGAATTCTTATTCATACACATATTTTCTCACACTCTCTCGCCTAGCGTTCTAAAATTAGAACATTTTTTAGAGGAAGCACTCTCTCCGCTAGAGTAACTCTCACCCACGGTGGTTGTCGACAAATATTATGAAAGAAGTTAATGATCTTGTCAAAGCAGGTTTATTTTTATTTATTTATTCTTCTTTTTTAACGTATCGACGGTCGATGCCGTCCTCTTCAAAAAACTGTCAAAGGAATTTGTTTTGGACGAAGGTGTTTCTACATTATAAAAACTTAATAACTAAGAATACAAATAAGACTAGTGAACTTACAATAATACCAGCATCGGAAATACATGGTTCTTGCTTGCATATAAATGCATCGCCACTTTGACGTCTATGTCTCTCAGCTATTCAGCTACGTAACGGGTCTTGTATACGAGCGCAGGATCGAGAGGCTTTCGCAGTTTGTTCACATTTTTTCCTCTGCCGTCAGTCTCGCGTTACATTCATTTTTTCTCGCGTTTAAGTTTGTGTATAAGATGTATGTAACAGTATTGAGTTGTTGTGTATCCTCTTTCTTATTAATTCCATTCTTCTGTAAATGTATGTGCAAAATTTTGAAAACTAATCTTTTATTTAAGTTTTTTCTCTGTCTTTAATTTTGAATTCATTAAAATTAATAGTGTGATTATCATAAGCTTCTTGGATATTCTATTAATATATAACTCTGGTCAAATAATAACAGACTAGTATACCAAATTACCATTCCCACGTCGTTTTTCTAATTATATGTTACAACATCCGACATTGTAAAATATTCATATGGTATACAATGTTATCGATAGACAATTAGCTAACACAAAGTTTTACGATAAAAACATCCTTATCACAAAAGAACTACTTATTAATAATAACTATTCCACCGACTTTATAAATAAAAACGTGAGTAACAGATTATTAACAATAAAAACAGGTCCAAAACGTATAAATAATGATAACATGGAGGAACGGAACGTCGTTAGTTCTGCTTACATAAATGGTTTTTATGAATAGATTAACCATACTTTTAAACGACATAACATCACGAATGTCCGAAAATCAATAGTGATATGTGCAATATTATCTAAAAAGGCAAGGACAAAAATGAGAAATACCGTCGACCTGCTTATAGCCGGTCTTGATAGGTCGACATGTGGGATATCGTGTATTTGGGAGGTCGGTATGTGGGATGTCGTGTATGTGGCGCTGTGTAATGGTGTCTATGTTTGCGCGCGCGTGATCTGTCGTCTGCATGCGGGATCCAGCGATGCCAGAAGTGGCACAATGAGAGCGCGAAATTTAAATATTAATGCAAAAAAAAGTGTTTGTAAAAATTCTACTTGGTATTTCATAATTCATTATAAATCAGTAGAAGAAAAGTTACAATAAAAGAATAAGTTTTTTTGTTTAATTAACTTTCTAATAGCAAATTGCAATGTCGCCCCTTTTACGCTACCGTCGAGAATTGCCATTTGTAAAATTACGCAAAAATGAAGAACAAAGAACAACAGATTTAAGGTTTTTGGGGTCGCTGAACACGAATCTGATATCAGAATTGTAAAATAGATTGTTTAAACAATTTTGTATAAATAAATTAACGCGAAACTCCTAAATCTAACAGCCTCACGCGCCCCGAGTTTTACGCAAAAATACGTCGGCAAATCGGAGGGAGGCGAGCTGCAGCGAGGAAAATCCAAAACTTAAACTCCTACATCTAACTACCCCACGCGCCCCGAGTTTTACGCAAAAATACGTCGGCAAATCGGAGGGAGGCGAGCTGCAGCAAGGAAAATCCAAAACTTAAACTCCTAAATCTAACAGCCCCACGCGCCCCGAGTTTTACGCAAAAATACGTCGGCAAATCGGAGGGAGGCGAGCTGCAGCGAGGAAAATCCAAAAATTATACTTCTAAATCTAACAGCCCCACGCTCCCCGAGTTTTACGCAAAAATACGTCGGCAAATCGGAGGGAGGCGAGCTGCAGCGAGGAAAAAACAAAAATTATAGTCCTAAATCTAACAGCCCCACGCGCCCCGAGTTTTACGCAAAAATACGTCGGCAAATCGGAGGGAGGCGAGCTGCGGCGAGGAAAATCCAAAACTTAAACTCCTAAATCTAACTACCCCACGCGCCCCGAGTTTTACGCAAAAATACGTCGGCAAATCAAAGGGAGGCGAGCTGCAGCAAGGAAAATCCAAAACTTAAACTCCTAAATCTAACTACCCCACGCGCCCCGAGTTTTACGCAAAAATACGTCGGCAAATCGGAGGGAGGCGAGCTGCAGCGAGGAAAATCCAAAAATTATACTTCTAAATCTAACAGCCCCACGCTCCCCGAGTTTTACGCAAAAATACGTCGGCAAATCGGAGGGAGGCGAGCTGCAGCGAGGAAAAAACAAAACTTAAACTCCTACATCTAACTACCCCACGCGCCCCGAGTTTTACGCAAAAATACGTCGGCAAATCGGAGGGAGGCGAGCTGCAGCGAGGAAAATCCAAAAAATATACTTCTAAATCTAACAGCCCCACGCTCCCCGAGTTTTACGCAAAAATACGTCGGCAAATCGGAGGGAGGCGAGCTGCAGCGAGGAAAAAACAAAAATTATAGTCCTAAATCTAACAGCCCCACGCGCCCCGAGTTTTACGCAAAAATACGTCGGCAAATCGGAGGGAGGCGAGCTGCAGCGAGGAAAATCCAAAACTTAAACTCCTAAATCTAACAGCCCCACGCGCCCCGAGTTTTACGCAAAAATACGTCGGCAAATCGGAGAGAGGCGAGCTGCAGCGAGAAAAATCCAAAAATTATACTTCTAAATCTAACAGCCCCACGCTCCCCGATTTTTACGCAAAAATACGTCGGCAAATCGGAGGGAGGCGAGCTGCAGCGAGGAAAAAACAAAAATTATAGTCCTAAATCTAACAGCCCCACGCGCCCCGAGTTTTACGCAAAAATACGTCGGCAAATCGGAGGGAGGCGAGCTGCGGCGAGGAAAATCCAAAACTTAAACTCCTAAATCTAACTACCCCACGCACCCCGAGTTTTACGCAAAAATACGTCGGCAAATCGCAGGGAGGCGAGCTGCAGCGAGGAAAAAACAAAAATTATACTTCTAAATCTAACAGCCCCACGCTCCCCGAGTTTTACGCAAAAATACGTCGGCAAATCGGAGGGAGGCGAGCTACTGCAAAAAATCCAAAAGTCAAACTACTTATCTTTTTACTTTACTAATTATTTATTAATTACATTATTTTCTAACTTCAGTATTAAATCTTTAATTAATATTCTTTTTTCTTTAATGACTTTTTCATCGAACCATTGATCTAAATTATGCATAGGCAACGTTGTGTAATCCTGTATGGGATCCTGAAAATATTTTATTTTTACAGTACATCAAATACTTAAATTTTTCAAGTACAATATTGTTTTTTCAAAAATACTAGAATACACTGATTTTTGTTAATTCATATTTGAATATGTTTATATATAGAAATATATCATACCTTGAAAAAGTTTTCTGCATATTGTAACAAGTAGATTCCGCAGTCATAGCCGTTAGACTGCTGTGGTACTTTTGGACAAATTCCTTTAAGATTTCCATTTGTAAAAAAATTTTTTTTCCCACTTTTCTTTTCATACTCACAATTGAGATAATCGCGTATAATATTTACAATGTCACTTCTGACTACTCCTGGCAGTGAATCAAATATTATAATCCATGTATGTACATAAAAAATTTTATATTTTAAACATTATGTTTGTACGTAGCGTTATATATACTTTGTTCTGAATGAAGATTATTTTTCAAACCTTTTTTTCTCTTCAGTCTCACATAGTGTTTGATTAATCGGCTTCTCACATAATATATTATTAATAAAACATACTATTGCTAAAACCCAATGAGAACTGAAATGTTTATAATAATTTTATGTAAAATTTGTAATGCAATCTGTTATATACATATTTTGCACACGTATATTTGTATACGTATCTATTGTGCATAAAAAATTATTATAAATTCTTACTTGTCAGCAATTGGAATTAGAATGAAATCCTTTTCAAATATGTTGCATTTTTTAGTCCACCTTTCAACTAAAAGATACCGCTCCATTGCTACATTCTTTTGAGATCCTTCTGCAGATGTAAGTCGTTTATAGAAAAAAGAACTAAATAAAAAAGTACGGTTTTTATCCATTGTCGAGATAACGTGTGATGTGAGGTATAATAAATAAAAATCTATGATAATATCATTTAAGTGTTTTCCCTCCGTGAGACAGATCAAGTGCTGATTTTTTATTTCTAATCCTCCTGCGGCTGGTGGCGGTGGGTAAATCAGTATACTGCAAAGAGAAACTAATTAATCCAAGCCATGTATACAAAACTAGTTTAATGTATCTGTACTATTAGTTTTACGTATAGCGGAGATGCGCGCAGTATGAATAATTTCATATTTCCAGCTTCCAATAGCAGGTAGAGCCACTTCAGGTCGATTATTTCGTGCATATTTATGATCTATTAAACATATATTGGGGCCGGTGTTATAAATTTATCACAGCAAAATTTACATGAGAAATAAGTAAATTATTGATTTCGAAAGCGTCAAAAATTATTTTACGAGGCTCGCCCCTTTTTTCCAATGTGCGCTCATGTCTGGCTAGTAATTTTTATGCAAAGTTTCGGTCTTCCCTAGACGATTGATACGCGGAATGCGAGCTGAAACATTTTTATTTACATTTTTCCCAGTATGGATAAAACGAGAATTTCCCAGTATGGATAACGCGAATATTCATAAAAATGTAGAAATTATTATTTGTTCTCCTTTCTGACATAAAGAATGCCTATTACACAGAATAATAAAGTGGACAATGCAGAGTTGAGCGGAAAATTCCATAATAGCGTCAAAATCAATAAAATGAATAATATTGGCGTATACTTGACGCGTGAGAAAGTCCAAAAAATGTACCTTTTATATATATACTGCGAATTGACTATTGCGCGGGACATCGAATCGGGACGATTTTTATATTATAGAGGACTGTTTTAGGAACAAATCCATGTTACATTTTTTTTATTTTTGTTGAGTAAAAAAATATTTACAGCCCAATAGCGTAAAACTCGGGGAGCGTGGGGCTGTTAGATTTAGGAGTTTAAGTTTTGTATTTTCCTCGCCGCAGCTCGCCTCCCTCCGATTTGCCGACGTATTTTTGCGTAAAACTCGGGGCGCGTGGGGCTGTTAGATTTAGGAGTTTAAGTTTTGGATTTTCCTCGCTGCAGCTCGCCTCCCTCCGATTTGCCGACGTATTTTTGCGTAAAACTCGGGGCGCGTGGGGTAGTTAGATGTAGGAGTTTAAGTTTTGGATTTTCCTCGCTGCAGCTCGCCTCCCTCCGATTTGCCGACGTATTTTTGCGTAAAACTCGGGGCGCGTGGGGTAGTTAGATGTAGGAGTTTAAGTTTTGGATTTTCCTCGCTGCAGCTCGCCTCCCTCCGATTTGCCGACGTATTTTTGCGTAAAACTCGGGGCGCGTGGGGCTGTTAGATTTAGGAGTTTCGCGTTAATTTATTTATACAAAATTGTTTAAACAATCTATTTTACAATTCTGATATCAGATTCGTGTTCAGCGACCCCAAAAACCTTAAATCTGTTGTTCTTTGTTCTTCATTTTTGCGTAATTTTACAAATGGCAATTCTCGACGGTAGCGTAAAAGGGGCGACATTGCAATTTGCTATTAGAAAGTTAATTAAACAAAAAAACTTATTCTTTTATTGTAACTTTTCTTCTACTGATTTATAATGAATTATGAAATACCAAGTAGAATTTTTACAAACACTTTTTTTTGCATTAATATTTAAATTTCGCGCTCTCATTGTGCCACTTCTGGCATCGCTGGGCTTGTCTCGGTGCGCGCGCGCGTTCATTTCGTTTTGACTCGCCTTTATGTATGTTTGCCCGATTTCACGTTATGCTGGTGCGGCTATGTGCGCGTTTGTTTTTGCACGAGACTTACGTCTCGTTTGCTGTACTATGGTTAGCGGGTTAAATATAAGTCATAAAAGCGCTTTCTTTGGGGTAACAGTTATTAATCAAAACATCAAATGCTCTAACAGTAATATATAGGATCAATACTTATTGAAAAAAAATTATATCACATACTTACACAGAGTTATTGTTTTCTAATGAACGAGAAAATTCCTGTTCTACATCGTTCATACATATTATCTGTTGAGACGAATTAGACGCATCATTTAAAGAAATTTTCTTACAAAGGTTTTCAGTAAGCAGATTATCTGCAATGTTATAGTAAAACCAATATAAGTTAATACAGGATTTTAAGTGAAAACAATTTACAAATATGTGAATGCTTTTGAATTAATGGTTATAATATACATGGAGTATTTAATGCTATATCATATAAATTAATAGCAAATGGCTCTCTGAGTTTAACAGGGACGAGACTGTCGTTATTATTAGATATAATGTATTAATAATAATGCCAGCATTATAATTATTTTTTTCTAACTTGTCAAAAGTAAAATTATAATATATTATGAACTATGTAATATATTCTTTGTTAAAATTAAGATTGTTAATTCCTACAACTTAATGAAACCAATTATATAATATTATGTATATGATATTCTATAGCAAATCAAAATAATAATAGTGACTACTTAGCTAATCATTTATTATACTTAATAATGTTTTATGTAATCTAAATTAATAATGGCGATGACTCAGCAAAATACTTAAAATAATATGATATATAAGAAAAAATATAATAGTGACGATAGCTTAGCCAATCATATGACATACTATTATACTTACGTTTTATGTAATCAAAATTAATAATAGGGATAACTCCGCCAAACATTTTTTAATCTATTATTATATTCAAATGTGTTATATATTTTATATATTTGATTAATAATAATAATGGCAATAACTCAGTTTATCATTTCATATAATATTATACTTATATTATACGTAATACAATAATTATAATAACAATGCAAATCATGCCAATCGCTCAACATAATATTATATATATATGCCAGTAACGAATATCTAATATATGTAATGCGTATTCCATAGAGTCTCCAATATTTAGATAAAATCACCTGCATATTGTTTTCAACAATTTGCTGTATTCGATATATTGTAAATAAACTGTTAGAAATTTCGAGTAATGTTTTTAAAAACTATAATGTCTGTTTGTATATTGCTTCACTGACCGAGACTATCTGATATTGTAGCGATATTTTTTAAAATATTCTTCGTAATATTGTGACAGTATTAAAAAACATAGTAATAAAAACATTAAATTAAAAAAATTAAATAAGCATTTCTATGACCACTTATGCCTGTTTCGAGAAGAACCGGATGGTATGTCTCGGAAAAGATTCATGTATCCATGAAAATGCTTAGTTAATTTTTTTAATTTAATGTGTTTAGCTATCATCACACAATA
Source organism: Muscidifurax raptorellus (assembly GCA_020010945.3). NCBI lineage: Eukaryota > Metazoa > Arthropoda > Insecta > Hymenoptera > Pteromalidae > Muscidifurax > Muscidifurax raptorellus. The sequence goes on from JAHUUD020000045.1 coordinate 477,143, forward strand.
CTGCCAATAATACAACGACAGAACGTTATCAATAATCTATCAGCAATAATATTTCTATACTCATATAGTGATTCAAAAATTGCAAAGAAAAAACTAACATTATTTTTTTACAATATAATCGGTTTTGGCGAATATGTAAAAGCAGCATTCGGGCAATATTACTTAATGGAGGCTATATAAGATATATTTCATATACATCGTCAAATTTTGGTATGTGGTTAGCTGCGTTTACGCCAATTGAATTAACCTTCAATCCTTCGATTGCACGAATTATTTCGCGCGTGTATTGTTTACATAGTTGTAGCGTTTGGTGCCGATGCCTTCGTCGAGAAAATATATACCGGTACCTGTGTAAAGTGTTTAAAAAGTATCTATGCAGAGTTTGTCCTTATCTGTAAAACGCAGTTGCAAAGGTTTGCTTGGAACTTGTACGCCATCGACGTAAAGAGAGATATAATTTATCGAGAATTGTTGAAAATTGAACGGATCCAACAAGCGATTTCCATTAAATGCTTTGTTTTCCACAAAGTATAACGTTATCGATAGAATCGCCCAATAAAGGGTACGTGAATCTCAACGAGTGCAACGGATTAATTACTGCTCAGTCGAACCTCATGTGAGAGATGCGTTGTAAAACAGCTGGTAATGTTGTCACCACAAGACATCATGCTGCTGTTATTCGGCAAAACTAGGTAAAAATCGTTGACGTTCATTTTTTAAAAATTATTTCGACGTCAGATGCGTTGATCCATGAGTTAAATTTGTCAGGATGTGTCAGAATTTGTCAATCTACTCCACTTGACAAACAGCTGTTTCTTTGCGCTGCGTTCATTTGTACGAATTACACGCTCTATTTTGAATCGTTCAGCGCTGCTCATCAAGCGCTGCGTGCTAACGCGTGCCAGCTCCTCAAGATAAAAAGACCGTCGATTTCTTCGCCGTTCAAATATTGGATATACGTCTGTCTATTGGATATACGTTTGCTCTTGAAAACTTCCTCGCTAAAGTTTTTCCCGTACCCCTTCTCGAAAGTAATTTTCGTGAGACTGTTGTGCACGTAAGAGTCGGAACTGTATTTCTTCATCGCACCTGACGCCATTTTTTTACGATATTTGTAAGTTGACTACGGCGTTATACATATTTATGTCGGAAGTCGCATCTTTGTACCGCTGTGTCGCGTGTGATTGTAAGCCTCGATGATTTTGTACACAACGTCGATGTAACGTTTTGTATTTTTAAGAGAAAAATATCGCCACATTCGCTCGCGTATAGTGCAATTCAGTCTTTCGACTATAATATTGGGAGTTCCCTCTGTACGAAACTTGATGTTTCGTTTTTTAAAAAATTGATGAAATGAATTGACAAGTTCTTTGCTTTTATCCGATTGCAAAAAAACCGGAATGCGTTCCTCGCTGTGTTTGAGTAAATGTCCGAGGGCTACGGTAACGTTGTCGGATCTCTTATCAAGCAAAGGCTCAATCCAGGCCTATTTAGTCAGTACATCCACCAGTACTAGTAGGTATCAGTATCCATCATTGTGCTATTTTATCCTGGTTAATTAAAGCAAATTACACTTCCATACATCGTCGATATTGGTCACATTCTAGCTTAATCATAGAAATTTAGGCTTTACGTAACGCTTAGCGTAACCCACTGTTTTTCGTACGACATGCTTCTAGCCTATATACCTTAAAAATTAGCCACTTTTTCTTTGCCTGATTTCTCATCAAAGCAGGCGATGCTACTAATTTACTGTTATTGCCGTTGTTGCTGCTGTTAACCTCCATCAACGTGTCAATGCTCGCTTTGTTTGGCAGCTGACATTTAGCAGTATTCTGGGGCGAAATAAAAAATTTACCGATTACTAATATTTTGCGGTTTCCAATTATTACGCCTGGAGTCTCGACTATTTAGATGAATTTCGCAAAAGGTAGTCATCAAATAGGCACTTCCGCAGTATCCACTGATTTTGTCTTACTTACGACAATGTCGCTAATGAATTCGATAATGTTGGAATGTCGTACTCGTTGGCCGTCTATACTAATTCTGGCTGTACTATCCCACTTGAGGCGATCACTGGAAACAGTTCTCCAGTGTTTCAGCAATAGACGGGCTTTTTGAGCGTAACTTTTCAGGACGCTGTCGAGTATAATCTCATCGGTCATAGGAGCCGAGGTTACATCTATCTCGTCAATTTCATGCTCTAAATCGGGCTCGGCTGCACGTTCAGAATCTTTGAAAAATAGATATCGTTGGTAAATTTATTTAAGTGTAGAATCGCGTGTATCTCAGAATCGAGTCTCGTGAGATTGTTACCGCATGTGTTCAGACGGAGCATTCACAAGAATTGTTTCTTGTTGTTCCCACAACTTTGTCCATACGTGCTAACATATCTTCAAGAATAATAATCATTTTTCTCGCGCGATCCATGCCGCCGTCGTCGTCGTCGACTAGTCGAACTTGGTATTAAATAATTTTGAGACGAAAGTTCCCATGATTGGAGCAATTAGGATCGGTAAAAATGCATCACCGTGCTGGAGTAGAACTAGTTTCTTTTTCTGCCAGTCCCCTGCCGATTTCCTTTTCTTATTCGTATTGCTAACAGATGAGGCTTTGTCGTCAATTTTCGCAGTACGGTATTGTATTTTTTGGGACGCTGTTTATGGGAATAAACTTTATATTTGTAATTGATTTTTATAACACCTTGCAAAACGTTCAAAGCGCACTCGGATATGCAACGCACTGGTTTTTTATCAGTAGCACGTAAAAGAGCTGTACTCTGTTGGGCGCCCGTGTGACAGAGAGCGTACACAACAGCTACGCATTTTTTATTAAAATGCTTACGGTAACTTTTTTGTTACTCGGTATAGTAGAGAAATACCCTGCCGAAGCGAACATCGCACAACTGTGGCAAATATTGGAGAGATTTTTTCAAACACCAACTTTTACCTGCACCTCTGGGTCCTGCTATGCAAGCCGTAAAAGAAAGTTTGCAGCGCGTATCCGTTTTCTCAACTGAGCCAGTTTTTTTTTTCTTTAATTGTTGGTGGCGGTGGTGACGGCGGCGGTGCGCCGATGAATACGCTTATACCCACGCGGGTGAACCGTGGATGTATACTCTTGTACTCACGCGGGCCGCTTATACGCGTAAATGTGCGGCTCAAGGGTAAGCATACATAAGCGTATACGTCGGTTAGCTGATAAGCATACATAAGCGTACCCGTGTGCGAGCCTTCATTTTTATTTATTTTTCAAATTATTTTAAAAAACCAATGATTAAAGTTATAACACATTTGATTCTACGAGTATATTCTAATAAATACGAGAATATAGTTAATTCGTAGATGAATTTACAAATGATAAAAGCAAGCGATGGATCATTAGGAAACAATGAAACAAAGTACACGTATATTATTATTATTAATATTGTTTTTATTAAAGTTAATCATTTTCTAGATAAGACGTATAAAGTACATATAATATTATAAACTTAAAATTATGTATTGAAATATTTATATACACTAATTAGTTTTATTTATTATACCCTAATTTGTGATAATCTATAAAATAGTTCTCTGTTATTTATTACATTTATATTAAAATTTTACATACATATACACTTTTTTGTTTTTTACACTTACTTAAAATCTAACCTTGAATAAGCTTAAAATTAATAAAATTTAGCTTTACGCAAACGCACACATACAATCGCAGACATTCTCAACTTTTGTAACCATACGGGAGTGATAACCCTGCAGAAACATAGCTACGCTTTTTTAACATTATACTACAGTTCTTCGTTTCTTTTCTCGTTACTATGGTCAGGCATTCTACTTATTGTATTAAATTTAAATTTTATATTAATATTGCTAACACATTCAATCTCTTCTCTTTCACGCTCATCAAAATATTTTTCAATCATTTTTTTCACACTTTGATAATTAATTTGTACCGAATTGCATAAGTTCAAGGAGATTCCCTTGATCTTGCAGCACTCGCTCTCCTCACCAATGGCCGAGGCGTGCCTGCGATACGCATACAATTTCGGGCCTCCCGAAACAAAACTCTTTATCACAGTCTCCTCACCAAGCTCGTATGTCATATCACCAAGAAACGAGCCCAATAGAGGACTGTATTTGTCAGACATTTCGCATGATCCGTAAATACAGGGATCTGTATCCCAGTACAAAACATGTTGCCTTAATTTTTCTAAATATGTATATAATTTAAAGCGTGCCTGTGCTGTAGTATACGCGGATATGGCGGCACTGGTATAGGGCATGGGCTGCACAGCATCATCAATCAGTTGCTAATTGACGTAGATCCACTCCTCGTTAATGATAAGTATGCGCAGGACCTCCTTAATCCTTATCCTCCGCTATAAGAAGTTTAAGGAGTTCTTCGCTCTTTTTAACTATCGTCGTTTGCAGGAGGCTGCTTCTTTGCTTAAACTTACCCCAAAACGAGACTAGACAAAGCTTAGCCACCGTGCGCAACCCCGCATTTTTATCGATCCTTTCTATTGATTTCATTGGCCATCCACGTACCCCTAAATTTGCGATCGCACCCATCCTAGTGATCACATGCCCCGTCTTGCCGCAAATCTTCGCAACAAGTGCGACACAAGCTGAATAATAGCTTATCATTCATTTTCACGGGTAATAGTGGTAAAAGTAAAATAGTAAATCACGAGGTGATAAAGTCGTGCATTTTACTAAACCCTCTATATCTGAGAAATTGTAGATGTCACCAGCGATCAGCTGAGCGCACTCACAGCTGACGTATATTGTCGGATGGCCGATGGGAAAAAGTCCACGTTTACATACCCACGAGCATATTGTAACGTCCACGATTCCTATGCGATGCCATGCTATGCGAAAAAAAAAGAAATAATAACAAAGGGTATTGGAGAACGCTCGCGTAAAAAGAAAATTTTATCAAGACTACCTCTACGGAACGGAGCTGCGCCGGACCAACCAGCGTATAGCCCCCAGCGGTGGATAACTGACTGAAGGGGGAAGAGCAGTGGCGGCAACAGCTTCAGTGCGGACTAGATCTGTATATAAGGCGGCGCATGTCGCGCTTATCATCACCTGCTCTCGCGAGTTCAAAAGGTTGGAAGCTTAAGGGAACACACCACATTTAAAACTCGAAAAAATAATTGTTTTTAATCTCACACAGATAAGTTTGATTGATTTGAAATTTTTATACTTGCGTAACACAACTTTATCTTTATTCGAGAATTTTTTTGGTCCACATAGTCCTAACGTACCCTAATAAAAAATCGAACAACGAAAAGCACTGTCCACACGATTCCAGGACAATGTACGGCCCAATCGGGCTGAACATTTTTTGACATACTCTTAAAAGCACTAGTTTTGGTATGAATGGAGGAGATTTAATTTCAATGAATAGAAAAGTCAACAATGTAGTTGTTCAAGCATATTTTTCATTATTTTTAATTGTTTTATTTTTAAAAAGTTTTCTATTCATTTAAATTAAATTTCCTCCATTCATACCAAAATTAGTGCTTTTAAGAGTATGTTAAACAATTTTCATCCAGATTGCCTAACTAGACCAAAAAATTCTCAAATAAAGATAAAGCTGTGTTACGTATATATACAAAATTTCAGATCAATTCAACGTATCTATGTGAAATAAAAAATAATTATTTTTTCGAGTTTTAAAGGTGATATATCCCATTAAGCGCTTCCAACTTAGTAGAGCTTCCAAATTTTTGGATGCGAGTCTCAGCAAGGGTAATACGTCCTGTGCTAGTGACTCGCGGGTTAAATGAAAATTAAGTTCTATTTCATGTGTATTAAACGTAGAGAACAATAAACTATTTTATGTCATATCATATATATATATATATATATATATATATATATATATATATATATATATATATATATATATATATATATATATATATGTATATATATATTATTACGCATATTCTATCAATGCAGCGGAATATGCGCGCTGCATTCTGGCAGACTTTAACATAGTTTATTACATAATAGGATGATTGAGTTGAGTGGGCAAAAAGATGTGACACACGAGTTAGTTTTAGCTTCAGTATATTCTATCTTAAAATTACTTCGTGCATAAACATAAATTAATTGGGCGCCAGCTACAGTCGTAGCACGAAGAAAATACAACCAAAAGTTTAACATGCGCGGTCTCGCACAATAACAAGGTATTACTTACAATTCGTGGTTCTTCGATACGCGACTTCGGTGCACCAGATGAGCAGTAAACAGCTTCGGGGATGCACGAGGTGTCTTGCGAGTACACAAAAAGCTAGGTAACTAATTGCTTGCGATGCCGGAACAGAACAGAATGTCGAGCACGATTTAAGTGCGTTGAATGCGATCCCAGAACAGAGTGTCGAGTTCGATGTCAAGCTAGTCGAGTGCGATCCCAGAACAAAGTGATTCGAGTGCTATCCCGGAACAGAATGAATGTTGAGTACGATTTTAAATGCGTTGAATGCGATCCCAGAACAGAGTAATTCCAGTGCGATCCCGGAACAGAATGATCGAGGCTATGGGGATTCGGCAGCGGCGAGGCTCGATCGCGTAATTCCCTTATCAGCCGTCGAGGCACTGAGAGGGCCAGTCACGTGACAGGGAAGGGACTCTAGGTATGTGCGTGAGAGAAAACGAGCGAGAGCGAGAATGCTGCTACAGCATAACCTACGACGTACAGTGCGGCGAGTGTGTACATGTGCGGCTTCCTCCTGGTGTAGTGGAACTACGACCAGTCAGCTGTTCCTGTTACTAGTGCTGTGAGTTGGCCGTCCCGTCTCCTTCTCGACTTTCCTGGACACAGTGTTTGGAGATGCTAGTGGAACTTATGGTCTGGCAAGTGCATACATAGGGTTATGATACCTATGTGTGTTGACTGTACGCCTCTACCAGTTTTTGTGTAGTGACTGTTTGCTTCTTGGATATCTGGTGCATGCTGTTCCCTTCTTCTGTCAGGGCGTCCAGTGAAGCAGCGTAATTCAATAGTGACTCCTTGAGTAGTAGCAGGTACATTTCATTTCCATAGTTCATCATGGTGATCCTGTACTAATCTTTTCTTCTTTATAGGAGCTATCTAGAAGTCGTGGTAAGTCAGTCTGTGTCGTTGCACTGCACTATCTATTGCTTCTCTCTCTTCTGATAAGGTATTAATATCTTCTCTATTTACAGGGGACTCAACGCCTCAGCAACTCAACGCCTGCCAGGGCATTGAAGAAGGGAAGGTTTAAAGGGGATATGGGTATAGCGTAGGGTAGCATGTGAGGAGATAGGGTAGCTTTAGGTAGATATACTTAGTTAGGTAGGATTTAGCATGTGAGGAGTTAAGTGTTAGGAAGGTTGCTCGTAGTGGCTGCATAGAGCCTTCCCTTAATCTATGCACTCTGTTCGCTATTTAGGTTTTTTCTATCAGCATGAGCAGGACTGGTGGTTGCACCATCAAATCCTGCTCTGCTATGCAACACACACAAAGTGTGGCGTTACAATATATATATATGATATTAAATAGTTTATTGTTCGCTACGTTTTATACACCTGAAATAGAAACTTTATGGTAATTTAACTGCGAATTACTAGCACAGGACATATTGTCCTAGACTCTCGTCAAAAAATTTGGGAAGCCCGTAGGGAAGCTCCGAACTGTTCGGCGTATGCGCTAGTGGTGTCGTTAACTCGTACGCCAGTTTGTCATTTTTATGACACGCTCTTAAAATTCACTTTAGAGAACTTTCGTGATTCTCGCTATTATTTCTTTTTTTTCACATCGCATGAGAGTCGTGGACATTACAAGAGCGAAGCTAAGGGTGTACCGTTTGGAAGGTACTGCTGGGGGGGAGTTCACAGGTCGGGACCGCTACAGGCAACCTTAAAAGATAGCATGTGGACAGCTCCACTCCTAGGAAGTTTAACAAGAAATCGGTCGGGGATGCTATAAAGATTTACAGCAGATCAGTGGCCATTGACTTAAAGGTAGACATCATTCTGATCAAGTACCAGGAAGAGCGTCTTGACGAGGATTAGAGAAATAAGGTCCTGGAGGTTTTGGAGGGGGATATCGATGAAGTCCCGGACGGAAGCTATTTTCCATTGCAAGGGCAAAAAGGACAAGAAGTGGCTGTTTAGCAACGCCTTTAAATGGTCGTGTGTGGAGGGCACCGAATCCAATGGGATGAGGGTCTTCAAAAAGCTGGCTAAAGTGATGAGTGATCCACGCTCCAAGAGTGCATACTCCGGAGGTCGTGGTGAAGCGCTTGAAAAGGCGAAACACCTCGTGACAACGGACACATGGGCTCTCACCGAAACTAAGACGGCGGAGGTGGGCATCAAGAAGAAGGAGGAGACGGAAATTCGGGTGCTGCTCAAAAGAACTGAGATCGAGGCACTGAGGACCCTCAACTTCACGCATTTCTGTAGTGGTGACAGGGCGTGCGTCGTCCTATTCAAGGAAAAAGCTGGAAAAGGATCAGAACTAACGGGAGAAAAGGTGATGGAGGTCGATTCTGGACCTAACATGACCAATGCTGAGGTACATGTTGGTGTGGCGATCTCGATCGAAACGGCTGATCGGGTGCGGCGCAATAGTGTGACGAATATGACCGGACCCGGAGTACCTAGCAGCAAGGAGCATTCACTTTCAACAAACCCACATTCCGAAACGCGATAAGGGATCTATCGGATGAGATTTCCATGTCGGACCACCAACATATTGTGTTCATACTTGGCGGACAAAATTTGCTTGACCAACTCATAAGGAATCCAAAAAAAATAAGCTGGATAGGCTATAGAGAGAAGCAATCAAGCAAGAAATGACAATGTATGTCTAAAGTGCGCTCGATCACACTATACTATAAACTGTAAACAAACCCAAGAGCTATGCTGTATAAATTGCTCGTGCAACAATGAAAAATTCAACAGTAATTATAATACTAATCATACGGCTAATAACAGTGAGAATTGTCAGGTACTAACAAATAAATTAAAAAAACTTGATACCTAGATACATTGGTAAAATAGATATCTTTATCAACACACCCGGGAAAACAACTACGACACGCATCAGATCGGTAACATTACTACACCCGTCAACAAGTAACCTAAGCATCGAATAACATGAAAAGTAACTTATATCTTATAGAAGAATTGCAAAGCGAATTTGTAAAAAAAGAAATAATTCCAAAAAATGACAACGCTATCAATCAATTTTTCAAAAATAAAGCAGAAAATATTATGTATATAAACATTAGAAGCTTAAATGCTAATTTTGATAGTCTACAAATTCTAATTTATAGCCTTGACATTAAACCTTTTGTAATAGTATGTACAGAGACTCAGATTCTTAAATTCTACAAATATTTTTCTATCAATTAATTCAAAATTTATTATAACAATAGCTCGATAAATCAGTGCGACGAAGTTGCAGTGTATATATCGGATACCCTAACGGAATATACAGAAACAATTCAAATTGGAAAACTAAAAATTTTACATACCGTATTTCAAATTGATAAAAATTGCACTTTTCAGATGTCTGCACTATGCAGATCGCATGATTAAACAAAATCATTTACATTATGTTTAAAAATGTTCCTGAAAGTTAAGCAAAATGTTAAAAATCATTTTGTCATAAGAGATTTTAATATTGATATATTAAAACCCGATCAGATAGGACAAGAATTCTTAAACAACTTTACGGAAAGAGATTTCTCGCCAGGTTTTCAAATGATAACTAGACCTTCACACTCAATGGATAAGGGTTCATGCATTGATAATATTTTTATAAAAACCTCTACAATCAACACAAAAACCTATAAGTTGCTAAGTAATATTACAGATCACTACCCACTATTTCTATCATTGAAAAAAATAAAAATTGATAATTGAAACAAAATATTAGAATAATCGATTACAGTAACCTTAAAAAATTAGTTTCACGTGAAAATTGAAATGAGATCTTGTCAATGCGTGACCCAAATCCTGCAAAAAACTTATTAATAACCAAAATAAAAAACTGTGTTGAATATGCTTCAAAAACTAAGACAACAAGAAACGGACTCCCGTCATCTTCACCACGGAAACATTGGACTACAAAATCATTACATCATGTAAAACCAAAGGAACACTTTATGATATCTGGAAAAGGGAACCTAACAACATCGCTGCAGAAAATAAATACAAAACTTATGATAAAATCCTACGTAAAGTTATCAAGGACGCCAAATTAAAGTATGATCGACTACAAGTTGAGAGAAACACTGACAATCCTTAATACCTCTGGTCTTTGATAAAAGTGGTTTCGGCGCCGGACCAGTTGAATAGGATTTCGAGACCACCGGATACGCGCTCAGGGCGTGCGTCGGCATTTCCTCGCTCGAGACTCGGCGCGGTGACATGCGAGTCACAGTGTGAGTATGTGTGAGATCGACGGGGATGTCGTAGTTTGTAATATAGGGCGACTGGAGATCGCCATCGATGTAGATTACTGACGAATAGAGAATTGTAAAGATAAATAAAGAGAAAGACAACGATAACACTCATGCATTCATTTAATACTAGTACCCACGACCTTGTAATTGTCTCATCTTAATGTAAGTTTATCCGAATACTGACTAGCCGAGTAGGTGGACGGGACCCCTGGCACTTCGGTGCCTGGCGCCCAGGGCCGAGGCGGCCCGCCGTCTCGTATGCATTGAAACGAGCAGAGGAGACGGAGTATTTCATCGGTAACATCAGTGGGAAAAACCCAGCGTTTCAGTACGCTGGGTCCACCGTTACAATGCATACGATGTGGGGAATTATTATAATAAGCGTTCTTAATATAGAATACAGAATTTATCATTACTAGTTGATATAAGAATTTATCAAAGTTGTTCCACACATTTATTTTGTTACTCTGTTACATTATTTTATTTATTATACATAAAATTATATATTCAGTATTAAGATAGTTTGAGACGGCGGTCCCACATGGTAGGTAAGACACCACCAATGGATAACTTACCGATAAATACTAAGAGATAAGTGAGCGCTAGTATTCACATGTAATAGTCTACCTAAGCGCAGGTAGTTGGCGTGCGCGCATAAAGCATTGGGGAGAGGGACGGTCACGGATATAAAAGGAGGCCCGTAGCCAGCAGCGAGCACTTATGATCTGGCTCTAACGCGGAGTGTACAAGAAGAACTGTTGTCCTCTTCGAGTGCTCTGTCTCCTTAGTACTTAGTATGCAAACGAGCATTGTGCTCTCGAACAGTACTAAGGGGACTCTCCCCCTTTCCATTTAGCATAAGACCAGATTTGTATTCTTGTGACAATGTATATATATATATATATATATATATATATATATATATATATATAGTTTACTCGATTCCTTGTTGCAACCATAATTATTGCTTGTTTTTTACCCTTCCTCTCTCGAATATCCCTTGGAATCAGGAAGGTAGTTCCCTGTTCTTAGGTGGGTAATACTCGAGTACGGATTGGTCGTGAGATTGTAGATCCTCACATACTGGTCCGAAGCTGCGTGGATTTCCTAAGTGTGCAGAGCTCGTGGAGTAGATTCCCCTCCATAACTCCCGGTGCACACCAGCAGGTCCTTCTGGTGGTCTCTCCATTACAGAGGGTAGGGAAAGCTTGCGTTCACCCAACCGATAGTGCGGGGTGATTGTGAGTTTAATCTTCCTTCCTCGCGTGCATTCTCGCTTCTTCCGCACACCGAGTCTCGAATCATACATACGACCTCGCCTCGGCATTGCTTGGCCCGTTTCAAGTTTTTTAAGTTTTTTTTTGTACCGGACCTGCGAACAGGTAACTCTGTTTACCTCTGTAGGTAATTGCGTAGATTGTTATTAATATTATAACTTCTATGTAATTATATATTCTGGTAATAAATAAATAAATAAATAAAAACCAGCGTGCTACGGTTTTCCAGGTGAAAATCAGGAACATTACAGAGGCAACAAAATGGCTGTTGAAGATGAAAACAGGGCAAAGAACTGTAAACTTCTGCTCGGATAGCAGGGTGGCTCTCATGGTGTTGGACAGTCTAAGTATCTCATCAATAGAGGTACTAAGTTGCAGACAGGCGCTGGAATCACTGGCGGCACACAACGTGGTGAGAATGGTATGAGAACCAGGATACTCCTGCGTAGTGGGTAATGAAAAAGCAGATAGGCTATCAGGTAGACACACGGAAGGCATTCGAGTAAAGAGGAGTGCAGTCGCCGTTCCTACCTGCGAGATAAACAGGGTTATTAAGACTAGCTCAGCTCGCAATTGAGCGAAAAATGGACTAACTTCAAAAGACTAATACAGGCTATGGTGCTGTTGAGCGACAGTCCACCGGAGGAATGGCTAAGGACCATCAAAGGCCGAGGTAGGAACAAGCTGAGACTGGTCATGACTGTCGGGGCATTGGAGGGTGGGGAACGACCTGTGAAACCTGGGTTGAGAGTCTCTGGGGGCTGGACATTAACACACCTACTGTGTGAATGTCTAGCTTTCGCAGAGACAACCCAGAGGATGTGGGTGTTCCTGTGATGGAGTTAGATGAGCTTAGGTCAAACAACTTAGCATCAATTCGCTAAGTTGTCGTAACTATAAATAAAGATTATATGAAAATTTCACAAGGTATAGTAGGTATAACACAATAAGCTTCGCCTGAGTTCTTGACCGGCACATCCTCATGCAAAGACCGTGTGCTATTTGTTGTGTGTTTAATAAAACATCAGTTGTTTTATTAAACACACAACAAATAGCACAACAGTTGTTGTGCTATTTAATAAAACATCTTTTTTGCAAAATCCTCATATGTGCAAATTTATTTACTTACCAGCATACAAATAATTACGTGCATATTTATATCCTCTTATACTTATAATATAATCGATAAAACAAATATCCTATAGAGGTATTCTTACATACTATAAAACAATTACCCTCATCAGGCATTGCACTTAATAAGTTATCTGTATATATGTATCCAAATCATAACATTCTTATAAAATATTTAATGATTTCTGAATCATTTAATAATTTTTTTTTTAAACTAACTCTGTTTATGTTTAAGATTTCCAGTACATTCGGCAGTTTATTAAATAATTTTATTGCTGCTCATTCACTATTTTTAAAAGCAATGGACTTTTGGGAGAGCGAAGGTTCGGAGGGAGAGGAAAAATGGCGAAGGCCGAAACTACGGAAAACTTAGTCTTTATTTTTCCTCGAGCGTGTGAGTGTGCGCGGGTGTTGGAGAAAGATGTGTCGTGTGCCGTGTCTCTAGACTGACTGTCTGTCGATCGTGTAAAATGTCGTGTGGAAAGGCCCGACTTGGATGCTCCCACCTCCGTGCCCTCAGCTGGCCGCTGAGGGCAAGGGTCGAGCATATGCAAAGATGGAAAAAAACAAGGTCCGGGGAAAACCCCGGCCTGCGTCCGGAGGTAAGCCTTTTATGACGCTACCTGGACGCCCGCGTACGTCTTTCGAGGCTGTGCAAAAAATGTATGTCCGAAAAACGAACCCGGGGAAAACCCGAAAGAAAAGCCGGTCTTTCCACGTTCTCGCACGTTTGTCATAAACGCATAAAATGACATCTGCGTCTGACAAGCCGGCCCTGGGCAACCGCCACAGTACCCCCTTGCCAGTGATGAAGTCACGATAGCTTTATGACTCGCGTGTATGCCAGTGTATGTGTGCGTGTGCGTGAGATTCTTACAACGTTGTTTTGTGTGTGCGATACGAGCTTACAACGTCGAATGTGTGTGTGCGTGTACTTACTTACAAAATATAATTATTATGAGTTACCAAAAAAGCTTATGCGAAACCCGCTTGATAGCGTTCCGCGAATCGGACTTGTCGTCCTGATCTGCGCACTGTAGTCGGGTCGGGCGTCCTCTCGTTCTGGATCATCGGCTGAGGTTGTTGCTCCGGTATTGGCGGTCGGTCCGTTGGGATGTCCTCGGCGATGATGTATGCCGGTTTTAGTCGGTCGATGGTGATAGTGACGTGCTTGCCGTTGGTTCGCACAACGAAGGTCTTATCGCCTCGACTGACGACCGGGTAGGGACCGTCGTAGGGCATGTCCAAAGAAGTTTTTATGGCGTCATGCCGTACAAAAACGTGCTTTGCCGTTGCCAGGTCCTTGAAAATGAAGGTCTTGGCCCTTCCGTGTCGCGTGACGTCGGCTGGTCGTAGTTCTCGGAGATGATGGCGGAGTTCTCTCGTGAATGCTGGATGGTCATCGTCAGGTCGTTCGCTGTTGATGATAAATTGACCGGGCAGTCGCAGAGGTTCTCCGTAGACGAGGTCGGCCGCGGTGGCTTGATGTAGTCCAGCGGTGTTGTGACTTCTTCAAGCCGCGACAGCGCGTCAGCCACAACATTGTCCTTCCCAGAGACGTGCCTGATGTCCGTCGAAAACTGGCCGATGTAGTCCAAGTGGCGGGCCTGTCTCGGTGAGGCTTTCTCTGGCTTCTGATTGAAGGCGTAGATGAGCGGCTTGTGGTCCGTGAAGATGGTGAACTCACGCGCTTCTACCATGTGGCGAAAGTGCTTGATCGCCAAGTAGATGGCAAGGAGCTCGCGATCGAACGCACTGTAGCGAGCTTGCGTCGGGCTCAATTTCCTAGAAAAGAAACCCAACGGCTCCCACCGCTCGTTGATCTGCTGCTGCAGGACCGCCCCGACCGCTACGTCCGATGCGTCGCACACCAGGGCTAGGCGAGCGCCTATCTGCGGGTGCGCGATGAGCGTGGCTTCTGCGAGGTCGGTCTTGATGCGGTCGAAATCCTGCTGGGCTTGGTCTGACCAGGTGATGGCGTCGTTGCCCTTGAGGTTGCCGTGCAGTAGGTCGTTGAGGGACGCTTGCGTTTTTGCGGCGTCTGGCAGGCATTCGCGGTAAAAATTGGCGATGCCCAAGAACCGTCTAAGCTGCTTGGCTGTCGTCGGTTGCGGGAAGTTCCTCAGAGCCTCGACCTTCTCTGCTGTCGGGCGGATTCCTTCGGAGTTCACGGTGTACCCGAGAAACGTGACTTCCGCCAGACCGAAAGCGCACTTCGCGGGGTTTACGACGATGCCGTTCTGCTGCAAACGGCCGAAGAGCTCCTTCAGGTGTTGTAGATGCTCCTCTTCGTTGTCCGACGCTATCAGGATATAGTCGATGTACGCGTAGCATGAGTTAAGGCCACGGAGCATTTCGTCGACGAACCGTTGAAATGTCTGGGCGGCGTTCCTGAGGCCAAAACTCATGAACGGGAACTCGAAGAGTCCGAACGGCGTTGTGATAGCGGTCTTCGGGATGTCCTCGTCGGCGACCGGGATCTGATTGTAAGCTCTGACCAAGTCGATCTTGGAAAAGATCTTCTTGCCCCGGAGCTCTTGCGCGAAGTCGCGGATGTGCGGCACTGGATACCGGTCGGGTATCGTGCGGTCATTCAGGCGACGATAATCACCGCAGGGCCGTTCGTCTTCGTCTCCTTTGGGCGCCATGTGTAGCGGTGCAGCCCACGGGCTGTCCGATGGTCGTGCCGTGCCGAGTTGGACCATGGTGTCGAAGTTCTTCCGAGCGATGACGAGGCGTTCCGGTGCTAGTCGACGTGGTCTGCTGGCTTCCGGAGGTCCTGGCGTGGTCCTGATGAAATGGCGCGTAGAGTGGCGCGTCTGCGGTGCCCGTCCGTCTGGTCGCGTGATGTCCGGGTACTGGGCTAACAGCTGGTGATAGCTTGAAGTCCCGGTGACGACCTTGATGGTTGGTGTATCGCTAGCGAATACTCGTCCGCGTGACGTGAGTCCGGTCTCGCGGTCGATCAGTTGGCTACCTTTCAGGTCGACAAGCAACCCGAAATGTGCCAAAAAATCTGCGCCGATGATCGCTTTCGAGACGCCCGCGATCACGAATTTCCATACGCGTGTGCGCCTGAGTCCTATATCCAGCGTGAGCGTGGTCGTGCCGTACGTGGATATAGGAGTTCCGTTGGCGGCGGCAAGCTCGTACTTAGCCTTCCGGAGGGAGCCGCGGACGAGTGCGCGTGGATACACGCAAAGATCCGCGCCCGTGTCGATCAGGTACGTTACCTGAGACTGTCGATCGGTGCTGAAGAGGCGGCGCGTACTGGGGCTACTCTCGTCAGCCGCCATTAGCGAGTGCCCTGACCGTTTCCCGCGAACGTGCATGGTTGACGGCACTTCGTGGCTTTCGCACCGAACTTCTGGTGGTACCAGCAATGTTCGGGGTTGCCGGTTCTACTACGCGATTCCGACCGCCCTCGCGAGGCTGAGCGTCCTCGGCTTTGCGAACGCGAACTGTGTGCGCGCACATCGCGGATGTCCCGACGCACTTCGGCGAGTTCCGTGCGCAGGTCGATGTTGAGCCGGCAGACGTGCATGAACATGTCCTCGAGGTTCATGGTCGCGGTGGTCGTGCTCGCGGATGGCGTTGCGGCGGCTACCGCAGAGACTTGCGATGCTCCGAACGGCTGCGTGGCGCGTACCGTGGCCATAATGGCGTCTGCAAGCTCGGCGGTTTCGTCCAGCAGCTTGTTCTGCTGGGTTGCCAAGATCGCCTGAACGTGGGCTGGCAAGTGGCTCAGCCACAACGTCCTGACGACGTGCTCGTTAGCGCAGCTCCCGGCGAGATTACGCAAGTGTCGCAAAAATTGTGTTAGCTTTCGATCGCCCAGTACCTGCGTTTCTAGTAGCGTTCTCGTTTTTTCCTCCTGCGAAACGTTGAGGCGTTTGAGGAGCTCCGCCCTGGTCTTCGTGTACGGTTCGTCCGGCGGCGGCCTGGCGATGAGGTCCTTGATCTCCATGGCGTGTTGGACGTCAATGTTGCTGCACAGATAGCTGTACTTCGTCTTCTCCGTGGTTATTCCAGCCGCGTCGAATCCTCGCTCCAGCATGTCGAACCAGAGCTCGGGGTCGGATGGTATGAATACCGGCACTCGGAGTGCGACGCGGTCGACCGAGCGTAGCGTCTCGGTGCTGGCAGTCCCGTCGTTGGCTGGTTGCTGGGACGTCATCTTCTGGATGCTGTGTCGTTCTCGTCGTTTCACTGCTCTGAATACACGCGCGTTCCGTATCACTTCGTCTCACCGATTTCGCAAGAATCTGGTACGTTGTGCACTACGTAGTTGCACTACCAGATCACGTCGGAGTCACCACTTTGGGAGAGCGAAGGTTCGGAGGTTAAAGCTGGCCGCTGAGGGCAAGGGTCGAGCATATGCAAAGATGGAAAAAAACAAGGTCCGGGGAAAACCACGGCCTGCGTCCGGAGGTAAGCCTTTTATGACGCTACCTGGACGCCCGCGTACGTCTTTCGAGGCTGTGCAAAAAATGTACGACCGAAAAACGAACGCGGGGAAAACCCGAAAGAAAAGCCGGTCTTTCCACGTTCTCGCACGTTTGTCATAAACGCATAAAATGACATCTGCGTCTGACAAGCCGGTCCTGGGCAACCGCCACAGACTTATTTATTCTGGGTAATTTTAGTATTTTATTTCTAGTAACGCTTTTTGAATCTATTATAATGATTCTATTTGAAATAAATCTTTAATTTTTAATAGTTTAATTAAACTGTTATCATTTTTTAAAATGATTTTTAGCAGTCTCTGTCGTAGAGATTCTAATTAATTCAGTACATTATTGTACGCCTCCCCATGCTATAATACCATAATTAACTATGCTGTGAATAAAAGGATAGTATATAATCATTAAAGATTCCTTGTTAATAGTTTTTGATAGCTTTGCGAATATGAATATTAAATACTTTGTTTTATTTTTTATATGTATTATATGCTTTTCCCATTTCATTTGTGAGTCAAAAATTACTCCCAAGTATTTGGTCGAATAGGCTCTTTCTATTTCCATGTTATTAATATAAATTTTTAAATTAGAGGGAACGCTATTGCTATAAATATCAAAGGCCATGTACACTGTCTTTGTCACATTTAATGATAGTTCATTTCCAGCCATCCAAGTATTTACTTCAACTAGATACTTGTTCATTTTCTCCTCGGTTTTTCGCCAGGTATTATCCGAGCTTAATATTACAAGTATCATCCGCACATGATACAATACAATTATCAGGCACTAAATATAAGAGACTATTAATATAAACTATATATAAGAAAGGTCTGAACATAGTACCTTGTGGGACTCCGGTACTTATTGCTAGTCTATCGCTTTTACATTTTAGGATTTTAACTATTTTCTCTCTATTGTTAAGGTAATTTTGTAATAAATTACGCGCTATACCTCTTGTGCCATACTTTTCTGATTTCGAATGCAGTTTTCAAAAGCCTTGGCTAGATCAAGGAAGGCTATAGTAGGCTGACTTTTATTAAGATTTGTTGTAGTTCGGGTGTCGACTTTTTCAGAGGATTGAAATGAAATAATTAAACGGAACACTTTACACAAACGGAGCAGAGCTTTCACATAGTCGCTTCTGATGAAAATATAAGAGCAAGAATCAATATCCTTTTGTTTGAATATGCGTACCTTGCTGTGGTGCGATGTAGGTGTCGGTCTTATTTCTCTCATGTAGGTTCGGTGTTGCTCGACGATATCTTTTGCGCTAGCAGGAATGTCTTGATGAATGAAAAATTCACCGGGTAGTCGTAGAGCGGTACCAAACAATATTTTGGCTGGTGAAGCGTTTAAATCCTCTTTGTATACGGCACGTAAGCTGAGCATACCGGATGACAGCAGATGAATCCAAGGGACTACTGACTTGCACATAAGCGCAGCCTTCAAAGTTCTGTGCCAGCGCTCGATGATTCCATTAGAAGGATGAGGAATCTTGTGAGGTCTTTAAAGTGTTCGGCTTCAAATTGAGGACCTTGATCTATCGTGGTACTCAACGGTGAACCGTAGTGGCTTATCCAGTTGTTAAAGAGTGCGGTTGCCGTGGTTTCTGCTATGCAGTCTTTTAGGGGAATAGCTGCTGGCCACGGTGAAAATCTATCTATTATGGTTGGACAGTATTTGTATCCGTCGACAGCAGTTAAGTGTATATAGTCCATAGTTGATGTCTTGAGGTTTTACGCGAGTACGTCGCCGAATTTTGGCTCGTTGGCAATTGAGACATTCCCTTATCCACTTGAGCGAATCTTTTTTTATTGCAGGCCATATATACTTACTTCGTATAACGCGTGTAGTGCAGCGTCCACTAAGGTGTGACAGGCCGTGAACGGTGTCGAAAGCAGCACGTCGAAGCGATTGTGGTATGTATGGTCTTACGATTGAGTTGTTGATATCACAATAGATCTTGTGATTTTCTATCTATAGTTGACGTGATTTCAACTATTTTGGACTTCTCAGTAGGTTTCGCAGCTCTTGATCGTCTTTTTGCGCCTTGCTGATATTTTTTGCACTCAAGATTGTTGACATATCGATGGTGCTTATACTTGAAAGGGCGTCAGCCACGCCGTTATCGTATCCTTTTATATGCTCGATTTTCTGAGAAAATGACGAGGTAAATTGCAACTGTCTAGGCGAAAATTTATCCGTTTTTTGCTTAAACGCATATAATAACGGTTTATGGTCCGTAGCGATGGTAAATTCTGTTGCGTCGAGCCGATGATTGAAATATTTTATTGCTGCGAATATGGGCGAGA
This sequence comes from Muscidifurax raptorellus, assembly GCA_020010945.3. Classification (NCBI taxonomy): domain Eukaryota; kingdom Metazoa; phylum Arthropoda; class Insecta; order Hymenoptera; family Pteromalidae; genus Muscidifurax; species Muscidifurax raptorellus. The sequence goes on from JAHUUD020000045.1 coordinate 496,776, forward strand.
AGCTCACGATCGTACATGTTATATCTCTTCTCAGTGTCAGATAATTTGCGAGAGAAAAATTCCATCAGTGTCAACTTTCCCTTGACATACTGTTCAATGGAGGCCCCTATATAGGTATCCGAGGCATCAGTGCGTAGGATGAGTGGCGCATTTGGAGCTGGGTAAGTCGTCATAGCGATATTTGCCAGTACGTTCTTGGCGTTGTCAAACGCTGATTCAGCTTCGTCGTTCCATATAATTTTCCTCTTATCGTTTTTTCTCGAGTCCGTCAGAAAAGCAGTGAGAGGTTTGAGCAGTTCAGCAGCTTTTGGGATAAGTTGGCAATAGAAATTTACCATTCCTAAGAATCGTCTCAGATCTACGCCACATTTACTGGGATTGATTGCCAGTCCGTGCATGCAAAGCTTTTCGAACACCATCTGCAGATGCTTCTCATGCTCTTTGTGTGACTCTAAAAATATTATAATGTCGTCAACATAGCAAAAGGTAAAGTCGACGTCTCTTAATATAGAGTCCATAAATATTTGGAACGTTTGTGTGGCACATCGTAGGCCAAAAGGCATAACCAAAAATTCAAATAGACTAAATGGCGTAATTATTGTGGTTTTTGGGATATCTTCTTGTGCCATCGGTATTTAGTAGTACGCTTGTACTAAGTCCAGCGTCGAAAAAACCTTTTCTCCATGGAGCATCGGAAACAGATCCTGTATCAGCCTAGGTGGATACTGGTCGTGGGGTCACAACATTCAGCTTGTTGTACGCGCCGCAAGGTCGGCAGTCACCGTCTTTCTTGACTTTTATGTGCAGGGGGCTAGCCCAAGAGCTGTTTGAAGACCTGAGAATGTCCTGCTCTAAGAACGTGTTGATTTTTATCTTGGCCGCTTTCAACTTCTCGCCTGAGAGCTTGCATGCCCCTTCTGCAGTCGGAGGTCCTTCTGTAACGATGTGATGGGCGACTGTCGTCTCGGGCACGGGGCACCGGCGGAATGACGGCTTTGTGATCTCGGCGAACTTTTCAAGTAGCTGAGCGTACCTCAGAGCGCATTGAGCTTTTGCATCGAGCGTTAGGATGCTGTGATGCTCTACGTGCTGTTCGTTTCCGGTGGCTGAGAGATTTGAAGTTGGATTGATGATTGTGCCCCTCTTTAGATCTACAAGAAAACTGTAAAATGAAATTAAATCGGCTCCTATTATCGCGACCTTAACATCAGCTATTATAAATGGCCATTTAATTTCACGTCGTAGGCCTAAATTAAGCGTTACAAGTTCTTGTATATAGGTTTTAATGATCGTAGAATTGGAGGCTTAGAGCTTTGTTGGTGACGTGGCAAGTTTCCGTTTGACCTCTTGATGGGAGATTATGGACACAGCTGAGCCGGCGTCGACCAAAAATCGTCTGCCATTCTTACGATCGATTACGTGGAGGCGATATTCTCGGCTGTTGCTAGCCGCACTGGCGATCGGCATTTGCGTGCCTTTTCTCCGAATTGACCATGGAAATAACAAAAATCTGCATTATCGTCCTCATTGTTGCGGCTCTTGCTTCCCGACCGTGCGCATGAATGGTTGCGCGTTTGCGAATGATTGCGTATTATTGTTGACACAGCCTCGACGAAATTCTTGAAAGTCGCGCGTGAGCTTCTCGATGGCGACCTTCATGGCGCCAATGTCCGAATTCTCGGTATTTTTGATCAGACACACATCGCTCGAAGCACTAGATTTTATTATGTCGACAATTTTGTCGGCTTGCATCGCGAGCTTGCTGAGTTCTAGAGTATCGCAAATAACTAGGTGTGCTCTTACATTTTCTGGTAGATTTTCCAAGAAAATGGTTCGCAGAATCGCATCGTTGCATTGAGTACCCGCGAGATTCTTTATTTTTGCTAGCACGCGTGACGGCTTTTCGTCCGAGATTGTTTGATCGCGAAGCAAACGTCTTAGCTTAGTTTCGTCAGTTTCTCCGAATGTTTCGATCATACGATTTTTTAACGCGTCGTATCTTGCCATATCAGACGGTGGTTGATTTTCGATCAAGTGCGACATAGATTGCTGTTGTCTGGTCGATGTTCGAAACGACATTCCTGAACTTTGATTTATCGGCCGTAATCTTGTATTTTTCGAAGGTGCACTAGATTGTAGAGAACCTCAATTTTGGCTGTTCCTTCAAGTTAGTATTTAGTACGTGCTATAATTTTATTTTAATTGCTTATATATGTTTTCTACTGTAGCCTTAACGATTCATTACTTGGATTGTTTTAGTTTTGTATATAAATATTACTTGGTTAAACAAGTTTTGCGTGAGAAAATATTGTCAATATAAGAACCCTGAGTTGGCACGTTTCTGCTGAATCTGTAATACCAGTAACAGTGGTATAAATCCAGATTCCAAAAAATTATTTAAAAATATAGTGGAGTCATGAGCATTACTTTTGATATATATGTTAAAATCACCTATTACAAGATGACTTTTTACGCATTTTTTCGCTTTCATATAACTCTTTACTGAGTTTATAAAATCAGGTTTTTGTAAATCGTGGAACGTGTATAGTGAAGTTAAGTTAAAATTTTTACCACCTTTTGTCTTTAGAACAGTATTTAAGAAAGTCGTTTTGTTTACTATTTCTATTTCAGAATTGTCCGATATTTTGCTATTAATATAGATAATAATACCATCTGCTCTATTAATTATATTGCTCTATATATTGTAATTTTGTTGTATCGCCAGTACACCATGAGGAGCAGCCGGTAGCCTCTTGCTTGATTTTTAAGAAAGTATTTACGTATTCGGCGAATAGACCTCCGCTTCCGTCAATCTGATTATAACGCGTTATCTCATATTGCCGAACGATGTAAATTTTTGTAATAGTAGTTAAGTTCGACAGCTTTACGCAACTCATCAGCAACCCAAGTATCCGTGAATTCAAAGAGCAAATTCAAAGAGCAAAAAGAAGACGTCCGTGCATTTTAATTGATAAGAAAGGAATGTCTAAGTTACGCGAAGGCAAGAGGTATATTGAATTGTTTCGTTCTCACCGATTGCATACTCAGTTACTATATTTTCCGTTCTACCTCCAAAAAAAACATCGCGCGGATTTCACGTAATACAACTCATAAGAGGATGCGTTACATAATCGTAGATTTCGCGATTCTCCGATTTTATTCGATCAAAGCTACATTCCCGCTTCCCGCAGACTTCGTAACAGTGATTTTATTTTTTGAATTTTTGAAAAGTATTTCCGTACGATTCATTTATTGTTCTACCGTAAGACATTGCTCATTTGTATTTTCATCATGCATATAGTCATCGCAAACCTGCTGCCCAATACACAGATTTGGAACATGAATTTTCATGGTTGTATGATCACGATAAGCATTTCTTATCTTATCCTCCTCCTTCTCGTTCTTCTCCCTCCTCCTCCTGCTTCTCCTCCTCCTTCTCCTTAAAATATTATTAGCAGTAAAACTCCGTAAAATATTATTAGCAGCAACTATTGACTCTCGGCAAGTGGCTAAAAGGTGTTCAACATTAGGCATACGCTAAGCACCTTCATTGACAGGAAGATCTGCCGTGTCTATCGCTCTCTCTCTCTCCTCCATCGCCTCCCTCAGCCCACTCATTCACCTGAAGATGTTCCGCTGCTGCTGCTCCTGCTGCTTGCGACACATCATGTACCATTTCGACCGGTACATACTGTACAGCGGCTACAGCATCCTTCGCTCGCGCTACATCCTCCTCCTCTCTTTTTTCTTCTTCTTTATCTCCTTCCTTCTCCACTCCGTCTACTTCATCTCATGACGTAACTTCAACAATTTGACTTGGTGTGTATATATATATATATAGATATATATATATATATATATTGTAACGGGCCGCGAGACGCGCACGTCGGCGCGGGGAGCCGAAGCATGGGAAGGCCGGTAGAGATCTCGTAATTCGAGGAAAATTCGAGACAGTTAACTTTTGACCGCAGTCGCGAGCAGTAGAGACGACGCGCGCCAAAAGTTATAACGATCACAGCAGCAGCAAGGATAGCAGCCCTAGCAGCAACAGCAGCATCGTGAGCAGCAAGAGCAGCAACGAGTGCAGCAACAGCAGCAACAGCAGCAACCGCAACAACCAGAGCTACCACCGCACAGCAACACGGCAAGGTCGAGCAGGAGACTCCCTGGCCAGAACACGACGGAGATAACCGCGACATAAAGTAGGAATAATCGCGACATAAAGTAGGAATCTCTATTTCATTTATGCGCGATCGGCTGGCGAGGCATTTGGCCCCAGTCGCTAATCCGGTCGTATATTTTGTGGCCTTCTCGCGACGCGAATACACGCAACGAGGACGACGAATTTCTTAATTGAATAAACGCCTTTTTATTAGAATCGGTAGTGTTCATTTGATTGTCGTCCCGATCCCTCTTCCTATTCAAACCGCCGAATACCGCCGCCTCCGCGGGCACTACACAGGAGTGTAGTGCATACTGAGCACCGGAGTATCGTCGCAGGTAGGCGACCACACAAGCGAGTACAGCATCTCGCAAAAGCAAAGTGCAGGAGGACTTTGCATTTGTATGGGGTACATAGGCAGTTAGCCGCCTAGAAACCACCCCGTTACAACTGGTGCCCAAATCGTGTGGATACGCGGGATAGGAAAAGAAAAAGTGTTGTGCCCGAACTTGAGATAGGGAATTCCCGATCCGACGAAAAGTAAGCGAATTTCGTAGAAAGACGGTTGAATTTCCGCGAGTTTGAAAAGGCCTAGGCGTGATATACAGCATTATATTTGCGCCGAGCCGATCAAAACAAATATCGGTTCGTTGGTCGGCTGAGCAGCAGCGCGCGAGAGTAGGAAAATCCGTGCGCGCTATAGTAGTGTGCGAGCGCCGAGTACGAAGCAGCTGGCGCGTGTGAGTACGCTGCGTAGCAGGAGTATACGTGAGCGCGCGGAGAGTGTCTGCGCGAGCCGCTCGGTGGGAGCGTCTGTGAGTGCGTGGAGAGTGTGTACGCGAGCCGCTCGGTGGGAGAGTACGTGCGAGTGCTACAAGTGCGTGTGTCCGCTACAGTACGTAGCGCAGGCATAGTGCAAGCGCCGTATCGCAGTTGTTTTTGCGTGTCGTTAAATAAATTCAACTAGACGCCGTGTTGTTAGTACTGATGTTGTTTATTGAATGTAACAGATTATAAATGAGGATGAATAAGAGCTAGTGAACAACTATTTTAACTTTGTTAATACAGAGATGTCGGTGACGCGAATAAAAATTACGTGAGACTAACAGACCCGAAACGCGCCAGTACAATTATCGGCTCGGTACTCGTTTGGATCTTTCTCGCTTGGTTGCACGAGTAGTTCTGATTTCTGCTGTGTCTCTCAGGAATCAAGTTAACTTGGGAGAACAGCACCTCCCTCTGGTGGAGGGTATTTTTCCCTCCTTCTATCAAAAAATTAGCGTGGCCAATTTTTGTAAGGAGATATTCTATTGGTTGAAATCCCCTCCCGTCGGTCAAGGCGGAGCCTCCAGCGAGGGTCAGGTTTATGGTCCTAGCGGCGGACAAGCCCAAATGGGTCTGGCGCTGAGCACGAGAGCCCTACCGGGGACGGGATTATCGACCCTCGATCGGCACCTAATGTTTTTTACCTGCGCGAGGACACGACCGGAGGATAATGATTCTTTATTGTGCCAAGACGGGCTCCGGGTTTTCCCATTCTTTTACAGTTATTGGTCTGAGACAACGGCGGGATTTTCCAGTTCTTTTATATTTATTGGTCCGCGCAGACGGCGGGGTTTTCCAATCCTTGAGAGCTAAATTTGGACACGCTCGCCCTAATGAATGCAGCGTAAAACTATATGAGTTTAAACAGCAGTAGAAGCGATATAGTACGCGTACACGAGCGTGTGTGAGTGTGCGTGCGTATAGGATAGCACAGCTGGCTGATGATAGAGCCTACCTGTGTATACGCAGCATAACGTGTATTATACAACGGGAAAAGAGTGCGAGATCAGAAATTCGGTGCAACGCACGCCGTCTCGCACTTAGAATCCACGGGATAAAATCACGCCACAATTATTAGAATAAAGGCGTTAAATTTTTTGGATTTTTTTTTTTGCAAAGCACGCTGTTTTGCACTTATAATTCGCGAGATAAAATTACGCCACAGCTATTATAGTAGAGGCGTTAGATTTTTATTTTTTTTTTAGGCTAGCTTAATACTGATAGGAAAGCGTAGGTTTTTCGTATATTGCAAATACACAATAGCTCGCTAATAAATTATCAGATTAGGTAGCCGCTGCTGCTGCGTGAATTAGTTTCATAGAGTCAGTAAATTTTAGCGTGAAAGCTACGCGTGAAAGATGGCTCAAGAAACCGAAAAGAGCGTAGGAGACTGGTGCTGTGCACTAGATGACGCCGATTTACAAGAAGCACTGACCTCGTTGAAGCTTCGAGCTGATGGCTTCAAGTTAGCCAAAGTCGCCAGACTTCACCGATGGTTAATGGGCGACTACGCTGAAGAGGATTTTATGCCGATGGGAGAAGTGTTGCCATCGGAAGCTCGCGTTGAAAGAGAGCTGTCCCGGCAAACATTTATAGATGAAACAAAGCTGGAAACGACATGTGATACGATTGTGGATGAATCGTATGACCCTACGGCAACACACCCGCTAGAAAGATTGGCGCACAACCAGATCCTAGCAGAACGGTTAAGGTGGTCGAGTGATACACGGGTCCCATGCGGGCAAGGCGCTATAAAGAAGGTAGCGCGAGCCTCATCCAGTACACCGTGGGTAATCCCAGCAGTGCAACTTTCTGATGAGGAGGAGGATGCAAGAAATGTTGCAGATAGTCGTAGGAAGGACAACGAGCAGCTGGATCCCAGGTCCCTTCCGACTCACGGTAGAGGAACGGCTGAAGTAATTGTACAGCGAGTGCAGGGTCAGGCAGCGATACCGACGGCAAACAGGAAAGAAACAATGGAATCTGGAAAGGTACCACCAGTGGTATGACGTCCTCTCACAATTCGTCTAGAGCGGCCGGTAGTGTATTCGGAAAGTGGCCAGTCCGATTCAACGGCGATGCCAGCATGAGCATCGAGCACTTCATTCTCTATACGCGTGTATATCACAAGCCTGCAAGGTATTATGCGCAGGATGGTGCCGAAGCCTAGTGTATCACAGCAGCTTGATGTGATATACCACAACATACTGCCTGCTATAAAGAGAACTCTGCAGCGAAAAGACTACAGCACTGTGGAACAAATCCTAGAAGCAGCTGCTGAGATAGAAACCACCATCGAGAGCGAGGCGGTATATAGACTACTCCCTCCACCTCCCGCAGCCTCACTGTTGCCGGAATTGGCTTATAAGCCAGATCTCTGTCCTCATAGCTCCAAGACCAATGTAGCGGCTTTGGAAGCAGAGGTAACGGGGGAAGAGCCGCTGAACCTAGCAGGGATAAATCGCCTGCTCGACGAGCGATTTAAGAAAGCTTTTCAGAATAAATCTCCGACAAGGTCACCGCAGCGGCAAAAGAATTACCGCAGTGCCAGCAGAGGGCGTAATAGAAGTCCAAAGAAAAAGGATAAGGAGACTAGCCTACCACGGAAGGAAAGTCCGAGGTCGGGAAATAAGTCGAGAAGCCCTAACAAACCAAAGACAAATACCTACAAAGACGTAGAGTGTTTTAACTGCGGTATAAAGGGTCATATCGCCAGGATGTGTAGACATCAGTCGGGAAACGCCAAAAAGGAGACGTAGGCGAGGCCCCTACATCTCTGAGGAGGGCGCAGCATCAGACTGGGACTAGTTCAGCGCGCCAGGCCTCGCCGGATGATTTCGACCTGATGATCGAAAAGCTAGCCAAGGTTAGCAATGAGGCGCAACCCAACCTAAATGGCGATGAGTCACGCTATTGGGTAAAAGTTGGGATTGAAGAATTCCAAGTGCGAGCGCTCTGTGACCCTGGAGCGGCGTTGACAGTAATAGGCACGCCAGGTTTACAAATAGCCAGCGCGTGTGGGCGCAAGTTACGCCCGTGCCAAGGTCGACAAGCACAATGCGCCAATGGACAGACTTCAACGATTGTGGGTACAGTAGATCCGCCATTTGAAGTTGAGGGAGTCCAGAGAGAAGTAACTGTAGCAATAATGCCAGATGCAGTCGAGAGCTGCCTAGTCGGAGCAAACTTCGGCAGACTCTTCGATATAGTACACGACCCAAACAAGGGAGTGTTATACTTGAAGCGCGAAAAGAAAATAGTACAGCTTCAACTGGCAACGCTCGGAGTTATAGGTGTGCTCAATATAGACGCAGTAGGTTTAGCGAGGATTACGGAGAACGAACGCGCTAAGCTGAACAGACTTCTGTCTAGGATGAAACCAGCCCAGCCGAATGCGCTAGGTCGCACTCAGCTGATTGAGCATGACATCGACATTGGTACTGGTAGACCCATAAAGCAGAAATATTACCCGGTGTCGAGGATGATGGAAGAGAAAATGCACCGCCAGGTACATGGGATGCTGGAGGCGGGCATTATTGAACAAGCAACAAGTGCTTGGTCTAGCCCCGTGGCTTTGGTGCGCCAAGCGAATGGAACGTTTCGTTTATACGTTGACTTTCGGAAAGTTAATGCGCTATCAAAAGCTGATGCTTATCCTTTGCCGAACATGGACGATATACTGCGTAAACTGCAGAAAGCGAAGTATATTTCGATACTGGATCTCAGTAATGCGTATCATCAGATACCGCTCAAGAAGGAAGCGAGACCAATCACGGCGTTCACGGTGCCAGGTCTGGGATTGTTCCAATTTAAGCTCAGGCCTTTTGGTTTAGCGTACGCAGGAGCTTCATTCCAGAGGCTAATCGATGAAGTTATCGGACCAGAACTTCAGCCATACGCTTATTCATACCTCGATGACATAATTGTAGTCACAGAGACGTTCGAGGAACATATCAAGTACCTAGGAAAGGTCTTGACAAGGGTGAAACAGGCAGGCCTAGTAATCAACCAAGAGAAGAGTGTCTTTTGCCAAGGTGAGTACGACGCCGTTGCCCTCAACGGGAGTTTGGGCACCGTCGCCAACGCGGGCGAAGTAGGTACCTATCACTACTACACAGCGCGTCTTCAGGTTGCGGATAGAGGGACGATCCCTGAGAAAAAGGTTAGCTGCGAATACATTGAATAAACAGTCGTGGAAAGCCGATAGGACCAGTCCTGGGTGTGATGAGCCCACACTGGCGAACGCATTCATCTAGAAACACTACGCAAGCACCACCACAACAACAATCACTTTACACTATCTTATTCACTACGTTTTCTTGCTTCCTATCTTTATCTCTCATCTTAATCTCTCTCTCCTTCTCCTTCATTTTATCTTTCTGCTACTACAAATTCACACAAAATGGGCCAATAATCCTGCTGCCGAGAAGGATGCGGGAGCGATGACAACTGCCCTGAAAGGGGATATGTCCTCATCAAAGTCGGAAAGTTGTCATACTTAGTTCTAGAGAGGTATGGGGGTTATCACCTCTACAACGGTGAACTCACCTGCGATCGGAACAGGATCCAAAAGGCGCGAGTTTAAGTTACTATCATGGCTCAAAAAAAAAAAATAAAACACCAAACCAAAAGAGGCTTAACCCTTTGCGGCATAGTGTTCCCTATAGGGAACACCTTTTTCTATCGAGTTTTTTTTTTATTAGGAGCTCAAATCACGTTATATGAAGGCGGTTTTTTTTGCATTGGCTCTTATATATTATAGAGATGTGATTTCCGTGACTCTCATGTGTTTGTTGCTCATTTGTTTATTTATATAAATAAATAAAGGTCGAAATTTCATGATTATTTTACAAAGAATGTGTGTCAAAGAGAAAAAATGATGATAGGGTAGTGAAAATTAGTATAAAAGGGTTTTCGGGGTCGCTGATTACGAATCTGACATCAGAATTTCAAAATTTTGAATTCAAGATGGCGGATTCAAGATGGCGACCAATGATTTTGTTTATTTTCAGTCCTAAATCAATGAAACTGCTTATTCGGGGGTTTTTGGGATCGCTGATTACGAATCTGACATTAGAATTTCAAAATTTTGAATCCAAGATGGCAGATTCAAGATGGCGATCTACAATTTTCTTCATTTCTGATCCTGAGTCAATAAAACGGCATTTACGGGGGTTTTTGGGGTCGCTAATTACGAATCTGCAATCAAAATTTGAAAATTTTGAATCCAAGATTATAGAAAACCTAGTACGTGATTCATTGTTATCGACCCCAGAAACCACCGTAAACGTAGTTTCATGGATTTACAACGAAAGATGAAGAAAATCGTAGGTCGCAGTTTCATGGGCTTAGGACTACAAATGAAAAAAGTTGTTGGTCATCTTGAATCCGCCATCTTGGATTCAAAATTTTTGAAATTCTGATGGAAGATTCGTGATCAGCGACCCCAAAAACCTAGTAAATACCAATTTTCAATGCATTTCCTCTAATAGAAAAATGTGTGCATGAAAGGGTTAAGGGTGGGAACCTGGAATGTCCGAAGATTTTACAGATAGGGCAAGTTTCGCGAAATCATAAAGGAAGCTGAGAAATACTCATTAGATTTGGTAGCAATACAGGAAACTCGGTGGACAAATGACGCGCTGCTAGTATCGGGTAACTTCACCTTCATATATGGGGGCGCGAGCAGGCATTTCCTAGATACCGGATTTCTCGTTAACAAAAGCATCATACATTCGATTAAAAACTTCAAATTCGTGAATGACAGACTTTCGTATCTCACTATTGAAGGGGAATGGTATAACTATGTCGTTATTAACGTACAGTGTCTTACGGAGGACAAAGAAGAAAAAGTCAAGGAAAATCTACACGGAGAGAAATGTCGAAGGCTCAGCGCTCCATGTTATTGCGGCCGTACAGATCTCTATCAATTGAGTGTTTTGCAGTCTATTTTCGTCGTTCCCGAATCCTGAAATTTTCCGAATTCTGGCGATACGAGCATAATCGTCTACCGCTTCGACTTTCGAGCTCCAGCCGACAGTCGGCACGCTATAGTATTCTAAGTTTCGAGGTCTGAGACTGCGAAGCATCGAGTCCCTGCGGTACGGAGAATCTCGGAGTCCCCACTCTTGCAATTGGCCTGCTAATAATACCATGTCTCGCGTCCATACATGCACGAAAATCGTAGAGTATCTATACTTCGAATTCGAAGTCGAATCATTCGTAATTAGATGGGACAGAGTACAATATTATTCGTGTTCCCGTAGCTTCGAAAGTATCGAACGCTAAGCCTTCAAAATTTCTCTCCGTGTAGCGCAAGTAATCGAGCAATTCGCGTTTTACGATACTAAAATAGTATGGGGGATTTTAATGCTAAAATAGGGAAAGAAGACATGTTTAGGCCTACTATAGGGAAAGAAAGCTTGCACGAAACCAGCAATGATAACGGTATTAGGGTCATTAATTTCGCCGCGGCAAAATATCTCATAATTAAGACTACGTACTTTAAGCACAAGGATATATACAATGCAACGTGGACATCGCCGGACGAGGCTACGCAAAACCAAATTGATCATTTTCTCATAGATAGAAGACGGCATACAAACGTACTCGATGTAAGGACCTATAGGGGGCAGATTGTGACTCGGATAACTTTCTAGTTGTAGCCAAATTAAAAGCTAGATTAGCAGCCGGTCAAAATAGCAAACAAGAGAACAAAGTAAAAAGTTTCAATATAGAAAAACTACGAAACAGGGCGGATCGAATTAAATACCGAATAGATGTTAGTAATAGGTTTCATGCACTCGAGCAGACGCGTCACCGGAGGTAGATGATGAACCGAACGATTTATGGGGGGTTATTGAAAAAACGGTAAAAGAGGCCGCGAACAAGGTGCTAAGGAAAAATAAAAAGCCTAAAAGCAAACGGAAGAAAGCTAAATTGAATAGCTTACACATTGGAAGCGATAGGGCCATAGAAGAGTATCATAACGTAAAAAAAAACAAGTAGGAGCGATCTACAGAAGTAAGAAATGCGAGTATCAGAAGAATCAAATCAGAAAGATAGAATCAAATAGTAAGGAAAATAACCCGCGCGAAATATGTAAAGGAATAAACGCCATTAGAAAAGGTTTTCAGAGTAGGTCGCAGTTGGTGAAGAATGAGGTCGGAAACCTCGTAACAAGCAAAAACGAGCTGCTGAAACTGTGGAAAAGTTATTTCGATAGGCTATTAAATGTGCATGGAAATTGCAAAGAAATGGGTGACGAAATCCACACTGCTGAACTCCATATGGAGGAACCAAGCTATAAAGAAGTGGACACCGCGATTAAAAAACTAAAACCCAATAAAGCAGCAGGAAACGATTCTATACCAGCTGAATTACTTAAATACGGGTAACCGCATTTTCTTTCAAAATTTATAAACTATCTGTGCTATTTGGAAGAATGAAACTATGCCGGAATACTGGAATGAATCTATCATTATCCTGATATTCAAAAAGGGGGATAAGATAGACCATAATAACTATAGGGGTATCTCAATTTTAGCAACTGGCTACAAAGTTTTGTCTAATGTAATACAAGCCAGACTCACGCCATTCGTGGAAGATATAATAGGAGATTATCAGTATGGATTCCGGCACAACACCGGACCTAGTGCTTCTCGGTGTGCCGAAAAAACTATGCTGTTAGGATAATGCAAACTAGCGAACTAGGCGCAACACTTAACAGTGAAACAACACAGAATCTGGGCTACGCCGATGACTTGGAAATAGTGGAGGATCATAGGGAAACGGTAGCAAGAAACGCGGAAATTCTCATTGAAGCGGCTAAATATACAGAGTTAGAAGTGAGTAAATCGAAAACGAAATATATGATAATGGGTACGGAAGGCACATACGTAGGGGAAGGGGATCTCAGAGTTGGAAATTTCACTTTTGAAAAGGTTAGCGAATTCAGATATTTGGGTACAACTATAAATGAGAAAAACGAGATTAAAGCCGAGATCGACAAAAGACTCCATTTGGGCAATTCTTGCTACTTCGCCATGAGTAAATTATTAAAATCGTGGCTGCTGTCCAAGAACATTAAAATAAGGATATATGTACGAATATTACCAAAATAATAAAATCACGCAGGTTGAGATGGGCAGGGCATGTAGCAAGAATGTGGGACGAACGTTCGGCAGCGCGTGTTATGAGGGCAATCCAAACGGACCGCCACCTCTAGGTAGACGTAGACGCAGGTGGATGAACAACGTAGAAACGGACCTGAAGGAAATTGGGCGGGAGCGTGGGCTATGGGTTGGATTATCACAAGATAGGACTGCGTGGAAGGCTTGCATAGATGAGGTAATGAACTTCCGAGTTCCAAATGCCATTAAAAAAAAAAAATTACCGAGCGGACCTTAGCGAGTTTAATAAAACAATTTTTTGGGAATTTGAACTATTACACTTTATTTAAGATATATATGGTGAAATAAAAATGATTTTATGACAAGTTACTAGGTTAAAGAGAATTGTTCAGTTTTACTAAAAAATAGAATTTAAATATTATGTTAATAATTTTATAAGTTTACAATCTTTTATAAGTGTTAACTTATATTAAATTAAAAATACATATTTAAGAGTTTAGATTAAAAATAAATATAATTATTTAAAATTTTAATATTTAACACAAGCATTACCGAAATGTAACCGTACGAGCGTTAGCGAGCGAGGTATTTAATGCTAGTTATTTATTAAGTATATTACTGTTGGAGTATCAGCGAGTGAGGTGACCGTTGCTATTTAATTAATAAAGATAATGTTTCATAAAGAATTAGTAAGTTTGTATACGTTCTAAGCAGTTCAAACAATGTGAACAGTTCAAACAACAAGAACAGAATTTATATCCTTAACAGATTTTCCGAGAGGAAGTTTACTGCGTGCAATATAAATACACATGTTCGAAGAATTTGAGTCGCGGATCCTCCAATAACGGCACATGGCAACAACGCCCGCTTTCACTTTCCTTATTTTCTGATGACGCACAATCGCTTTTTATAAAACAAAGTATGAGCATGAATTTTTGTATTTAATTATTTGTTACTAGCATTTGAAAATAGGCAAATAAAAACGAATCAAATTCTATATAAAGAAATTTGAATATGGGTTATTAAGTCTTGATATCGCGACCATTGAATGATAAGGCTTCCTGGTGGGAGAATGGCGGCGATGATATGAAGAGTGCTTCTTGATGTTGTTGATGAGGATATCCCAATACGGCAAGCTGTAAAGCTGTTTCGGGCGTGAGCGAATTTACTTTTCAATGTCGTACGATATTGTTCTTTGTTTAAACACACACTTGCGAGTTGAACTGTCACGATATTTTCATATGAGGTAGATTAATTAAACTCACAGGAGTTACCATGAATCATTATCAAAACATCCTAACCATAGGGGGTTAAACAATTCAGTTAAATTTATAGGAAATAAAATGTTGTAAATAAATATTACCAAAATTTATGGGAAAAAGCCTATAAGGGCATAAAAAACCCAGCTTTGTTGACACAGAAGAGATTATAAAATGACGTAACATTTACTTCACAAGTTAAACACACGAGTTTCGGTTCGGTCTTATAAATTTGCATTTATAAGGGTGATCCTACAGTGGATCAATTGGTCCATTGGGATCTATTGGTCGGTTATGATTCTTGTAAAGAACTGATCAGCCAAAAAGCGCAAGGAAGCTCCGCACGCTACTAGTGATCTATTTCGACTGACGGTACCATACACAAGCATTCCAGCTGGATGTATAGACCATATGGACCAAAGTGCTGGAGATTTTGGGCCTAGCACTAGGAGCGCACGGCTGTCATACGCTCGTACACACACATACGCGTACATAAACTTATGGTAAGCCCGCAAAGAACCAAATTATAGTTTTCGTCAAAATACATTGAAGAATTATTTTATTCACCGCAAATAGTTCGAGAATGATAGTCTTCGCTAGTATAAACGCTAAAATGACAGTTTTCGTTCCCACTCTTCGGAAAGTATTTCTTTTCGCTGCAAACAATTCAGGAGTGATTGTTTTCATATGCCCCGTCGATATAATAGAATAGGTTAGGGCGTAACATTTACAACTTTTCTTTTATAATTTTATTTTTTATAATATAATTTTCATTTATAATTATATTTAAGCATAAATATATTATATAACTATATATACCCATGATCAAGAAAAGTCGTGTATAATGGTGATCCTGTCAAAAAAGCGATCTGCAATTATATGCGATCAATACATGTTACTTGCAAATTAGTCAGCAGTCAATTTGATTGACACAATACGAAAACTCTGCATCGTGATTAATCCGATTATATAATACATAAAATTTGCAAAGAAGGCGTTCTCATCACAAAACGTTATAGATAAAATTAGAATTTTTGTTTTTAAATACGTATTTCCTTTTTATTTTCACATCACAGATGTTGCGTGTATCGACTGATAAATGTATAATCCCTTTCTTTCATTCTACTTCGCGACACGATCGAAACAGAGGCTTAGAATACGATGTTACTATTTTAAGCACTAAATTAAATGATTTGTTGCTCTAAAGAAATAATATATAACAGTAGCAGGTAAGCTAGGGGGGTTCTGGCTCACTTCAGGGATCTACCTTACCGACAGTCGGTAAGGTAGATCGCTAGCTCAAGTGGTTCATGTCTCGGCTAACTCAAGTGGTTCGTGTCTCGGCTAACCCAGCCGGTAAGGTAGCTGACCCAAGTTACCGACCGAGCTAATAACCCAAGTTACCGATCGGGCTGTTACCGACCGAGCTGATGACATCGGGGAATCCCCGAGGGGGTATAACTCAAGTTGTAGATGTAGTAAGGCAAAAATCGAATCCTAACCTCAATTTCGAAATTTTTTTTTTTTTCACTATTAGGTAGAGATTACAAAGTTGGAACGCCACCAAGTGGGGTTCACCCCACCCTTCTCCAAGTCTAGCATTAATCGACAATGGGGTGTAAATACGCATCGATATCCTTTATCATAGCTATTACATATAGCAAGATACAAAATTGATGACGTCATACACAGGTACGGGACTGCTCGTCGATCTCTCGTAGTATCTGACATTGCCAATACAGGTTCGAGGCTGCTCGTCGTACTCGCAACATCCGATATCGCTATGCAAGTTCGAACTGAGTTTCCTACAGAATGACCTGTATGTATATCCGAAGCTGCCGTGAAGGTTCGAGGCTGCTCGTCGTACTCGTAGCATCCGATATCGCTATGCAAGTTTGAACTGCATCACCCATCGACCCTATAAAAGAGATCGCGGAGCGGGGAACCGTCATTATTTACACGACTTGCCTTAGAGTAAGAAGTAAGAAATATTTTGTTTCTGTGGCCTACCAGACCATCTCGACGATCCTCGTCTGCAGAGGGCTAGGATCGCGATGGAGCTACCTCTGCCACCATTTGCCGTAAGTATCAATACGTAGATCATTTTGTCAATAATTAAATAATTTTTCACATTTTTTTTTCATAGTTAAAACACGACGAGACCATGGCCGCGATGAGCTCGGAGGAAGAATCTCCTCTCTCCTGGTCTCCCCTAGCGCACAGCACTGGCCTCTCCGAAATGGAGGAGAGCTTGGTGGCGGCGGCTTCCCTGCTGGAGAGGGCCCTGCTGGAGGGAGACTCCGTTCCTCGTCTACCGTCGACGAAGAAGGAGGTACCGGGGAAGTGTGCTGTGCTGGCACACGACCTCTACCTCTCGAGCAGCAGCAGTGGCGAGCTTGCGATGCAGGAGTTGGCGAAGGTGTGCCCTCCTCGTCAGCAGAACGCACCATCAAGTGACGACGAGGAGAAAGAAAATTCTCCTGTCGCTCACCAGCCCAGGAGGATGATTCCTGCGTGCGCAAGGCCACTTAACCATCGAAGGTCGTAGACGTCAAGCGTCGAAGATTAGATTTTAAGAATTTTTAATTGTATTAAAAAAAAAAAAAAAAAAAAAAAAGGAAGTCAATGGAGAGGTAGAGATAAATGGTTGTACCTCACAGGTGAGAGCGGAGGAAGGGGCTCTCACCACTTCCTTAAAAAAAAATTAATGATGACCTTGAATCCGAGAGTATGCTTTCACCACGCAGGTTACTTAAAATTTTTTTTATTAAACTAAAGATGACCTTGAATCCAAGAGCATGTTTTTAACCGCGAACTAGTAATTTTTTTAGAGAGATGATGAGAGCCCCCACCTCCGCTCTCACCTGTGAGGTACTTCCAGCTCTACGTCACTAATTAGTCTCTTACCACGAGTGGTGAGAGGCGCATGCGCGACTTGTTTACCTCTCCGTTTATCTCTCTCTTTTTTTTTTTAACTTTATTCAAACGTATTATCTACATCATTGTAATAGTTTCTGAGCGGTGACGAGGAGGCGAGACACTCGGTGCTCCATCCGCAATCGACCTCGTCAACCCCACGATGGTCCAACAGCCATTCTTTCATTATCTTGGCGTTGTGCACGGCACAGATCGGGGCCCACTTCGATGGATGATGCGAGCAGGTTGTGTTGATCGTCGTGGCTTTCTGGAGCTTCTGCAGTGAAGGACATCCCAGTTCCTCCAGATCGTAGACGTTGTAAGTCATCGTCACTCCCATCAACCACTTCTTTTTCTCAAGACCCTTGACGTAGATCTTGCTCGCATTTCGCAGCACGTTCTGGAT
This sequence comes from Muscidifurax raptorellus, assembly GCA_020010945.3. NCBI lineage: Eukaryota > Metazoa > Arthropoda > Insecta > Hymenoptera > Pteromalidae > Muscidifurax > Muscidifurax raptorellus. The sequence goes on from JAHUUD020000045.1 coordinate 514,476, forward strand.
GGTGTTAGTGACCTCGTCGTAGCAGATGTCGCCCGAGCTCCAGGGTATCCCGTGGTAGTTGTACTCTAACCATCGATTCTCGCTCTTGTACTTGGAAGGTAGGTAGTCCCAGCTGGTCGGTGGTTGGAAGAGGTACACGGACGGCAGAGAGTCTTCCTGGAGAGGAACCACGACCACCTCCTTGAAGACGAAGTCGTTCACCGGTCTCTTGAAGCCTTGTACGTCCACTACGAACTCCATATCGATGGCAATTGAATCACTTGGCTGCAGTCACCGCTTTATACCCTTCTCTGAGGCTTACCCCACCACGTTTTACTGTGACAAGTATGTGCAGGTACTACCGATCTGTAGAAATTGCTGAGCCCTTGCGAGCCGATGCAGGTCTCGGAGAACCTGCTCTAACCTATAGGTCTCTGCGAGCATCGATCAGAACTTTCTTCAAGTCGATGCTGGTTTTCCAATATCTGTTCCAACAAGTAGCTCTCTTAGGTGTATATAAGGAGCCAGGGATCCGAGGTTTCCTCAGTATCAAAAGTTCTTCGATGAGTGAACAACTCTTTCGAATACCTAGAGGAAGACCCTCGACGAAGAAGACACTCTTCAGGATCACCATGGCTTCTGCGGAGGACTGCAGGGAGGCCGTCGCCATGATGCAGGAGGCACTGAGTCTCATGGTTGAGGGTGCCATCGACGATGCATCGGTGGAACGCTGGACCAACGTCATCGTCCCCGATCACATCACTACCTTCGAGCGCCTCTTGGAGACGCCAAGGCTCAGTGTGCCAGAGAGACAAAAGTACCAGTCTACAGTGGCACTCCTGCATACCATGCGACACAGAATGAGCTGCTGTGTCAAGCGTGGTGGAAACCTCCAACAGTAGCCAAGTGCAGCCTGGAATGAAGTGAAGTCGGCCTTTGTAAGTCGTATCAGATCAGGTGTGATCACGAACTTGAGACATCTGGATATCTCCACGTTCATGGATGACGCTAGAGCTCTCTTCGCCTCGAAGATCGAGTTGGCGCTCCGCGAACACAATGCTGTGAAAGTGAATACTGTGCTGGCAGCTGAGTACATGATCGTGAAGAATGACGAGGAAACCAAGGACATCAAGTACTTCAACACGAAGAGTGCGTCGATTTACCAGACCACTGACTTGAATGAGTGGTTCACTGCGAACGTCCAACAGCCCATAGAACGCGACATGGAAGAATTCCAAGAACGAGACTCCGGCTAGACCCTACATTCCATTCTAAACTTGACAATGAACGTGAACAAGTTGAATCCATTGAGAGGAAGCTCCTACATCGAACTACTACCCCTCATCAATTCGAAGCATGCCTGTATCAACGTGAAAAACAACGACAACCAGTGTTTCAAGTGGGCTGTGCTATCCGCGCTGCATCCTCCATCACATAACGCAGATAGAGTTTTAAAGTACGAGGAATTCGCGGATGAGCTGAACTTCCAAGGCATCGACTTCCCAGTGTCCCCGAAACACATCGTCAAGTTTGAGAAGCTGAACGATGTGTCGGTGAACTTGTACATTCTCAAAAAGAGGGGCGAGAGATTCGAAGTGTCCCCGTGTCATGTGACAGCGTCGAAGAAGATCCAACACGTCAAACTTCTCCTCGTGCAAGATTACTATGTGGACGTGGAGGAAGATGAGGACGATGGCGACATCGAGCTATTGCCGAAATTCCACTACGTGTGGATAAAAGATCTGTCCAGGCTAGTGAGAGCACAAACGTCGAACAAAAAATGTAAGCAATACATCTGTGAACGTTGTCTCCACTACTTTTGGACAGAGATCAAACTGAGTGCTCACGAGGTCGATTGCGCACAAGTCAATCAGTGCAAACTTAAACTGCCCACGAAACACGACAACGTCCTAAAGTTCAAGAACTTTGGTCACAGGGAGCGAGTGCCTTTCGTCGTCTACGCCGACTTCGAGTGCCTATTGCGACCCATAGAAAACGATGAGCGTGCGTACCAGCAGCACGAACCATTCAGTGTCGGTTACTACCTCAGATGTAGCTTCGATTATGCTCGTTCTGAGTACAAATGCTACAGACAAAAGGACGAAGGCTCTCAAGGCTCAGCTGAGTGGTTCGTCAAGAGCCTGCAAGCTTTGGTCGAGGAGCTGGATGAAATCTACAAGAATCCCAAACCAATGAATGCACTCACAGCTTTGGAAAGAGAGGAGTTCGAGAGAGCGACAGTCTGCCACATCTGCAGAAAGCCATTCTCAGCTGAGGATAGGAAGATCAAGGATCATTGCCACTTCACGGGAAGGTATGTGCACTCAATTATATATGTATAAAATAATCATAATTGTTTATTTCTAACCTCACAATGTTCAATGTTTCAGGTACCGTGGTCCAGCGCACAACAAGTGCAACATCAACTACAATGACTCGAGGACCATACCCGTGATATTCCACAACCTCAGCGGCTACGACTCTCATCTCTTCATCAAGGAGATAGCAACCTGCTTCAAGGGTCGAGTGTCGCTCATACCACAGACCAAGGAGCGATACATCTCCTTCTCCAAGTTTGTCGAGGGTACGGAGTTCAATTTCCGATTCATCGACTCTTATCGCTTCATGGCATCTAGCCTAGAGAAACTCGCCTCCTACCTCGAGAAACTGAACATAGCAGAGGGAGTATTCCAACTGGACTACACAGCTGATCAGATCGAGCTGTTGAAGAGGAAGGGGGTATTCCCTTACGACTACATTAGCTGCTTCGACAAGCTCCAGGACACTGAGCTGCCTACAAAGGAGCAGTTCTACAGCAAACTGAACGATAGTCACATCTTTAACGACGACTACGAACACGCCAAGAGGGTGTGGCGAGTCTTCGACATCCAGACTCTCGGAGATTACTCGGACCTGTATCTCAAGACGGACGTGCTCCTTCTTGCCGACGTGTTCGAGAACTTCAGGGACAACTGTCTCGAAGCCTACGGCCCCGATCCCGCACACTACTACACCACCCCTGGCCTCACGTGGGATGCCATGCTCAAGTACACGAACATCGAGCTCGAGCTGTTGACCGACGTCGACATGCTCCTGTTCGTTGAGCGAGGTATAAAGGGTGGTGTGAGTCAGTGCTCCAATCGTTACGCCAAGGCCAACAACCTTGATACGTGGGAGACGACTACAACGAGGCAGAGGAGTCCAAGTATCTCGTGTACTTCGACGTTAACAATTTCTACGGCTGGGCGATGCGAGAGTGTCTGCCATACGGCGGCTTCAAGTGGGTCAACGTCGCCGTCGAGGCACCCGACTTCTTCGTAGTGTCAGACGATCATCCTGTGGGCTACATACTAGAGGTTGACCTCGAGTACCCTGAGACACTTCACGATGCTCACAAGGACCTGCCCCTGTGTCCCGAGCACACAGTAGCTCCAGGTACCCGAGAAGAGAAGCTGATGACGACTCTCCACGACAAGGAGAGATACGTCATCCACTATTGCAGCCTCAAACAGGCTCTCAAGCATGGACTGCGACTGAAGAAGATCCACAGAGCCTTGAAGTTCAATCAGAGGGCGTGGCTGCGCTCGTACATCGATTTGAACAGCGAGAAGAGGAAGATGGCAAAGAATGAGTTCGAGAAGCTCCTCTACGAGCTCTTCAACAACGCCGTATACGGAAAAACGATAGAGAACGAGCGCAAGCGCATAGACGTGAAGCTCGTCACGAAGTGGGGTGGGCGATACGGTGCAGAGGCACTCATAGCCAAACCCAACTTTCACAGCTGCTCCATCTTCGAGGAGAGTTTCGTGGCCGTGGAGCTTGCACGCACCGAGATCACCGAGAGAAAGCCCATCTACATAGGTCTCTGCGTGCTCGACTTGTCGAAGTCGCTCGTCTACGACTTCTACTATGAGTACATGCGAGACCGAGTGGGTGATCGATGCAAGCTCCTGTACACCGACACGGATAGCCTCGTGTACGAGGTGACTGGCGTCGATGTGTACGACGTCATGAAGCGAGACATCGATCACTTCGATACGTCGAACTATCCCGAGGCAAATCAGTTCGACATGCCCCGTGTCAACAAAAAAGTGGTCGGCCTCATGAAGGACGAGTGTGGCGGCCGTGTCATGACGGAGTTTGTGGGTTTACGCAGTAAGATGTACTGCGTGAAGATCGAGGGCCAAGACGCCATCAAGAAGGCTAAGGGTGTGAAAGCCGCCGTCGTCAGAACGACCATCACGTTCGACGACTACGTGAAGTGTCTACGCCAGAACACCAGGCAGACACGGCAGCAGTGCAACATCCGCTCTCGACTTCACGTTGTACGCAGTGAGAAGGAGAGCAAGATAGCGCTGTGCACACACGACAACAAGCGCTACCTCGTCCCCGGCGAGACAGACACACTTCCCTGGGGGCACTACGCCATATCGGAGGAGGAGCTCCTGCTGAATCTTGTCGGGGCGCGCGCGGACCCGTCGGAGCACGCGGACCCTCCTGCCCGCGCGGACCCGTCGACCGCGGAAATGGTGGGGACAACCCTACATAAGGCGGCGCGCTGTGGAGCTGGTATCATTCAGTCGACCCAAGAGCCAAAGAGCAAGAGGTCTCGAAAGGAGCACTAAATACCAGAAGCGTATACAATATTACTCAGAGGTGAGTGTGTTAGAGTTCTCTGTCGTAGAAAAAAAATCCCAACGAGAATAATAATAATCATTCGCTTGTTTCAGAAAATGGACGTGAACAAGCTGAACCATATCACACGTGGATGCTTCTTGCCCACGAAGAAGTTCTCCGAGTGTGCGAGGAATCAGAAATTCTTGGTGACAGCGCTGAGGAAGGTTTGCACCAGGTACGGCAAAAGAGTCGTCGCGGAGCTGGACAACGAGTTCCAGATGTTCCTCCTAGGCAGAGTATCAGATGCACTCATTGCGAACGAAGACTTTTTCGAGAGCCTGCAGGAGTCCATTCAGCGATACAAGTTATTCGTTACATATACCGATCACAATAACATTAAATTTAGTGATTAATATACTGTATTATTCAGTGATTAATGTTCAATAAAGAAAAAGTTCAAATAAACTGTTTTATTTATTGTTTGTAGAATAAAAAAAAAAAAAAAAAAAGAGATTAATGGAGAGGTATACGAGGTACGCATGCGCCTCTCACCACTTGTGGTAAGAGGTTCATTAGTGACGTTGAGTTGGAAGTACCTCACAGGTGAGAGCAAAGGTGGGGGCTCTCACTATCTCTAAAAAAATAAAATTATTTAGGATAAGAAATAACACTTGCATATTATACGTTTAAAAAAATTCTTTATTCCAGATCATTTTTTTTTTATACAGATGATTTGTCGGTCCAGCTGTTTTGAGAGCTGTCGAAACCCAACCACTTAACATAGATTTGATTACCGCGTCTCTTGATAACTTTTTCCACGAGATAGACGTCGGGATACTTCGCTTTCGAGAGTTCCTGTTCGTAGAAACCACCGCTCACTGGCTGATCCTTGTAATCCTTCAAATGATATGTAACTGGCTTCGTCTTGAATACTTTGGTAATCGTAAAGATCTCTGTTGACCAGTTGGGAGTGTATCCTTTCTCGAAAGCCTGTTTAATCTTGCTCACGCGAACTTTATCGTTCAACTTGAATTTCGGTTTCTTTAGAGCTTTCGCATCGATGGAGGAGAGTCGATCGAGAATTTGAGCTTCGTATGCAGCTGTAACGGCCTTAGGTTCCATACCTATAGTTCGATGTTTCGTATCATTGTAAGCTTCAATTAGTCTAGGTAGTATGTCCAACCATTTGTAATTTCCTCGTAAGCTGAACTGTATCCACATCTTGTTCTTCAACGTGCGATTGAAGCGTTCGCAAATAGATGCTTTGAGATTGCTGTACGTGGAGTAAAGATTGATCTTGTATTGCTTCATGAGACTTTCAAAATTTGAATTATAAAATTCCTTGCCTCGGTCTGTTTGCAAATTTTTCGGCACTCTACCACGACGTAATACGGACTTCATTGCTGCAGTAACATCTTTTCCAGTTTTTTGCTTGATTGGCATAGCCCACGAATACTTCGAAAACGTATAGATGATCGTGAGCATGTACTTGTAGCCTTTATTCTCGCGAGCGTAGGGTTGCATCTCAACCAAGTCAGCCTGCCACGTTTCGTCGAGTCCACGTACATCAAATTTACGACGTGGATAGTTGCGTCGCGCTGGCTTATGAAGTTCCTCCACTACTCCCCTATCTGCCATCGTTTTCCTTAATGTTCAAGCTGCTGAACACTAGGTTGTACAATTCCTCGATAGCTAGGTCAATTTTCTTCACTTTCTCTGCACTCTGATCTTTGAAAATTTGTAGCTCCATTTGTGCATCGTTGAGATCCTTCCTCAAGCGAGCTGTAACCTCGTACACACTACGTACTTCCTACTGAACCAAGCTTTGCAAGATTTTCAGGTTCACTGCATCGCCCAACTGCTAAGGCTCCGAAACGTTACACAGTCTCTTGTTCTCTAAGTCGTACTGACCGTCTGCTGTCAATTTGTAGCCAATACCTGGAGGACCGCGACTACCCTCTTTTTTCTTCAGATTACGTCCGAACACGTCGACGCTCATGATTGAAATGAATGAAATGTTCGCGTGCAGCTCAATACATATAGCCAGCCTCGCGAAGTTCCTCTATGATCGAATGAATCTCATTGGTGTGACTGGGATTACCAGCTGATTGCTCAGCCATCAGTAGGCGGAGTCTATCTACGAGTTCATTCGGATCATCCCAGTAGACGTAATCCATCTTCGTGTCTCGTCTTGCAATTTTGTATGGAGGGAGTTGATTTCGTTTTCTCGATTCATCCACCACCGTGAAAAGAGGGGCAATATAGTCACTGTATTTCTTACTATTGTGCACGCGAATAGATTCATTGGGGTTGAATTTCTTTTTGTGCGCATTGGATGCTTCAAGAATCTCTCGATAATTCTTCAAGTCATCGCTAGTAATCAACTGTCTATTGGGATACTTAGATATAAGCAAGTCCAATAATCCTTGAGTTTTAGCATAACTTTTGTCATTTACTTTCACATGAAGATCTTCGAAAAGTATCGAAGAATTTCCAATCATGTAAGCACCTTTCTCCTTGTACACTCCATAAATTTTGTCCATATTCTTGCTATATCTTGGGTCAAGCATGAATTTATGTTTATTTTGACGATCTTCTTTATCAGTTTCTTGATTTTTCGAATGATCAGCTTCCTCGTTATCTTCTTCAGCTGCTGTTTCAAACGATGTGTCAGCTTCCTTAAAGATCTGCGTTGCATCATGCTCACTGTCAACTTTATACGTATCATCGAGACTACCAATCGATGAAACACTTTTATCATCATCATCATCGTATGACTTTGATTTCTTTTTAATCTTTGATGAATTCACTGCCGGGAGATTTCTTTTGGTTGTCTCGGTAACGAGTACTTGAAGAGGATCAATGATTGGTTTGAATGTTTCACCCACAGCTCTCTCAAAGTTCTCTTTTCCAAATTTCTGTAAATTATACTTGCGTTTGACAGCGTTTCGAGCTTTGACCAGCTCATGAAGAATGTTCTTTCTTCGCTGCAAGTCAGACATGTTGACGCTTCAAAAATTGTCAACAGATTGTTAACGGTACGTATGTATGCCGATATTTATAGCAAACGTGTCGGAACCCTTTCTGTATCGACCATCGTTGATTGGACTGTCCTTGTCGATCATCAAGAATGCATGCTTATCGTCCGACCAACATTTCGAGCACAGGTCTTGAATTGAGGATAGGTCATATCGGTATTGACGTGGTCGTCATACGGATGATGCATATTTACATCATCTTGTCGAAAGACGACGAGTAGATTCACATTATCTCGCACGAGGTGTTTAGGAATGCGGGGGTACGATTGACACAGATAGAAGCAATCGACGTTCTTGTGTCTTCCCATACAGGAATAGGCTCTGATATTGTTTTGCTTTTCGCAGGCCACATCGTCGAATATCATGATGGAATTGGGTAATGGTTTCTCGGGAGATACAACCTCGTCGTGCTCGCTAAAAGCGAAATACTGTATACCCTTCAACGGTTTCAAGAGCTCCTTAAGGAATCGATATTTCGACTGATCTAGCGACTTCGAATAGACGTAAATGTTTTCGAATCGGAGCCCATTGGGGTGCGTTATGAGTGCAAGCAGACTGTTAGTTTTACCACAGTTCGATGGACCGCAGAATACTGCTCGAATGCTGTCTGGAAGCAGTCGTCCATGACGCTTCATCTTATTTCTCTGCTGCTCCTCTATAGTGTCAAAATTCACTATAGGAAGTTTAACGGAGTGTTCCTTGAAGTTCATGTGTTCACCACGAGAGCTCGTTTACGATTGTGAGCAAAACTATAAATACCACGCTTATATAGCTTGCGTCTCAGTCATAATCAAACCTTCGAGGTATGATGATCGTACATAAACGCTCTCGACGAGGTCACGGTATAGTGAACACTCTGATCAATAAACTTCCGTTCGAATTGCATATACCCGGATATCAGTACTGTGGACCAGGCACCAAGTTAGCCAAACGCTTAGCTCGCGGTGATCCAGGAATCAATCCTCTCGACAGTGCCTGCAAAGAGCACGACATAGCCTACTCGCAGAATCGCGAAAACATCGAGGCCAGACACGAGGCGGACAAAGTCTTAGCCGATCGAGCTTGGCAAAGAGTCTTGGCCAAAGACTCGGGTATAGGTGAAAAAGCCGCAGCTTACTCAATAGCAAACGTCATGAAGATGAAATCAAAACTTGGAATGGGTGTGAGAAAGAAGAAGTGTCCTACGAGATTAGCAAACATCATCAAGGCTGCTTCCAATTCGATGGTGTCTAGCAAAAATTCTCGCAAAGCAATTCTTTCGGCCTTGAAAGGTGCTCGGGAGGCTGTCAAGAAGGCTGGTGGTAAGCGCAGTATAATTGTACCACGTGTCTTACCTGTACCATCGAAGGTAGGAGGATTTCTACCATTCCTCGTGCCCGTTTTCGCTGGATTGAGTGCAGCTGGCGCTATTGCTGGAGGTGCGGCCGGTATAGCGAAATCAGTCAACGACGCCAACGCTGCCAAGTTGCAGTTGGAGGAGAGCCGTCGTCATAATAAAAAGATGGAGGATATCGCTGTTGGCAAAGGATTGTTCTTGAAACCTGACAAAACGGGACTGGGTCTTCGTCTCAAGCCTTACCGAGGTAGTGGACTGAGGAAGAAAAAAAAAAGATCCTCAAAGTGAGCAGCTTACCACATAGAGCACTCACCGACATCAATATTTCCAAGTACGCCAAACTATTGAGAATTCCCCACTTTCGAGGTGTATTCATGAGAAATGCATTGCCCGCTGATGGTCCACGTCGTAACGAATCAGCTGTAGTGAACCTCGACGATGCGGATGGTCCGGGAACTCATTGGGTAGCGTATCGCAAGCGAGGGAATGATGTGATATATTTCGATAGTTTCGGTGATCTACAGCCTCCACTAGATCTAATGTTATACTTGGGAGTAAACGAGGTGAAGTACAATCACGAGAGATATCAAGACTACAACACCGTCAACTGCGGTCATCTCTGTCTCGAGTTTCTGACCAACAGACTTCGCGTATATAAGGCGTGAACGTGCGGGCAATCAGTCATTATGCAACAAACTATCATGGTGAGTGAATCACTGACAATCAGTCTGTCAGACACATCTTCTGTACGAGAAACTCAATTCTTTCCTCCAATTGAGCTATCACCTCATAAAAACTACGTTCTCGGCTTAGTCGAGCTCTTAACCTTCAATTCTATACCCAATATCGATACAGGTGCTAAAAACTGTATGTCGGTAAGGAAGTTGTCGTGTTACCAACTGGAAGTTACGAAATTGAGGATATAGATACTTATCTGCGAGAATTTCTGGAGCAGAAGGGCATTTCATTCAGTCTGAAGCCCAACAATAATACACTTCGCAGTATCATAAAGTGCAGTCACAACATCGATTTTCGTCCACGAGATTCCATAGGTGCACTGCTCGGCTTTGCTCAAAGACTCCTCCCAGCGAATCTAACTCACAGCTCGGATCTACCCGTTGCCATACTCAAGGTCAACGCTCTTCGAGTGGAGTGCAGCATAACAACTGGCGCCTAGATAAAAGGTCAGCAAGTTCATACCATACACAAGTTCTTTCCTGAAGTACCACCAGGATATGAGATCATCGAGGTGCCATCGCAGGTCATTTACCTTCCAGTCACGGTCCACAGCATTAGTCATCTTCAATTACGTATAGTCGATCAAGACGGAAATCTAGTCAACTTTCGTGGAGAAATCATTACCATCAGATTACATATCAAATGAGTATAAGATGGGAATCGTTTACAACTTCAAAGTCGGCAGAGGCTATATAAGGCAAGCTAGATGTCAACCACCCATCAGTCTTCAACGGACTTCCAAAACGTGAACACGTCAGAACATTCAGTTTCTAAAAAGTCTAAACTTAAGAGTGATAAGCGCCCGTGGTGGTGGGAAATAACTTGTATATTCTTGTGCTGTATATCGAATAAAGAGCATGGAAGATATTCTAAGCATACAGTCTCCCGTGGCTTTTGATGAGTCTCTTGCACATTATGAGCTGCATCCACATCAACCATACACTGCCTCGTCCTTCAACAACAGCGACGAAATTCGCATCGCTATCCAACATCAAGACTTGTACGTTCTGCCGTCTCGCAGTATGATACACATATGCGGTAGACTCACAAAATCAGATGGAAATACAGTAGCGCACACAACTCTGGTAAACAACGCCTTCTGCCACATGTTCGAGGAAATTCGCTACGAAATCAATGCCGTGGAAATCGATAAATGTAAGAACGTCGGTTTGACAACTATCATGAAAGGATGGCTGTGACTCAATCTGAGTCAGAGTGTGCTCGTGGAAAATGCGGGTTGGCTCGACGTTGCAGAGACGCAAAGTCTGACCAACGATCAAGGCTACTTTGATGTCGCCATCCCACTGAGTATGATTCTCGGATTCGCCGAAGACTATCGAAAGATCGTAGCGAATGTCAAGCACGAACTCATACTCTACTACTACAATTGTTCAGACAGGTCAACAAGGTACGGGCAATGACATAACTTACGAAGAATTCAAGATAACATTGACGAGAATCGAGTGGTTGATGCCATACATCGCAGCATCCAACGTCGACAAAATACGTCTGCTGAATTACATAGAGAAGAACAGACCCATCAGTATGAGTTTCAGGAGTTGGGAGCTTTACGAGTATCCGGTACCGCCGAGCTCCACGAGACACGTCTGGACAGTCAAGACATCCAATCAACTGGAGAAGCCGAGATTCGTCGTTTTAGGCTTTCAAACGAATCGAAAGAACTCGAAAACAGTCAATGCCAGTCGTTTCGATCACTGTAATCTGAACAACGTGAAATTGTTCCTCAATTCGCAGTACTATCCGTACGGCAATCTCAATCTCCACATAGATCAACAACAGTACGCAGTTTTGTACGATATGTACGCGAACTTTCAGACTGCGTACTACGAAAAAAACGCCGAACCTTTGCTTAGAAAGGGGGATTTCATCAATCACGTTCCCCTATCGTCATCGCTCTGCTTCAAGCAGAGCGAGGTGTTGAAGAACGCTCCCGTCGACGTACGTCTGGAGTTTGAATCTCGAGCCAATTTTCCCGCCAACACCTCGGCTTACTGCCTGATCTTGCACGACCGCATAGTCCAGTACAATCCTGTCAGCGGGGACGTGAAGAAACTTGTCTAGAGGGGTGGAAGCCTATAAAAGCGCTCGCTCTAAAGTAGAGAAATCAATCGTCGAGATGGAGTACGTAGTGGACATGCAAGGATACAAGCAGTCGGGCAACGACTTCATCCTCAAGGAGTTAGCCATAGTACCGCTCAATCGAGACATCTATCCTCTGGTGTTACTATTCAAAGAACCCTTTCCTTGGCGACGTCTTACCGACAAATACAAGAGTATCATGGAATACCTTGGAGCGCTGGTGAACAACACAACAACACAACAAGATTCTTCGAGAAGCTCTTCGCGATGCTACTCGAATTTTCGTGATGGGCTCTTTGAAGAAAAAATGGCTCGAACGTTTTAAGTTCAACGTTCACGATATAGCTGAAATGGGCTATCCACCACTGGATAAACTAAAGGTAGTGACCATCTGTACTCATCACGATGGTGGAACATCTTCTCAAATCAACTGTGCTCATCACAACGTGAAACTTCTGAAAATATTCTACAAAGAAACTTTCAGTCAGATAGATGGTGAGAAGAAACCAATCGACTGCTCGATGATATGGGAATAGTAACTCGAAGGGAGGGGGAAATCACCCTTCCTCTTGCTTGAGGCTATAAATAGCCTGCGAATTTTACATATCTCATTTGAACTTTGAACGTTGATAAAGATGGATCAAAATACCAGTCCTACTACCAAATACGAACCTCTTCCTCCTTGCAAAAATGAGGAAAAGAAGAAAGAAAATTCTCAGTGGAAATCGTATTTCGAAAAATATTCGACGAACACAAAATCTTTTCCAGAGCGCAACAAATACGAGAGACTTGATGATAGGAATCAACGTTAAGTGTAAATAACAGTGTTGAAGGCGCTCGTGCATATTTTTGGTATTCAATGTATAAAATAAACATCTAAATAAAAAAAAAATGTTTTCTTTTTAAATACTCATATTTATTTCCTACCTTTCTACAACGCCATCTAGAGCTGGGGTCTGACTTTATAATCTCTACCTAATAGTGAAAAAAAAAAAATTTCGAAATTGAGGTTAGGATTCGATTTTTGTCTTACTACATCTACAACTTGAGTTATACCCCCTCGGGGATTCCCCGATATCATCAGCTCAGTCGGTAACCTGGGGCTCCGTCGGTAACCTGGCTTAGCTCGGGGATTCCCCGATGTCATCAGCTCGGTCGGTAACAGCCCGGTCGGTAACTTGGGTTATCAGCTCGGTCGGTAACTTGGGTCAGCTACCTTACTGGCTGGGTTAGCTGAGACACGAACCACTTGAGTTAGCCGAGACATGAACCACTTGAGCTAGCGATCTACCTTACCGACTGTCGGTAAGGTAGATCCCTGAAGTGAGCCAGAACCCCCTAGCTTACCTACTAACAGTAAGTTACAAAATTCTTTTGGCATTGCTGACAAAAATATTGGTATAATTGAAAATAACTTATCATATTTAAAATTATGTATTGATAAATTTTCAAGTACAGTAGAACAAACAAATAAAAAGTTAGATTCTTATAAGCATTTCAGAAGATTGACATAATAAAATATAGAAACAATTTATAGCTCAGCCCTGTTCGTAGAAAATATTCTATTATTCTTATCAGTGTTATCAGAATTAATCTTTGATCAGTGACCCTGACAAAAATCTCCAATAGGCTCAAACCGTACATAATTCTGTGCAATTTTTATTGAAAAAATCCGAGGAGACGGTAGATCTAATAAATGGTTTAGATAAAAATCTGATTTAACAGTAGAGGTTAAACAAAATTAGCAAAAAATTTGTTTCTAGACACCGATTATATGGCACTCAAAACAATAATAATTGAATATGAAGTTTCTTTATCTAAACAAATAGATTCTGACGATTTAAAATCATTGGAAGAAATATTAATAAAAACAATAGACAATAAAATTAAAGTAATTCAAATCAATGTACAGGAGGGACAAGGGGTCTAGAGTCGCCGAAATTAATTCGTGACAACTATTCAAATAAATAATAACACACGTACAAGTAAATATCAAAAACTAACTATATTTAAAATATTTACTATACAAACGCAATTCAAATTTTAGTCGCGAATACAAGTCAAACAAAAACTATCGCTCGCAGTCTTAGAGGAAGCTCCAAGATGCTTTTTGTGCGGTGGTCAAGTCGAATCTGATTTTGGTTGACTTCTCAATTTTGTATTTGAAGAAGACAAAGATGAAACAGTGTAGTGGGAGAGTGATAGGTTCGAGAAATATAACAAGGATTTTCATTGGGTATAAAATTTAGTTGTGAGGATGGGCCCGATAGGTGTGTCCCTTTGGAGAGTTGAGGGTGCAGGAAGATCGATTCAAAAAAAAAAAAATAAATAAATAAAAAGGTGATGTGGTAAAAGTTCCCGTCAATAAAACTATTAAAGAGGATCAGCAGAGTATCATTAATGAGTGTATGCATGCGTCTGTGTTTCTCGTCTTATGATAATAAAATGTCGGTGATCTAGAGCCATTGTATGCGTGCTTAATCACGGTCTTGTCTCACAAGGAAGGTACCCAAACCCGATCTCACCAATTTCAATGATTTTACAATATGTTGTAGTACATGTGAAAATAAGAGACACGTATTTTTCTTTACGGCTCATAAGCGTATTTAGGGGGTGAAAACGGCCCCTAAAGTCAACTCCCAAAAAGCGTTTTTTTAATATCTCGCCTTACAATAAATATTTTTTAACGAAGCAAACTCGAGGTTATTTCTTACAACTAGAGTAAGTAATCCATGGTGATTTGAAGAGGAAGGGTGGCATCCTCTATTTTTTAGGGGTCGAAAACATTTTCTTTTGGCATAATTTAACAATAAAAAAGTTTTAAGAGCCTAAACAAAATTGGAAACAATTTGAAAACATCCATATTAAAAAAATAAAGTTGACGTCTTTCGGCTTTTTGAAAAATATGACCCCTAACGGGGCTAAACCACCCCTAACACAAAATACTTATTAGTTGTACTTTAATCCATAAAATTTCGTAGAAAGCTTGTAAATAGGGGTTTTCGAGGTCGCTCTTTACCAATCTGTTATCAGATTTTAAAAATTCAAAATGGCGGATCCAATATGGCGGACGAAAATGACAAAAAAAATGTATTTAATAAAACAATTTTAAACGACTAAAAAATAATTCGAAAAAATTTGTTCATACTAAAACAATAAAATCTTCCGATTCATTTACCCCTAAGGGTGTAATATTTATGAACTACCTCTAATACCAAATTATATTAAGTATGTATTTTAATTCATTAAATTTCGTATTTCATCTGTTGCGTATTTAATGTATGTTATTAAATAAATTGATTTTATTCAATATATTTTTAATACGTTTTTTGAAAATTCAATTATTTGTTACAAAAGCTAAGGAGAGCTCACGGTGCTGAAAATTTAGGAATAGCCGTTTTTCCTAATGTACTTTCGCACCAAAAATCTTCGCGTGGATTAGTCGAACAAGAATTTCTCTTACAGAGAAAAAATCGCTCAAATTTGTTTATATACATTAGATAATTTTAAAGCTGCACTTACCGCTGGTTTTATTATTCATGATCGCGATCTACGTCGATGGGCATTACAAGCTCAAAAACAAATTGGTTATCAAAATTTAAAATCGCTCAAAGAATAGTGTCTTGAAAAATAAATAAGTTCCTTACGAAGAAAACAATAGAAAGCAATTCGGAACTTGAAAAGAAAGCAGATGCGTTTGTCGCCGATGTTCGGTTATGTGCATTAGAAGTCGGAATTCAAAATGTATATAATTCTGACCAGAGTAAATTTCAACTAGAAATGCATTCTGGGAGAACCCTCGCAATCGAGGGAGAAAAGCAAGTGCAATGCCTAGTATAGTCAGTTTCGTCAACAACGCATAGTTATACGATTCAACCACTTATATCAGCTGAAGGGAAACTGATATCACCACTTTTTCTAGTTTTAAAAGAGGCCAGTGGTCATTTTGGACCTATAGTTGAAAGCAATTTATTCAAGGCCGAAAATGTTTATGTAGAAGCATCAAAATCTGGGAAATCGAGTAAATATCTTTTTATTAAATTTTATTTAATACTGCACAAAATGTGGCAAATATTAATGTTTTTGTTTCAGACTTCTTTAAAATTTGGATGGAAAAAATATTTTTCCCGAATGTAGGTACCAACACTATACTATTACTTGACTCCTGGTGTGGCCACTGTAATAAAGTTATAGAAGAAACGATGCCAGACAATAAAATTGTTAATGTAAAAAAATACCGACCGAGACAACAGGGAATATCCAACCACTTGATGTATATGGATTCCGTATCTGGAAGAATTTTGTTCGTCAATTTTCGGATAATGTAAGTTTAATGGATTATGATTCGAAATTACATCAAAGGAATAACATTATTAAATTACAATCTCTAGTGCATAATCAACTTTCCTCACCAAGATATATTAATCTTTTTAAATATTCTTGGTTTAGAAGTGGTTACATCGATGAAAAACCAGAAGAATTTGACAATCCTGTTGATTATAGTTTTTGAGATTCTTGCAATTCACACTGTGATATAGAGGGATGCACCAATGTTGCTATTATGCGTTGTGCTTGGTGTAAAAAATCATTATGTTTTAAACACTTTTTCGAAGATTATCACTATTGTAAACATTTTATACCATAAAAAATGGAAAATTAGAATAAAGGTTGTATACTTACGATAAGAAATGACTGTAATTATAACATCTGTAAAACGATATGAATTCCATACATGCATTGGAAAAGTCCAACTAAATGTTTTTATCACGGAGATTATTATGATATTTATCATTAATAATTACTAGCAATAAATACCTCACTCGCTAACGCTCGCTCGGTTGTACTTCGATGTTGTTTTATTAACGTACATAAATTATAATAAATAACTTCTTTGAATTGAGTTTATTAAATTTGCCGTTTTAATAAAAATAATGCAGTACTTCCGAATAATTATGACCTTGTATAATAATTATTGTTATTATAGTATTATATAATAATTATTTGTATTATCTTTACTAATTCCATTTTATTTGAGTCCTTTGCATCATTACTTAGGATCCTTACATAATAATGGACCACAGTAGTGATATAAGTCACTATATAAACTATGTGGGTGAAGGAAAAACGATTACGTCCTATGAGAAAGAGCATGAACTAATTGAAATTCCTAATGATTTAATAACGAAAGAAGAAGATATCATTAAAGAAATTTTTGGAAATGTTATAAAAATAAGTGATACAAAATTAAAAGATAAAGTTATTTTGTCTCCCAAAAACAGCGATGTAACGAACATTAACAATGAAATTTTGAAGATAATGGAAGGAGAATCGTATGAATATTTGAGTATAGATACGACAGAAGATGATAATGGTGAGAATTTGGATGTTATGTTACCAACAGAATTTTTAAATTCATTAAGTCCAAATGGTTTACCACCACATAAATTACATTTGAAGATTGGTGCAATGGTTATACTTTTAAGAAATTTGAATTTAAATGAAGGTTTATGCAATGGAACAAGATTAGCAATAAAAACATTATTTCAGTATTCAGTTCAAGCCGAAGTTTTAAGTGGAAAAAATAGAGGAAAATTAGTTATGATACCAAGAATAACGTTGTCACCATCCAAAGAAGAAATACCATTTAATATGCGCAGAAAACAATTTCCTATTCGATTAGGTTTTGCTATGACAATTAATAAATCTCAAGGACAATCTTATGATCAAGTTGGTATTTATTTGCCATCGCCTGTTTTTAGTCACGGTCAATTGTATGTTGCTTTATCAAGAACAAGAGATAGAAAATACTTAAAAATTTTGCTACTGAACAATGCAGAAATAAAGAATAAATTGACTAAAGATCAAAAAGTTTATACTAAAAATATAGTTTTTCAAGAAGTATTGTAAAATATTAGTTTAAATAGATAAATGACGATGATGAGACGACACTGAGGTAAATCGATAAAAAATTATAAAAAATTATAAAAATTATAAAAATTATAAAAAATTATAAAAATTATAAAAAATTGATAAAAAATTATAAAAAAGTATAAAACATCAGCAGTATTTTACAATTTAGTGCTAAACAAAAAATCGGCTGCAGCATCTTTATAGTGCAGCGCTGGATTCAAAATTGTCGGCAGCAGCATTTTTGTAGTGCAGCGCTGGAACCAAAATTATCGGCAGCAGCATTTTTGTAGTGCAGCGCTGAAATCGAAACTATCGGCAGCAGCCTTTTTATAGTGCAGCGCTGGAACAAAGTAAAATCGGCAGCAGAGATATATGAAAATTATAGATATATGAAAATGCAGCGCTGAAAGAAACACATAAATCGCGAAAATTTAACTTACCAGTACGTCCCCGTCGTGAGAGTCGGGCAACGTAAATAAGTTGGCAAACGCTGGAAGGTCATATTCCACACATTTTATTTATATTTTGATTCTTCCAGATTCACAGAGATTCGCAAAATTTTAAATGCACTTTCGGTAAATTTTGTAGTAATCATTGTCGACAGCGGTGTCTTGGACGGTTCGGAGCACCTCAAGATTATCAAAAAATTCAAGGTCGATGAGCGGCTCTGAAGATGACTCTGCCGTTTTGCCGTATATAATGAAACTTTTTCTACAAGTAGTATAAAGTAAAAAACGTTAAACTTTAAATTAATTATTTAATATATTTAAATATTTGTTTGTAATAACTTCAATCTTTGTAGTAATCATAGTCGACAGCGAAGTCTTGACAGCGGACTCTGCAGTTTTGCCGTATATAAGCGGCAGCGCAACGCGGCAGGCCTCAGTCGACAGCGGAGTCTTGGGCGAGTCGGAGCTCTTCAGGGTCATCAAATAATTCAAGGTGGATGTGCGGCTCTGAAGATGACTCTGCAGTTTTGCCGTATATAAGCGGCAGCGCAATGCGGCAGGCCTCAGTCGACAGCGGAGTCTTGGGCGAGTCGGAGCTGTTCAGGATCATCAAATAATTGAAGGTGGATGTGCGGCTCTGAAGATGACTCTGCAGTTTTGCCGTATATAAGCGGCAGCGCAACGCGGCAGGCCTCAGTCGACAGCGGAGTCTTGGGCGAGTCGGAGCTCCTCAGATCGACAGCTCTGCTTAAAATACACTGATTTGATACTTAGCGTGTAATTGATACTTAGGTTTAATAAAATTGTTTAGACAGAATAAAATAATATTAGATTCGAATTTAATCAAATATGATTTGTAAGGTTGGTCTGATGAGTTTCAGTGGAGGTTCGCAGTTCGCTTCGGCGTTCGGTCAGACGTTTCCTAAATCGTTACTCAAAGACTATATGCTTTACAAATCCAAAAACCTATTAGAATAGTCGTTATAGTTATAAAAAAATATGAATTTCAAAAAAATGCACCGGAGAACCGGAGAAAATTTGGATATGTCACTTTAATATAATAAAATATATAAGATTTCAAATAACTTATGCAATAAATATTTATTAACAAGTGTCGGACGAGTATCAATTTATATAAGTCTAGATCATTTTATCATACATTTGCGAAAAAGCCATTTTTAACACTCCGTGTATGTACTTCCATATATGCTTATAATTATTGTGTTAGGGGTGGTTTACCCCCTTGGGGGTAATATTTATGAAAGAATCGGAAGACTTTATTATTTATTATGAATGTTAACACATTTCTCGAATTTTTTTAGTCGTTAAAAATCTTTTTTATTATATAAATATTTTGTCATTTTTGTCCGCCATATCGGATCCGCCATTTTGAATTTTTAAAATCTGATAACAGATTCGTAAAGAGCGACCTCGAAAACCCCTATATACAAGCTTTCTACGAAATTTTATGGATTAAAGTACAACTAATAAGTATTTTGTGTTAGGGGTGGTTTACCCCCGTTAGGGGTAATATTTTTCAAAAAGCCGAAAGACGTCAACTTTATTTTTTTAATATGGATGTTTTCAAATTGTTTCCAATTTTGTTTAGGCTTTTAAAACTTTTTTATTGTTAAATTATGCCAAAAGAAAATGTTTTCGACCCCTAAAAAATAGAGGATGCCACCCTTCCTCTTCAAATCACCATGGATTACTTACTCTAGTTGTAAGAAATAACCTCGAGTTTGCTTCGTTAAAAAATATTTATTGTAAGGCGAGATATTAACTTTAGGGACCGTTTTCACCCCCTAAATACGCTTATTAGCCGTAAAAAAAATACGTGTCTCTTATTTTCACACGTACTACAACATATTGTAAAATCATTGAAATCGGTGAGGTCGGGTTCGGGTACCTTCATTGTCAGTCCGATCTGTAGCTGTACTGTTAATCTTCAATGGCATTTGTAATTATATCTGCGCAGCAGATGTACAAAATAAATAGGCTAAATTTATTTCGATTACAAATGCTAATGAGAATCTACTTAAAGTAGTAGAATAAATTTATAATAAAAACACTAGCAATTAATAGTGTTAAAATCAGAGATGCCTTGGTACTTAGCGATAAAGAATTTAGGAAAATAAAAAAAACAAATAAGAGCATGTAAGAAAATTCTTAGTGAAAAAATATAAACAATTACTTGGAATTTTGAAAAGTTTCGATCTAACTGGCTTTTAAATCTCCGACACTAAAGCCACCTACATTAAAAGAAGATGCCAGGGATAAACCAATGCGTTGTAATTGCGCGCTCACTAAAAGACTTACTTGCACCAAGTCACAACTCTCTGACCGATACCGTGATTCTACGGCTCGCTCGTGTGAATCTCGTAGCCGTTATCACGTCGTGGAGGTTCAACTCCGCTGACTTTTTATCCTCTGTCGATAGCTTTTTACCAACGGAACGGAGGGACTCAGAGTTAGATGAATTTTTACTATACTACATAGCAATTTTTGATGCGCTATATAGTCGAGTTTGTCCCCCAATTAGTGAAATGTATAGTAATTTTTACTTATACATTTCTCTTTGTGCAATTTATAACACATTAGAACTGTCTGTGTCACTAAACGGTAGCTATTTTCTTATCCGACGGTCCGTATACGCCCCGGGCGCCGAATTTTACCTCACGCTTGCGCAAAGCAGCATTTCTACGATGTGCGAATCTACTTTTATCCACGACTAGTCATATATATATATATATATATATATATATATATATATATATATATCTTACCATTTATAAGTGATGAGTTAAGTGTAGAAAAAGTATCTTTAATTTTGTTATCTTCTAATTCGAGTATATAAAGTATAATTTTATCTTTTGTAGCTTTTAAAGCCTCTACAGCTTCTTCGTGACTAACATTCTCAAATTCTCTGTATCCCTGAAAATATTAAGAATTATGATATACTTAAATATTTAAATGAGGGCATAGTTTCAGAAATATTACGATACATTCACACACAGACGCGCGTGCATATACATCCATACCCTCTGATTGTAAGATGTTTGGAATTCGAATATCGTGTTTTACATACGAAAAGAAAGGCATAATGGTACGGATGTTATTATTAGTTCAGTACTGTAGGTATAAGAGTTATGTCTTATTTCAAATTTAGCACTTAAATAATTATTCATTAAACAGTAGTTGGTATTATTATCGAGAGTATAACTTAATTTTTACCTTATTTTTTCTTTTCATATTTTATTCTGTAAACTTTACAAATATAAGATCAATTATCGAAAATAACAATTAATTTTTTCAGTTTATTTGATTTTTTTGCTTATTCTTAAGGGAGCCTTGTGATAGCAATTCTTGGAGTTTATGTAAAAACATTTTTATTATGTACCATAAAGTGTAATTATTTGAAACCGTTTTAATTCGAAAACTAAATTTCGAATATCTAAAAAACATGATTATTGAATGTTATTCGAACTATGCACCACTTCAATTATAATACATTTCGTGGGGCAAATCAGTAGAAAACATCAAAAACTGAAAAAAATCAAGTTTAAATTTTGATTTTAGTTAGAATTATATAGTACTGTTACGTCATAGATAAAATAGATATGTAAGAAAAATATAAAAAAAATTTTAAAAATATCGACGCAGCTGCGTCCGAAAAAAATATGTACCGTAGGGCTTAGGAGCAAGCGAGCGTCCAGACAGAGCAATTAGGCCGTCTGAAAAAATAGCAATTAGAAGCAAGCGTAGGTATAGCGATTGAGATCGGTATACAACGGGTAGCGGCCCTATCATAAAATTTGTGCGCAGACAGGGAAAACCCAACCATTAGAAAAATTTGCGTGCGACAATCTGGCGCCTTAAATTTTTTATGTGCTATACCGCAGAATACGAGGCTGCGTAAAGCAAAATTTATATTTAAAATGGAATATTTATGATGAAACAAATATAAAATTAGATTCATAAAAAGTATGAACAGTTAAACAATAACAAAATATAGAACTGTGCATATTTTTTTATTTATATTAAAATAAAGAACTCGTATTCGTGACATAGAGATAAAATTTTGCTCGTGCAGATTTTACGATTTATTTATAATTTTAATTAGATAGTTTATTAAAAAGAAGTTAGAAATAAAATTTAAGTTATATTAATAAGAAAAAAATAACGAGTTTAAGTAATAATAATAGAAATACAGTTTTGAAGTTTTTAAATATTAAGTTATCAATAGTTTAAGTTGATTGCAATAGATAAATAAACATAGTTCACAAATATTATATTATACAAGAGGAAAATGTAAAATCTACATATTATTATAAAATAACAATTAAGAAAAGCAGAAATCATACATGTAGGGACATCTAACGGAAGTCGGCAAGACTAGGAGAATAGCGTGGGTGGGACCAAAGGTAGAGCGGAAGAGGACCGGAAGAGGCGGCACCCAAGCGGAAAGATGCGACGCTATAGGTCAATGACCGATATAGAGGGCGCTAATGCAGACCCAAAGGGATGGGCCTGAGGAAAAATCGGGTTGGAGAGGGAAAAAGACGCGACGCGAGGGTGAATCGAAGAATTGCGAGCGAGGAAAATTTCAGTCTGGTTGAGGAGTTAAGTCGAGGTGGCTGCTCCCGAAAATTGTAAAAGTTTCTAATATTGTTTCTAAGCCGTGGTGGTTAAAGTGTGTAAAGTGTGTGAAGTATTATTCAAAGTTTTCAAAATATATATATTTACAAAAACATTATTGAAGTAAAGTGTGATTTCATTGATTTTTGAGTTTAAAACAATCAATATAAGAATATTATATTTAGTTAAAATAAGAAGGAAGAAGTTTACAAACCTGTAAACTTTGATTTTATTCGTCATCTCAAAAGGCAGTAAGTATTCTCAAGTAATTTTTATTAAAGGTTAGTAATTTCTATAATGAGCAGAATTCGGACGCTGCACTCATTATTACAAATATTTAGAAAGATCTTGGTTGGTGTTTGGTGGGTTAATTGGACTTTGCTTGTCGAAGGCCCTTTGACTTACAAATTAACTAGACCAATTCATTAATATCCGAAGGGATTTTTAGTTTCAACTCTCGCAGATTTTTAAGATAAAATAAGGAACGACTCCATCCCGAGTTCAGCGGAAGCTGACTCAAAACGGAGAAGTATTACATTCTGCGCCGACTATCGGACGTAACAAATTTGTGGGGGTTCAGCCGGGATCATAACGTTTCTAATATTTTATTTAAAAAAAAAACGCGTAGAGTTTGTTCATTTTTATTCGGTTTTTATTGAAAATTAGTGTTGGTGATTTCTATATGGTCTTAAGTGAAATTTTTATAATGAAAAAGTGTTTAAATGATTTATTTGAGAATAAAATACTTGAAATTTAGTTTGAAGTTTTAGTGAGAAATTTTTATATCAAAATAATATAGTTCAAAGTTTTAAGTGAACAAAATAACAAAATTTAAAGTTGATTTGTTTGAATAAAATATAAAATATAGAGGTTATATTGTCAGTTTAAAAGAAAAGAAAATCGTAAATATTTGAAAATAAGGTTTAAATGAATTTTATGAAAGAATATATTTAAAAAGAAGATTATAAATAAACGGGAAACTAAAGGATTTGAAATCAAGAAAACTAAGGTAATTAAAATAAAGGAAACTGATGTTTTTTTAAAAAAATAAATAAATAAAGTGAAAATTGGTTAAAGAATAACTAAAGAATAAAAATAAATGAAATTTTGGAAATTTATATGGAAAATTATATGTGAATCTTGGTAGAAATAATTTGCCACGAGCAGTTTTAGTTGAATTGAATTTGAGGGAAATAATTATTTAAAAATATTAAAGACATTTTAAAAATTAAACGTATACATGAGTGATAAACGGGTTACGCGGAACCAATCAAAAAATGATCCAGAGTTGCAAAAAGAGATAGATAAATTTAGACAATTTAGACAAGTAGAAGACGAAGATCTTGGAAACGAATCTGAACTGTCAGATACTTTTAATTCAGCGACATCACACAATAGTACTTTGAACACAGACTTTTTTGACGAAACGGAAAATAACACGACCGGGGAAAAAACGATAATAGACCAAATTACTTTAGACGATAGCACAAATTCAGTGGAAGACGAAGACAACATGTCGACAGCAGGGACTAATATTAGTTTAAAAGACGCGCTTAAAGTAGTGCCAGAATTTGATGGAGATTTGTCGGAGTTATCAAATTTTTTAGAAGGATGTCAGGAGGCAAAGGAAATGATTCCTACCACAGGAGAGGAAAATCTTACAAAAGTTCTGAGAGGTAAGCTTGTAGGCGAGGCTAGGAAAGCCATATTAGGAGAAAAATTTTAAAAAGTAGATGAGTTGACTAATTATATTCGCGACATATATTTACCTGCTAAAACCGTGCATCAATTACAAGAAGAGTTAGGTAGTTCATATCAAAAGGAAAATGAGAGTGTTATAGTATTTGCAAATAGAATGAGAGATTTGTGAACGAGAATATTAGAAGCTAAGCGAGTTGCAACGAACGCGGAGGTAACTGACGAATTTAAAAAAGCGACAACGGACAACATAATTGAAAGTTTTAAAAACGGATTAAAACCGGAAATCGAGAGAAAAATGATTGTGGCCGACACTGTATTAGACATTGTGAAAAATGCGATTACCGCGGAGAGACTTTTAAATGCACAAAACGCCTTGCGTGGAATAAATCAAAGCGGAAATAGTAAATCAATTGAGAAGAAAAGAGTATATTTTTGTAAAATTTGTAGAAATAATGAACACGATACACAAAATTGTAATAAAAAAGGTAATGATATTTGTAGTATTTGTAATCGCATGGGACATCCGACTAGTAAGTGTAGATTTGGAAGTAATAGAAATGAAGCATGCCAATTATGCGGAGTTGCCGGACATCAGGCTAAGCAATGCACAGGGGGAAAATTAAATATTATATGTCAAATTTGTGGGATTAGGGGTCATGGCGCTAATACTTGTAGAACAGTGAGAAATAGTATTCAATGTCAATTATGTGGAATGACGGGGCATAAGGCAAATATGTGTAGTAGGTTAAATAATCAGAGCAGTATCTTAAATCAAGAACAAGTGGTAAATAGATCAAAGTTACATTGCGAAAAATGCAATCGCAATGGACACACGGCAGCTAGGTGCTATGCAAAAACTGTAGCGTACGCAAGTAAAGAGAATAATAGTAATCAATTTATGTGTTTTTATTGTAAACAACCAGGACATTTTATTAGGGAATGCCCAGTAAGAGAGTCGGAAAACTCCAGAGTTCTTCAGAAAACAGGCGCGAGTCCGAAGAACCAAAGTCAAGAACAGCGTCAGATGGAAAATTTACCAGATTTATCGGAGCTAATACCAATATAAATAAAAATGCAGAAATACCGTATGTAGAGTTAGGAGACAAAAATAAAACATTCAATATTAAATTTATGATAGATACAGGGGCTCAAAGTAATATTATTATAATTAGCTCAGTTCCAAATACAGTAGAGATTGATACAACAACAATTTTTAATTTAAAAGGAATTTCTGACAAACCAGTAGAGAGTTTAGGGGTAATTGAGATAAAAGTTGTAGGTAGCAGTACTAGACTTTTTCTAGTTGATGACGATTTTCAGATGCCGTATAATGGAATTTTAGGTTGTGAATTTTTATACAAAAATTATTGTAAAATAAATTTTGATAGTAAAACTTTAGAAGTAAACGGAAATTTAATTAAATTCAAACAGGATAATAAAATAAATAAACAGAATAAATTCGTAAATTATGAAGTTTCAAATGCAGATATTAAGTTACCTTTTATAGATGTGTTAAATTCTCCTACGCAAAAGATCACGCAATTTTTACTAGATACAGGAGCAGAATGTAGTTTAATAAAAAGGAAGTTAGTGCCAGATTATTGTAAAATAGATAACGAAGATAAGATGTATTTGAGAGGTATAGATGGCGAAATAATAAAAACTGAAGGATCAACTATTATAGGTATTTTTAGAATTGAACACAGAATACAAGTCGTACCGGATGATTTTCCTATACCAGCTGAGGGAGTAATAGGAGTCGATTATTTAAGTAAGCATGACACGATTTTGAATTTTAAAACCAAATGTTTAAGAGTACACAATAAATATTCACCATTTAAAGATAGAAAACTTATAGATTTAACAGTAGATGATAAAATGCCAATTAACGAGGAAGATTATGATTCAGTGTCAGAGGAAGAAAATATTGTCGATTCAATGTACAATAATTATTCGGTTCATGACGAGGAAAATGATTGATATTCAAACGAATTTTCAAATATGGGACAAATTTATAGTTTTTGTGTTTCAAAAGAAGAAACTTTTAACGAACTTGAAATAAAGCAAGACGCAGATATTTTAGAAAGTAGATTATGTTATATTTTTAATGCAATTAGAGAGGAGCATTGTATAGAGCCAGTGGAACAGCCAAGTATAGATGCGGAAGTATTAAATGCTAGAGCAGATGGGGTGATGGGAATTCTAAGGTTAGATGGGCTTATAGAAGAAGAGGTAGAGCAAATAGACGCTTTGATTAGAAAACATGCTGATAGAATCCAATTACAAGGGGAAGATTTAGAAGCTACTAATGTTTTGACACATAGAATTAATACTACCGATGATATACCAATTTACGTTAGACAATATAGGTTACCGCATTCTTTAAAACTAGAGATAGAGGCACAGATTAAAGAGTTATTAAGAAAAAGGATTATTCAACATTCAAATTCAGCATTTAATAGTTCAATTTGGGTAGTACAAAAAAAACCAGATTCGACAGGAAAAATAAGATGGAGAATAGTTTTAGACTTCAGAGAATTAAATGAAAAGACAATACCGGATAAATATCCTATTCCTAATATAGCTGATATTTTTGATCAAGTGGGAGGGGCGAAGTATTTTACAATTTTAGATTTCATCAAATAATGTTAGATCCAAAAGATAGACATAAAACAGCTTTTTCAACACCTTTAGGATACTTTGAATATTTAAGAATGCCGTTTGGATTAAAAAACGCTGCAGCGGAGTATCAGAGGTTAATGAATATAGTTTTAGGCGATTTAATTGGTAAAGGGGTTTTCGTATATATTGACGACATTGTAGTTTACGCGAAAAATATTGAAGAGCATAATACGTTAATTGATGAAGTAATGAATAGATTAAGAAAAGCTAATTTAAAACTACAGCCGGATAAGTGTGAATTTTTAAGACGAGAAGTTGTATATTTAGGACATAGGTTAAGTGAAAAAGGGATTCAACCTGATTTAGGTAAGATTGAAGCAGTTTCCAAGTTTCCACAGCCAATAGATGTTAAGGGAATTAGGCAATTTTTAGGTTTAGCTGGGTATTATAGGCGGTTTATCAAAGATTTTGCAAAGATAGCAAAACCTTTGACAAAACTGTTAAAAAAGGAAACAGAATTTGACTGGAATAAAGAATGTGAAGAATCTTTTGTGAAACTTAAAGAGATATTGTGCAATGCTCCATTGTTGCAATATCCAGATTTCACAAAACCATTTCTTATAACAACTGATGCATCGGGATATGCTTTGGGAGGGATTTTATCTCAAGGGACTATTGGAAAGGACCGGCCCATAGCATACACTTCGAGAGTACTGAGAGGACCGGAGTTACAGTACGATGTATATGAAAAAGAGGCACTCGCCATGATACATAGCTTTAACATTTAGACCTTATGTTTTTGGACGTCGATTTAAAATAATCACAGATCACAAGCCTTTATTATGGTTCAAATCTGCTGATTTAAACACTCGAGTTCAAAAGTGGCGATTTAAATTATCTAAATATGACTACACGATTGAATATAAGCCAGGCAAGCAAAACTGTAACGCAGATGCTTTGTCTAGAAATCCCGTGGAGTTAAACGTTATGACAAGAGCAAGGACTAAAATGAAGAAAAATTTGATTGATCAAGATAAAAATGAAGTAACTAAAATTCGAAAACCAAACGTTAAGAGATTAGTAAAATATAAAAACCGGAATGTAACAAAAAAATTAGATCAAAGACCACTTAAAGATCGGTACCCAAAGAGAAATAAAAATAAAATTAACTACGAAGAGAGTGAGGAGAGTGACGGTGATATTGAAGCTGAAATAGAAAATTTACCTAAATCAAATAAAATAAAACCAAAACCTTTAAAACAAGCTAAAGATAAAGATGAGGATAGTTTATCGTCGTCCTGTGACGGAGAAAATTTCAATGATAAGACTGACGATTTAAATGACAAAGAACTTTTAAATAGCAATAAAGATGATGTTTTAAATAATGATATTTCAGATGACGAAGTTGAAACAAAATCACAAGATGAAGTTCATAATTCAATGATCGTTTATAGTAAAGAATTAATTCAGTATAGGAAAAGTAATGTAGCTTATTTTATAGATAGTGTTGGAAAACCTTGTGATTTTGGTGCGACAGAGTTGATTAAATATAAAAAAGTAGATCCAAATACAAAATTACAAATAAATGAAGTTAAAAGCAATAAAAGATCAAACAATAAATATTATTTTCCAATGTGCATTAAAGAAGAAAAACGAGAGTCAATATCACAAATTAAAATAAATATAGAAACAGTATTAATTGCATTAAAAGAAAATTTAGAAAAATTAAATCAGAAAGATTGTAGTTTTGCAAAAAGTAAAGAAATTGAAAATTTAGAGTGGAATGAGATTTTAAATTTAATTAGCAAAGTTTTTGAGGATTCTAATATTAAGATAATAATTTGTAAAGGAACCTTAAAGTATGTGCCAATAGAAAAAAGAGACTTAATATTTAACGAATTACACACATCAGCAATAGGAGGGCATAGAGGTGTTACAAAAACTTATAAGCGAATTAAAGAAGATTATTATTGGGAAAATTTAAAAGAAGATATACAGAAAAGAATTCAAATGTGTTTAGATTGTCAATTAAAAAAACTAGTTAGATTAAATACCAAACAACCAATGATAATTACAGATACGCCGGGAACAACTTTTGATAAAATAGCAATGGATATAGTAGGACCTTTACCAAAAACTAAAAATGGGAATGAATATATTTTAACTTTACAAGATCAGCTCTCAAAATTTTGTATAGCGATACCTATAAAAGACACATATGCAGCGACTATTGCTGATGTGTTTGTAAAAAAGGTAATATGTATCTTTGGAGCACCGCGAGTAGTTTTAACAGATCAGGGAAGCAATTTTTTAAGTAAACTAATGACAAGAGTGGCAAAACGTTTTAAAATAAAAAAAGTTAGAACTACTGCTTTTCATCCACAATCGAACGGGTCATTAGAACGTTCACATCATGCGTTGAGCGAGTTTTTAAAGCAATATGCTGACTGTGATGATGATTGGGATGAATGGATTGATGTAGCGACTCTAAATTATAATACTGGAATTCATGAAGGGACAAAACACACGCCGTTTGAGGTAGTTTTTGGTCGACTAGCAAGAATGCCTTCTAGCGAACCATTACGAGAAGGTGATGTGTGTCCAACATATAAGGGTTATATTGTAGAATTAGTTAGTAGATTACATGAAATTAGGAAATTAGTACACGATAATTTAGTAGATGCAAAAATAAAATCAAAAAAATATTATGATAAGCATATTAATCCTAAGAATTTTAATGTAGGAGATTTCGTATTTTTAAAATCAGGACATAAACCAAAAAAATTAAAAAATCACTATTCTGGACCATATAGAATCATAGAAGTTTTAAATAAAAATAACGTTCGTATAAAAACAGAAAAGGGAGACAAAATAGTTCACGTCAATCGATTAAGAATATCTAAAATTAAAATTCAGGCAAAAAGAAAAAAACCATTACTACACCGAGATAGCGATTAATAAATTTGAATTTTTGATTACAGAAAAAAGAAAAAAAAATATGACGAAGGAGAAATTAGTTGTGTGGGGAGTCTTAGTCTTGCCAGTAGTTTTAGGAATAGTAGGTTATGATTGCGGATCCCGATCGCTAAATATATCAACATTATCCTTATTAAATGTGGGGCCATGCGAAGCGCCACAAAATACAATTAATGTAACGCGCGAGTACGTGCAGTTGCTGCAGATAAATGAGTATTCCGAAGCAACTGTAATACAATGTAAATTAGAAATTAAGAGAACAGTATATTATTGCGGGATGCATTCGCACATTTCAATTGTTAACAACGGGCAAAGCGAATATTTATACGATGTAAGCAGAAAGGCATGTCAAGAATTACATAGATCAGGCACATTTTTGTTTGCAAACGTTCATGTAATAGCAGGCGTAAAAGTTAATAGAACAATAACACATAGTATGCAATTCGCAGGTTTTGTAAATAGTGAGGGATCGTGCAACGGAGGTGCGTATTCTAATCCTTACGGAACCTGGGAAAATGTAGTAGTTCAAGGAGTAATGAAAATTAGTTTAAAGGAATCTTCAGCAAAAATTGATATTAACAACAATAAAATATTTTTGAGATCAGGGACAGTTTGTGATCTTTCAGAAGAGAGCTGCATTGATGTAGAAGGCGGACATACATTTTGGAGCGCGATCCCGCGAAATAGTTGTAAATTCGATCAGTACGGCGTTCTATATGAAGGTTTTGCAAACAAAATGGTAGACTTAGAATATAATAAAGAACAGATCATATATTCACTTGCGACAAATGATATAACTTTTGCGTTAACTAGCAAGAGTAGAGAGTATTTATGCGGTTATACTATTATCAGAACAGAACATCCAAAATTAGTAATTTTTGAAACAATTAGAGGACAGGCATTTGCGAGCAGAAGTAAAATTTCGGTTTCAAATTTAGATATTTTCGCGTATGTAAATTCAAAATTTGTATTTGTAGAGAAACATATTAGACATCAAATTAAGCAATTATATAGAGACGTCGTTGTACAGCGTTGTAATATAGAACGACAGACCTTGAAGAATGCGTTGGCAATAGCTACACAGGCACCTGATGAGTTTGCTTATCACTTGATGAAGGGTCCTGGATACATGGCACTAGTAGCAGGGGAAGTAGTACACGTGATCAAATGCATACCAGTAGAAGTAAAAGTAAAACACGGTGATAATTGCTATTCAGAATTAGAAGTCACAAAGGGAAATAAGACTATGTACCTTACACCAAGAACACATATACTAAAATTAAGAGGAACGCAAATTTCATGCAACCATCTTTTACCAGCATATTATTCAATAGAAGGAACATGGTATAAAATACTCCCAAAATCAACAGATACAAAAGATCCAATTACTATACATCCAAATTCGAAAAATAGTTGGGAATATAAAAGCCCAGAATCTTTAGCAACATCTGGCATTTACACAGAAAAGGATTTAGACGAATTAAGAGAAAGGATCATGTTCCCAATTGAAAAACCAGCCTTACTAAACGATTTTGCTCGAGAGATGCATGGACACACTGTGACAGACAAAGAAGGCACGTTAACAAAGCTACTTAATGCAGAAGCAGTAGAAAAGATAATTACATCAACTTGGGACAAAATCTGGGTGAAGTTCCTAACATTCGGGACAGTAAGTGCTGGAGTGATTGGAGTATTTTTAATATTTCACTTAATAAAAACAATAGTTGACATCTGCATTCAAGGATATACTCTACATGCAGTATACGGATGGTCTATACATCTGTTAGGTGCAATTTGGGGCTCAATAACATACCTATTACTACATTTAAATAAAACCAACACAAATCAAAAACAGGACGAAAACCAAGAAATAGAATTACAAGCACCATTGAATCAAGAACCATCAACATCTCAGCAAAATAAATCAAGTAGACGACAAGATAAAAAGTGAAGGATTTTTCTCAAAGTGTTAACAAACTCATGAAAGTACTGTGGAGTGAAAAGGTCTGCGTAGTAAATTACAACGCAACACACAAAATTTTATTATTCTTTATTAGATTAAGTAAAAATTATATTTAAGGTTTCTAATTAATATCCGTTTGTTTATCATTACTCAGGAGAGTAATAATTACTATGGTCTTTTAGACCCTAGTAATAGTTTAAGGGTGGGGGTGTTACGTCATAGATAAAATAGATATGTAAGAAAAATATAAAAAAAATTTTAAAAATATCGACGCAGCTGCGTCCCAAAAAAATATGTACCGTAGGGCTTAGGAGCAAGCGAGCGTCCAGACAGAGCAATTAGGCCGTCTGAAAAAATAGCAATTAGAAGCAAGCGTAGGTATAGCGATTGAGATCGGTATACAACGGGCAGCGGCCCTATCATAAAATTTGTGCACAGACAGGGAAAACCCAACCATTAGAAAAATTTGCGTGCGACAATCTGGCGCCTTAAATTTTTTATGTGCTATACCGCAGAATACGAGGCTGCGTAAAGCAAAATTTATATTTAAAATGGAATATTTATGATGAAACAAATATAAAATTAGATTCATAAAAAGTATGAACAGTTAAACAATAACAAAATATAGAACTGTGCATATTTTTTTATTTATATTAAAATAAAGAACTCGTATTCGTGACATAGAGATAAAATTTTGCTCGTGCAGATTTTACGATTTATTTATAATTTTAATTAGATAGTTTATTAGAAAGAAGTTAGAAATCAAATTTAAGTTATATTAATAAGAAAAAAATAACGAGTTTAAGTAATAATAATAGAAATACAGTTTTGAAGTTTTTAAATATTAAGTTATCAATAGTTTAAGTTGATTGCAATAGATAAATAAACATAGTTCACAAATATTATATTATACAAGAGGAAAATGTAAAATCTACATATTATTATAAAATAACAATTAAGAAAAGCAGAAATCATATATGTAGGGACATCTAACGGAAGTCGGCAAGACTAGGAGAATAGCGTGGGTGGGACCAAAGGTAGAGCGGAAGAGGACCGGAAGAGGCGGCACCCAAGCGGAAAGATGCGACGCTATAGGTCAATGACCGATATAGAGGGCGCTAATGCAGACCCAAAGGGATGGGCCTGAGGAAAAATCGGGTTGGAGAGGGAAAAAGACGCGACGCGAGGGTGAATCGAGGAATTGCGAGCGAGGAAAATTTCAGTCTGGTTGAGGAGTTAAGTCGAGGTGGCTGCTCCCGAAAATTGTAAAAGTTTCTAATATTGTTTCTAAGCCGTGGTGGCTAAAGTGTGTAAAGTGTGTGAAGTATTATTCAAAGTTTTCAAAATATATATATTTACAAAAACATTATTGAAGTAAAGTGTGATTTCATTGATTTTTGAGTTTAAAACAATCAATATAAGAATATTATATTTAGTTAAAATAAGAAGGAAGAAGTTTACAAACCTGTAAACTTTGATTTTATTCGTCATCTAAAAAGGCAGTAAGTATTCTCAAGTAATTTTTATTAAAGGTTAGTAATTTCTATAATGAGCAGGGTTCGGACGCTGCACTCATTATTACAAATATTTAGAAAGATCTTGGTTGGTGTTTGGTGGGTTAATTGGACTTTGCTTGTCGAAGGCCCTTTGACTTACAAATTAACTAGACCAATTCATTAATATCCGGAGGGATTTTTAGTTTCAACTCTCGCGGATTTTTAAGATAAAATAAGGAACGACTCCATCCCGAGTTCAGCGGAAGCTGACTCAAAAAGGAGAAGTATTACATTGTGCGCCGACTATCGGACGTAACAGTACCATGGTACCTTTCTTTGGGCTACTTCTGAAACCAGTTAGTTTGCAAGATACTAATCTTTAAAATTTTATTTTCATACTCTATATATGCTGTATTATTGAAAATAGCATCGCTTAGATTAAAATTATACTGAATGCATTTTAATCTATAGCCAGGCTCGTTTTTTCCTCTTTTTGCTTTTTTTACCACTTTGTGAAAAACAAGATTTTTGTTACATATGTGCTTTCTTTATCGCAATTTTCTTATTACTAGCGATTTTAGACACGCTATGTGAAGTATACCATTATAACTTAAAAACTAATCGTTAAAATTTTCTTAAAAAAATTATGGAAGGATGAATATTATAACTATAATAGCTGTAGTATTATAATTATAGCTATACAACAGAGAAAGAGAGAGAGAAATCGAGAGAGAGAGAGAGAGAGAGAAGAGAGAGAGAGAGATTTATTCGCCTTTACGGCAAAATTGTACAATATATACATATAAATATTTACACACTTAATGACAATTTGAACAATCAGATACATTACACATAGACTATGTCGTAGATCCATCTTTAAGTACAATTTAAATACTAGATACTAATATCACAAAAAGTGCAGCCAAGAAGGCTATGTCGGACTAGACGAGACTAGAATTAAACATTCATAAGGCCATCTCGGTCAATGTGGTACGACTACGGGTCGAGAGCTAATAAGTGCCGACGCAGTGCTCTCTTGAATGATGCGAGGAATGACATTTTGGCAGAGTAGTAGGGAGTGCATTCCAGAAGCGTGCACCTTGAACCTGAAAGGCCCTAGCTCCGGTATCAGTGCCCACTGCTGGGATGTTAAGTTCCGGAGAAACTCCCCTGCTGGAGGGTCGCGGCTTGCATTTGTTGAAAAGAGCGGCCAGGTATTGCGATTCACCAATGCGTATTGCCTTGTAAAGAAGGACGGCTTCAAAATAAAGCCCCCGCGACTCAGTACGAAGCCACTCAAGACTACTCCGGTTGGGGGAAATATGCTCATCCCTTCTTACCCTAAAGATGAACCTCACACAGGAATTGCTCAGTCTCTGTAGACGTATACGTTGAGCATCCTATATGTCAAGAATTGTCACAGTAGAGTAGTCAAGGTGTGGTTGTATTAGTGTCTCGACTAGCTTTCTACGGAGAGTCTGGGTAGTGCAGCCTCTAATGAACCTCAGGCTGTAAAGGGCTTTATTGACTTTTTTGGTAATAGAATCTACTTGCGGCTTCCATGTGAGTTTGCTATCAAGTACACCGAGACTTACCACCGTCTCACTGAAGGGGACGATCACTCCGTCCTGCAGCTCAACTCCTGGCAGATTCCATGACTTGATGTCATTGACATTCCTTTTGGAGCCGAAAAATATTGCTTTAGTTTTGCCAGAGTTGAGCCACAGACCGGAGCTCCCCGCCCAAACAGACACTAGTCGTGCCGCTTCTGCCAGCCGAGTCAGACCCTCCTGGAATTTATCTTTGGTTGTGTGTAGATAAATCTGAACGTCGTCTGCGTAAAAAAGATGTTTCGTTGTGCCACAGTCTAGTAAGTCCTGCAGGTCATTGACGTAAAGACTGAAAAGCAGAGGCCCCAGGACAGAACCCTGTGGAACACCCAGATTGGTATTTAGCCATTCAGAATTTCCATTATTACTAGAGATTACCATCTGAGAGCGCCCCTGTAAGTATGATTTTATCCACAGAAGAGCCGTCCTGGAGAATTCCAACTGTCGCAGCTTAGAAAGTAGTTTAGAAGGTGATATGGTGTCAAACGCCTTGCTAAAGTCAAACAGTAGCAGAAGGGTCACCTTCTTCTTGTCCATGGCCATGCTCATGTCGTCAGTCATCTTTAATAAGGCAGTCTCTGTGCTGTCGTGTTTTCGAAAACCAGCCTGGAAGGGGTCCAGAATTTTTGTTTATCTAGATACACTGTGATCTGGGTGTAGGCAATCTTCTCGAGTACCTTTGAAAGAAAGCAGAGCAAAGCGATCGGCCTAAAATCGGAATCACTAGATGGAGTACTGTTTTTCTTCAGAGCAATTAGCTGAGCCCGCTTCCAAATACTCGGAAAGATTCCCTGAGCGAAGGAGCAGTTAAAGATATTTAAAATATATTCGC
The DNA here is from genome assembly GCA_020010945.3 of Muscidifurax raptorellus. Classification (NCBI taxonomy): domain Eukaryota; kingdom Metazoa; phylum Arthropoda; class Insecta; order Hymenoptera; family Pteromalidae; genus Muscidifurax; species Muscidifurax raptorellus. Next base: position 550,481 of record JAHUUD020000045.1, read on the forward strand.
CAATTATTGGAAGAGCCTTAGCGACCACCCCCCCTCAGCTCTGGTCCAAACCAAGGAGCATATTTATTTTTAGGGCAAACCGTCTTCAATTGTGCAAGATCATCAATTACGAGCTTTAAATTATTATTAAGTGTATTTAACGCATCTTCCAGATTGGTTCCAGTGGAATTCGTGGTTGCCCAGTCACAGCAAGAAAGTTTGTCAATAAGAGCAAGAGAATCTATACCCCTATAGTTACGGTAAGAAAATGATTCCTTTAGAAGAAGGATTGTAGATGTCAAGGGAGACATCTATAATGCAGTGCTTGCCGGAACTGAGCAGCCACTCGTTCCTAAAGTCCAGTATCATGTCATTCTCGTCAGTTAAAGTCACGTCAATCCAAGTGTGAGAAGATGAGGTGTGATGCGTGGAACCATGGCAAACCATCTGCAGATATAGCTCCTCAGATAGGCGTTTGATAGTAGTGGCGTCATCGGATTCAGACAGCATGTCAGCATTCAGGTCTCCCATCATGATTTTATGGCTAAATTCGCCGCAAAGATCTCGCAAAGTACTAAAAAGGTCGGTATGGACTGGAGGTGAACTACCCTGTTGTATACTACAAAAAAGATACTCCGGGATTCTAGGTTTTCCAAGTCCCTGAGTATTTGAGGAAACCAATTTATTCACTTTTAAATTATTACGCACAAACAGGGCAATCCCACCCCCATTCACGTTACGATCCTGCCTGACGACCGAAAAACCCTCGACCTGAATGAGACTGTCGTCCACCACTGAGCCCAGCCATGTCTCTGCGAAACCAAAGATGCTGTATGATGGATGCTCTGCCGAGAAAAGACAGATACTCTCAATGCGAGCTCTGATCGAGTTCACATTCAGAGAATCAGCCCTCAGACAGTTTTCAAGCCCCAACCCACCAGCGATGGGCCTCACTAGTCAGCATGATGAAGCGGAAGATGATGTGTTTCGTAGGGATGATGCTAACTCTGAAGATGAAGATGCTGAAGATGAAGGTAATAATGACGTGACTGCCGCTTCACTCGCCTCCGTTGTCGTCTCGTGAGAGTGGCCGTCGTGATTTTGTGGAGCCGGTCTGACACGCCGTGTGTATGACCTGTAAGTCGGCAGCCGACGCAAATACGTACGCACGCTCTCCTCCCCTACGCCTAGCCAAAAACCTGCCGCCCGAGTGCCAAACGTATTTAAAGCCTAACCCCTGTGCTATTGGCTTCAAATTTTTAAATGCTTGGAACTTGTCATGGGGCAATAGTTCGTTGATATATAATTTACGCACTGGCACACAGACTGACGAATACTGACCAAGCAGCTCTGGCTTTATGTCATTAGTTGTTAAGTAGTTATTAGCGAGTGCACGCTTGGTCCTTAATATATCTCCCACCAGTCCTACCCGTGCAAGCCTGACAACACACGATGACTGTGCCGTTCGTCCCGCATGCGGTCGAGAGCTATCTCCACTGACACATCCACGAGGCATAAGGATACGCACATTAACAACATCTTCGCGTGAGAGAGAGGGGAGGACGATGTTTAGCACCGCGAAGGCAATATCTTTTAAAGCCTTTTGAGAGGTAGCAATTTTATCGTTAAGAATCCCGCGTACAACAAACTTGCGGCGCTCAGAACCCTCAACTCCTGCGCTACCTTTAGATTCGCTAAGGGGGCCATCACTGCGAGATGCAACTATGATAGGCGAAAATGCGTCGGCACCACTCTTACAACCAACATTTAAATTATTACAACTTTTACCGCAATTAGATTTAATCCGGAGAGTACTTAGGCCATCAGTCAATAATTTAATTTGGACCCGCATTAATTTATTATCCTCCAAGAGCAGCAGACTATCTTTGCGCAGTTCATGCAATTGGGAGGACTGTTTAGTCACCAACCCCTGCAGATCCGCAAGACGCGCCACCAAGTCCCTGTTCAGATCCTCCGAGGGTGTTGGTGGAGACAAACCGGTAGTGGTGGACGCCTGAAAGCGGCTCATACAGGACCTGATATCGTTTGTAGCATGTCAAATCGTTGAAAAAACAGGTCCAAAGTACTCTGCGGAATTAAAATATTATTATTAAAAGTAGAAGAGTGTACTGGTGTTGTGCTGTTGCTTCCCAGGGCGTTAAATACATCCCTAATGTGACTAGAATCCTGATGATCGATGGTGCTGTTACTGTTGTCGGTAGAAGGCCGTACACTCAAAAGAGATTCTCTCGGTATTGCTCGGAGGCGTGCGCGCCAGCTGAGGCGTACCGTACTGTGATGAGTGTAAGAGGAACGACTCGCGCTTTTCCTCTCTCCTGGTCCCAGGTATTAGCGGGAAGAACAGTGGGGGGTCCATACTCGCACGCGTCTGTTGTTTGGTGGTGGGGACTTCAAAAGTTAAAAATAAATATTCGAAGGTTAAAAGATATCAAAGACCTTAAGCATTTCTCTAATTTTAAAGTAAATTTAGTCTAAAATATCAAAAAAATTACATGAAATCCATTTATTTATTTAAGACTGATCTTTCTTACTTGGTATTTAACATTTTTTTAAAGATAAAAAATCAGCCAAGTACCTATGACTTTTTCAAAGCCATTTACTTCCTATTTATAGCACTATCCAGAAACAACGACGTGGACGTAATAGGATTATGTTTTCTTTGGGGTGCTTTATTTCAGTGAGTCCCCTTGCCTCTCACTGGGATGCTTGTTTAACGTGAGTCCCCTTGCCTCTCACTTCTCGTTTTGAAATTAACTGTTGAGTATGTGCTCAAACTGCCGACTGTTTGCGTCGATACACTGTTGAATTCTTCTCAAAAAATGCCTTACCGTGGAAAGCAAGATATTTCTTGGAATTGCTGCACAAGCTGTTCGTATGCGTTCCATCATGTCTTCTCGTGTCGTCGGCTGCTGCTCGTAACAAGTATTTTTTAAATATCCCCGTAGGTACAAGTCAGGTGAAGTCAGGTCAGGCGAGTTAGGAAGCCATGCAACTGGACCTCCACGTCCAATCCATTGGTTTGGGTATCGTTTGTTGAGAAATGTTCTTACAATCCGTGCAAAATGTGGTGGCACACCATCCAATTGCACCCACATTCTTCGCCTGGTCTCTAAATCAACATCTTCAAGCAAGCCAGGTAAATGGTCTCTTAAGAATTCTAAAAAATTGTGTCGGTTGACATTACCGTTAAAAAAATAAGTTTACCGTTAAACTCTAACGATGTTGATTATCAACTGTTCTGTGCCAATGTGGATTGACATCTGACCAGTAATGGCAGTTATGTCTGTTTACTTCCCCAGTGTCTTTAAAAGTTGTTTCATCTGAAGACATAACAAATGTGAACTACTCTGGATGCTGTAATGCCCATTGACAAAACTGAAGACGTTGTGTAAAATGCCGAAGCGTTAGTTCTTGAGTTAAAGTAATGTGGTAAGCATGATACTTTTGGGCTCCCAAAATCCTAAGAAATATTGATTTTGGTATTCCATGTTGTCTTTCTACTTCTCGAGAACTAATGTGGGTATTGAGGTGAATGACTGCAAGAACTGTTAAAACACGATTGTCATTTTCTCCATACTCGTGGCGACGATGTGTACGTAGAAAATTTTTTTTCCTTTCATTTACAAGTCCTTGATTTAATATTTGTTGCCGCAGCAATAGATTTGTTAACGAATCGCAATGTGCATTCCTTACTCGAAGGAAACACTTCACAGTGATTTTCACTCGCAAGATCCCACTACGAAGACGGCCCTACTGAGCGACGGGTTAACGCATAAGTATCCAAAATAGCGAGAATACCATTTATTTTTATAGAGTAGTTAATTTTGTAAAAATATAAAATGGCTGATTACACCCCAAATGAAATTGTAGTCATGATTATGATTTTAGGAGAGTGCTAAGGTGTTTATTTTGATTTAGAAACCAGGCGTAATTTTACCTTAAAATTAGACAAATGCTTAAGGTCTTTGATGTCTTTTGACGTTCAAATATTTATTTTTAGCTTTTGAAGTGCACAGTACACTGGCCTTGACACGACCTAACCATGACCTTGATTAGCATTTTCACCGTGCATTCTCTTATTTTTACCAAATCGGAGATCAAAAGCAAGGGTTCCCGCTTGAAAATTCACTTTGACCTTGACATAACCATCAGAATCAAATTCAAGGTTAAGGTTCTAGCAACCACAAGGTGATACTCTACATCCTTGATAACTGTTTTCAAAAACATTTCAATGTTTCTAACCGTTATTACGAGCTAACACCCATTATTTACCTATTTTCGTAATTTTGACCTTTATATGACCTTCCATGCCCTTGATGACTTTTTTGAAAAACATTTTAATGTTTCCAACCTTTATTCCTAGCTAACACCCATTATTTATCAATTTTCGTAAACTTGACCTTCATATGACCTTCCATGACCTTGATGAAAATATCATTTTGAACGTAAAACTTTCTGCAGTAAAAAGACATGTAATTACTATTCCTTTCTGTTGCATATCAAGCAGTTTACTTTTATTAACTTTTCCAATAACTTTATGAGAAAAATCTGAAATCTCAAAAATAAATAACATTATCAATAAAAATGTCTCCATAAAATATAAAACCGAAGTAATTTCTTACCATGTACTAGTAAAAACAAAGAAAATGATACTTGGTACGTTAAAATCTACTGAGAAGAAGCTGAAATACAGGCATATACGAACAAAGATACATACACATACCCACGCAGACATTATCTAAAAACATAATTTTTTGACTAAAAGTATATCAAAACACATTTTCTACATGTTTCTAAACTCCGAAAATTGTTATCGCACAGCTTCTTTAAGAATAAGCAAAACAAGCTCACAGCTCTAGTGTTTTTTAACAAGTTTTGTTTCTATAGCCGAATGTTAGTCATAGGGAAAGATGTAGTTCGAAGTCTTGTTAAAACCCACTGACACCCGTTCGTATACTAGGTGATCCTGGGTCGGTCCTGACATCAATAGTAGGATTCCACTTAAGGGTTGCTGTTCGTGTGCATCGGGATTTGGTGAGGGGGGGGGGGGGTTCTCATCAATATCTACACACTTAGGTGATCCACCACGTAGCCATAGATCAGGTATATGAGAATCCGCAGTCTGACTCCCTATCTCCATGGAGCAAAGGTGACTAAGAGTAGGGATCACATATCCTACCCTAATGTACATTGATAATAGTATAATTAGTATATTCACTCTGAAATACAAGACATGAACTTATACGAGGTGTCTCACGCTATTGCTTCAAGAGCGGGGTGCTCGTCGCATACTGGTTATCCCGGTAGCCGTGTACTAGGTGAGATCGTGAATTCACCTAATGTTGTCGTTCTAACTGGCACACATCAAATGAAGGCTTGCTCACTGTGGGGCTGCTTATATACTCTTGCCTATCGCTTTCTCCAATAATTTATGGTCGCACGCCCTCTGCCTGCAGTGAGGCATGACATTACATGGTGACAACTAGCGTCCCTTAGTCGGTAACTTACCGGCGAGGTAAGTTATCCATTGCTACTCTCTCACCCACCCAGCGTGGTCGCCGTTTCATATTATTACTAATTATTGCTTTTGTTGGCTTATTGCGATATTACTTACAAATTATTACGTACGAAGAATTGAAAGACATGACAAGAATCATCCATGTAAGTAAATACAACAAAAAATTGTTTCCTCCAAAATATAAAAAAAAAGCAGCAACTTCATTGGCATGTAGCTTCCTCCAACTAAATGCCTAGTTCCAATAAATAAAATATTTTTTTAATATTTTAATATATGGAGTGTACATGCAGATACAACTACATATAAATAATTTGATTAGAAGGTGAATAATCGCTACGAGTAGACATAAAGGTGTTTTCTTGGCCGACGTTTCGGAGGCTTAATCCTCGCTTTTCTAGGCAACTTCCTTAAAAACGAAACCAAAATTTTCAAGTTAAGAAGAATACTCAATAGAAATTACGGAATTCCATTTTTTTGAACAGGATCTGTACAAGTACATCGTCAAAAGGGTAATGGTAGAAACAGAAGTTAGAAGAATGACAAGAGCTTTGAACAAATCGCGGAATCTATTTTAGTTATAATTTAAAAATTGTAAAAGCAAGGTGAATACCTATGCAGGAGAAAAGTGCTATGTGTCGTGGAACGAGGAGTCGTGTAGCCAAACGACCAAGGGACTCTGAATTGAACGAAAACTATATTATTCGTGGAAGAAGCTACAGATGAACGAAAAGAGCGAGAACAGGTGGTCAAATTTTTCAGTACAGTGTATACGTGCGGCTTTAGGAGTGAGAGAGAGGGCCTCTACAACTTTTGACGCTGTACTTGTATAGATCCTGTTAAAAAAATGGAATTTCGAAAGTTCTATTTATTATTGTTATTAACTTAAGATAATTTTATGATCCTGTTTATAATATATTAACTTTTTGTTTTGTTTTTAATAAATTGACCTAGAAAAGAGAGGATTATGCCTCCGAAGATTATTTACCTTCTAATCCAAATACAATAGACGAGTAATAGATTTATCACTTTAAAATATATACATATGAATAAATTATATGTAGATTATGTGGAATCGATTGCATACAGTTCATACATAAAGGTGTATCTTTTTCTAATTCTCTATGATATATTGTGAATTGAGGACGTAATGTGGGTTTGTTTATTCAAGAGGCCTTCGTAGTCCTTAGTAAATACCATATTTTATATGATACGCGTACGTAATTTTTGGCTTTTTTATATAAATATAACGAAATCAACGTATTTAAACTTATAAAAATATGAATATAAATATTAATGTATAATTTAGTATCCCGATGATATACTAAATTAACTTTACTGTTCGCAATTTTTGAAAAAGCCAGAATATTTGATACTGTTATAACGTTTTTTTCGCTAATCTACTGATTCGAATAGAGATGACTGCTCTACTACTGTTTTTTTAATTATAGATTTTTCTGTGAGCCTGAGGTGAATATCGGAGCAAAGACTTATTATAGCACAGTGTGACCTAAGCCCGCACTTAGGTCACGCCTATCCGTGACCTAAATAGTCCTGTTTAGCACCGTGAAGTTAGCGCACGAGCGTAGCGATAGGCGTGACAGCGGGCTTAGGTAGGCTCTGCTATAAAATGACGCTCAGCCCCGTGGCTCGTGCTCTCAGCTGAGCTCTCACCGCTTTGGCGGCTCCTGCGCCGAAGCCGCCGATCTACGCCTGCAGTATTCACCGCAGGCGTATAATAGCGTTCATCCCTCTCGGCGAACGCATCTTCACTACCAGAGCTCTCAACTCTGGCATCGCGTCGGGCAGGACCCGCTGGTGGCTGCCTATAGCCCCTCACCACCCTCGCTAAGATGTACTCCCAGTTAGCGGTAGGATTGCTAACCAGGTAACTCTGCAGCCCCCTCGCCGGTGTTGCCGAGAGCTGGTCTAAATTGCCGACTGCAGTTGTTGCAATCGGGCGACCCGACAACGACGCTGTCGTCGTCACCACCGCTCTGATCGCCTACGATGTCACTACTGACTGCGCTATCGTAGTCGCAATCGCAGGCCCCACTATCGCCACCTCATTTTCACGGTTATTGAGAGGTAAGTGAGAGGTAAGTCGCAGCCATTCTCGCTTTCGCTAGAATGTGGTCTAACTTCCCTCAATGTGCTCTTAGGCTTGGCTACCCGTCGCCTAAGCCCTGGTAGTACTTCGCTTAGTACTACCCTCTCGATCTCTCTCTCCGTACGCGCGAGATTCCTACCTGCATGATCCCACTCATACCACGGTGCATCCTGCCCCTTCTCCACAAAACACGCGCGCAATACTCGGTCCCGCTTTACCTCGATCGAGCCACACACACTACACCCCTTAGTGGTGAGCGGTGCATCGAGTTCAGCCTCGACCAGCCGAGTGACGTCATATTTCAATGTCCGCGCCTCTCGCGATTTGAGCAGCTTCCTCATCGCCGCTGCATGGGAGACCTGGAAAGAGGAGGGAGAATAACAACAACGTATTTTTAATAAATAATATTGTATTTCGCCCAACCCCTCCCTACAACGTGATGGCTACGCAAGCCTCCCACGTGTTGCACAGCCACGAAGGGCCTTCTCGCTCTGGCTATTGCACGTAGGCTCAGCGCTCTCCCGATGCGTAAGCACCTAGTAAGCAGCCGGCCAAGTTCTCTCTGCGCGCTCTCTCTATCTCCGTCCGCCCTGCACGGCACGCCGCCGACCTAGCGCAGAGCTGGATCGGGTAGCCCGCTGCCGCCGGCTGAATTCTCTCTCTCTCTCTCTCTCTCTCTCTCTCTCTCTCTCTCTCTCTCTCTCTCTCTCTCTCTCTCTCTCTCTCTCTCTCTCTCTCTCTCTCTCTCTCTCTCTCTCTCTCTCTCTCTCTCTCTCTCTCTCTCTCTCTCTCTCTCTCTCTCTCTCTCTCTCTCTCTCTCTCTCTCTCTCTCTCTCTCTCTCTCTCTCTCTCTCCTCTCTCTCTCTCTCCCTCTCCCTCTCCCTCTCCCTCTCCCTCTCCCTCTCAATCTCTCCCTCTCCCTCTCCCTCTCCCTCTCCCTCTCCTCTCCCTCTCCCTCTCCCTCTCCCTCTCCCTCTCCCTCTCCCTCTCCCTCTCCCTCTCCCTCTCCCTCTCCCTCTCCCTCTCCCTCTCCCTCTCCCTCTCCCTCTCCCTCTCCCTCTCCCTCTCCCTCTCCCTCTCCCTCTCCCTCTCCCTCTCCCTCTCCCTCTCCCTCTCCCTCTCCCCTCTCCCTCTCCCTCTCCCTCTCCCTCTCCCTCTCCCTCTCCCTCCCTCTCTCTCCCTCTCCCTCTCCCTCTCCCTCTCCCTCTCCCTCTCCCTCTCCCTCTCCCTCTCCCTCTCCCTCTCCCTCTCCCTCTCCCTCTCCCTCTCCCTCTCCCTCTCCCTCTCCCTCTCCCTCTCCCTCTCCCTCTCCCTCTCCCTCTCCCTCTCCCTCTCCCTCTCCCTCTCTCTCTCTCTCTCTCTCTCTCCAAGATCTCACCAAGACAGCAGCACCCAGACCGACGACCAGCAGACTTCACCGCTCGCTCTCACCCACTCTGCGGGCTCGCTTTCGCTGGATGACGGAGCGCTCTGCGCAGCTGATCGATCTCCCGAGTCGCCAGCCCTCGCCGCATCTTCAGGACTTCCTTAAGCCATCCACCCCGCAGCTCGAGATTGTCTCGCGGAAGATTGGAGCGAAGGGAACGGTCCATTCCTCCGCTTAAGCGGAAGTCCACCGCTCCTCCGCCACGAGGCAAGCCTAAGCTGACCAGCATCGCTCCCGTGATACCTCCCCTCCTTCTGTCGGTGCGTCCCCTCAACGCTCGCTATCCAAGCCAAGGGAAGACGGCTCTAAAGCCAATGGCCGATGAGCAAGTCGACCTGACGCTCGACGACTAATGCGCTTCGCGTCTTCTAGTCATTTTTTGTGTGGCTGGTTCCTCCATTGGGTCTGGCCCGTAATAGAAATAAAGATAGGACTCTCCGAGTCCATTTTTTCCCTTTGCCCTATTAGCTGTGGTGAGTTCTCACAGGGTTGGGCGGACCTCCCTCGTCCAGGCTCTCTTCCAGAGCTAACCTAGAGAGGTCCGAGCCGTGTCCGCTCTCTAGGCAACTGGAAGCACCGACGAGGGATTCAGTCCAGCAGCGACTGCACCGAGGGCGCCTCAGCGGGTGCTCACTGCCCAACTAGAAACGAGCACAGCAGCAGCCGACGAAGGATTCATCAAGGGCGCCTCAACAGGCGCTTCCTGCTCATCGAATCAACACGAAGGGATCACTTCGCTTCGCCTACCCCTTTACCTCCCAAGGAGCAGGAAGAATTAAGCGGGTCCAACCGGCCCCTAGCCGACTTCTCCGCGCCATCGAGCGCCTTCTCCTCCTCCCATCAGGCCCGCTTATATCAGCGCCCAGCCGCCGGGGTAGCGCACCTTGCGCCACCGCCTTGCTCAGGCTCTCTATTGCCGCCGTTCTCAGCTGCTCCTCCTCCTCCTTTATTGGCTCCAACATCGGCTTGCCCGTCGGTTTTCCCGCGAGTCTTATCCTTGGTGGACCAGTTGAGGTCTGGCGTCGCCTCGGAGAGACGAGGCCTATCCTCAAACTAGTCATCCTCCCCCTTTGACCACGCAGGGGACTCGGTGGTGGTGTCACCCTTGGCGTGGCTGGCCTCGGGGATAAACCAGGCTGAGGCCATACTCCGCCAGCCACCTGCGCGTATGTCGCGCGCGTTGGCGTGCGATTACCTCCTCCTTCCTCTGCTCCATCCTCCCTAAAACAAAAAGAAAACATACATTAACCTATTTTGTTCTCGTACCTGGCGGCGGAATCCAGCGCTTAAGTTCGTTGACGTAAGCTTTGGTCAACCGCCGCGACCTTCCGTCACCGTAGCCCAGTATGTAAACAATCGGGGATTTTACCTCGACAATCTTATACGGGCCCTCCCAGTGCGGAGCCAACTTTCTCGATACCTTATTCGCTGCATCAGATAGGACATGGGTTTTTCGCATAATCCTATCTCCTACCTAGAAACGCGCGTCTTTTCTCCCCTTATTATATACTCTCTCCTGCCTCTCCATGGCTTGACTCGCGAATTTCGCCACTTAATCCCTCAACGCATCCAATCGCTTCATTCGCTCATCCCATTCCCCTGGCTCTCGCCTCTCAATCGGCTTGTCCGCCGCGAAATCGATAAACTCAACACAGGGCGGGGGTGGTGCCCGTAGTTGAGAAAAGCCGGCCAAACTCGAGTAGATGCTTGTGTGGCCGTATTGATGGCGTGACGAAACTCATGCGGGTGCATATCCCAGTCGCGATGATCATTCTTAACGAACGTCGCTATCATCGTCTTAAGCGTTCGATTGGTTCGTTCCACTGGATTGGCCTGCGGATGATAAGGCGGAGTTGTGATGTGTTTTACACCATAGATTTCCAACACCTTACGGATATGTTGGTTATCAAACTCCTTGCCATTATCTGATAGAAAATATTCAGGGGTTTCCCACCTGAATAAGATCAGCTCCTCGAATGCTCTGGCCACTGATTAGCATCTGCCTTTCTCAACGGTTTTACCTCTATCCAGCGTGTAAACAAATCTTGAAACACGACAAGATATTTAAACCTGTTCTTACTCGGCGGAATCTCCATGAGATCAGATGCTACGATGGCCCAGGGCCTCGAGACAACACGCCGTCCCGTGAGTCCTTTCGCGCCACTCTGCACCGTTTTATATTTCTGGCACTCCTCACAAGATTGCACAAAGCGGTACACATCATGGTACGCTCCTCGCCAGTAATATTCTCGAGCCACTCGGTCATTTGTTTTCTCGATTCCCCAGTGACCCGAGGAGGGTGTGCTGTGCGCATCTCTCATTACCCTCTCCTTGTGTTCCTCAGGCACTATCAACCTCCACGCCTCCTCTTGGTGTGTAATCGGGTCAAGCAATGCATCATTGCTCCAGCGATATAACACACCATCTTCGATGCGCCAGCCTGGATACTTTCCCGGAAAATTTTCAACCCGCTCTCGCAGTTTCAAATATTCTGGGTCGGTAATCTCTTCGAAAGCGGCCACGGCATCTACGCCGTTGTCTTCGCTTCGAGACAGCGCATCAGGAAAGTCATTCAATTCACCTTTCCTATAAATTACCTCAAAGTCCCACTGCTGCAGCTCCATCGCCCATCTCGCTAGGCGGCCGCTGGGATCTTTCAAATTCTTTAGCCACTGCAGGCTTTTGTGATCGGTTATAGCACTGAAGCTGTACCCGTCAACGTACGGCCTCAGCTTTTTAATAGCCCAGATCACATTTAAACACTCTTTCTCTGCCGTCATATAATTTCTCTCCGCTGACGTCAGCACTCGGCTAATGTACACTATGGGGTACTCGCCATCTTCCTCCTCTTGTGTCAAGACAGCACCAATAGCCACGCCACTGGCGTCACACTGCACTTTAAACGGCTTCGAAAAATCGGGCCGTGCGAGCACAGGGGCCACAGTGAGCGCGTGCTTCAAACGCCTCTTGCTGCTCTTCACCCCACTCCCACTTTTGGTCTTTCCTCAGCAGACAAACTAGCGGGACTTTGAGCTCGGACTCGCCCTTTATGAAGCGCGAATATCAGCCCAACATGCTCAGAAAGCGTCTGAGCTGTTTCATAGTTCTCGGCGCCGGAAAGTTCCGCACAGGCTCTACTCTGTCAAGATCGGGGCCTGAACCCTCGCTAGCCAATAGAGAACTTAGATATGAAATCCGAGAGCAACAAAACTCATACTTCTCTCAATTTACGACCGACCCCGCCTCGTTGAGTCGCTTCAGGACAAACTCGAGCCATTTTAAATGCTTTTCGAAAGTCTCCGTGGCGATCACCAGGTCGTCGAGGTAAACGAATACCGCTGGCTCGCACGCAGGACCAAAGAGGGCATCGACTAGCCGCTGCTAAGTCCTAGGCGCGTTGCACAATCCGTATGGCATTCTTTCAAACTGCTACAGGCCTGACCCTGGAACAGAGAACGCCGTATACTTTCGACTCTCCTTCGAAAGCGGAATCTGGTAATACGCCTGTTTCAAATCGACTTTTGTGATGTAACGAGCATTCGTCGTTGTCGGGCAGGCATCTCGAGTCCATACTCGGAATCGGATGTTCGTCCTTTTTGGTTACTCGATTCAGATCTCTGTAATCGACACAGAACCTCCACGTTCCGTCCGACTTACAAATCATAACAGGTGCACTCGTGTAGTCACTGGCTGACCTCTCGATTATTCCCTCATTGAATAATCGCTCTACCTCCTCGACTGCATCTCTCTGCTTCGCTGGGGACTCACGTCTTGGCTTATGCCGAATTAGCGTAAAATCAACCAACTCGATATGGTGCTCGGTGAGATGGGTCATCCCCAACGAGAAGCCTTAGTCCATCAACAGCCTCTCTAATACTTCTTCTACTCGATTACGCTCCTCATCAGTGATCGTGGTTAGACCTACACATTCAGCGTAGACAGTGGCTTCCTCTTTGCGAGTTAAATCGGCAAATGGCTGCCACTTTCCCTCGCCTGTGCGCCACAAGCCTCTTCCCAGCCGCACGTCGCAATCGAACTTTTTGCAGAAATCCATACCCAGCATTATCGGCTGTTCGAGCGACGGTGCGGCCTTGAATGATATGGCTTGAGCTTCGCCTCCCACATCAAGCATTAGCTCTAATTCCCCGAGGATTTTGTTTAAAAGTCCCATGGCGGTGCGTAACATGGTGCTACTCTTCTTTAATCGATCCCGAAACCTCTCCGCGATTTCCGGGCCAATCAAAGAGAGCGTTGCCCCAGGATCAAGCGGTGCTTGATACACCTGCCCACCAAGTCTTATCCTCAGAAAATTCCTATTCTCTGTATTCACTCCCGCTATTACCTCCTCTTCACTCAAGTCGCCACCTACAACATCCTCAAACGTCTCGAGCTGGGTAGGGTTGTCTACCGGGCGGGAAGCCACGCTCTCCTCCCACGCAGCTTCCTTTCCCTTGCCCTCCGGTGACGCCCAAGACGGCATAGACAAACGATATTCCCGATCAGCTGTTCGAGCTTCGCTTCTGTCCAACCTTTTCCTACCACCTAGCAGTTTCGTGAGTTTCTCCTCTAATTCCCCTAATTTAGCGAACCGGGAGGCCTCTTCGCTCTCCCCTGTCGCGGTATCACTGAATTCACTTAAAGGATTCGCGAAAGTCACCTGCTTTTTTCCCTTCTCACGCACCGCTTGGCTTCTCGGGGGTGCAGATCTATTTATTTCTGCGCCCCCAGTCTCAAGTTTCCCAAACCTGCAATAACTTTATTGCAATCGGGGCATGAGAGCACAGTACTCCCCTTTTGCCCGCAACCTTGATACGAGACAGTCGCTCCCTGCTCACTCACCCGCTTAGTGCACTGTCTCGATGTGTGTCCCTTCAGTCTGCATCGGAAGCAGACAATTTCAGGACAATCTGAAGCGCGGTGCTCCATTCTGTGGCACGTAAAATATGCCCCCAAAAACTCACTCTCTCGAACATTAGTCGCCCTCATTGGCGACAGGGCCGCCCCCGCACCTCGATTCCCAGCGCTTGGCTGAAACCCAGCGCCCCTCTATCCACGTGCCGAGTTCTGGCTTGGCGAGGCACTCTTACCCTGCGAGTTGCCTCTGCCAGTGTTCGACTGCATACTCGCACTCGCAGCCCTTTCTTTCGTTCGAGCAGCACCACCGTTGTAGGTCTCCATCCAGGTCTCGCTGTTTCTCCCAGCGACGACCATAACCATAACGCTCCAAATCCTCCATACTATCGATGAGCTTATCACCGATAGCTTTGCGGTATTCATGGAGGATGTTGCGGTATGCTATCCGCAACACCTCTCGGTCCGACGGAGGCCGATGGAAGCGCGACACAATGTATTCAAATTTGCTAATAAACTTCCCATGCAAAGGGACTCCGACCTTTTTGGCACTCTACGGGATCTATGCGGCGAATACAGCCACAAAATCATTATGGGCGATCTGAATGCAGACTTACTGTCTGCCTCAGATGACGCTACCACCATCAAGCGTCTATCTGACGAGTTATCCCTTCAGATCATCCGTCACGATCCCACGCATCACACTGCATCATCTCACACATGGATTGATCTTATCATGACCGACGAAAACGACACGATCCTGGACTCTAGGAGTTAGTGGTTGCCCAGTTTCGGCAAGCATTGTGTCATCGATGTCTCCCTTGACATCTACTCTCCCGCTCCTGTGAGAGACTCCTTTTCGTATCGTGACTATAAGATTGACTCTTCTTCTCTTGTCGACCTCTTGTCTTGTTGTGACTGGACAGCCATGAACTCCATTAAAGCCGATCTGGAAGCGGCGTTAAATGCCCTCAATAACAATCTTAAACTTGCAATCGATGAATTGGCGCCGCTGAAAACGGTTTGCCCGCGAAAGAAATGTGCTCCTTGGTCTGGACCGGAGTTGAGGCTCTTAATCGACAAACGCAATGCTACACTCAGGCGTTATGAACTCACGGGTAGAGCGGAGCTTTTCGATGAAGTCCTTCGGCTCACTAGTGAGGTCGACATGCGTTCTGCTCAAGAGCGTGATTCCTTCCTTCGTCAACAACTCTCGGACGCTCTAGATGAAAACAAAAATGTATGGAAGATAATGCGTCATCTCGGCCTCATGCCTGGGCGTAAGGAGGAGGAGTTTTTTGGCTTCACGCCGGATGAGCTGAATGAGCACTTCGCGGGAATATCGGCATCACCCCTCGAAAACATAGACGATGCAATGGACTCTATTTTATCAACAAGCGAGGAAGGGTTTTCGTTTAGCCCTGTCAGTATGAGTGACGTCGTCCTTGCCATTTCGCATTTTTCCTCGCAAGCGAGGGGTGTTGACGGTTTTCCCTGCGGAGTGGTCGTCAAGGCTCTCCCAATTATTGGCGAATATATTTTAAATTTATTTAACTGCTCCTTCGCTCAGGGCATATTTTCGAGTATCTGGAAGCAGGCACAGCTAATTGCGCTAAGGAAGACTAATGCTCCAACTGATGTCACCGACTTTCGTCCAATTGCACTGCTTTGTTTCCTCTCAAAGGTACTCGAGAAGATCGCCCACACCCAGATCACGGAGTATCTTAGTAAAAACCAGATATTGGATCCCTTCCAGGCCGGTTTCCGAAAACACCACAGTACACAAACAGCGTTACTAAAACTGACCGACGACATACGCATGGCCATAGACAAAAAGAAGGTGACCCTCCTGCTGCTGTTTGACTTCAGCAAAGCCTTCGACACCATCTCACCTTCTAAACTACTAACTAAACTGCGACAGCTGGGGTTCTCTCACACGACTCTCCTGTGGATTAAATCTTATTTACAGGGGCGATCTCAGATGGTAATTTCCAAAAAGAATGGAAACTCGGAACGGCTTGAAACCAACCTGGGAATTCCACAGGGTTCCATCCTGGATCCCCTGCTGTTCAGTCTCTATGTCAATGACCTTCAGTACATACTCGACGGCACTACGATCAAACATCTTTTTCACGCGGACGACCTTCAGATTTATCTGCACACCAACAAGGATAACCTTCTCGAAGGCGTGTCTCGGCTGGCAGAAGCAGCACGGCTGGTTTCTGACTGGGCGGGGAGCTCCGGCCTGCGGCTCAACTCCGGCAAAACCAAGTCCATATTCTTCGGTTCCATGCGAAACGTTAATGATATCAAATCATGGAACCTGCCAGGAGTTCCGTTGCCGGACGGAGTGAGCGACCCTTTCAGTGATACGGTCGTCAGTCTCGGTGTACTTGATAGCAAACTCACATGGAAGCCGCAAGTAGATTCTATTACCAAAAAAGTCAACAAAGCCCTGTATAGCTTGCGGTTCATCAGGGGCTGTACCACCGAGACTCTCTGTAGAAGGCTTGTTGAGACACTGATACAACCACACTTAGACTACTGTACTGGGACCATCCTGGACGCGTCGAACGAACAACGAATACGGCTACAGAGACTGAGCAATTCATGTGTGAAATACATATTTAGAGTTAGAAGGGATGAGCATATCGGCCCCTACCGGAGGCGTCTTGAGTGGCTACGCACCGATACCAGAAGGCTCTACATTGAAGCCATTCTCTTATACAAAGCGACTCGGATCGGTAAACCTATGTATTTGGCTTCATTTTTTAACAAATTCAAGCCAAGACAGTCTGGTAGGGGGATTCCTCCGGAACTGAGCATACCCACAGCGAGTACTGAAACTGGAGCTAGAGCTTTTCAGACCCAGGGTGCTCGTTTCTGGAACTCTCTTCCTTCTACTCTGCGTCATCTACCATCACTCGCCTCATTTAAAACAGCATTGCGTCGGTACTTACTAGCCATCGATTCATGACTACTCTGAGCCCACAGGCACTGCATTCTCACCCCTTCTGACTTGGCCTTATGGCCGTTATATTTATAATGTGTAATCTTAATAGTTTCTTGTGCAATGTATATAGGTCTATGACCAAACCCTACACCAAGTCCAAAAATGAATGGTTGATATGTGATATAATACTGTGATTTTATATGACTGATTCTATGTGTTTTTATATGATCTCTAGTGACCATAAGTATTATTTTTTTACTAGCATATGACTAGCAATCGCCATTTTACTTACCATATTTATTTTATGTATTGTTTTCTTATGCAACACAGTTGCACATCTGTGACACCTATACTATTACTATATACTATTGTATTATATTTTGCTGTGAGCAAATAAAGATCTATCTATCTATCTATCTTTCTCTCACCACACACACTCACTCGCGTTTGCGGCACTTTCGATCGTCGACGAGAACTGACCTGATTCGCGCGCGCTCTCGCGGGCTGCCGCGCCATTTGCTCAAAGCATCTCGCGGATCCGCTCATGTAAGAGCCGCTCTGATTGGCTCGCGGTCCGCGCCAGCCGTTGAGTCTCGCGTTGCAGTCAGCCGATAGGCTGAAAACCGCGAGACGCTGGCTCTGGCTACGCGCGCTATCCCGCGCTCGTGCCTCTCCTTGATGCGCCGATTTCTCAGAAATCGCGCGGCAGGCAACGTCAACAAGCTAGCCCGGCGCCGCTTTACGGAAAACCGTCTAGCTCTCACAGTGTTTACGTGCAGGCTTAGACTCACCGAATCGGTCGGAAATTTCCCGACTCGATACGGCTGCGATGTACAACATCGCAACTAAGCTTACTACTTGAATCTCTTATAACCCTTTTTTTAAAACAAAGAATAAATATTTAGGAAAAGCTTTTGTGAATGCTGTTCCAATCAGACGATTTTTCTTCTATTCATGTTTCTGATCATTTTTAGAATGAGGAAGATAAGTATACCCCGCACTACTAGGTGTTAGACCCATCGTGTACATAGTACGAATAAGCGTGGGTTGAAAATTGTCTTGTATTTATAGGTGATAAGAGCCCCAACCATCGCTCCCACCTATGAGGGTCAACTAGGTGGTGCGTAGTTAGCAACTATGCAACAGACATTCTTAAGATCAGGTGGGAAGAGGAAGAAAGGAAATATGTATGGGGGCCACGGGTATAAATAAATAGAAAAATTCAAGAGAAAGAAGACATCCACGCACACGTGCTTAGATAAGGACATGTGAGGGTGCAAATCTGGAATTATCATTTACGTGTGAGTGGATGAGCAAGCGTGGGTGTGATTGTCTGTATGTGGGTGGGTAAATGTGACTGTGTGCAGGCGTAGGTAATGGTGAGAGTGTATGTGGACGTGTAGGTGATGATGAGAGTGTGTGGGTGGGTGTGGATTATGAGAGTGTGTGTGGATGGGTGTGAAGGATGAGAGTGTGCGACTTAGACTTCCTCCCGAAGAATTGCTTGACAGCAGTACTGCGGGGTTCAAGAGCACAGAAGATGTTACCAGATACGCCTTGACTAAGGATCGGTAGAGGCAAAGGGGCCGGTTCGGATTTCGGTTCGTCGTTTTAACCTGGTCGAAAAACAAATGGGTTAAGTCAGTAAGAATTCGACACACGACTGTCATTGGGTATGGGGCACTTTCTGTTTTTCTTGATATTTTACGCCAACCTGTTTATTCCTCAAGCTATATGAATGAGCCGTGAAGAATTAAGGAAAGAATGTGAAACGAAGCATAGTGCAAAAAAGACGTTTATGAAAGAAATAAAATTTGTCATAAAGACAAAATAGAACAAAAAAATTAAGAGTAATCAACAAAAAATTGATAAAACTTATGGGAAGTAGAAGAAAGATCAATACGAAAAGTTGCAAGAAAAATAAAGAATAACCAAATCAAATGCTGGAAGAAAACAAAATCTATCTATTATCTATTATCTATTATCTATTATTCTATTATTTATTATATTAATCAGCTTAGGCGTGCCGTGTACCGTGTGCCGTGTGACTTTAAAAAATTAACCTAGGCCCCCTGCAGTGGGAATTATAATTTGGGCTTGACAAACGTTGGGCCTTATATTTTTGGGTCCTATATTTTTGGGCCTCATATTTTTTGTGCTTTAAAATTTTTTTGACTTGTTTTTGGGCCTTATAATTTTTTGGGCCTTGAAATTTTTGCTTTAATATTTAAAACATTTCCTCCACTCCCTTTTCATCTAAAAAACCTCCCTCTTGCCCTGTTCTCGCGTTCAGGTCTCCACACCAGAGTATCTTTTCCCCTCCCGCTCTTTCTACCATCTCCTCTATTTCTTCATAGTTCCTATCCTTCTCCTCCCTCATGTATGTCGAACCTATCCACCACTTTTCCCCCTTTATAATACATTTGCCACCTATGACTTCTCCTGATCTTCCTCTCAACCATTCAACTTTGTCCTCTTTCCTATCCTTCCTGACTGCCATTACCATTCCTCCCTTTAATCTCCCTCTGCTCCCCCCCTTTTTCGCCTCTCTTACCTCTGTTTCGAAGCCCTTCATTCTCCTCCTTATTCTTTCCTCCTCACCGCTCTCTGCCCACGTTTCCTGTAGACATATGACGTCGAATCCTAATATGTATCTCCATCCTTCCTCTTCTATTCCTTTCAGTCCTGCAACATTCCAGCTCAACACCTTCAAATTCTCCTTTCTTTTCCCTTTTCCCCTTTCATCCCTTTTCTCCGTCTCATCTCCATCTTGCCTCCCCCTCTCGAAAAAGCCTATCCTCTCTTTCGTTCCAAAAGTATGTCATGTCTCCTACCGTTAACTTGTTTCTTCCTACTTTCACTGGTTTTCCTTCTCTTCTCCATTCTCTTGCGAGCCCGTTCAACCTTTCTCTATTTCTCCTCTCTCGCCACGTCAAATCGTGGTCGATGAAGCAGTCCGTCCCCTTCAACTTGCTCTTTTCCTCCATAATCTTCTCTTTCTCCTTTCTATTTTCACATTCCACTCCTATTTTGCTCTTACCTTTTCCTCTGATGACCCACATCCTTTTCACCTTTACCGAAATCCCCAGCTTCTCATCTACCCATTCTTCCACCTTCGCTTTGTCCCATTTTCCTTCTTTCAGACCTGATACCACCACATTGTTCCTTTTCCTTTCTCTCTCCCCTTCCTCAATTCTCCACTCTAAGTCTTTCAGTTGCTTCTTCTCTTGCTCCCTTTCCTCTGACCCCTTTTCCCCTCTCTTGTCTCCTCCTTCTGTCTGCCTAGTTTTCGCCTCTTCCTTCATTTTCTTTATCTTCTCCTCCATTTCCCTTTCTCGCTCTTCCCTCTTTCTCCTCTCCTCCTCGTTTGCCCTCTTCATCTTCTCCTCCGCCCTTGTCCTCTCCCTCTTCTCCTCCTGCACTAGACTTCTCACCTCCTCCAGCTTCTTATTCATCCTTTCTTCCGTTTCTAGCCATTTCTCTCCCATTCTGCCCTGTCCTTTCTCCTTTCCTCCTTCTCCTCCTCCAGGGTCTTCAGGATCCTTTCCAATGTTCCTTGAAATTTCTCCATCTCCCCCTCTTTCTCACCTTCCTTTCCCTCCTCCTTCTTTGACGGGAATCTCCCCGTCGATCCGTTCTTCTCTGACGTGTCTCTCTCTCTCCTGTCTTCTTTCCTCTCTCTCTCTTCTTGTCCTCTTTCTCTTCCGGTGACCTTTCTTTCCTTTTTCCCCTTTCCGTTTTGTCTACTTTGAAGCTCTCTGAGAGCTCCAATTGCCTTAGCGCTCCCCCTTTTCCTCCGCTTTCCTTTCTTCTTCCCTTCCCTGTCTTCGGCGTGCTTTCCCACCTGCACGTTTGAATTTCTCTCTCCGGCTCCCGTTCCGGTCCGCTCGGAGTCTTAAATTCCTGTTCCTCCTCGTTCCTCTGTTCCTGGTTCCCTATCGTTACCTCTGCCGTCTCCTCTTCTCTATTGTTCATGGCCCGCGGCTTTGCCGCTCTCTCCTCTATCTCCGTCCTTTTCTACCTTTCCTAACCTCCTCCTTGTACTTTCTCCTTCTCTCCCTTCTCTCCCTTTTCCCTTTCTCGCCCTTTCTTGTCCTATTATCCTATTAGTGGAGGAAAGGAGGGAGTCAAAGGATAGAGTAGTGAACAAAGAAGGCGAGAAGAAAAAGGAGAGGTGACAGCAGATGGTGGGATGAGGATTGCAGGAAGAAGAGGGCAGAAATGAAAAGGGCAAAAAAAGGGATAAATAGGTGGGGAAAAGACAGGTTCATGCAGGCGAAAAGAGAGTTAAGGAGCATGTATAGGAAAAAGAAGGAGGAAGGGATGAAAAAAGAGCTAAGGGAGGCAAAGGAGGATAGGTCAGGAAAAAAGTTCTGGAGAATGGTGAAAAGGAGAAGGAAAGGAAAAAGGGAGCAGATAGATAAAGGGATAGAAGATAAGAGTTGGTTAGAGTTTTTTAAAGGGCAACTGGGAGAGAGAGAAACGCAGGAAAGAAGGAGAGATAATGAGGAAGAGTCGGGGAAAGAAGAGGAAGAAGAGGAGAGAGATAGAAGTAGAGGAAGTAAGGGAAATAATCAAGAAGCTAAAGGAAAAGAAAGCACCAGGAGAGGATGAAATCCAGAATGAGGCTTGGAAGCAGGGCGGAGGAAAGATTGTGGAGGAACTAACGGAGATACTAGGAAAAATTTGGAAAGGAGGAGGACTGCCAGAAGAGTGGAGGAGAGGGAAAGTCACGCCAATCTATAAGAAAGGAGATAAGGGGAAGTGTAAGAACTACAGAGGAATCACACTAATGGACACAGGATACAAAATATATGCGGAACTGATAAAGGGAAGATTGGAGAAGAAACTGGAAGAAGAGGAAAACTTAAGCGACACGCAGATGGGATTTAGAAGAGGGAGAGGTACAACGGACGCTATATATGTGGTAAACAAGGCGGTGGAGCAAGAGCTAAGGAAGAAAGGAGGGAAGGTATACGCGTGCTTCGCGGACATGAAAGCAGCCTTTGACAAAGTAAACAGGGAAGAAGTGTGGAAGATGATGAGGAAGCTGGGAGTGAATAGAAGGATAAGGGAAAGGGTAAAGGAAATTTATGAGAAGACGGAGTGTGAAGTAAGGATAGGGGAAAGGAATGTAGGCAGTTTTGAGACGCAGAAGGGAGTGAGACAGGGATGCCCGCTGAGTCCACTGTTGTTTAACGTGGCAATGGCAGACTTGGAAGGAGAGATGGGAAAGGTGCAAGAAGGAGGAATAATACTAGGGAGAAGGAAAGTATGGTCAATCTCATATGCAGATGACGTAGTAATGCTAGCAACAAATGCGAGCGGGTTGAAACAAATGCTAAGAAGATTCAAAGGATACATCAAAAGAAAGGGATTGGAGCTAAACACAGAGAAAACGAAAATCATGATTTTTAGAAACGGAGGAAGAAGGAGGAGGGAAGAGAAATTTGAATGGGATGGAAGGGAGATAGAGGTGGTGAAAACATTTGAATACTTGGGATACACGATGAAAGAAAACGGGAAAGAGGAAGAACAGGTGAAGAAGGTGAAAGGAAGGGCAAATGCGCTGATAAGTACCCTGTGGGGCCTAGGAGAGACAACGTTCAAGGACAGCTGGAAGATGAGGATGAAGCTGTTCGACGCTCTAGTGCAGAGCGTAATAGAATATGGGGCGGAGATATGGGGTTGGAAAGGGCAGGAAGATTTAGAGAAAATACAGAGAAAGTACATCAAATGGGTGCTGCACCTAGATAGGACCACGCCGGCACATGTGATTCACTGGGAGACGAAAAGGTTTAAATTAGAGACAAGGACAAGGAAAAGGGCGGTTAGGTTTGAAAGGAAACTGAGGAGAGCAAAAGAAAATACTTTGCTAGGAGAATGCTGGAGGCTGCTGAAGAGAGAGGGAGAAAGGGGAGAATGGAAGGAAGAGGGAAGGACGTGAGAAGAATTGAATTGGAGAAGTGCGGGATATCGGTGGAGGATTATACGAGAAGAATGGAGGAGGAAGAGGGAGTGGAGGAGGAAATAGAAAGGATAAACAAGGACACACAATGGCAGAAGTGGAGAGAGGAAATAAAGGAGTCCAGATATGCGGGTGAGATAAGGGAGGTAATGATGGAGCAGGGAGAAATACCAGAGTACCTGATGGAAGTGGGAGAACACAGAAGAGGGGCGCTCAACGTTACGGCAAGGTTCAGACTAGGGTGTGAGACAAGAGGGAACAAATACTGGAAGAAGGAAGAAGAAAGGGTATGCAGGCTATGTGGAAGTGAGGAGGAGACGCTTAAACATGTGTTCGAAGAATGTGTGGAGACGAAGATAGAGGGGGAAAAGTGGGAGGAGACAGTCGGAGGGAGAAGAACGCAAGTGGGGAAACTCTATAGCACGATATGGAAGAGGAAAAATAAAGAAAGACAGCAAGAATAAAGGAGGGGAAGGCAAGGAAGGAAGGAAAAGAAAGGACGAAGCAGAAAGGAGATTTGAAAAGCGCGCGCAAAGCATGCGGGGAAGTCTAGGGAAAGTCCCTAGGAGGAACTAGACGGAGGGAACAGGGAGAAGAAAGAGGAACGAGAGGAACAGAAAGGAGAGCACATGGTGAGGTGAGTAGAGAGGTTATAGCAGGGAGAGAGAGAGCGTGTAAAGTCAGCAGAGAGAAAAAAAAAGATAAAGAACCGAAGGCGACAAAAAAGTAGGAGGGAGAGATGTCGAAGCACGAGAGAAGAGTGGAGAGAGAGATGCGGGATATGAGAGAGGAGATGAAAGAGTGGAGGGTGAAGCTGCAACTGGAGAGAGGGAGAAGAGAAGCGGCGGAGAGAAAGATGATGGACATAGAAGGTGACGTAGAAATATTGAAAGGAAAACTGAGTGAGGAAAGGAGAGAGAGGGAGAAGATGCAGAGAACAGTCGAAGAATTAAAGGGAATGGTAGAAAAATTGGAAGGTAAAATAAGGAGAGAGGAGAGAAAAGGGATTGAAAGGGAAAGGATAAATGTGAAAAGTGAGGTTAGGATCGTGAACAACAACAAGAGAAAGAGGACGGAGGGAGGGAGGAGCAAAGTAGGAGAGAGAGGTGTGATAATACATAAAGGGACAATTTGGAACGAGAAGGAGGTGCTGCAGGACTGGCTGGACGAGATCCTGGAGGGAACGAGTTGGGAGCTGGAGACGACAGCAAACCAGGACACAAAAAAGATCATATTCGCGGCAGAAAAGGAAATGGAGAAGATATGGAAGAGGAGAGATGAAATAAATGAAGGGGGAAAGGTGAGAATAGAGCAGTGGATGAGTTGGGAGGAGAGAAAGGCAAAGAAAGAAGCCATGGGGATAAGAGAGAGAAGAAGAGAGGAAGCGAAAATGAATGGGGAGCTGCTAAGGAACGGGGACTTCAAGGTGAGAGTGGACGGAATAATGTACGAGTGGAAGAAGGAGGAGGGAAGGATCAGAAGGGTGAGAGAGGAAAAGAGGAGTGAAGAAGAGATGAGAGAAGAAAGGAGGAAGAAGGAAGAATAGAAGGAGAGATAAAAGAAAAAAAAAAAAAAAAAGAGGCGTATTAAAGCACACTAATGTTTATATTTAAGTTAAGAAAGCATTGTAAAATACAAAAATGTATAAAGGCAATAAAGTTTATTATTATTATTATTTAAAACATTTAAACTTAATTTTAAGAAATTTTTGGACTTACGAAATTAAGTTATTTTATTTTATTTTATGTTTAATAATGTTATTTTTTATCATAGTGTCTATATGGTCCTGCCCGCCGCTCAAGTAAGATGACCTCCTTTTATACCCTATTATTTTACAATCCCCCCTCTATCTGACAACCCTCTCTCTTAACTGACACCCCTCTATCTTAGCGGTCATCCCGCTCTTCTGACTGACTGACTGACAACTGGTTAGAAGTAAATAGTTATTCAAGGCCAACACAGTTTTGCGAAACTCTTTTTCATTATTTGTCTTCAATTGCTTTATAAATGTTTACAACAATAATAATTCTAATTTTTATTCCAAGCGTTTCGTGCCAAATTTGTTATTTTGGACTCTTCAATAAGACTTCATTATAAAAAATCAGTTCCTGTCTTAGACGCTTATATTGATTACAGCGAATTTTATTGTTACTAAGTTACTCTTGAAAGTGCTACGTATAACTGACCGTGACTAAAAACTGGGTTTGGTAAGTATAGTCCAACTTATTGTCCTTATTGTCCTTGAGACTTATTAATTGTCATTGCGTATCCTAATCTAATTGGAAATTGTCGTCTCTTCATATCGAATGGAATTTCGTCTTTAGATGAAGTTAGATCAATACGTGATATCAAAACGACATCTCCAATCTTGCAACCACTAATTATTTCAGAACCAATACAATAATTCATTAATATTTTTACTATTAATCGAGTACCATTACAAAGTCCATCATTTAAATTGATATTACGATTATTGCGAGATTATTATCATTTTCATTTGAACAAGAATCTATACTAATATACTCTCATATCGCCTTTGATATTCAATAATATTTCGTTGTTAATATTATGTACATCTACGTTTTTCGGAGTTAATTTTCACTTATACAGGGTATACAGGATAAGGGACAAAGAATTTGTATTTTAATATCTTATTAACTAATCTATCTTATCCCAAAATTTCAAGTGCAATAAGACCTTTTTACGCCCGTAATCGAGACTCAAAGAAAACTCATTTTTATCAGTTTTCGATTTAGTACTAAAAAAATTAGTAGTCAAATCACTTGAAATTTTAATGTAATATAGTTTAACACGTAACCCATCAACATATCATTTTTCGTTCCGTTATGATGTTTAGCTTTATGTTATGTTATGATGTTTAAATTAAAAAAAAAATCACCTTTTTCATTTTATCTGCCTTACGGAGCGGTCAATCCCGAGGAACAAACGGGAAAAAATAGATCATTCTATTATCTTTTAAATGCATTTTATCTGAATTGTTTGTAACAATAAAATGATTAAAAAAAAATAATGTTTTTTAAAAATCAAAAAAAAACATTAAAAAAAACAATTGAAGAAATTAAAAAATAAATTCATTTATTTCAATGAATAATAACATGTGCATGTGAGGTAAACCTCAGTTTTGAAACTCAATTACATATGTATATGCAATACATTTTCCCATAATTCCTTTTTTATTTACGTCTTCTACAAATTTTTAACTTTTTCATTGAATACTCTTGCAACAATATCTGGTCTATCAATTGTAGATTCAAATTCTTTTAAATTCTCAGTAATTCCTTTCCATTTTGGATTGCATGTCATTGTGATAAAAAAATCAGGTTTACCACATTTTTTAACTATTGTCATAGAATCTAAAGATTTTTTGTTGAATGAACGAGGACTTCTATAAAATGAAGATGGTAATATTACCATTTTTCCAATTCTCATGTTTTCATTATCTTTTTTATTTTGTAAGTAGTGCATAACTCCTTTGTATAAATCTGTTCTTAATAAATGTTGATTTTTTTTACATAATAAATCAGGATCCTTCCACTTTCACCCATGCATCAATTATAAACTGTTGTGATAATTTAAATACTAAATTTGTAAATATAAAATTGAAGCATTGAAATATTATTTTTACTATTAACTTCTTTTATATATGGCATTCAGCCAAATCTACCATTTGGAAATATAAGTGGATATATCATGGGATCAACATGTTTACTAATATATAGTATACTTATGGGTTTACTATTTTTAGAGTATATGCATATGTCTCGATCTTTTGGAGGTTGACCTTCTTCGCCAACAAATGCAACTGCTACTTCATTGCATCTTGCTTTGTTATATATATATTTTTATCAAGATAAGAGTTTCTTGTAATAAACATTCTGATCTCATTACAATAATTTTCTGTTTCACTTTGTCGTGATTGATTTTGCGCTTCCTTTTCTACTTCATGCATCATTTTATCAGAAATGGTATAAATATTAATTTATCGAAGTAAATTATCTAATTCTTTCAATACATTTAATGAACAAGAAATGTTATTATAAAGTCGAGTTTGCGTTGCCATTTCATTATCAAGAATATACAGTTGACCATATCTTCTTGTTTCGTTTCCATCAGGATGTAAAGAATAAACATAATGATAAATTTGTCCGCTGATACGAATAACCTGTGGTCCTCGCTCGAATAAAGCATCAAATTTGTTCCAAAACTAGCAAAAGCCAGTGCATTATTATATAATGTTATAAGTTTTCTGAAGTGTTTACTTTAAATTGTATTTTTGGTGCTTAATTCTTCTAAACGTTCTGGATAAGTAATATTATCTAATAAACGTACTTTTCCTTTGCAGCAACAATGCTGACATTTTTTATCAACAGTTACTTCAAACGTAAAATGTTTGGCTCTACAAAATATACATATCTCATTCATATTTCCCAAATAATTTTCAGTAATAACGTTTTCATTAAAATTAGAATTACAAATAACAGCAATACTCAAAGTTTGTTTTCTTAAACTCGCAATTAATCCTCTTTTTTTATTTATTTGATTTTTTTCTTCTTCACTGCAAGCCTGTCTGTTCTTTTTTTGTTTTAAAACTTTTATGTTTTTAGCGTTTTTAATTTCTATTTTTGTCAATCTTTGTTTTTTAAAACTGCATTGATTTATTCATTTATTTTATTTATTTATTTATTGACCATATAACATATGTCTTATAAAAGAGGCATCCTACAGAGACAAACTTATTGTCTGTACATAGGAATGGTACATACATAAAAACTTAAAGTCTAAACTTAAAAACTAAAATGAGATCCAACAAGAGGTTTAGCCATCTTATTGGAATCTGTTTCAAAATTCCCACAAAAGTTAAGTAACAGTATAATATAAAAATTCTCTTTAACTATATAATACAATTTTCTCTTATAAATCTTTTCAGTCTCTCCTTGATCGAGACTTTGCTAATCACTAGAGTTTTCAGATCATCTGTTAAAGTATTAAAAATATTTATAGCTACAAAATAGCTGCTTTTTTTAATTATGGTTTTCTCGATAATTGGAAGCTGGATAATTTTTTTCCTAGTATTGCTTGTGCTATTCATATATTTATCTCTTAACGTAGCATAATGATAGTTTATGGCCTCTAAATGGAATAATTGCTTTACAGTAAATGGAGGGGATTGTTGGTGAAATTGATTTTTATTTATAATCTTTAATAATTTTCTTTGTATACCCTGTATTAAGTACAGACAATTACTGTACGCTCCACCCCAAGCAATTATACCATAATTAATTAGACTTTGGAAATAAGCATAATATATCATATTTAGAGTCTTGTTGTCCATTCTATGTCTAATTTTTGCAACGATAAAAATTAAATATTTCGTTTTCTTAACTATGTAGTTTACATGCTTATCCCATTTCATGTTATAATCAAAGATTAGGCCTAGATACTTATAATTTTCTACCCTCTTTAGTGTATTATTCCCTATCTTGATATTTAGCGAGTCAGGAACGCTATCACAGTAGCTGCCATACGTAACGTAAACCGATTTATTAACATTTAACGATAGTTTATTTACAGTAAGCCACATTGAAACTTCACTAAGATATGTGTTCATTTTATCCTGTGCTGACGACCACGAGTCATCACTTGCAATGATGACAGTGTCGTCTGCATAGGGACCATAGTACCCTCTTGCATACCTCTCAGTAGATCATTTACGTATAAAATAAAAAATAGGGGTCCTAATATAGTCTCTTGTGGGACACCAATTGATATTTCTTTATACTTCGAAATCACTTTTCAAGTTCTGTATTTTGACGCATTGTTTTCTATCTGAGAGATAGCTGTTCATTAGTTTTAAGGCACTGCCTCTTATTCCATATCTCTCTAGTTTATCTAGAAGCTTTCTGTGGTCAACCGTATCAAACGCTTTTACCAAATCCAAGTAGGCAGTTATGATTGGCTTGGATTTATCAATTTTTTTATATATAATATCTGTAATATAATTCAACGCATCTGTTGTTCCTTTGTTTTTAACAAAACCAAATGTTTTTCCGATATAACATTACATTCAGTCAGAAACAAATACAACCTATTATATATAATTTTCTCAAATATCTTCGTAATGTTCAATATTAGTGATATCGGTCTATAGTTCGATATACAAGACTTGTCACCAGCTTTATAGATGGGAATAATGTCAGCCGGTTTAAGCGCAGTTGGCTACGAAGCCTGTTTACAACATACTGTATACAAATATTAAAAATATGTTCCAAAGGAACAGCTATATAGTTTACCAATAATTTGATTGTTTTTGCATTGATATTATCAACGCCTCCCGATTTGTTTTTTAATGATTCTATAGTTTTTCGAATTTCAATACAGTTTGTAGGGTATATAAAAATTGATTTGCTATTTCTTTCTGGGAGCTTTTGTTGATCTATATCTAAATCTGGAATTTGATTACTCAAGTCCATACCTATTTTGCAAAAACAATCAATCATGGAGTTTGCTATGGCAGATTTGTCTTCAATTTTTTGTTTATTTACAACTAAATAGTCAGGTGACTTGTTTTGTTGCGCGTTTTTACCAAGCTTAGCATTAATAATGTTCCATAGCTGTCTTGGATTGCTACTAAATATTTTTATTTCATTATTATCAAATTTGTATTTAGCATCTTTGATGACTCTATTTAAGGTTTTTTCGTAGTTATTATATTCATCTTTCAATTCCAAATTAGTTGGGTTCATTTTCCATATTTTATACGAATTTTCTTTAGTTTTGCAAGAGATTTTGATTGCTTTAGTTATCCAATTTTTTCTTAGCATTGATTTGTTATTTTTTTTCTTTAATTTTATGGAATATGAGGCCATCTCAAGACAGTCATGTATCAATTGTATCAATTTGTTTAAAGCATCATTCGGATCCTGTATTGCAAAAACTATCTGCCAATCAATATTTCCAGCTATATTTTGTAATTTCCTATAATTAATGCATTTGTTATCTGTTTCGCTTGGTATCTGTAACTTAATCTGATCTATACTTATTAATAACGGACAATGATCGTTGAAAGGAATATTTAGCTTAATAGATTCAATTTCAATATTTGTAGTTTTAGCGAAACAGTTATCAATGCACGTTCCCTTCTTATTATCTAAGGAGGACCGAGTAATTCCTTTGAAATACGGTACATATTCACGCTCAAGATAGTTCATTACAAATTCCTGACTCATTGTTTTGTCACTAGCCTCCAAGTTTACTACATTATTATCTAATATATCAATATTAGAATCACCAACCAACAATGATTTTTAATATTTCTATGTTTTATCAAAACTTTTTTAACGCTATTAACAAATTCAGACTTTGATATGTCATGGCACCTATACATAGCAGATATTACAACTGATTCTCCTGTCATAAGTTTTATGTCAGTACTCACAACGCTCAATCTGTCAACTACATCAATTTTATTATTGCTATATATATTGTTTCTTATATAAATTAAGACGCCATCCGTCTTATTAATTTTACTCTCATTGTAACAAATTTTGTAGCCTTGTAGTTGATAGTATTGAGCAAATTGTAAATTCCAAGTTTCCGTGCATACAATTATACACGGTTTTCTTTTTAAAAACTCTACAAAAACTTCCAGTTTTTCAAAATTAGCATGTAAGCTTCTAATGTTTACGCATAAAATAATGTTTTGTTTTCTACTTAGTGTCTTATTGAGTTTTTTTACATCATCAACTTCAAATTCAAACTTGCTTATATCTTCAACACTGATGTCTTGATCCATTGCTATTTCTTATTTCTCCGTAGTCTTCCTGCTATATTTGAATTTATCGATTGAAGCGAAGTTGACGAAATTCCTGAAGCTTTAGCTACCATGCATCTTTCGATGAGCAAGTCGACCTTACGCTCGACAACTAAGGCGTTCCGCGTCCTCTAGTCATTTTTGTGTGGCTGGTTCCTTCAGTGGGACTGGCCCGTAATAGAAATAAAGATAAGACTCCCTCAATCCATTTTTTCCCTTTGCCCCATTAGCTGTGGTGAGTTCTCACCGGGTTGGGTGGCCCTCCCTCGTCCAGGCTCTCTCCCGGAGTCGACCTAGAGAGGTCCGAGCTGTGTCCGCTCTCTAGCCCGCCTCAGCGGGCACTCACTGCCCAACTAGAAACGAGCACAGCCGCAGCCGACGGGGGATTCATCGAGGGCGCCTCAGCAGGCGCTCCCTGCTCACCGGACCAACGAGGGAATCCGCCAAGAGATCACATCGCTTTGCCTACCCCTTTCCCTGCCAACGAGCAGGAAGGATAAATCGGGTCCAACCGACCCTCAGCCGACTTTTCCACGCCATCGAGTACCTTCTCCTCCCCCCATCAGGCCCGCTTACATCAAATTATAGACATCGATTTAAGAGATCAGTTTGGTAGCCCGATACCATTCGAGTTTGGAACGTTGACTGTTACACTTCACTTTATAAGAGAATTTTAAAATGAGTTACTACGACGTTTACTATAGCGCACAAGGCAGTGGGGGTGGGCGTGGCATACCCACTGTATACGCTGGTTCGAGAGGGCAACGAGGACACGGTGTTGGATCCTTTTCAGCTGGGCTATTCTGACGCGCATTGCCATTTTTGGCAAAAGGTGCCAGAGCTGTCGGACGAGAAGCTCTAAGAGCTGGTATGAACGTAATGGTCGATGGGACTGAAAATAATATGTCGTTTAAGAATTCATTAAACAGTCCACTAGCTGAATCAGGTATAAATTTAAAATGTAAGGCTACTGAGAAAATAAAAGATCTAATGGAGGGTTTAGGATATAAAGGTTTGCTCGGTAAGCGTACGGCACATTTGCGTTCCATCGCTCGTACACGCAAGAGTTCTAGTAATAGAAGGACAAAGCGTACCAATAAGGAAGCCAAGAAAGGCGGGAAAATATCCGTCAAGCTATTAAATAGCTAAAGTAAGAAAAAGAAGAAGAAAAGTAAAGTGACCAAGAGAAAACAAGTGAATAAAAAAAAAATCTCAAAAATCAAAAAGTGTCAAGTTAGATATTTTTTATTAACGCAATGTCTTTCTTACATCATTCAAGTTGTGAGTGCCTAAAATCGGAGCTTGATTTATTCTCACTACCTATGACACAAACCACCATAGAGTCATCATCATGTGTGGAGTCGTCATCATCTGTTTTGTCGCTTTCCGATCAAGCACCGATAGAATTTTTAGTTGCCGGCGCAGGGGAAGAGTATATAGATTTGGCTCATACTATGTTAAAAGTGAACGTTCTATTAACGCCGCACAACGCAGAGAAGGATGTGAGTGTGGCGCTTGTAAACAATTTTCTACACTCCATATTTAGACAAGTGGACGTTTTCTTCAACCAAAAACTTGTTACGTCGTCTAATACATTATACCCTTACCGAGCATATATATATATATATATATAAACCGTCAAATCTTTACAAGTGAAGGAAAAGTGATAGATCTACTAGGGCACCTGCACATCGATGTGTGTAATCAGGATAGATTTCTTTTAAACGGCATTGAAATGAGAGTTCGTTTAGTATGCTCAAAAGATGATTTTTGTTTAATGGATACATCCGATAACAATTATAGTGTATATATTACGGAAGCTAGCTTACTTGTCCGACGTGCAAAAATAAATCCTGGTGTTTTAGTTGCGCATGCTAAAACCTTATCGACAACAACGGCAAAGTACACTCTTACGCGTGTTGAAGTAAAATCGTTTGTTATACACAGTGGTATACTTAGTGATTGTTTAGACAATGTTATTCTTGGACAATTACTGAAAAGACTGATAATAGGTTTTGTTAATAATAAAGCATTTAATGACGATAGAACATTGAATCCTTTCAATTTCCAACATTTCGATATTAATTATTTATCGCTTTATATCGGCGGTACAGAAGTACCTGGGGCAAACCGTTACAACCGAGATTTGCTGCAACTTCACCGCTCTACGTGGACTGTTATGATACACTTTATTCCGGTACGGGGATTTATTTTTTGAATGAGGGTAACGATATTGATAGATCGAAGTATCCCAACGGTTTTTGCTTATTCGCGTTTGATCTAACGCCTGATATGTCCGCACACTGTGGTACTCATTGGTCATTAGTACGTAACAGTAATGTACATATCGAAATTCGCTTTGAAAAATTATTGAAAAACACTGTAAACTGTATCGTTTATGCAGAGTTTGACAACATCTTAGAAATCGACTCTTCGCAACAAGTTATTTTAGATTATATTTCATAAGAATTTAGGCACGTCTGTGCCTGAAGACACTCTAGCTGGTGCAATGCATTAGCGGTAATAGTGGTAGGGGTTGGATTTTCTTACTGGTGTGTGTGTATCGAATTTGAGGAGAGGGGACACACGAGTACATATAGCCCTCCAGATTTTGGAGTGCAGTCAGTAACTCGACAAAGCAATAATGGAGAGGTTCGACTACATTATAGACATTCAAGCTTTCCACGACAAGGAGGGAGTGTAAATTGATAAGGAAATTGCTATCATTGCATTAGACTTCAATTTTATTTCACATTGGATTGTTAAACACCCGTGCAGTTACGACGACCTTCCCAAAGGTATAATTTCAACAAATTCATTCCTCACTTGCTATCAACGAGGTCTGGAGTGGTACGATGGTGAATCTACATTAGAAGACGTGTATTCATCTTTGCGCCTTGCTGCCTGAGATGCACAAAACATTTATGTACGTGGTTACCAAAAAGTGAATTTATTAGAACGTATTTTGGGGCGAAACATTGTTAATCTTGAAGAGTACAATTGTCCGTCGTTTAAAAACTTACCGCAAGTAGACGACCATTTTTCTATATATCATAGCAGAAAAGCAGTTCATTATTCTTGTGCGTTAACGTATGCATACAAGAGCACGAGATGATTATAAAAAAAAGAAAAATATTCCCAAGAAACCGAACAGAGCTGTTGTTGATTCCTATTCCAGTGATGTCCAGTGATGATGAAAATGGAGTTTAATTTTTTCAAAAGAACAAAATCCTTTACCTAAACATCCTTTGCCAGCAAGTTAAAATAAGTTTTGACAATTATTATTACGGTTATTCAGATAAAAAGAGTTTTTTTTTTTAATGAAACGTATGTTTTTATTAAATAATAATAATAATTTACATGTATACACTAAATATATTTAGCATAGTCTATCAGTCGGCCAGATTGGATGATGTACACCTGTATGATCAGGTATAGCTGTATCAAAAGCGACCAACATTGTGTTGACATGAATCATCCAGGCAGATACTTTTCCAATACTAGTTGAAAATAAATATACCGAATTATCAAATAAAGCTTTTTGAAGAAAAATGCATTTTAAATTTCGGTTTCCGGTAACCATATAAAAAATTTCAGCAGCTCGATACGTCCATTGGGCTCCTCTTGGAGAAATCGGTGTGATGAAGCCGATCCCTGACAAAATCGCACATGGTGGTAGAACGCAAAATTTTTCGTCCAATACATATATATATATATATATATATATCGTTTTATTCCAGCAGACGTATAGAAGTCCCGTTATCAACCAAACGACAGTATTGTGGATTGTCTTCTTCAGTGACACCCCGCAACCATATCCCCATTATTTTGACTGCAATCAACACGCTGCCCTAAAGATTTTATTATGAAAGTTAATAAAATATACACATATGTGTGTATGTGACAGTTTAGAAATAATGTGTTACCTTCAACTGATGAATATTTTGCTTTTCGAATATTGGTGAATACGCTTGTTGTTGTGAATTAACAGTAAAATTTTCTTTATATAAATACAAAACCGATCCTAAACTATAAAAATCAAATAAATCAGACTCCATCTTTATATATGT
The DNA here is from genome assembly GCA_020010945.3 of Muscidifurax raptorellus. NCBI lineage: Eukaryota > Metazoa > Arthropoda > Insecta > Hymenoptera > Pteromalidae > Muscidifurax > Muscidifurax raptorellus. The sequence continues at coordinate 585,205 of JAHUUD020000045.1, forward strand.
TGCATCTTCTTCGGGAAGATGTATGTAAAAACATGACGGCGTACTGAAAAATACTAATCTAACGTCTCGAACTGTATCAATTAACGGTTCAATGTCCCGCACGGCTAAGAGAGAAGGATTCATGGTGAAGATTTGACTGTTAGTTGCACTCTGCGTCTGTATACACAAATTTTAGCCCCTAAGGGTAAAGTTTATCCCTCACCACTACAGTGCTACTGGGAAGACCCCCTCCATAATTTTCTTACCTGCTCCGGAAAATATGGACCAGTAACGCGCGCTCGGGAAATAGGCTAGACAGCGCGGCGCTGGCTAGTCTCTTATTCCGGCGGACGCGTGCCAGTCTCTCTTACCTGTGTGCTCTTCTTACTCTGCTAGCTGTTCGCATCCCCCGCGTCGCGGACCGCTAAAAGTATATAAGCAAAAGGATAGCTGGTTGACCGCCGTCGCCGCCACCGCCACCGCCACCATTGTATTCTTATGCTGGTGAAAATGTTATAATAATAATAATAATAATAATAATAATAATAATAATAATAATAATAATAATAATGATTGAATGAAAAGATTGATGATTCGGAGAAATAGTTATAGATATTTGTTTTATTTGTTTTGATATTTAATTTTTTATTCATGTATTTTTTTTTACAATATATAGCCATAAGGTACAGAATATATGTGTGATATAAATCTACACTTTTTCAAAACCACTCTACTTTTTTTGATTGACGATACGATATTACCTACATTACCTATCTATTTTCTACATTTATACAATATTTTTTTTTTTTTTCTAACATGTTGTTGTCGTCGTCGACAAATTAATTTAAACGAATTCCCTTGACCTTACATGTGTCGAAAGTTTGACCCAACGCGTTTCGTACACGATACGCGTAAAATTTAGGTCCGCCTGAACAAAACGTTGATATAAAGGCCCCATTACCGTAATCTTCTAATTCATCCGTCATTAGACCTAGCATAAACCCTATTTCGGGTTCATATTAGTTTGCGGAATCCTTTAATACATAAATAATCGAATCGGTGTCATAATACAGAACGCGTTCATCTAATTTATATAAGTAATCGTATAAGGTTAAACGACCTTGCGCCGAAGTATAGGCATCTACAACAACATTGCTATTTAACGCTGAGGTGGCAACATCAGCTTTATATCGCCAAGATGCATATAGAACATTTTCGTTAACGATAACTATACGACCGACTTCTTTTTCCGGATCAGTTACTAGACGCATAAATTGTTCGGATGAATTCACAATTTCCGTCGTAGGCAAGTTATCTCTCTGACCGAACTTACCCCACAGGCTATTTAAACACAATTTTGCAACTGATCGCATACCTGGGTTCTTTACGATATTATTACGATCCAGTATTATACCTTCGCGTTCATGAAACTCAGTCAAATAGTCATCTTTGCTTAGCTTCGTCGGTACAGCTTTGTGGCCAACCTGAGGCCTCGGCTTTTTGTTTTAAAAATAAATTTATGTAATCAGGAAACATACCACGTGGATTTTCGGATTGTACAGGGGCGTCAGGTTGGTATTGAGTTACCTCATATTGCCAAATTGCGTCGATACTTAATGTGCGTTCTTCTATAGAAGTGTGCGTACAAATATTTTTACTAAGCGATTCGGCACAAGTACGACATAGTGGATATAAAAGTTTATCGTGCAGTCTATACGGTAAAACAGGGTGAAATAATTTATTTGGAGGTAAAACAGTACATTTGACCAATCCCTCGACGCGTTCATTAAAATGTTCGAAATTTTCACCTGCGATATCCAAACAATTGAGCCCGCTGTACTATCGTCGGATGGCCAATCGGAAATTTACCAGTTTTACATATAAACGGATATAAAGAACAAACATCAATGTATTTAATTTTCTCATTAACTTTGGCATGATACAATGTCACGATGTTCCCCGTTCGGCCTCCATAAAAAGCATCACGAGGTTGCAAAATTATTTTTTCCGCGAGTTGATGTATGTCGATATATTTATTGTACTCATGTAGAGTAGCTATATTCTTATCGAAATCATGCTCCCACATTTCAATCAGATCGAAACCGTTTTCACGTATTTTATTTGATATTTATTTATTTATTTATTTATTTAATCCAGAGTACAAAACACGCAGGCTTACATCATATTATACAAATATATAATTGATAAAACCAGCATCCTATAGAGGTAATCACAGTTACCTGTACATAGGTCTGGAATGAAATCTAAAACTGACTTACAAACTAAAAATTACAACTAAAAATTACAACTAACACTATATAGCTAATTTTAATAATTGCACTTAGTAATCTTATAATAAAACTGAAATAATCTAACATGATTATTTACGCAACCATTGATTAATTCTATTTTTAATTGTTTTTTTACTTAATTTTAGAGCTTTTAGCATTTGGCGACGAATTGAATACTGTTATTGCAATCAGTTCACAATTTTTAAAACTAGTGGTTTTATTTACTTTAGAAAAAATAATATTTTTGTTTCTCGTAATACTTTTAGAATTCTCATACTTCATACTTAGATCACTATAAAAATGCATCAAGCATTCCACTTCGAATACATCTTTTATATTAAGTGGTCTAGACAGTTCTTTATCGTTATTTAGAATTATTTTCAAAAATCTACATTGTAGAGATTCTACTATATTCATCACATTATTATAAGCTCCACCCCAAGCGATTATTCCATAACTAGCAATGCTGTGGAATAAAGCGTAGTAAACAGCTAGTAGCGACTTCTTATTCATAACTTTTGCTAATTTATTAAAAATAAACAGTAAGTATTTCGTTTTTTTAACGATGTATGCTATATGATTTTTCCAATTCATTTGATAATCAAAAATTACACCTAGATATTTGGTATGGTTGACTCTTTCAATTTCAGTATCGTTCATAAAAATTCGCATACTAGCCGGAACGCTGTTGCTATAGATACCATAAGTCATGTATACGGTTTATCTGCATTTAAAGATAGTTCATTTAGTGCGAGCCAGGTATTCACATCGAGTAGGTACCTGTTCATTTTTTCTTCTGCTTTTTGCCAATTTTCATCAGAACTTACTGTATCATTAGCATATGATACAATACATTTTTCAGGCAACATACTTAGTAAATCATTTATGTATACAATGAATAATAATGGTCCTAGTATTGTTCCTTGTGGGACGCCTGTACCAATTGACATATTCTCTCTTTTACAATTTGAAATTTTAACTAATTGTTCTCTGTCGTTAAGATAATCATGCAGTAGACTATGCATTATGCCCCTAATACCATATTTTTCTAATTTGTCAAGAAGAATGCTACGATTAACCGTATCGAAAGCCTTGGCCAAGTCAAGAAAGGTTGCAATAGTAGGTAATCCATTGTTGAGGTTATTATATATAACATTTGAAATAAGTGCTAATGAATCTTTAGTATCTCGATTTTTTCTAAAACCAAATTGATATTTCGATAGAATTTTGCATTCATCCAAAAAGTTTATCAATCGGATATGAATAATTTTTTCCAGTACTTTGGCTATGTTAGATATCAAAGAAATAGATCTATAATTAGTTGCGAGGTGTTTGCTGCCTGATTTAAACAACGGTACCACTTCAGCCACCTTTAAACACTTTGGCCAACTTTCCTTTTCAATGCATAGATTAAAAATATGTTCCAATGGGTACTTACATACTCAATAATAGTTTTAAGCACTTTTGTGTTAATTCCGTCTTTTCCACCTGCTTTATTACCCATTCCCATTACAATTTTTTCTATCTCATTTGCATTTGTTGGTTTGAAAAAAGTAGTACGTTCATTTGGTTTTATGTTTTTACGATATTTTTACTCCAATGTTATCGATGCAATCAATATGATTAATTTTTACTACAGTATTTCTATTTAGTTTGTTTTTAACATACTGCCATAGTTTTTTACTGTTATTTTGAATTTTTTGTACTTCATTTATTTTACATAAATATTTTGCACGGGCTATTACTTCATTTAGCTGTTTTACATAATCTTTGTACCTTGTTTGTAACTCTCTGTCACTTGTATTTTTTTTTAGCTTTATTATACAAATATTCCTTAGTTAAACATGATTGAATGATGCCACTCATAATCCAAGGGTTTCTGGGAGATTTTATTTTATTTTTATTTTTTGTGATTTAGTGCTACACTGATACCAATACAATCTACTGCTTTTGGTTTTTACTGTCTTGTAGTCAACATATGTATTATTTAAATTTTGATTGTTATTGTATTTTTCCATTGATAATGAGACAAAGAGTGGATAATGATCAGTGAAGCAACTCATAAGTTTATATGCTTTGGCTTTTATGTCATTAGTTTTGAAAAAAACATTGTCAATACAACTGCCTAAATTGAAATTATTCGTGCTTGGTCTCGTTACGCCAGTAAAAAGCGGCACAAAACCAGATTCTAAAAAATTATTTAAGAACTGATCGGTTTCTATATCATTGCTTTTCAGATCTATATTAAAATCACTAATAACCAAGTGATTTTTTATTTTGTTTTTCTCTTTTATATAGCTGTTAACTGAGTTGACAAAATTGATCTTTTCTATATCATGACACCTTTATATGGAAGTTATGTTCAAGTTTTTACCATCTTTTCTAGTTAGCTTCGTATTCAAGAAGCTGACTTTATTTATTCTTTCAATTTTTGTAGTCTCAGTCAGACTGCTATTAATATAAATAACTACACCATCTGCTTTGTTAATGTAGCTGTGATTATAATATATGTTAGTTAGGCAAGTGGTAGTATTCAAAAAAATTTATGTAACGGTTGCGTTCCCCCTGCCCCGGATTTTGTCAATCGGGATTCAGGATTCGGAAAGGGGTGAGGTTAGAAATAACTCCGTTTGGTTAAACTTTAATAATTATATATATATTTACATCTCCTACAGTGCGTCCTCATTCGCCATCTGTAACCAAACAAAGTACGTTTTTTAAGAAGACTTATCTCTTACAGTTATTCCTTATTATCTAGGCGGTAATCGCGGTACTTATAAATTAACGGTACGGTCCTTAATTCTATGGTATTACGCTTGACATTAGTCGTTGCTTACATTTATTTCGCTTAAACATTCGTAACGCTAGTTCGGTCGCCGGTATGCCTCGCCTACAATTATTTATTGACTATGCTTCGAGCACGGCGGTTCGGTTGTTACCAGGTGTGTAATTGGCTATTGCGGAGTCCTCGCGAGAACGTGTGCGCACGATCTTGTGTGGACTCTGCACTGGTTCCTAATTTCCCCCTACCCTGTGTGCGCACAGCGGTAGGTGGAACGGAGGAACGTCGGCGGGATGTTTTAATGTACAGGTGGAGTCGCACAGGACCTGATTGAGACGTGTGCACACGACTCAACCCGGTACGGTGGCTGTCTCTCGCGGCTTCTCTTGCCCTGTGTGCGCACAGCGGCAAATGAAGCGGCAGAGTGGTGAGTGATTGTGTGTGTGTGAAGTGCGGTGGACCACAGGATCGGATTGAGACGTGTGCGCACGACTCAACCTGATACTGGAATTGCTTTCCGCGGTTTCTCTTACCCTGTGTGCGCACAGCGGCAAGTGAAACGGCGGAACGGTGGGGCTGTGTGTGAGCGTGCAGAGTCTGACAGAGACGTGTGCGCACGACTCTGCAAGTCTCTGCAGTCAGTTTCGGGTTCCGGTTACCCTGTGTGCGCACAGTGGTAACAGGAACGGTCGAACGGTGTGACAGTGCAGCGGTATGTGTGTGGCGGGTGTGCAGATTCTAACAGAGACGTGTGCGCACGACTCTGCTAGTATTTGCAGCCGGTTTCGGGTTCTGATTGCCCTGTGTGCGCACAGCGGCAACAAGAACGGCAGAAACGGTGTGGCGGTGAAACGGATTATGTGAGTGTACGCAGATTCTGACAGAGACGTGTGCGCACGACTCTGCCAGTATTTGCGAGTAGTTTCGTATTCCGATTGCCCTGTGTGCGCACAGCTGCAACAGGAATGGTCGAAACAATGGAACGGGGTCTAGCGGTTTAGTACGGTAGTTTCGGTATCTGTGCCGTTACGTGTGCGCACGAAACGGTCAAATATCGTCAGTTCCTCTAGGGCCCTCCTAACGGTGTCGTGTGCTCACGGCAACGCTCGGATCGGGAGCTCTGATCGAACTACCGCCGTGCTGTCGCGGCCGGGCTTATATAGCCCAAGTCGCTGGCGCCAACGCCCTCTGGTGGTGATTGGGTCGAGTGTTGTTGGTGTACTTGTGTGGTGCTTACCGTGCTCTTTTCGGTAGTGTGCGTTGTTTTGTTTGCGCCCGTCGTCGGTTTCGTTCGCGGCTATGTTTACACTGTACGAGCACGTGTTGCTACCCATGAGCACTCGGCTTGTGCTCATGTTATTGTCGTGCGGGTCTGCCTTTCGCTCGCGATGTTTGTGTGCCTACTTGTACATATTCTGCACGAGACTGATGTCTTGTTGCATTTAAATACCATTCGGAGCAAACTATGATTTCGGGTCTAAAACTAAGCCTTTCAATAAACACTTCAAGGTTATTAAAGTTTGTTTTCAAACCTCTTACATTTACGTATAATATATTCAAGTCACTATGACTAATCGCACTATTCAAAGAATGAATGTCTTGTATTTCGAGTTCACTTTTGATGACACAGCTGTAGTCGGGTTCAACCATCTTCCTAGTCTGTTGCTGTTGAGTTTGCTGATTTCGCATTTTTTACTTCGTTTCAATTCAGTCTGTTTGTATTCTTTTTTTCCATTGCATGGTCATCTGATTTTCCATTGTATCCAAAAAATTTTTGGATTGCAGGTTTGATGGGATAATCAGTATTACTTATTTTTTTTCTGATCATTATTTTTAGGTACGTACACCTTCCAGGGTCGGTCGCAATGTGATCAAGATTACGATCGTCTTTAAAATTTTCCTTGCCGAAACAACAGTTTGCACATTTGGTCGGTAATTTACCATCACAGTCTTTTGTCTGATGATTGCCAGCACACCTGAGGCATACAGATGTATTATTGCACGTTTTTCCACTATGTCTTATAGATATGTGTCTTATAGATTGTCAATAGATCTTATAGTTATTTCCACGTATGATTTTGTAAACATCATTTGGAACACGAATAATTGCCGTTTGCGTTTTTGTTCTATGGTTGGTAAATAAATGTTCCACACTGCAATAAGAATCATTGTCATTGAAATTTCTTTCACGTAAGTCTTGTTCCAGTTCTTCTGCTGTCATGCTATTATCTATGCCAACAATTTTGAGTCTTGGATTTTGCATTGTTTCCTGCTTTACCATATAATGTGGCACAATCTTTTCAGACAGCATAGCTTCTAATTCCACCACGTCATCTTTGCTTGCACATTTGATATTGACCGATCCGTCTTTCTTTTACTGCACTCTTCTAATTGGAATTATAACATCATTTATTAATTTATTAATAACAGTTTTACTAGTATTCCGTTTGTACTCATTTGTTTTAGGTATTACCATGATTGATGGGATATGCTGAATTTGTACTTCATTTTTTTTAATAACATGTGCATATGTAGGAGTTGTACTTATCACTTTTTGTTTAAGTTCATCAATTGTATTATTTTTTTCATCGATTAGTTGTTTCAATATATTGTTATTATCTTGTAATTCCCTGACTAAATCGTTTAGTAGATAAATTTCGCTTTTCATTACAGCATAGTCATCCTCTTCTTCCCCTGCTATAGTTAGGTTATGTCGGTCAACAGAGTTCTTATAGTGTTTTCATATCGCGAATTGAAAGATGATAAATCGATCAGATTCTGCTCCCGACTCGTCGGGAAACAAACAAGACATCCGTGAAATATGCAGCCATGAAATTGATAAACCATACCAGTTAACGGATTTTCGGTTAACCGAACGCGCTAGGTAGTGCAGAGAGTTTCATTGGCATATAGTTTAGACTATCTATAAAACGCGTTTTACCGCAATCTATAAGCATAATTTTACGCCCGTTTAATATTAATTTAGGACTTATACCTCCCTCTTTTAATACGCGGTTTTCTACAATATCTTTTAATACAAATTGCGCGTCAAAGGCTTTAGCGTTATGCGCAATACAAACGATTTTATTAAAAGCTAATTTTTTGCGAACCACTAATTTTAAAAATTTTTTTACAGGATTATCTGTAAATTTGATTAAACGCACACCACAGAAATTACATATTTTATTTAAACAAGATTCCCCCATACACACGGAACAAGTTAATTGTGCGACACAAAGATTTACCGTATGTAATAACGAATCAGCGTTAAATTCTGTATCTTGGGTTGTCTCAAATTCGTAAAATACGAAAAGGGTATCCGGATGCCTGCTATTTCTTACTTCTTTTGGGTAATTCTGCTTGAGAAAACAGAAAGCATTTTTGTCGTGTATTGATTCACAATTTGTACAGTACGAAACACGGCAATCATGCTTACCGTCATGTAAATCGAAAACACAATCGCAGTATTCGCATGCTTTTATAAAGTCACAAATCTTCCTCTTTGCTCGAGTGCTTTTTAGTTTGCTATACGAACCTTCGGTCTTATGGCTCGTATAACAAGCCAAATTTTTAAATGAGCGCTGGCAATCGTTACATTTTATAACGTCACCAGTTACGCATGCTGGGTAAGTATTGCACGAATCGCAAATATTAACACATTTGTGGGTAAAAGGTTTACTATAAGCGAAGTTACATTCCTCGCAATAGTAACGCGAATGCGCTTTAGTAGAAACTGCGGATAAATTTAATATTAAATTGAAATGCCCCGGATCTTCGTGATACGCGATAATTATTTGATTTTTTACATTTATATTTTTTTCTGTAAACAAATATCGACCGTCGAATATTGGCGGGACACCGTATCCTATGGAAGCATAATTGTAAATAACTAAAAGTGTTTTTTTTACGTAAAAAATATTTTTGTAATGCGACAAATTCATTGTAACCGCAATGGTCATCCGGAACAATCGTTTGCGCGTTTTGTAAAATTCTAAAGTTTTTTCTTTTTGGTAATTATACGAATCGCGAGAAATTTCGAACGATCGCGCGCGGCAAACAATGTTTATCGATATTTTTTATAGATAATATAGATTGCCGTTTAAGTGCGTTTACTACTACGTTTTCATTCGCTCGACCGCGCGGCATTTCAATATAAACTACCGAAACTCTTAGAGACTCGTCAATTAAAAAACCTTGGTTGCTTTATGCAATACCACCGAATATATTCCACAATCGTTATAATTAAAATCCCTAATATATTTTACCGGAAACCAACCGTCTCCTTGTGCAAACCTATCGCTACTTAATGTGACGCCTATCTTGACATTTTTATTCCGCTCATTCACAACATATTCACATATTTCTACCAACCCTGAACGTAAATACGTTAACGGGTTGCTTATCCTATTATTGGAAATAAACTTAAAAATTATTTCCCGCGATACGGTTCTAAACCTACGGATGAATCGTTCACCCCCGCTAACTTTCCTAACTTTTTAAATTGTACATTATCGCCACCGGCACCGATTTGACATCCTCATCGACTTCCTCGTTGCTAAAGTTTATCGCGACTTCTGATTACAAAAAAAGAAGACATCTCAATTCAGATTTCTGCTTATACTTTAAAAAGAAAATAAACTCGAATTAGTTTATTATCGGAATAAAAATTTTTCCATGCGAATTACCATCGGATATTGGCGAATACTGTCCTTGGTGGAAACGAGGGCGGTGAGGATTAGCCAAAAACTCATCACCACTATCATACACATAACTACTACTACTATTGTCACTTTCACTGGACTCATTCTCACTCAGCACCTCATCCTCACTCATCTCCTCCTTCTCCGTCGCCGTGTGGATAGCCTCATCATTAGACTGGACAGCTTCCTGGGGAGCTTCTAGGGGAGCTTCATCTTCCTCCTCCATGACAGGTTCACGGGTACACACTCTCGGTGCACTTCGGCAGTCACTACAAATGTCCGAGGCTCTTCGATTGGTCCAACTTCTGTTGCTGCTTCTGTAGCGAGTAGCCGCTGCGGCATAATTAACAGAATTGGAACGCTTAAAAGATCCTCAGCCGAGACGAACGGGTACTCAATAAACTCACTTATAGAAAGGAGATAAGGGTACTCGTCAGCAGTAGTAGCAGGAGCAGCAGCAATCTCTTCTATGATTTGTCCCCCAGTTTCTATACTACACTGTTGCTGCTGCTGCCGCTGTTCTGCTTGTTCATGCTGCAGCTGTTCTGCCTGTTCCTGCTGCTACTGCTGTTCCTGCTGCTGCTGCTACAGTGATTTTCCTTGCTGCCCAATGCTCTCTCTTATAATGATATCCTCTATAGAGCAGAAGATTTCCTCCGATATCGACGTTAATTCCTGCATAATATTGAGCATTTCGACATCCAGTAAGTCCCCAGTAACCATATCGTTAGCACTCATAGTATTTTCACATTGTGAGCTAATATCTATTATCTCATAATTTAACGGACTCGTGAAGTTCATCACGGGTGACTCGACACTCGATAAAGGTGTCGTGATGTCAATCACTAGCCGCTGTGATTCGGGAGTCTTAAAATTGTTATTCGTTAGGTCGATTACTGGGGGCGATGCTGTAAAGTGTAAATTAAAATTATTAATTATTAATTAATTAATAATAACTATTAAATATATTTTAAATACTTACGTAAGTTAAAATTGAACCCGTTATCCTGTCCTATGATACTTTCAATACCTGAAACCAATTATTATTATTATTATTATTATTATTATTATTATTATTATTATTATTATCATTATTATTATTATTATTATTGTTATTGTTACACTTACGGCTTTCAAATGTGTTCCCCGACGGAATGTTGCATAAAGACTGCAAATGTGATGTTGAAGCTCTGGAGTCTCGTACACACACTACAACAAAATTAAATCAACATTTTTATTCTTTTATTTTAAAACCATATTCAAATTTAAATTTAAATTAGGCTATACTTACATAGTACCAAATGACTATTATAGAGTTCTTTCAGAAGTCCTGTGGCTGATGTGTAGTGTACTCTCTTTCTGCACACATCATCGGCTAACAGTGTAGCTGATTCACTAGTAAAAATATATTTAAGAGAGTTTTGCGATCTCCCTCGTTGTAGCGGATCGCAACACTTTTTTAAATATTTTTAATGCGTACTTTTCACCACCGCTTTTTAATTGCCCCCGCCACGAACGATTTAAAGCATTTTTTACCGTATTATTACTTCTAAAAATAACGTTAATGGCACAAAATACCGCTTGACGTAGGGTTGACAACTCATCGCAAGGCATTTTCTCGATTCTTTTCGACAGGAGGATCGTGAAAAACTAAAGACCTGCGACACTTTTCCGTATACAGACACCTGAGATTTTCGGACATATTCATAACTTTCCACTATCACCTTAGCTTTTTTCCTCCAATAATGTTAACGATACTATAAAAATTTTCTCTGTTTAAAGGACTGATTTTTTTTAAATAGGTTTAGTATATTACTCCCTCTCTTATACTGGACCGCATTAATCCCGCCCTACCAGTTATTCACACTCATCTCGAAGTAACACCTCCCTCTACACACAGCATCCCTACTACACAGCTACCACCTGTAAAGGACCGCCACCTGTAGAGGCCTATAAGTTCTCGCTGCCAAAAAAAAGGGGTCGTACTTGACCATGATCTCACGAGCAGTTATCATCGGCAGATCTTAAAAGTATCTAGTAGCGAGTTTTTTTTACATACGCTCGAAAATTTGCAGTCTTTTTCAAATCACCGTCGAGTTTCCACGGAGAGAGTAATCTGACAATCTCACAAGACTTCCGGTGTACTTTTTCGTGCCGTAGTCATGGCTGAAGCACAATTACTGAAAAATCAAGAATCGCTGGCTGCTTCTAGAGAGGAATTTATGGACAATGGAACTTGTAAAAATTTTCGAAACTCACTGCTGTGTGCAACAACCTACCAACTAAATTATTCTGGTACGGAAAAGGCTTTCGTTGGTTTAACACACGACGAAAGTCTACAAATCTACAAACCAACAATTCAGTTGAAAAACAGCTACTACTCATAAGGATTAAATTTTGAAATTAACACTTGAGAAGAAATTCAGCATAAACTAGAAGATATATCCCGGTATTTCAACTCTTCTTCATCCAACTTATGTATACAACAACAAGAACGCATAAAGTTAACTAAAATCAACATCATACTTACCACATCGTACGGTATGAAATCCGTAATGTTCTGTCAACATACACCGGAAATCGTCAGCGACGACTCACCTTACGTCCCGAAAAAGAAGAGAGCCATGTCACCTTCCACCACAATGCAGAAACGTACTTTCGAAGGATTAAAAAGTGTCATAATGTGTATTAATGAATGTGCGCGACGACTCGGACGTGTTCTTTCAGATATTAACGATTGTAAAAATGCATTAATCTACGAACTTGAACAAATATTAACTCTGTACCATTACGAAAATGCAAACAGCGAACATACTGTTAAGAATATTATTTTTGAAGAACGTTATACTTTCAAAGAAAATATTTTACGTAAATTCAAACCACAAAATTCTGTATTTATTCAACATTATTTCGATATATTTTTTCTTGAAATGATTGTACTGCATCATCATATTTTTCACGATGAAATTTATAATATTTTTTCTTCAAATAATGCACAAAAATCTAATTTTTATTAACATAATATTTCAAAATTATAAAATTACAATTACCCACGCCCCTCTGTCTGCCTGGCGATGGTCTATTCTACTTCGGCGGTATATTATACAGCCTATAACGATTACCGCGCCCAATAACAACATTCCGGATGATGGCGAGAATCCGAAAATTGAGGTATACTCTCCCAAATTTCGTAATTCAAATACCGTTGCCTTACGGTGCGCGATCTGACGCGCCTTGCTGACTATTTATTACAGACCCGCTTCCGCTCCCGCACTGTTTTGTTACCTAAGATTTCGGTTGCAGCTTCTAATCTGACCATTTCCTCATTTAAATCGAACAACTCGCGCTCGAAAATTTCAGTTTGATTTGTCAGTAGCGCCGCAGTTAAATGGGCGTCATTAGCTACTGTCTTTATTGCCAGCTGGATCTCGCGCTCGTCGTTTCCATCCAAAGTTCCGTAAAGGAATTTATGTATGGAACCAACGAAGAGTAACAAGGATCGGCGCGCGCAACGTGGCTCATCCGCCGGACTATGCACGAGGAGCGGTCTAAGACTCTCTTGGCTTGCCATGCTGCTACTGACGCTTCTTCGAAAAGATTTTCATTCACTCATCTCCAACCGCATGCGGTATTGCATTTGGTAACACGATCGGGTAATTCCGCGCTTACTATAAAGTACGGTCCTAAATCGATTTTTTAGAACCGTACTAACCGGAATCGCTTGATAATTGGTCAGCTGATCTGACGAGTTCGCAAGGCCGTTTTAATTTGTTCACATGTACTGTTTTAATTAGATTGTCATGTTGAATCGTAACGTTATGACTTTTTCTATCAATTTTTATGACTTTAAAGGGGCCCCGATATTCTGTGCTGAATTTACCCTTTTTAGGCTCTTTAATTAAATAAACCGTCTCACCTTTGCAAAAATGTTTAGCGTTTAATTTACGGTCATAATAGTATTTTGAGCGATAATTTAACTGCATTAAATTCATTGCTTCCGCTGTTTGGAGTTTGGCAAGGTTTGCTGTCATGTTTTTTTTTAAATATTCATTGTATAAAACGTCGTCGTTCCCGCGAGGAAAGCTGGACGGAGTCTGCAATTTAATTCCGAACACGATATCATGCGGCGTGTACCGCGTGCTCTCGTGCTCCGTCGAATTATAGGCGAATTGACATACCGCTGTTCATTTATCCCACTCGGAAATACTTTTGAAGTACTTACGCATATATTCGGATAGGGTGTGATGCATCCGTTCTATCGATCTATTAGCTTGCGGGTGGTAAGCCGTCGTGCAACATTTTTCAACCCCAAATATTTTTCCTAATGAATCTAACACCCTGTTCTTGAAATGAGTTCCTTGGTCTGTCACGATGGCCGCTGGTGGGCCGAATACATAAATTATTTTTTCCGTCAACGCACGTAATACTTTCTCGGACGAGGCGTATTTTGTCGGGACTAATTCGATATACTTTGTTAGCATATCCTGAATTGACAGAATATACTTGTTACTGCGTTTCGTTGTCTCTAGTGGCGCGTAAAAGTCGAGCGCGATTTGCGTGAACGGCAATGTCGGTGTGTTACTTATTATCAGTGGCTGCCGCGTCATGACTCTGACCATCTGTTCTCATATTCTTCCAATAAAAATCACTGGCCAATTTACTGTAAGTTTTTGCGCGCCCGCGGTGACCTCCGGCGGCTGCTTCGTGATATTCGCGAATTATTTTAATACGATCGCTCACTGGCGGGACCGGCAAATTAATTTTATATAATACAGCGACATAATAAACAAGGGTACCTGTTGGTGGGCTGGTTGAGAAACTTACATACAAACTTAAACTAATTCATACTTAGCACATAAAATACGCAGTAACATTCACAAAAAAGTAACATTAGAAGTAACAATTTCTTAGCCTTGACAATTTGATGATATATATACAGGGTGGACCATTTTAATATATAATAGGAAATATCTCAGAATCATGGTTGGATACAGAAAAATGTTTTAGACAAAAGTTGTAGAAGTCAAAGGGGGTCAACTGTTGGTCCATCGAACTTGACCTTGAACTTGTTTTTGAAGGTCATTTCAAGGTCAAGATCATTTTTTTAATCAGGAAGATCTATTTTTTTATTCCAGATTAGAAAAGATCAGAAAATTTTACGTTCAAAATGATATTTTCATCAAGGTCATGGAAGATTATATGACGCTCAAATTTACGAAAATTGATAAATAATGGGTGTTAGCTCGGAATAAAGGTTGGAAACATTAAAATGTTTTTTTAAAATGTCATTGAGGTCATGGAAGGTCATATAAAGGTCAAATTTACGAAAATTGGTAAATAATGGGTGTAAGCTCGAAATAACGGTTGAAAACATTGAAATGTTTTCGAAAACAGTTATCAAGGATGTGGAGTATCACCTTCTGGTTGCTATAACCTTGACCTTGAATTTGGTTCTGACGGTTATGTCAAGGTCAAAGTGAATTTTTAAGCGGGAACCCTCGCTTTTGATCACCGATTTGGTAAAAATAAGGGAATCCACGTTGAAAATGCTAATCAAGGCCATGGTAAGGTCGTATCGAGGCCATTTTACTGTGCACTTCAAAAGTTAAAAATAAATATTTGAAGGTTAAAAGACATCAAAGGCCTTAAGCATTTGTCTAATTTTAAGGTAAATTTAGTCTAAAATATCAAAAAAATTACATGAAATCCATTTATTTATTTAAAACTAATCTTTCTTACTCGGTATTTAACATTTTTTCAAAGATAGAAAATCAGCCAAGTACCTATGACTTTTTCAAAGTCATTTACTTCCTATTTTTAGCACTACCCAGAAACAATGACGTGGACGTAATAGTATTATGTTTTCTTTGGGGTGCTTTATTTCAGTGAGTCCCCTTTCCTCTCACTGGGGTGATTGTTTAACGTGAGTTCCCTTAGCCTCTCACTTCTCGTTTTGAACTTCACTGTTGAGTATGTGCTCAAACTCCCGACCGATTGCGTCGATACACAGTTGAATGCTTCTCAAAAAATGTTTTACCGTGGAAAGCAAGATATTTCTTGGAATAGCTGCACAAGCTGTTCGTATGCGTTCCATCATGTCTTCTCGTGTCGTTGGTTGCTGCTCGTAACAAGTGTTTTTTAAATATCCCCATAGGTAAAAGTCAGGTGAAGTCAGGTCAGGCGAGTTAGGAAGCCATGCAACTGGACCTCCACGTCCAATACATTGGTTTGGGTACCTTTCGTTGAGAAATGTTCTTACAATCCGTGCAAAATGTGGTGGTGCACCATTCAATTGCACCCACATTCTTCGCCTGGTCTCTAAATCAACATGTTCAAGCAAGCCAGGTAAATGGTCTCTTAAGAATTCTAAAAAATTGTGTTGGTTGACATTACCGTTAAAAAAATAAGGACCAATCACATATCCATTTACAATACCACACCAAACGTTTAAACTCCAACGATATTGATTATCAACTGTTCTGTGCCAATGTGGATTGACATCTGACCAGTAATGGCAGATATGTCTGTTTACTTCCCCAGTGTTTTTAAAAGTTGTTTCATCTGAAGACATAACAAATGTGAACAACTCTGGGTGCTGTAATGCCCATTGACAAAACTGAAGACGTTGTGCAAAATGACGAAGCGTTAGTTCTGGAGTTAAAGTAATGTGGTAAGCATGATACATTTGGGCTCCCAAAATCATAAGAAATGTTGATTTTGGTATTCCATGTTGTCTTTCTATTTCTCGAGAATTAATGTGGGGATTGAGGTGAATGACTGTAAGAACTGTTAAAACACGATTGTCATTTTCTCCATACTCGTGGCGACGACTTTCAGGATGTAATCGACCTTCTCGTGCTTTAGTGGTTAGATCTCGAATGGTAATGTTAGTTGGATGTCGCCTATTTGCATAACGTTCAGAGTAAAGTGCAGCTGCACGAATATAAACACCTTGGCACTCTCCTAAAATGATAATCATGTCTACAATTTCATTTGGGGGGGGGTAATCAGCCATCTTATATTTTTACAAAATTAACTAGTGTATAAAGATAAATGGTGTTCTCGCCATTTCGGATACTTATCCGTTAGCTCGTCGCTCATGCACGATCTCTAACACGGATAGTAATATTTGCACAGGTGTTACTTAGATGCGCAACAATGAAAGTAGCAACACTCTCATCGAATGTCGAGAGAAAATATTCGAATATTGTTTTATATTGGTGTACGTAGAAAATTTTTTCTTCCTTTCATTTACAAGTTCTTGATTTAGTATTTGTTGCCGCAGCAATAGATTTGTTAACGAATCGCAACGTGCATTCCTTACTCGAAGGAAACATTTCACGGTGATTTTCACTCGCAAGATCCCACTACGAAGACGGTCCTACTGAGCGACGGGCTAACGCATAAGTATCCAAAATATCGAGAACACCATTTATCTTTATAGAGTAGTTAATTTTATAAAAATATAAAATGGCTGATTACACCCCAAATGAAATTGTAGACATGATTATGATTTTAGGAGAGTGCTAATGTCTTTATGTTGATTTAGAAACCAGGCGTAATTTTACCTTAAAATTAGACAAATGCTTAAGGTCTTTGATGTCTTTTGACCTTCAAATATTTATTTTTAGCTTTTGAAGTGCACAGTAAAATGCCATGACACGACCTTACCATGACCTTGATTAGCATTTTTAACGTGCATTCTGTTATTTTTACCAAATCGGAGATCAAAAGCAAGGGTTCCCGCTTAAAAATTCACTTTGACCTTGACATAACCGTCAGAACCAAATTCAAGGTCAAGGTTATAGCAACCAGAAGGTGATACTCTACATCCTTGATAACTGTTTTTAAAAACATTTCAATGTTTCCAAATGTTATTCCGAGCAACCACCAATTATTTACCAATTTTCGTAAATTTGACCTTTATATGACCTTCCATGACCTTAATGACATTTTAAAAAAACATTTTAATTTTTTCCAACCTTTATTCCGAGCTAACACCCATTATTTATCAATTTTCGTAAATTTGACCTTTATATGACCTTCCATGACCTTAATGACATTTTTAAAAAACATTTTAATGTTTCCAACCTTTATTCCGGGCCAACACCCATTATTTATCAATTTTCGTAAATTTGAGCGTCATATGATCTTCCATGACCTTGATAAAAATATCATTTTGAACGTAAAATTTTCTGCTATTTTCTAATCCGGAATAAAAAAATAGATCTTCCTGTTTAAAAAAATGACCTTGACCTTGAAATGACCTTCAAAAACAAGTTCAAGGTCAAGTTCGATGGTACCAACAGTTGACCCCTTTGACTTCTACAACTTTTGTCTAAAACATTTTTCTGTATCCAACCATGATTCTGAGATATTTCCTATTATAGATTAAAATGGTCCACCCTGTATAATTAACTCTCTTACCTTGTATTTCTCTGTTGTTTCTCGAGAATCTGTTCCTTTGTTTACTTCTCTGGTCCAAGGAAATTTTCTTTCTGGGGTTCTTTTAAAATGAGAATAAATATTGTTGTGGTTTTGGAACACTTTTATTCTTATTTTGGTAATCCTTTTATGAACAATTAGAATTTGTGTGGTTGTATCCGACCAAAAGAGACAAGTGGTTGCTGCGAGTGAATTCAATGAATAAGCGCGTTTACAAACGAATAAAATAACCAAATTGAACAAACAGAAAATAAAGAGAACTATTGAAAATAAAATATTAGTCCGCTCAAAATCTTGGCTCGAGTCGGAGTGCCGTAGGGTAGCGTGGCTTGGGGACGCTCGGAAGTATTTCTGGACCTCCCACCCGTCTCCAAGCTTTACTATCCCACGCTGACGTCACTGCGTCTACACTTGTCGCACTCATTAGGCCTTACGGGACCTGGTAACGGTGCAAGTGTTGTAACTGCAGCGTGGTTTCGCACGTGCGGTCTTGCGCAGTGGAGGGGAAGTTGTTTAGGTCAGCGAGATTCTTGGCTACCTGATACTTTTGTGGCCTTCAGTCTCGCTGCACCTTTGATGTGTAAAACTTTCCCGATTTTATATTCGAAATAATTATTCGAATATAATATATAGGAAAGTTGTCACATAATAGAAGTAGTCAGTGAATGCAGGAATTAATAGCTTTAGCAAATCGAGGAAAATACAGACAATCATTTTGTCAGTACTGCAACACGTCTGGACACAAAAGAGATAATTGGGAAAAGATTAAAATGCTATGCTGAAAGAGAGCAAGAAGAATTCTGTTTAATATGCAAAAATACAAATGATATCGCAGGAAGATATTTTAGAAATAAAAATAAGCAAGGTAATACTCTTCCTGGAGGGAACGCCTAGGAAGGGACGATAACAACAAAGCGTTCCCACTACAAACAACTACTAATAAAACAGACATACGTATTGACGCTTGAAAATTTACCACAATATATAAAAAATATTAATATTAGGAATAACAGAGAATGCTATACGTACTCTTGGATCAATAAAATTACCAATAAATTAAATATATTTTGATTTCCATGTAGTTCCGGAAACATTTGCCATTCCATATGACGGAATTATTGGAATAAAGGTTATATTACAAAAAAAATTTAGACTAGATAAGGGATATTTAGAAATAAATAATACAAAAATTGAATTAATCTACAATGTATGTAAACCAAATAAATACTAGCATCGTAACTAAAGAAGGTGAAGAAGCGAAAAGTACTCAAGAAACTAGAGTACAAAAACATTACTGTACAACGAGAATTAGAAAAAGTTTTAGATATGGTAGGAAAAATTCAAGATAATATAAATAACGGAATTTCAGGAAAAAAAATTGACTCAGAATGCTCAGATAACTCGCCGGATTTCTTGAAAGAAATTTCTGAAGAAGCCCAGCCAACTAACTCGAGTAATTTAAAACTTACAGAGTTTATTCTTGATTCAAAGTCAAACATTCAACAGTTTATATCATCACATAACATTCTCCCCCCCCCTTGAAAACGTTTGTCGTCCCCGACAAATTTCGCGGGTGTTATGGGTGGTGCGGTTCAGTTGGTGCTCTATAACACGTAAGATTCAATGATGTAAATACCTAATGAAAAGAAAATGTAAAGCCTCAAATCAAGGACAAGGGCGAGTATGTTACAGCGATGGTTTGTTAATGTGCATTTTAGTTTTGTAGGTATGGAGCAAGTTTATTTTGATGACACGTAAACATGATGGTTCAACCAATCATTAGTTTGGTTTGCGGGATGTGCCGTCATACCCTAACCAAGATCTATATGTTTTTTATCTTGGTAGTTTATGTATTTCCACTTTTCCCTTTTTTTTATGTTTATACATATGCTGTACGTTCATTTGTCCCTTGCTCGAATTCGTACTTGTTATTAAATTATTTGGTCCGTGGTTAAGGGTCCCTTAAAATCTATCTTAGTACCTATTTTATTAGTATTGTTAGTTTCCTTAAGCTAATATATTACTTATTTTAAGTATTTTCATTTGTTAGTGCTTATTCCTAGGTATATATCTTAGCCTAAGATTTGACAATATATTTTTTTATTATTATTTTGTGATGCAGTTGGTGGGGTCTGAAGTTAAATGGTTCGGGTATATTATGAAAATATAAAATATAATTTATTCTTGGAAGAATCATACATTAAAAGAGAGAAAAAAAAGAAAAAAAGGAGACTTTTCGTACATTTATTTGCTTGTTTGCATTTATATCCTCTCTTTAGGTTTCTAGGATTATGCTCTTCTTCATGTCCTATGAATAGTATGGGGTGCATGACATCACCACTTACCATGAGAGCATTCTTATGGTAAGAGATTACAGCTTCTTCCTTTTTTAGGTAATTCCTTCCCAGCATGCCATCTAGTTTTATAGGAAAATCGTCTTGTATTATTCGAAATTTTACTGGGGTTCCTCTTATATCCAGGTACACTGATCCTGCTGTCCACACTGTCTGATCCGTGATGCCTCCTAATTCTCTGGCATCTTCAATGCCTATTAATAGATCATCGTGCAAAGCTTCGATTTTTATTAGATTCGCGGTTGCACCATTATCTATCATGAAATCTCAGTACGGTCGTTGTGTTCCATGGGTATCCTTATTCTTACAGCTGTTGCCTCTCCATCTTCCCAATTATAGTTTTCAGGTCTCTACCAGTTCGTGGAACACATCCTTGCGATCTCTCAGGCCTTGTTAGTATCGCCATCACTGGGGCTTTTGCTTGATTCTCTTGCAGAGTCCTTTGATTCGAACCTCGATTCTGGTTATACTCCTGCATTTGTCTTTGATAGCTTGCTTGGCCCATGTTCCTGGGTGTCTACTGATCGCTTTGTCTCGAATAATTTTGGTTTTGACTCGCCATCTTGGGTTCGTGACGAGCCTGTTGGTAATTCAAATTATCCCTATTATTTTGATTGTCGTATCTGGGATCTTCATTACGCCAGCTACTGTTATTCCGTCTGTCGCATTGATTCTGCGTATTTTCATACCTTGCGGTTTGGCGATTGAATATTCGTTGACTCCCTCTGTAGTTTTAATTATTCCTCATGCCAACTGTTACTTTCTTGTCAGTTGTCGTTGTAGTTCTGATTTGACGAAATCCATTTCCATAATTTGTGTTATTATAACGATTTACATAATTCGGATTTCTGTAACAATTCTCTTGGTAATGGTTTTGTTGATAACCATTTGTTTGGCGGTGGTTGCCGGAATATCCATCATGTGGTACATTTTGCGATCGATCTTGCACATAGGCAATGTATTCAGGCTCTTCATATTCATAACGTTCCTCAATATAAACTATGTAGTGAGGTTCTCTATGCTGACTATTTTTATATTGACCTTCGTCATCGTATCTTCTATTATTCCTATAATTCATTCCAGTTTGTAGTTCACTATATAGTCTGGGGTTATTGTAGCCATGATTCCTGCCACGGTATGGTCTGGAGGCTGGAATTATTTTGGCTTCCATTCTCGTTTCTAAACGTACAGCTTCTTCGTAGGCTTCACGCAGTGTTGCCGGTTTGCTATAGTTCACTCTTTCTGCTAAATTGCCAGGTGGACCTTTTGTGAATATGTCTACTGCGAGCGATTTCAATTGGTCCATCATCTCTTTCTTATAACTGTTACCCATTTCTTCTTGGAGTGCTGTTTTTGCA
Source organism: Muscidifurax raptorellus (assembly GCA_020010945.3). Classification (NCBI taxonomy): domain Eukaryota; kingdom Metazoa; phylum Arthropoda; class Insecta; order Hymenoptera; family Pteromalidae; genus Muscidifurax; species Muscidifurax raptorellus. The sequence goes on from JAHUUD020000045.1 coordinate 607,114, forward strand.
CTGCCAAGCAAGACGTTGATTTCATCATAGAAATCATAGACGGTGTCATGTTCTCTCATTCGAACATTTTGAATTTTGTTATTGAAATAACTGAAGTTTCTCCCTGTTCCAATCTTTGTTTCAGATGAGTTATCAGTTCTTCCACTATGGTAATTTGTTTATTAATTAAACTCTTCTTTGCTGGTTCAGTGATTTTGTGCAAGGCATTTTGTAAAAACTGCGGTTGTATATTCTCACTCACTAGAGACGCTGCGTGTCTTAAATCCTGTATGTATTCTCTAAGACTTCTCTTGCCATCAAAAGTCGGAATAGCGCTTATGCAGTTCATGAGCGCGAAGGTATTTGCCATGCTATTTATTAGCATGAAATTGGAATCAGATGAAGTTGCATTCATTGCTCTGGTACCTCTGGCATTTGTTTCGACGCCAAGATTCATTTTGAATGCCCTTCTTTTATCCTTATATAAAAATTCTAAATGGGCAAAATCTGTTCTCCCTCACCCTTTTCTTATTTCAAAAGGAAATAATTTATAATGGATCTAGATATTGTGGTTGTTCATTCAGTCGGGTTATGGAAATACTTCTAACTGTTTCAAAGGTGACTAAATGTGGGTTTTGTGTCAAAAAAAACTTAATCGGCTTTGCGTTTATTCGTTTCCCTTAAAGCAAATTCTAAAAGTTTATTAAATCATTTGCTTACTTCAGATTAAAAATTTAAATTATTCTCAGAAACTTTACTGTTATCCGCGTTTATATTATTGGCTTCCCGGTAATAATTGCATAATTGATCATTTATTTCCTTGAGTCTTTCTTCTAATGCCTTCTTTTCGAATAGTAATTTCTGCAAAAAATACTTTTTTCCCGATCTCCTTTTCGTAAACAATTTTCCTCTGCTTAACCCTTTCATGCACACATTTTTCTATTAGAGGAAATGCATTGAAAATTGGTATTTACTAGGTTTTTGGGGTCGCTGATCACGAATCTTCCATCAGAATTTCAAAAATTTTGAATCCAAGATGGCGGATTCAAGATGGCGACCTACGATTTTCTTCATTTCTAATCCTGAGTCAATAAAACTACGTGTACGGGGGTTTTCGGGGTCGCTGATTACGAATCTATCATCAAAATTTTAAAATTCTGTATCCAAGATGGCGGATTCAAGATGACCAACAACTTTTTTCATTTGTAGTCCTAAGCCCATGAAACTTCGACCTACGATTTTCTTCTGACGGTGGAAAGTTTTATGCACGAAATGAGTTCACGAACTGTTCTTCGTGCACAGTACTGGAAATCAAGTTTTATTGATTCAGAATTAGAAATGAAGAAAATTGTTAGGATACTATTAGTCGCAATCTTGGATTCAAAATTTTCAAATTTTGATTGCAGATTCGTAATTAGCGACCCCAAAAACCCCCGTAAACGCCGTTTTATTGACTGAGGATCAGAAATGAAGAAAATTGTAGATCGCCATCTTGAATCCGCCATCTTGGATTCAAAATTTTGAAATTCTAATGTCAGATTCGTAATCAGCGATCCCAAAAACCCCCGAATAAGCAGTTTCATTGATTTAGGACTGAAAATAAACAAAATCATTGGTCGCCATCTTGAATCCGCCATCTTGAATTCAAAATTTTGAAATTCTGATGTCAGATTCGTAATCAGCGACCCCGAAAACCCCTTTATACTAATTTTCACTACCCTATCATCATTTTTTCTCTTTGACACACATTCTTTGTAAAATAATCATGAAATTTCGACCTTTATTTATTTATATAAATAAACAAATGAGCAACAAACACATGAGAGTCACGGAAATCACATCTCTATAATATATAAGAGCCAATGCAAAAAAAACCGCCTTCATATAACGTGATTTGAGCTCCTAATAAAAAAAAAACTCGATAGAAAAAGGTGTTCCCTATAGGGAACACTATGCCGCAAAGGGTTAAGTAATTTTCTTCCTTCATGGGTTGGGATTTTGTTGGATACAATGACCGCTATTGAGCTGGTCCGAGGAGAGCCGCTGCTCAGCTGACTCAGGATACACAAGAGTAGTCGCTACTAAGCAGACCAAATGATTAGGTTGCTATTGAGCAAACATTAGGATGTAGAGTGTCCGGTATTGAGCAGATTTAGGGAAAAGCCGCTAATAAGCTGACTTAGGAGGTATATGATGAATATTCACTTTTGCAAGTAACTTAATGGAAAGGTAAAAAATTCTTTAGCCAATGAAAAATTTCTCAAAAACAGAAATAAAAAGAAATTTATTCTTTCAGTTTCTTATTCCTTGAAATAATTTAATTGAATGAAAATAATAAAAAGAATTAATTTATTGTTTAAATTTCGAAGTAGTTATTGATCCATAAATATTTGATTATTATTGATGTATTAATATAAATATAAAAACCCAATAATGTTATTGTATTTTGTTAAAACCAATCAAATAAAATCTTATCCTTAATGTTAATTCCCCCGAGAAAATGTTATTATTCTGAAAAAAATTGTTTATTTATACTTCTTGGTCTTTTTATAATTTATTTACAATATTCAATTAATTTTATTATTAAACTTTATCTAAATGTCGAACCGCATGAATTACAATTTGAATCTTGCGCGCGCTCGCTGTTCTTCAAAATGGCCGCCACACTAGTGCTACGGAACTACGAGGCCTACACCACTAGTATAGTGTCCCTAGCGTCGCTTTTAGTTCCAGCCGCCTTCGCTGGTGTTCGCTCTGAACAAACACGAGGCATCGGCTGCTGTATATGCCCTGTGTTTAACGTCCCGCCTGTCGCGTCGCGTATTTTCTATTGGAAGTATCTTGTGTAAAACACGTTACTCGTTATTGAAACCCATAATCTACGGATTTGCGAGTGTCTTCTGTATCCGTGTGTGTGTGTGTTTTAGTTTGTTTGACTAATTAGGACCAAAGTTATGAGTGAAAGTGTTTACTGACCTGAGCTGAAGTATCTCAAGCAGTGCAACCTGTTGCTGCTTATTAGATAAGTATTCCCTTTTTGTTATATCTCATTTGTATCTTGCCAATTTAGCACAAGAGCAAGTAGCTTTGTGTAAATTGTGTATTTTTTTTTGTTACACAGTATTGGTCTAAGAGGTTGGAGTTTGACGCAGTCAGTCTTGTCATTCAACAGCAAGCGTACAGGCTTCGAGAGTTTGGCTAAAATTTCAACAAAATGCTCAAATTTGGAAGCGACGAGTGAACTTGGACAAGTGAGTTAAATATCCTGGTATATATATTTATATTCTATTCTATTTAGTTATATTGGGGGCCATGAGCGTCAGTACGCCACAACGAAACTTCTGTTTCATCCAATATCTCTCTTTGAATGCAAAAAATTTCTAGCAAGTGTGAATGGCTTTACCAATTTGTTGTCAGCCATTCAACAAAATTGTATAATTTATATTTTAATATTTGTTTATTGAACTATTCTTATATAGGTGCTAGGAACCAAGTCTCGCTCCCTGGGCTTTCTACCTTTCTACGAAACCTGCGTCAAGTTACGCTCTAGCACGACTGTGGCTGGGAAATGCCAATTCAGCTTGTTCTTGCTGGTCGACCATGTAAGGTTCTGATTTACTATGCTGAACCGCGCAGTAATTCTATATACAAATAATTATTTAATTGAGTATAGGTGAACTAGCCTTGACTCGAGAGTCTTCTGTTACTATTATGTAGGTTATGATTCTAATAAACTGTCTCTTTATGGTACTTCTTTGTTATGACTTTATTTAGACGAAGGCCCAATGCTTTGATACAGATGTTACACAGATGTTTTAATCTAATCTTTATGTTTGTTCTTAATGTTACGTATTTACTTATTTCTATATTGGTTCGACTTACAATCCCGTTCGGACACTACTAGTAGATTGCACGGTCGATGACTGGGCGGTGTTTAGTATTATCCTACACGGATGGTTCCGTGGCGTGTTGAGAGTAAGTTCCTTAACTAAGCTGCCGACGCTAACGCCAGATATGTTGATGGTCCTTAAGCCTCGTACTGTACCAACTCACGTCCAGAGTATGAAGAATTCCACCGGTTAGCTTCCACGGAGTTTGAGTGGTTTCTAAGCACCCAATAGACGACGCGAAGGACTAAACGGCACTCGTATTCACACACCAGGTCCAGCAGGTACAACACTCGTTGTCCTTGTAAAAAGAGACTTCACTAAAGGCAATATGAGGACTGAGTGCGGGGCTTATAAGGCTTGGCGGATGATCTCAATGTTAGGGTAATAACCAATCACTGATCACCATCGAAAGTGTCTTACAATATAGGTTGGTGATGGTGCAGAATAAATAGGTTTTGGGATTGCTGACTCGGGGGTCAGTTGGTTTAATTAGTGGGACGCGTTTGATGTCGTAAACGCGGTTGCGGAAATGCTTACATTGTGATTATCGTCGTATACCTGCGCCTGTACACATACACGCCGTCATACATCATTCTGTATACAGTATATCCATACATATAATTATCTTTTATGAACATGGGACGTTACACCTCCCCCCCCAGAGTATTGCTGTCCCCAGCAATGGGTGCTGGTGCAAAAAGAAAAAAAAAACGTGCGATGTTCATTCACAATATGTTGTTACATAAGTATATTGTTTAAGAACTTTTCATAAAGTTAATAATATAATGCTGACATATGCATTAACTCGGAAGATTAATAAGTGATTAAAAAGAAATTTTCGGTATTTTGATCTCTAATCCTAGTTGTAAAAATTTTTGTTCCGATCCGATCATAATTGCGATTTTTCGTATTTTATTTACAGAATAACAATGTAAATATAAACAATTTGGCTAACTTTTATTACATTATTAGTTCGGGGACTCTTAATTGCTAAATTACAAAAAGGTTTGGTTCGAATCCGACCATAATTTTTATTTATTTATTCATTTATTTATTTATTATTTTTTTTTTTTCGTAGGTCGATAGAGTATCCTTAACTAACAATTTAGGTACAAAAATAACAATTTTCGTACTGTAATTTTTCGAGTTACAGGCCTATGAACATTTGATTGTTGCTACTTATTTTTGGGTGTATTTTGACTTCCTAATGTGCGGTCGAGTGCTAAAAGTCCGAAATTATTATTATTTTGTTAGATAATGCCAATTGTTGCTAAATTGTTTATTCCGCATGTTTAGTATTTGTATAATATGAACCCCTATGTGGTCTTATTGTAAGTTCGCTAGATTGGAAAGTGCATGTGTGTAGGTATAAGCCTGTATGCAAGTATAACTGGTCTTATGTATACTTATATATACTCTTACCCGTCTTTATGTACACTGATATATATACTCGCATGTCCATACGTTATGTTCATTTATATATATACTCGCTGCATATATATAAGTATAGTATTGACTGCGCGTGTGACGTACTGCATTCCTGGGTGGGTCGCATTCCTGGATGGGTCTTTTTGATTCTTCAAGTATCCGTTCGGTGGCAGGAGTTACCGCGCTTTGGCGCGAACTCGTGCTTTCGTCACGCCTACATATACGCGCGTGCTGTGTAAGTTTCGGCGCGAGCTGACAACACGTGAGCGCGAGTGCATTGGCTTCGGATGGTAGTAGCCGCAATGCTAAGTTCGCTGACAATAGATAGAGATAGACAATAGGCCGAAAATGAACTGCTTATTTTCTTGTTTTGTTTGCCTAATCTTAAGTATTTGTTGTTACGTTTTCTAAGATAATAAATTTTATTTAAAATTAATCTTTAAGTGAAAAAAAATTTCTTTCAAAAATAGAGTTTTATTCCAGTAATTACATTGAACCCACGATCCTATGCTGCTTCCTTTTGCGTAAAAATTAATTACTACCAAAATCATTTAGTCGAAAGAAGGAGAATAATTTGGACATCGGTAAGTTTAAAATACCGTGTCTTGAATTTGTAGTGGTCTTGTCTGGTCTACTCAGCGATAAAATTTCTCTAACTTATCTTTATGCTTTACTATAAGTTTTCCATTAGATGATTCTACTATGACATTACTATTGTCTTTAATTTCTTTTACAAAAAATTTTCCATTATAAAATTTATCTAATTTCCCATATCTGGGTTCCTTTAATACTCTCACTTCGTCTCCGACAGAAATCTGTAAAGGTCTTGCCTTTTTATCATAGTACTCCTTGTTCTTATGTTTTGATTGTATGAGATTATTCCTGGCTACTGTTTGTGCATCTCTCAAACATTCAGTTAGTTCTTGTATGTAATCGTTGTAAGTTTCTAATTCGAATTCGTTCGGCAAACGATTGGGTGTACGGGCTGGTTTGCCGTATACTAATTCATGAGGAGTGTAACCCGTTGATGTATGTACGGATGTATTATACTCATGAATAGCAAAGGGAATTACTTTATCCCAATCTTGTTTGCTTGATGATTTATTTCTTAGAAAGTCTGCTAAGACAGCGTGACTTCTTTCTAAGGATCCATTAGACTGTGGATGGTATGCAGTCGTAGTATTTAATTTAAAATTATAAATTTCGGATAACTGTGACAATAGATTGTTTTGAAAACTGCGTCCTCGGTCGCTTAGAATTATTCTAGGTACTCCAAAATGTACAAAAAGGTGTCGGGTCAAAGCGTCTGCGATTGTAACTGCTTTGATGTTGGGCACTAGTACTGCTATACAAAATTTTGAAAACTGACACTGCATAGTTAGTATATGCACGTTACCTTGCGTAGATTTGCATAAAGGTCCAACTGTATCTATGGCTACTTTATAGAAAACTTCACTTGGTGTATCCGTTATTACCATTGGTTGTCTTGTCTTTACTCTAACCAGCTTTTGTTCTTGGCAGATTTCACATTTGCGTACGAAATCATGTATATCTTCTTTCATTCCTTTCCAATAGTATCGTTCTCTTATTCTTCTATAGGTTTTTCCCATACCACGATGTCCTCCAAACAAACTATTATGGTAATCGTTCAGAACTATTAACTTGTATTCAGGGGCTAGTATCTTACACTCACCGTAACATATCGTTACTGCTATTTGTAAATTTTTCAGTTTTTCCTTCATTTTATTTAATAATACCCCTCGTGGAAGAGTGTCAGTTAGCTCTCCGCTTCTAGCTAATCTAAAAGACTTTAACTTTTTATTCTTAATTTCGTTTGCTAATGTACTTAAACATTTCGATAAATTATCTGGTGTAATTTCGTCTTTTTCTTTATCCGAAATAACTAAACTGAAAATGAATCTTTTTCTATTTTGGGTAACTATTACATCACCGATGGTCATCTTGGCCTTCGATAATTCATCGCGATAAATAGCTTCTATGTCAATAAGTAATTTGTTGGTTCCATATGATAAACTTAAATCTTTTGAAATAAAATGTACTATATTATCTTTTAGATATGTTATACATTCTCTAGTTTTTAAAAATTTTAATGATTCACTCGAGTTCAAATCTGAATCTACATAGTCGAAAAATACAGATATTGATGTATTTCCTAATCTTGGAGCTGTACTGTCTTCCTTCGGTTTACTATTTATATAAGAAGTATTTTGGTTGTTGGTAAGTGTTCCGCTTGTGGGTGTTATTATTGTTTTTGTCGTTTTAGGTGGATTATTTTGTTTTTTGGGTTTAGATAATTTTTTTCTTAATTCTTCGTTAATCTCATCCTCCGATTCTTCTTCACTATCCTCTTGTTCTATTGTGGAGAGGTGATGCCAATTGGTGTTTTCGGCCATCTCTTCAGTCCAAGCAGTAGAAGATGCTCTAGGTTGTTTTATGGGTGACTTGAAACGAATCGGATTAGACTGACTATCTGCGTATTCTAGCATCCATTCTCTCACAGTGCTGCTGGGGACTACTGCCTGTGAAGCTTCTCCTAGTAACGTAGGTGGTTCTGAACTCGCTTTCTCTCCTTGTTGTAAGGGTGATGAGCTTTCAATATCTTTCATGAGGTCCCAGTTCTCAGTTGGAGTTTCATGATAGAGCTCTAAGAAATTATCCCAGCACATCGAGAGTGGTTGGTTATTTGTAGTCTCGCTTGGGTTTCCATTAGGATTAATCTCTTTTTCCTTTGCACTTTTGTTTAATTCAATGCTAGATAATTCTTGTAGTTCTGAATTATCCATGAGTTGACCTGGCATTGATCGTCTCATAGTAGATTGTAAATTTGGGTTTATTAACTCTTTGTCATCACTTGATGATGAAGAATCTCTAAATTTTGTTTCAATTTCCGGACTAGTTTGTCTAGAACTAGTAGGAGTTTTATTCTTTTTGTTGTTAGGATTTTTACTCTTGATCTTATTGGGTTTATTCAATATTATCTCATCAAATTCACTTTCACCTGGATCCTCGTTTGACTTGACCATAGTAGAATCAGTTTCCTCTTCTGACTCTGTATCTTGATTCAACAGGCTAGGAAGCAAAGATTTGTTGCTTAGTGGTATTGGTGGAGCATCGGAAGATTCCGCAATACTACTCTCAATTGAGTTCGTTATTTCTGAATTATCTGTTTCACTCATTGATGGTGGTTCGGAAACTATGGGTTCTGCAAAAACTACTGTTTTCTTTTCTGTAGTGGCTGGTTCGTTCTTCCTCATTCTAAGTCTCTTCGCGATTGTACTTGCTTCTAGGTCGGCTTGCCCTCCCTCCATACCTAAAGGGATAGTGGGGTTATCAAGCTTGATTCCTTCCTTACGACCCGGTTTCTTTCGATGTTTAACTCCTTCTTTAGAAGTTTCGTTTTCGCTTTGTAATTGAGTACGATTCTGTCTGGCTAAAGAAGTTTTAGTTGGCTTAGGTAGGATAGGCAGTACTCGTACCTCCCCCCCTGTTCTTGTTCATCTTCTTTAATTAGTTGGTCTCTATCAACTGGATTGCGGCAAAGGGCGTCTGCGTTAACATTTAGACGACCAGGTTTATACTTGAAAGTATAGTAATAACCTCGTAATCTCATTCTCCAACGGTTTAACCTACTGACTGGATCTTTTAATGATTCAATCCATGTCAATGGTTCGTGATCTCCGTAGACGGTGAAATGTTTACCGTAAAGGTAGTGGCTAAAATACTCTATGGCATTTACTACGGCTAAACATTCTTTTTCTGTGGTAGAATAATTTCGTTCGCATTTGTTGAGAGATCTGGACATATAGGCGATTGGATGTTCTTGTCCTGGTTCACCTTGACTTAGGACTGCACCTATAGCTCCATCACTTGCATCCGTAGTTAGAATGAAGGGCTTACTCTCATCCACTGTTGTTAGTACGGGGGCTTCACAAAGTGCTTCTTTTAAGATCTTAAAACTTTGTTCTTGTTCTAATTCCCACTTCCATTTTACGTTTTTGGCTAATAGGGCGTTGATGGGCCCTGCTTTCTCTGAGAAGTTTTCAATAAACCTTCTGTAATAACCAGCTAATCCTAAGAACTGTCTAATTTCAGTTTGGTTAGTCGGCCGTGGGTAGTTTTTAACGGCTTCTAACTTCTTAGGGTCCGGTCTTACTCCATTGCTGTCGATGATATGACCTAAATAATTAATTTCTGGTACAAGGAATTGGCATTTATCCATTTGTAGTCTTAAGCCTACCGCTGACAACCTTTCAAACAATTTAGCGATTTTCTCCTCATGTTCTTCGAGAGAATTTGCATAAATCACTATATCATCTAAAAAGACATACATTTCTGATCCTTGTAGGCCTGTTAGGACGCAATCCATGAGCCTTTGGAAGGTTGCAGGCGCGTTGGTAAGGCCGAAGGGCATACATAAGTACTCAAAATGGCCGAATGTGGTGTTAAAGGCAGTTTTCTCAACATCCCCAGGGTCAATCTCTATTTGATGGAAGCCCATGGCGAGGTCAAAAACTGAGAAATATTTTGCTCTTCCAATCTGCTCAAGGATTTCCATGATGTTAGGTAGTGGATATGCGTCCTTGATGGTTTTCGCGTTTAACTTTCGGTAGTCAATTACCAACCTGTACTTTTTCTTTCCGTCTGGTCCTAGTTTCTTAGGTACGATTCGAATAGGACTGCAAGAGGGGCTCTTTGAATGCCTGATTATACCGGCTTCCAAAAGTTTTTGTATTTGGTTAAAAAGCTCATCATCTAGTCCTGTTGGTCCTCTCTTGTACTTAACTTTGACGGGTTCTTCATCGGTTGTCCTAATCTTATGCTTAACACATGATGTTCTTGGTGGCGGATCTCCTAGCAAATAAAACAGATGAGAATATTCTTTTACCATTTTCTTAATCTGCGTTCTTTCTGGTCTTGTGTGATAGTTGGTTAAAACTTTTTCCAGGATTGTTTTTACGCGATCTTCTTCGTCTTTTGGTGGTTCCCCTTCTAACGGAAACTCGTAGTCATCCTCCAAGTCATCGTAAAAGTCAAATGCTTCCAATGGCTGTGGAGTAACTTCTATTTCGACTGGGTCAGGTAGAGTATTAGTGGCCATTACATAACAGTAGCCTTTGTTATTTTTAACGGCGGCTTCTCCTATAAAAACTCCTGGGACGGTATTTATTCGTCTTAAGTAGGCTTGGCCCTTAGCTGAATGTTTAGTTGCGGGAATTCTTATAGGAACTTTTGCTCTGGCCTGTAACTTAAATACAGTTTTACCATTGGATTTAAAACCTTTAGAATTAAAATTCCAATTTACTGTATCTATAGATTCTGGTTCTATCTCGCGTTCGGCATATGGAAATTCAAACTCAGGTTCAATCTGAACTCTTTTTACTTCCGTGTTTCGATATGCTTCCTCTGGATGTTTATCTTCACTAGTTTCTGGTATTAGTTTATGAACGAAGGGAACGGGTGTTATCGGATGACTTTCCGTTACTAGTACTCCCTCTCCAAACATGATGTTTACTTTTTCTACAAGTAGAAAAGGGTTACCCAATATAAGTTCCTCTGATAGTCGCGTGCTAGATGGTAACACGTGGAATAAATGGTCCTTTCCTAAGATTTTTAATTTTACAGTTCCTAGAGTCCTTACCTCCTGTGGAGAAATACCTAGTATAGAGATCACGTCATTTTGGTCTACTATAGCATTAGGGCCCAATGCATTTTCTTTTACTGCATTGATTTGGGCTCCGGTATCCACTACACATAAGGCTTCTGGAACTGCCAATTGTTCTATTTTTAATTTTATTGTGGGCGAGGATTCGACGCTTGACGTGAGCCGAATAACTTGGGCTGGTTTCCCGACTTGGCTGTGGGGCCGGGACTGGTTGAACGCTGTGGAGTCGTCCCGCTCACTGGTGCGTTCTTCCAGTGAGCGTTGTCCCAGTTTAAATGATTTTTATTTCCACTGCGAAACGGGATTGGCGACTTCGGCCTTTCTCCGTAATAGTCTTGATTTCTGTTATTTGCGGATTCTTGATGGTGACATGGTTCCTGCATTGGGACTGGTCTGTGCGTACACGTTGGTGGATTTTGATGTTGGTAGCCTCCATTTTGAGGTGGGTACCAATATCCGGCTCTCTGTTGATTTTGAAAGTATATATAACATGCAGCACAGTTACAGGGTCTGTAATCCAGATATAATGGTGCCTCTGGTGGTATAACATGTCTTTGTACTGGTGGTCTTACTGGCACCATAGTATTTTCGGTATATTCCCTCTGGAGTATACTTGGATGTTTGATAGGCTCGGGTACTGGCTTTTTATAACTCAATTGTGGTGGTGCGTGTATCTTGCCTCCTTCAAAAGTCATTTTTGGGTAATAGGTGTCATCCCGGACTATTGAATAAGAAATCTCATTTCTATTATGCGTAGAATCATGAAAATTCACTCTTCTTTGCCCTCCTCTATCTCCTTCCTCATTATTCAATGTTCTTACTTGATGTATACTTTCATATATTTCTCCTGAACCATGGGGTGAATCCCGTGAACCATGTGGACTTCGATCTTGTGTATGACTTACTTGATGAATACGTGGATTGGAGTAATGATTATTATACATGGTTACTTTACCCCGTTCATATTTCGATGCTAACGCGTACGCGTCATCCAGTTTTTCTGGTGCTAACTCGATAATACGGGTTCTCCAACCATCTGGTAATCCATTAATAAATGATTCTAAGGCGATGATTTCGATCTGAGGTTTTAAATGATCTCGCTGTACGTTATTTCCCAGTACTTCCAACGCGGCGTTAATTGCGGCATTAACTAGCGCGTTTATTCGACCGTAAAACTGTCGAATATTCTCTCCCTGCCTCATGGAAGATGATTGAATTTCGTGTAAGTAATAACTATATGTGCGGGGTGGTGCAAAGCAGTCTTTTAAATGCGATTTTAAATCATTCCAAGTTTTAAATGTGCTACCTTCCAAGGCGTGTCTGGCTTTACCCCTTAATTTTGATATAACGATTCTTAAAAAGTGTGCTTCTGAATCTGTAGAAATCATGGTAAAGCAGTTATCATCTTGTAAGAATTCTTTTAGATTCATGTTCGTTTCATCGTAATCTGCAAGATGTTGAGTTGCTCTTTCCACTGCCCGAAAATTACTTGACTCTAATATACTACGTAAAAATTCTAATAATTGTTCTTCTCTTTCTGCCTCTTTAAATCTATAAAATTGATCTAAAGTATTGATTCTTTGTTCTAAGTTGGGTAATCTTAAGATTTCCTCTCTAGTCTGATTAAACGCCATTATGTTTTATTTCGTCTAAAAGTTTCAAAAATACTGACTCTAAATTTCTTCTTAATAATGAAAATTCTAAACGAGACAGTTGGTACTTTAGTAACAATGGCTTAGTTCCCCACAAGGGATGCCATTTGTAAGGTCTGATTTACTATGCTGAACCGCGCAGTAATTCTATATACAAATAATTATTTATTTGAGTATAGGTGAACTAGCCTTGACTCGAGAGTCTTCTGTTACTATTAAGTAGGTTATGATTCTAATAAACTGTCTCTTTATGGTACTTCTTTGTTATGACTTTATTTAGACGAAGGCCCAATGCTTTGATACAGAAATTACACAGATGTTTTAATCTAATCTTTATGTTTGTTCTTAATGTTACGTATTTACTTATTTCTATATTGGTTCGACTTACAATCCCGTTCGGACACTACTAGTAGATTGCACGGTCGATGACTGGGCGGTGTTTAGTATTATCCTACACGGATGGTTCCGTGGCGTGTTGAGAGTAAGTTCCTTAACTAAGCTGCCGAAGCTAACGCCAGATATGTTGACGGTCCTTAAGCCTCGTACTGTACCAACTCACGTCCAGAGTATGAAGAATTCCACCGGTTAGCTTCCACGGAGTTTGAGTGGTTTCTATGCACCCAATAGACGACGCGAAGGACTAAACGGCACTCGTATTCACACACCAGGTCCAGCAGGTACAAGACTCGTTGCCCTTGTAAAAAGAGACTTCACTAAAGGCAATATGAGGACTGAGTGCGGGGCTTATAAGGCTTGGCGGATGATCTCAATGTTAGGGTAATAACCAATCACTGATCGCCATCGAAAGTGTCTTACAATATAGGTTGGTGATGGTGCAGAATAAGTAGGTTTTGGGATTGCTGACTCGGGGGTCAGTTGGTTTAATTAGTGGGACGCGTTTGATGTCGTAAACGCGGTTGCGGAAATGCTTACATTGTGATTATCGTCGTATACCTGCGCCTGTACACATACACGCCGTCATACATCATTCTGTATACAGTATATCCATACATATGTAATAACCCACCCATAGGCTCTCTCGCGACAAGCCCCAAACACCGCACCGCTAGTACCGTGCGCCGACGCTAGGTGGCCACGCTCCTCCGGCGCGCTGCCCGCTAACAAAGCAACACCGCGCGGGGCATATAAAGAGGCCGGCCGGGACGGCCAAGACACCTCCTCCAACGGTCCTCTCCGACCAAAGAAAGCCGAGCCTAGGCAAGTGCAAGTATTAGTCAAGCGAGGAATAAACCGTTCTTTTTGTTTGAATAATTACCAGCGTAATTATTTCGCCCTTCCCTCACCTTTCACCTCCTCTAATCCCACGCCCATGAGAGAGAGTGGAAGAGAGGCTGACCGGGCCGAGTTGGAGCTGCTCCACGGTTACTTGGCCACAGCCAACCGGTGCATCACCATCCTGGAACGACTACAGCATAGAGCCAATCCAGCCGACGCCGCCACCCAGACTGAGTGCCCTCACCAGGACAACGGCACCCAGACCGACGACCAGCAGACCTCACCGCTCGCTCTCACCAACGCTGCGGACTCACCTTCACCGGATGACGGAGCGCTCTGTGCAGAGTGGCCAGAGCACCTCAAGCTGATCGACCTCCCGAGCCGCCAGCCCTCGCCGGACCTCCGAGAACTCCTGAAGTCGTCCACACCCCGGCTCGAGATCATCTCGCTTGGGGCAAGCCCAAGTTGATTCGCATCGCTCCCGTGGTACCTCCCCTCCTCCTGGCGGTACGGAAGACGGCTCCGAAGCCAGCGGCTGACGAGCAAGTCGACCTGACGCTCGACGACTAAGACGCTTCGCGTCCTCTAGTCATTATTGTGTGGTCGGTTCCTTCATTGGGGCTGGCCCGCAACAAAAGAAAGATAAATTTCCCCTTTTCCCCATTAGCTGTCGTGAGTTCTCACCGGGTTGGGCGGCCCTCCCTCGTCCAGGCTCTCTCGCAGAGCCGACCTAGAGAGGTCCGAGCAGTGTCCGCTCTCTAGGCAACTGGAAGCACCGTCGAGGGATTCAGTCCAACAGCGACTGCACCGAGGGCGCCTCAGCGGGCGCTCACTGCCCAGATAGAAACGAGCACAGCAGCAGCCGACAAAGGACTCATCCAGGGCGCCTCAACGGGCGCTCCCTGATCAGCGAGCCGGCACGAGGGGATCACTTCGCTTCACCTACCCCTTTCCCTGCCCAGGAGCTGGAAGGATTAAGCAGGTCCAACCGGCCTCAGCAGGCTTTCCCGCGCCATCGAGCGCCCTCTCTTCCTCCCATCAGGCCCGCTTATATCACATATAATTATCTTTTATGAACATGGGACGTTACAACCAGATTTTTGGTGAATTCTTTTGGCACGCATAAATTTCATATATTCACACCTCGCATATATAAAAAAATTATTGTATGTGCTTATTTTCAATGGGCCCTTCCCTTTTAATTTTATTTCACAATCATTCACAATATTTTTTTGGACGATAAAAAATGCTACTCATGCTATAATTCTTGAACGCACATAAAAATGTTACAGGGATAACTTTGCAGAATTCATTGTTCGACAGTTTATTTCGATTCAAACAATATTTGAAATAAATTGGACCTTTTTTGGCATTAATGGAGTTTAAATTCTCCTTTCCCACCCTTTTTTTAAAAACATACTTTATTATATTTGCACTGAGCCGTGTAGCAAAATTTGATTTGGATTCATAATTAATTAATTAAAATAAGTACATAATTAATTAATGAGACTAATTATCT